>CM057339.1:105807344-106426094 GCA_030015575.1 Agapanthus africanus
ATGTACTCTATAGAAAAAGGGTTGATCTGATTGATATTATATGTTCCAAAAGGAAAGACGCTCTCCTTTTGAAGCAACAAGTAGAAATCTCGGATTTTAATATACAAAAAGAAGAAGGAAAGATGAAGTTGAAGACTGAATATGATGTAAAGTTGGCGCTTATCAATTCTGTACACACTGACTATAAAACCAGAATGAATAAGATAGAATTGCAAAAAAAAGATTTCTCAAAGCAAATGGCTGAAATTTATCAGCACATGGACTGCCAGCGCCGTAGACTTGCCACTCTGCAGAAAGATGCAAAGGATAAGGAGCAAAAAATTAGAGCTCGTTGGTTGGATGAAGCTAAAGCTGGAACTCTTCCAGAATCCTTCGACACCCTTCCTTTAACAGAAAGTGGATTCAGGTTCAAGGAGTTCAAGGTGGTCTTGGAACAAGTCGATGCTCGCCATGGTTCAAGATTCATAACATCCATGTCTAGCCCTTGCAGGCCTACTTTAACAAGTGAGAACCATTTAGAAATTCCATCCACCAATAACAAAATGTCGGAAGATGCTCAAAATCCTGCTTCCCATTCTAATAACATTGCTGAAGTCGAAGCTTGCGACGGTTTAAAAATCATGTCATCCATGTCTATGCCTTGCAGGTCTGCTTTAATAATCGGAAACCATTTGGAAATTCCGTCCACCAATTCAAATGAAAGGTTGGAAGATGTTCAAACTCTTCCTTCCCATTCTAGTAACTTTACTGAAGTGGAACCTCTTCGATCAAAAGGAACGTCTTATGAAGCCTTTGAAAATGCTCTGCTTAACACTGTTGATGTGGAACCTATTGAACCAAATGAAACTTCGACTGAAATCGCAATTTCTACTGGAACTATTGATAACCAAATTGTAAGGGCATCTGACGTTTCTGTTGCAGGGGTTGAAGTGCAAAGTCTAGCTTATCCCAGTAACATGGCTGAAGTGGTGCCCGTTCGACCAAATGCAATATTAGCTGAAATCCCGAATAGTGTTTCTTCTAACATGGTTGAAGTTGAACGAAATGTAACATCTGATGAAATTACAGCAAGTATTCTGCCTGCAGCTGATGGTGACTTGTCCAAGGAGAATCAAACTCCATTATCCGAGCCAGAAGTTGCGCCTGAAGCTACAGATATGGGGCCTCTTCAAGCAAATGGAATTGAAATCCCTGAAGCTGTTCCTTTTAACATTGCTGAAGTGGAATCTAGTGAACCGACTGAAACTTCTTCTGAAATTTCATTTTCCGAGCCAGAACTTTTGAATGCACGAGGCAATCAGCTCAATAAGGAGCCTCTTCAAACAAATGGAATTGAAATCCTAGAAGCTGTACCATCTAGCATTGCTGAAGCGGAACCTATTGAACCAACTATAACGTCTTCTGAAATTCCATTTTCTGAGCCTGAACTTTTGAATGTATTAGGCAATCAACCCAATGAGAGGCCACTTCTAACAAATGCAACTGAAATACTAGAGACTGTTCCTCTTAACAATGTTCAAGTTGAACATATTGAATCGAATGAAACACCCATTAAAATTCCTGAAACATCTTTTCCTGCCGCAGACGGTGTCATAAGCAAGGACAGTGGAATACCATTTTCTGAGGCAGATGTTTTGAATTCAGTAGGTGAACAGCCCTCAGTAGAAATAGCAACAGTATTGCCACAGGAAATCGAAAATCCTGCCCTCCTGTCCAATAATATGGTTCACGTAGAATCTATTGAACCAGACAGGCTATATTCTGCAGGAGAAGGTGATGGCTCCAGCGAAATAGAAACTGGGACTTCTCAGATGAGCACAGCAGACAACGTGCTTGATGAAACGGTTCACGTGGAATCTATTGAACCAGATAGGCTATATTCTGCAGGAGAAGGTGATGGCTCCAGCGAAATAGAAACTGGGACTTCTCAGATAAACACAGCAGACAACGTGCTTGATGAAACGGTTCACGTGGAATCTATTGAACCAGATAGGCTATATTCTGCAGGAGAAGGTGATGGCTCCAGCGAAATAGAAATTGGGACTTCTCAGATGAACACAGCAGATAATGTGCTTGATGAAATACTTAATGATTCTACTGTAGCAACAACAGAAGCAATAACTGGCTGCAACATACGTGAAGGCGGAGATAATTCTGATGGCTTGCACTTGATATTGTCTCCACTGCAAAATATTGAAGAGCTGCCTTCCATATACCATGCTTCCCCAAATTCTTGCTTTGAAAATTCAGTTTCGTCTGAAGTGGTATGGCCATGCTTTTCACTTTTATATACCTTATGTATTGTCCCACATAGTGAATTATTAGTTTTTCTCGAATTGGTAGCAATAATTTCATATGGAAGATATTATGGTTTGATAACTGAAGATCTAGACATCAGCCAAAATCAACTGAAATAGTTATAAGCATGATTTGAAAAGCAAAAACAGAGCTTATTCCAAGCAAGGCGGGTTATTTTTCCTTTTAATCAATGAAGGCGAACTTGGTTGCATATTTGTTGCTATCTTGGGAACTAATCAGTTTCAAACAATTATTTGTTTGTAGATTTATTAAATAGTGTATTTCAAAAGAGTAACTGAAATACTGAGTATTGAATGATCAGTTCAGAAAGTCACGTCTTTATTAAACCTCATAGGCTATATTGGGAACTGTGAGATGGCTAAATACTTGAAACTTCTATAACGTTAAATGACATCGGTGTGCTGGATTTAACTCAAGTATGCTACCATCCAAGCCTTACATATCCAACAATGTTATTAAATTGTCACATCGTTTCTTCTAGGGAAAAATGTGTTTCGGTCTTTAGGGCCCAAAAGCAATAGGCTTTAGTCCCTAGAAGAAGAAAAAACTTGTCAAAAACTCCATATACTCGCAGATTCCTTTGTTTTAGGTCTATAGTACATTAACCGATGTGTCATGCCAATACTACCCTTTCAGATATAGTACTACATTCTTTTAAAGTACTATATTTATCTTATAAAATACTACATTTATCTTATAAAGTACTATATTTATACTGATGAATCTGATAGATGTAGCAGTATTACTAATAGATATAGTAGTTTTACCAATAGATGCAAGTATATATCAGTTTCAGGTCGAATGTAATATTTCAACATAAATATAGTAATTTATAAGATAAATGTAGTATTTTATATGATAAATGTAGTACGCTATAATATAAATATAGTATTATAAAGGTAAATGAAGCAATTTATCTAAAAGGGCCCTATTGGCTTTAGCACATTTGTTAATGTACTATGATGAGTCTAGGGAGTTTTTGACGAGTTTTTTTGGGCTTAGGGACTCAATCCTAGTGCTTTTGGGCCATAGGGACCTAAACCCTATTTTTCCCTTTCTTTAAAGGTGCAAGATTATATTACATTTAATTTTCCTGTAATTCTTCAGATTTAACTCACTTGAGGTATCTAAGCTACAAATTACCTGTAGTCGGAGGTAATATGTATAATCTGGTCTGAAGTGGCGGTTTCGGCTATCTGATAATATTTATGCTTTGTCAACAAGAATGTAGGTAGTGTTTTTTTTTCCTTGCAGTATTTTTCACCATCCTTTGATGAACACATATTTTGGATCAACTTATTAAAGGTGCAAATTCTAATGTTCTTACCTATGACCAGGTGTCACCATTCAGCGAGCATGAAAATCTCGCTGCGTGTGTTGGAACTGGAACCACCACTCCTGCTGTATCTGTTGTTGATGTGGCCTCACAAATCGAACCAATTGATCATCATACGGACTCTCTCAATTCCACCTTGCTTCAGGTTCCTCTTGTTGATAATTTATCAGCAGAAAATGGTCAAGAAAGCACACCTCTACCATTAAGAAGTGAAGGAGAGCCTCACATTGTTGGCACACCTTCTATTCTATCATATTCATTCTCAATGCAGCAGACAAATAACGATGCTGGGATTCAGAATGAAGAATCTAACCAATTGGTGGCCCCACCGCCAGAAACAGTAGGAGCTGGAGGAGAGGTACATCGTGAAGGCATTTGTAATTCAAGCTCACCGAGTGAAGTGCGAGAGCGACAGTCAATTGTGACTTCAGCTGTGCAGGCTAATCAGTCTAACATATCAGTCTCTCAATCTGTTGTGCTTCCAGCTTTGCATTTACCCAATTCATCGGCAAGCATGGGCGTCACACAACATTCAGGAAGCCGGCTGCTGCAAATTTTACCAATGGCTGCTTTGGTGCATCCTCAAGAGCTTCATCCTGACCCACTTCAAAATGAACTCACGAGAATACGAAAACAGGTTGAGTTACGTACTAAGATGCATGAAGATAAGGTTTGTGTTTTAAGAAACACTATGCATTCCTCTGCCTTATATTCATTGTGAATGCTCCGAGCCCATTTTACTTTCTTTGTCTTATTTGTTTCTCTCTTTGTGCTGTGCAGAAGCTGCAACTTAAAGCGGAGTGTGAACAGGAGATGGAGAGGATACGCAAGAAGTATGATGCACTACTTCAAGATAATGAGGTGGGATTTCATGAAGACAAGAAGATACTTGATGCAATAAACCGCAAAGTTCTTGTGAATCAAATTTTAGCTGAAGAATTTAGGGCCAAGTTCATGGCTGGGACTTCATCTTCTCAAGGTATGAACTTCAGGAACGATATGCTATTCAATTATTCAATTGTTGATTCACTTCTCTTATTTACTTAAAATGTTGCATATGAAGAATATTCTTACTCTAAATGCACACCGATTTGACAATAGCTCATGTAGTGAGAATTTTATCTCCAAAATGAAAGGTCTCCAAGGTTTGTTTCTCGACGGGGTCGCATCCAAAAAAATAAATGCACCCCAGTTAGAATTCACATGCTCCCAGAAACAGTTCTTGAGCCTCTGTAATAGGTATGCATTGATTTCCAAGGGATGGGAGAGTTGGCGGGACACAAGAACATGACAAGGTCACAATTACAAAGCACACAATTGACAAGGATAGGAGACCAACTCTATGTATTTAGGGGAGGAGGGGGTTGGTCTTCCATGGACCAACTGACCTTATATCTTAAATTTGAAAGTTCTTTTTGTGTTTCAGATTTTTGACTGGTTACTTCCTGTCTTCAATCTCATCCTTCTACTGATAATTATGCCTTTCCTGTTTCTTAATCTTATCGCTTGAATCATTTACTCACCCATCATCGAGTTATCTTCAAGGCATTACCCATCAGCAATGGGGTCAGCCAGAGCAACCGTGATTCGTGAAATCAGCAATGCTGTCTCTGCCTCCAGAATTTATTGTCTATTACTACTAGTATCAATTAAAAATTATGTTTAGTTTTTTTTTTTTGAATTCAAAAAAAAAAAATTAGAGAGGAGGAAAACTTACATGGTGGGAGTGGTTAATTTGTTTTCAAAATGATTAACAATGATTCTAGTAGTTATTTAAGATCAGAGATGATTGTATAGTTATAATTATGATTGTATTTATTAAATATTTGTTAAAGAAATTCTACATTTAATTTTTTTACTGTTGATGTGGCGCTATTTGAGTCTATGTTAGACCATCAAATTGAAATCAATTTGGGGACCGTCAAGTTCTGGGGTTATAATAGTAGAGATTGTTAGTGTTGTGTTTACAATAACAAAAACACCAATAGCAAGGCTTTATTATATTTTTTGTTGGATGGGGTGTGAATTTGTTGGGTGGGAGATATTCCTAGGCTATACTTTCCGTTCGTTGAAGGGGGAAAAAAAGGTTACCTGATCTATAGGGGATCTGAGGCAAAGTCGATGCCATGTACCTAAATTAAATGCAATGCAATGATTACATGCTCACGAATCCAATTAAAGAAGCAAACAAAGCAGCTTCTTATGTTTCTCCTTTTGATGCTAAATAGTCACTGATACAAATTACATCCTTTCTTCTTGCCAGGTCGCTCTTCAAGCTCTATGCCGCCTCAGAGTCATCTTCAGACACCTCAGGCACCTTACGCTCCGTCTCCAAGTCATCTTCAGACACCTCAGGCACCTTACGCTCCGTCTCCAAGTCATCTTCAGACACCTCAGGCACCTTACGCCCCCTCGAGGCCATCCTTTGCTCCTTCCTCCTTTCATCTCCCAAACTTGCGCAATAGCATGCCTTTGGTCGCACCTCCCGCAGCACGTGCTTTGCCCACAGTTCCCTTACCCAGATCAGTCTCCGCCCAATCCCCATCCGCTTCTTCAGTTTCTCCTCCCCTAGTGGTTCGCAACACTACTACTACACCCATCCATAACCCTAATCTTGCCCGGTCTCAGTTCAGCCCCACTCTCACACCCCGTGCAAACCCTCAAGGTGGTGGGCCTGACCCCCCACGTGCTATGGCCCCACATCTCCACCGGTCCCGGCCCCACACAAACATGATGCCTCCATCGTTTCTTCCACCACGGTTTCATGGACCCATATCGAGTCCGAACCAACCTCATATGGCAACAACACCGGTTTCTGCTGCGATGACTCCTATCAATATACCAAGGTCTTATCATCAACCCAGTCAATTCAATGTTTCTCATGGTGTAGCTGCTTCATTGTCTTCTGCTGAATTGCCATACCGTGATGTTGGATCAGTCAATGTTGCGTCAAACCCAGCATCCCTGCCAGCAAGTGGTCCTGAAATGATGACTGTAAGGCCTGCAGCTACTGTTGTCTGCTTATCAGACGACGATGAGTAATTTGACTAAAATTGATAGGAAACCGATATGACCCGTGTTGTGTGTTTCATTTTGCCTGGGGGCTTGTTATTAGTATAGGGCTTACCGACACATTTGGTAACTAAATATGGAGCTGCTAGCTACATCCCATTATATAGAACAAGCCTTTTTATAGACAGAAGAAGTGTTTTTAACCAGGGTTTATTTAATCTAGGATCAGGAAAATTCTGTTGATATTTATCCACTGTCACTAGATTCTTTGCGGTAACTTGTATTATATGGATTTTCATGTTTTTATCCTTTTGATTTTATTTAGACGTGTGCTATCAATTCAATTATGAAGAGAATATATTCATATCATTGTCAGTGCAGATGTAAGGCCTAAAGAAGGTTCTTTTCTAAATGCTACTGATAGGCCTATCAATCTCTATTGTATGTATGATATTATCTGTTATTGTCGAAGGGTTTTTTAATTTTTAATTTATTATTATTATTTTAATTTTAATTTTTATTTTTGAGCGTGGCAAGCAAGGCTGATTAGGATCTTGTGAAACAATTTTGGTAGTGGATGCACTCAGTCTCAGCCATTACTGTGGCATCTGTCCTTTTTCTGGGCAGGTAGGTAGGCAATCTGTGTACATATATTTTTCAAGAAAAGTATCTAACTGGACTTTTACTATGGACGCATTTTTTGTTTGTTAGAACTAAATGCTTTGTGGCATCAAACCTGAATAATTAATTAAATGCCTACACACCAAAAACGTAAAAAAATTAGGGAGGAATTGATAGATTAGTTGCAAGAGCAATGAACGAAATAGGTGAAACTGCACCTAATATAAACAAGTGCATCTGCAAAGTTGAGATTTCGACATTCATCAAATCATTCAGTATTACTGCATTGAAAGGCTGCGGCAGTCCCGATCTAAAAAGACTGATAGCTCTTGAGAAACATGCCTCGTACTCGACCTGCATTTCAGAACCATGTGTGCGCACGCGAGCGTGAGGGTGTTGCTACACTCTCTCTCTACACACACGATGGGAATTGGATTTCCAATTAGAAGTTCCATATGATTTCAAGAGAATTAGTTTTTTCATAAGAATTCTAGTTGAATTCTAGTTGTATTATACCGAGCATACGAGGTCGGCCGTGGTAAGTGTATTTTTTGGTAGGAATTGGATTCTCATCTTTGGTTTGACATATGGTTTTGCAAAATTTTCAACTTGTTAGCCAACCATTATGTGGAATCTACTAGGCCTGATACAAAAGTATTACTCTATTCTAAATGAATTAACCAAGTTATGAGTATATCTTTATGGAATCTACATTTATTATGAATTGAAACTCGATTTTTCGGTAAAAAGGGTAAATCTAATAATTTTGATATAAGCCATTGAACTTAAAAATGTCACCCAAGATAAGGATACTTTTATCAAAAATTCATTGATTAGTTTATTTTAGGCTCATCAGGCCACATACAATGTATTTTGAATTATTCAGTCCACCCATGACATGCTAACGAAACAAATAGTTTCAAACAATGTTGTTAGTTCGGGATGGTTTCGTGGCATTATTAAACTTCATTGGCATTATCTAGAAAATCCTGAAATGCTGATCGCGAACTATAAAGTTAACCCCAAAAAACACTTGATTTTGCCAAAACTTAGGGGTGACTAGCTTCAAATGTTGAAGAATACGATGGTGTTATCCGATGCGATGAAATAACATTTTCTTGATCTTTATTATAATTTGTTTGCAATGACCAAACAGGTTGTTTCTTTGTCACTTTCCTCGCTTGCTTAAAAAATAATTTAAAATATAAACGTACCTATCAAAAACAAACAAACAAAAAAAAAAACCGTGCGTTTCATTTCCCAACTCTTTCTGCTTCTCTCCTCTCTCTTTCGATGATCGCCCATTGCTCTTTCATCGGCAGCAGGTGGAGGTTAGCGGTTCGAACTTGTTTTGATTTGTTTTTCGTTTTTGGTTTGATCTGCGATGAAATGTGGAATCTTTTGTAAAAAATTTTTGATTGTTTTTATTTTTGTGCTACTTCCCAAACCGTGTTTATGAAATCAGGCTCATTTAGCAAGAATTTAGGAGTAGATTTATGTAATATTTTTTGTTTAGGTTATATGTTTTGATGTATCAGTGAAACCCTTATCTCATTTGGATTGGGTTAAAAATTTGTGTAGGAGTTGTTTTTAATGAATAAAATTAGGATATGAAGGATTATTCATCAGCATTACCGTTTAACCATTTTGGTCTTAGATTCTATGGAGTTAGGATAACTCCACTAGGACCGCTACCAAGCCAAAATGACCGCTACCAAGCCAAAATGACACTTTTATAATGAAGCCGAGAGAGACTTGGTCACTGTTTGGGCATGGAGTTAAGTTAGGAGAACCGGAGTTTCATAAAGATATTTAAAATGAACTCCAAAATCCTAAGTATGCCATATTTGGCATGGATTTTGGAGTAAAGAAAACCCTGGACTCCAATCCAAACTCCAAAATTTGTGAAGGAAACACCCATTATAGATTTTTGATAACTCTAAAACAACATTTTGGGCCCTGTTTGCCAATCGAGTTAAGTTTTCTAAATTGTGGTTTCATAAAGTGATGATGCTCAATATTGGTGATCTACTTCAGGATCATGACACGTGGCATATGACGTGTCTCAGGACTCGGGAGAAAGAGCCCACAAGGGCCGACCAGGCCGTCCCTGTACCCGACCTGCAAACACGAGCTGGCTCACCTCAGAGCCCTCTGCAAATTGGCCTCCTCGGCCCCTCGGCTCGCCCCCGAGCTATCACATGGCCAAGATGCCTCGGCTCTCTCGCTCGCCCCCGGACTCTCCCGCCGAGGCCATCTCCCTCGGTCTCATCGACCGACCAACGGTACCACTCGCATGCGCAACCGCCGCTTCGCGAATCTCGCCATGCGTGAGATCTCCGTCGGCCACATCCCACGTTCCACGCCATTACGATCCCCATTAACGAGCCTGTTGTTGGATATATGTATGCCCTAGAGGCCATTATATGATAGTGGATGTATCTGTACATGTATATATATATATATATTCAGTGTACATTCTTGCTCGACATAATAGTATGCTATCTGGTTCTACTTTATCTGACATGTTGATTTGATCATGCTTTTATTCATTCATACATGCTGATAAAGCCCTGAGGATATCGGCTTGACTACAGTGATTATGATAGAGATCATACTAGTGGGACATCTGTAGTTTATAAGCATATCCTGAAATGTCCCTAGTCGGAGGTGTATCGAGACGGGACATCGATATACCAGAGTAGACTAGCGTATATGATACTAGACCCATGTGATGGGCGATGGATGTTCCCACATTCATCGATGTTTGACATCAAGATCGTATACGGGTGCTCAGTGGTGATTGGGTATACTGGACGGACTCACCGAGAACTCCTATATGGAATTATATCTATCGTCGGATAGCAGTTCTCAGGTGACACTGGTACAGCTTAGTCTGTAGACCCGAGATCGTCATAGAGTCTTGTGTACTCTCCCACTGTATTTTTATTACCACCCTACCACGGCTCTACTAGGCGTGCAAACAGGTGGCCGTTGGGTACAGTCCCGAGACACACGAAGGCGATGAGCGATAGGAGGGGTTTCGTCTCTCCCGGTATTGGGAGTTGATGCTGTGCTGTGCTCGACTGGTTATATCAGTAAGTCCCTGGCCAGGGCTGCTGAGATTTACTGATAAGTGTTATCAGTAGTTTCTCGATCTGTTATAGACCATTCACTGGCACGACTTATTGAGTTATTGGGGTCGACGTTACCATCCCCAGACTCGATATACAGCATATCTGACGAAGAGACCGGACTGTACGGTAGTGTTGCAGGTTGGCTCGACTGGAGTTGTAGCAGGTTCGCTTGTTTTCTTCTGATCGCTCAATACCCGGGTGACCGTTACGTTTAGCTGACCGCTTGCGGCTTGGGGGTGCTTGATATGATCATCACTCACTACCGGCGTATTGACAAGTTTTAGAGTCCCACAAAGGAGTTATCTAGTCCAGGCGAAACGTTGTGGTGCGCGTATGCGATATGCGTATGGACCCGGTTAAAATGCGCGTATGAGATACCGTATATTAATTGGGCGGCTTGCTTTTGGTCGGGTCGTATGTGATATGACCGGGTTGATAAATCAAGTGTTGATTTATCATTTAACTATTAGCTTCTCACTAGAAATCCTATCTTGTTTCTTTTGGATGTATGCATGCATGTATGCATTCATTCTTGTTCATGCACATATGGATGTGTATGCACACATGCATACATACATCATTCTATCATGGTTGTTTATACATAGAAAATGGTGGCAATATAAGACTCACACCTTGGTTATTTATATGGATTATTACTTATATTTGTTTTTAAAAAAAAGAAAAAGGAAAGGATAATTCATGGTTTGTTTCTACTCTCTTCTTTGACCTAACCATGCTCACCTACCCTTAACCACTTAACCACGGATTAAACTTTCCTTTCATGTTTTAACTCAAATTAAATAATATCTTCATGATTTAACCGTGGTTTGAGATGAGAAGAAATAAATATATATACATATATTTTCTTTTTCTTTTCAAGAGTTTATCTTCTCTTCTTAAAAATAGCCATCATCTTCTTCAACCTTGATCTCTTGCTCTCTAGACTTTTCAAGTGAGCAAAATACTCAAAAAGATAGGATTTTGAAGTGAGAAAGAGAACCACAACACCATTCTACACAAGTCTAGCCCACTTGTTTAGAGTGTTAGCTTCATTTCATCTTCTTGTTAAAGTGAAGTTGATAGCCTGGATAAAAGAGCTTCGGGTGGATCGTCGTGGACGTTAGAGGACTTCAAGCTAATCGTTTTCCAACTTTCAAGTGGCCAAAGAGTCTACTAAAGGGAGCTACAAAGGTTGTACTCTCAAAACCCTAGCCTTTGTAACATATGATGTTGGTTAAAGTTTATGAAACCCTAATTTTCTAGGATAGATCCTTTGTATGCTTACTTAGCACCACAAAAATTTGATCTTTGTGACATGTGATACTTCCAAACCTCTCATAGGGTGCTAGGTAAACCTAACACCTGTCTCGCCATGAATGGGAAGATCCGCCTATCACGCGGGCGTGACGTCGGGAGCGTAACGACCGGCTGATTCTCGCGCCTGTCCCTGCCTGCCGCCGCCGCTATATATACCCCTCTCCTTGAGGGATGAGGTAAGCCATTTTTACTCCACTAAGCCGTTACTCTGCTCGGATCTCTAGACTAACTTGATCGTCGGAGGGTCCTCGGTGGTTCCAAACCACCCCGGGACTTCTTTGCAGGTATTCGGCGCAAACTCCTCAAATCACTAATCTCCTCAAACCCATTGAGATCCACACGCAAAGGAGATCACCTCCAAAACCTACCAGGAGATCGACGGAAGACAACATTTGACGGAGACCTGAAAAGGACCTCCATTAGTTGGCGCCGTCTGTGGGAAACGAAACTCCGCAAAAAACAAAGTTGGCATTCCGATCTCCATCCACATGGCAAGCGATCACCCCGAAGATCCAGATACCAGCCGCCGCCTCCTCCTCACCGGAGGCACGGATGAACCTCCTCCGGCGACCGTCATCAACGCCCTCGCCGGCCGAATAGACCGACTACAGTCCATCAGTTGGCGCTCGTCCGCGTCCAAGTGGCCGGGCCAGGGCCCTAGATCGCCGCTCCTCCGCCTCCAGGACACTCGGCCCTCATCGGTGCTGCTGACCACCGGCAGGCAGCGTCCCATAGCCATGGGTCTCACGGGCCGATACTCTCGGAGGTCCGCTGGGCGCCCTACATCTCCACGCCAAGATCCTCCTCCAGGGCGCCTCGTCTCGAGCCTCTTCGCGACCGACACCCCCTCCCTTGACGGGGTCGCACGGAAGGGGCTCGCCACGGCGGCTCGAGGGCCATCTCGCCCAAAGATCTAAGTCCTCCCAGAGGTAGTCGAGCCCAGCAGCTACCCTGCTCGGCTATCCCTGGCGGGTAGCTTCTCTACCGCGACACCAGGGATCAGAAAGTCCTCCCAGAGACAGTCGAGCCCGAGGATCCCTCGCTCGGCTATCCCTGGCGGGTAGCTTCCCTACCGCAACGCCAGGGATCAGAAAGTTCTCTCAGAGGCAGTCGGTCCCGAGGATCCCTCGCTCGGCTATCCCTGGCGGGTAGCATCCCTACCGCAACGCCAGGGATCAGAAAGTCCTTCCAGAGGCAGTCGGGCCCGAGGATCTCTCGCTCGGCTATCCTTGGCGGGTAGCTTCCCTACCGCAACGCAATGGATCAGAAAGTCTTCCCAGAGGCAGTCGAGCCCGAGGATCCCTCGCTCGGCTATCCCTCGCTCGGCTATCCCTGGCGGGTAGCATCCCTACCGCAACTCCAGGGATCAGAAAGTCCTCCCAGAGGTAGTCGAGCCCGAGGATCCCTCGCTCGGCTATCCCTGGCGGGTAGCATCCCTACCGCAACGCCAGGGATCAAAAAGCCCTTCCAGAGGCAGTTGAGCCCGAGGATCCCTCGCTCGGTTATCCTCAAGGATCAAAGCTCTCGCCAAGAGGCACCGAGCAGCTACCCTGCTCGGCCATCCTTCGCAGGCCTCAAATGGCCCCTCCAGTGCTGCTCGGCCAATCCTTCGCAGGCCTCTCACGGTCCCTCCAGCGTCAAGGATCAAAGCCCTCGCCAGGAGGTACCGAGCAGCTACCCTGCTCGGCCATCCTTCGCAGGCCTCAAACGGCCCTTCCAGTGCTGCTCGGCTAATCCTTCGCAGGCCTCTCACGGCTCCTCCAGCGTCAAGGATCAAAGCCCTCGCCAGGAGGCACCGAGTAGCTAACCTGCTCGGCCATCCTTCGCAGGCCTCAAACGGCCCCATCAGATGCTGAGGATCTTAAGCCCTCATCATGAGGCCGCCGAGTTCCTTCCTGCTCGGCGCATCCCCAGCGGGCATCCTCCTGCCCATCAGACGCTGATGGTCTGAAGCCCTCATCGCGAGGCCGCCGAGTTCCTTCGTGCTCGGCGTATCCTCAGCAGGCATCCTCCTGCCCATCAGATGCTGAGGATCTCAAGCTCTCATCGCGAGGCCGCCGAGTTCCTTCCTGCTCGGCGCATCCCCAGCGGGCATCCTCCTGCCCATCAGACGCTGATGGTCTGAAGCCCTCATCGGGAGGCCGCCGAGTTCCTTCTGCTCGGCGCATCCCCAGGTGACATCCTTCTGCCCATCAGACGCTAATGGTCTGAAGCCTTCATCACGAGGCCGCCGAGTTCCTTCCTGTTCGGCGCATCCTCAGCGGGCATTCTCCTGTCCATCAGATGCTGAGGATCTCAAGCCCTCATCGTGAGGCCGTCGAGTTCCTTCCTGCTCGGCGCAACCTCAGCGGGCATCCTCCTGCCGATCAGATGCTGAGGATCTGAAGCCCTCATCGCGAGGCCGCCGAGTTCCTTCTGCTCGGCGCATCCCCAGCGGGCATCCTTCTGCCCATCAGACGCTGATGGTCTGAAGCCCTCATCGCGAGGCCGCCGAGTTCCTTCCTGCTCGGCGCATCCTCAGCGGGCATCCTTTTGTCCATCAGATGCTGAGGATCTCAAGCCCTCATCGTGAGACCGCCGAGTTCCTTCCTGCTCGGCGCATCCCCAGCAGGCATCCTCCTGCCCATCAGACGCTGATGGTCTGAAGCCCTCATCGCGAGGCCGCTGAGCCCCTTCCTGCTCGGCGCATCCCCAGCGGGCGTCCTCCTGCCCATCAGACGCCGAGGATCTGAAGGCCTCTTCGCGAGGCCGCCGAGCCCCTTCCTACTCGGCGTATCCTGGCGGATAGCTTCTTACCCAACAAAGACAACTGACAGCCTGAGGACGCGTTCCGACGAAACCTTAGAAGGGAGCTCACCCCGGGCGGCCCGGCAGTCCACTCCTGACCCGACCAGCTGGCTGGTCGAGACAGGAGTGGGAGGCTAATGATGATGCTCAATATTGGTGATCTACTTCAGGATCACGATACGTGGCAGATGACGTATCTCAGGACTCGGAAGAAAGAGCCCACAAGGGCCGCCCAGGCCGCCCCTGTACCCGACCTGCAAACACGAGCTGGCTCACCTCAGAGCCCCCTGCAAATTGGCCTCCTCGGCCTCTCGGCTCGCCCCCGAGCTATCACAGGGCCAAGATGCCTCGGCTCTCTCGCTAGCCCCCGGACTCTCCCGTCGAGGCCATCTCCCTCGGTCTCATCGACCGACCAACGGTACCACTCGCAGGCGCAACCGCCGTTCCGCGAATCTCGCCATGCGCGAGATCTCCGCCGGCCACATCCCACGTTCCACGCCATTACGATCCCTATTAACGAGCCTGTCTCGCCATGAATAGGAAGATACGCCTATCACGCGGGCGTGACGTCGGGAGGGTAACGGCCGGCGTGATTCTCGCACCTGCCCTTGTTTGCTGCCGCCGCTATATAAACCCCTCTTCCTGAGGGATGTGTTAAGCCGTTTTTACTCCACTAAGCCGTTACTCTGCTCGGATCTCTAAACTAACTTGATCGTCGGAGGGTCCTAGGTGGTTCCAAACCACCCCGGGACTTTTTTGCAGGTATTCGGCGCAAACTTCTCAAATCACTAATCTCCTCAAACCCATTGAAACCCACACGCAAAGGAGATCACCTCCAAAACCCACCGGGAGATCGACGGAAGACAACATCTGACGGAGACCTGAAAAGGACCTCCATCATAAAGTCTGAATGACTTAACTCTAAAATCCTAACTTTCGCTGTTTGGGGCTCATTTTGGAGTTGAGATAAACTACAGTTATCTCATCTTTGAAAGTAAGAAAACCGCAGCTATCTAAACTCCAATCTGATCAAAGTTTAGATATCTCCATTTTTGAAGTTTGAGGCTTGTAAATCACAGTTTGGATCTCTCTACTTCCACTTAAATATAAACCATAGTTATCTAAACTCCATTCCCAAACAGGGCCTTGGAGTTTATATAACTCCAAAGCTAGTCACCCATCAAAGTTAAATTTTTAATGGAGGCAGAGCCTTGCATAATAGAGTTTGCATAGAACGACTGGAGTTTCATAAAGTTAGAAAAAGAAATTATTTCCAAAATACCAACTTTATCCTGCCGGGCAATCATTTTGGAACTGAGATAACTGAAGTTTTCTCGGCTCTAAAGCTGAGATAACTGACAGTTATCTCAGCTCCAATCTGATTTAAGTTAACCTCCATTTTTGGAGTTTGGGGCTTGCAAACTACATTTTGCATACCTCCACTAAAAAATTAACTACGGTTATCCTAACTCCATATCCAAACAGGGCCTAAAAAATGAACTCCTATTTTCCTATCTCACCAAAACAGGGCCTAAAAGAGAGTTAAGGAGGGAGGGGCCAAGGTAGATCGTGTATGGAGCTTATGCTTCTATGCTCAAATTGCATCAAACTAGAGTGTTAAAGGTCGGAGCTTTGTGCTGCAGGCTTAGCGTAGATGCCTGCATTCAATCCAGAACGTTGTCAAATCATTTCATGGAATATTAGTTGTAGACATATCCATTACGGGAAAGGGGAATATTTGATTTGCGTCTAATCTGATATAGGGATCACTTATCTTTCAGAATTTGCGCTAATGCTGAAATGGGAAATTTCTTGTCCATATGGATCCCCATCGACTATATAGAAAATTTTTGTCCTGGCCTAGCAAACTGTTCATCGGAGTTTCAAAAGATTTGACTAGGGATTTTTAGAGTACAAAAGAGATCACAAATCATTGTTAAAGGCGTCAGATCTCTAGAAGCCGTTTTCTGATTACATACCAGGTGAAAATTAGCCGCAAATGCCTGCAGTCATTGTCCAAATCGATGAATCAGGCTTCAAAAGCCTTGTTCTACCGAAATCAGAGATGCAAGCTTTGGACTCCAATTCGAACATAATGTTTGTAGTGGTTATATCGTGGTGCACCATCACGGGATTGCATTCATGGTGCATGTACGAAACATCATTGTCCATTCCCTTCATCGCTTTACTCTTCTATCCCAATCAAACGCTGCAGTTTTATTATTCTCTGAAAGGATGCTAGCTAGGCTCCCTTGTTCAGTGTACTGGTATACCAAAGAATGGAACTGTTTCGCTGCGACGATTTGTCCAGTGGGCAATTCTGCTTCGTAAACACACCCATTTGTGCCAACTCCAATACAGTATATGTTGTTTAAGTTCTCTGACGCTTCAGTTATTTCTTCAAACACTCGTCATAGTTCCATACTGAAAGCCAATCCCCATTGTTCTTACTCATACACTGCTTTCTCTTCTTGACCTATTTCATGTCTTCGAGTAGAAAACTAGCATTGATAATTTATAACAGTGGCTGTATAAAAAGAGGAACTGCTATCAAAAGTGCAAGATTCCAGCTGCCTTTTGATCCGAAAGAACATTTCTGAGAGGTCAGGCTTTCAAGCTTGTTTTTGCACCCTTTATTGACAACATATCATCATCTGGAATCACACCATCGTAAGACAAAGCTATATTTAAGTTGTTGTATGATAGATTGATCGAGCGGGCTAGCATTTAGCATTTAAGTAGTTGTATGTTATATTTATCGAGCGGATTAGCATTTAGTATTTAAGTTGTTGTATGATAGATTGATTTTGAATATTGAGCGGATTAGCATTTTGCAACACCATCACTCTGAAATGTTAAGATGGCCTGTGAGGTTATTATGAGAAACAACCAGATTTAGACTCTGTGTGATACAAGGTGAATGGGCAATTCTCCAATCAGGCTATTCTCTCTCAAGTCCAAGATTTAAAGCAGCTTGCAGCTGTCTAGCTCTGAGGTTATCACCCTTTTAAGTTATTTGCAGAAAGTTGAGAATGTTAATTTGTAAAAGAAATCCCATCTGCGAAAGGATTGTGTCTGAGAGGTGATTTCTGCTAAGGTCTAGAATTTTCAGATTGTATATGTTTCCGATTGCTGAAGTTATTTCACCTGTCAAATGGTTGGTTGAGATATTTGGTACCTCCAGAGATAGCAGCACTCCCATTTTGTTGGGATCGAACCCGAAATCCGGTTTCTATCGATATACAGATTCCTCAGCTGCATCAAACAATTTAGTGTTGAAAGGAAATGGGTCCTGATAAGCGACAACAAGATTTATTAGACTGGTGTGTGGTGAGGCTAGCGAGATATCCAAGTTCTTGAGGCATCAATGTAGATAAATTGTTCCCATCAATGCTTCGGTTTTTACAAAAAAAAAACAAAAACAAAAACAAATTGCCCAATAATGCAGTAATATTTTTCAGACAGATTCAAGTATTGAAGAGCTGCTAGGTAACCAATTTGCTTAGGAATTGAACTACATATCTTATTAAAACCTAGAGAAAGCTCCATTAGCATTCTTAGATTCACAAGTTTAGAAGTGATGGAACCATTGAGAAAAGGTTGACCAAGTTTTCCATTTCCATCGAGGAATCTGACCCGAAAAATCATTTCTATACAGTGACGGCATTTGCAAGCTGCTCAATTGCCTGTCATAAAGGGATTGGGCCGTTGTCAGCCAAGTTCTCAATCAGATTTTGCAGACCACCATTTTTTCCCCGTAATCAAACCGTTTCTAAAATTATTTCTCATGCGCAAAAGTTGCAGGTTTTCTAGGTTACCGATTTCAGGAATAGCGACACCGGTTTTTCTGTTAAAATCAAGACTACAAGTGGTCATAAAATAGCAGGCTTCGAACAACCCTATATATGACACCGCTGCACTAAAACTTGCAAAGAGATTGATATTTATGAACACTCTGTTGATAGAACAAAAACATATCTATTTACTCATCTAAATTTTTTCTTTTAAAAAAAAAGCATAACTAAAAGTTTGTGCTTGTGAGGGACTTACTGTAGACTTTATCACTGCTCAACTAATGTTGGCCATGGTGATTGAAAGCTTATGATTGGATCTGCACCTTTGCTTGACCTTTAGGAGATTAGTGGTGCCGTTGTCTCACCTTTTCGTTTGTGGCGCTTAACCTCAGTCTTGTTAGAATATAATAGTAAGTTTTAGTACAGTGGAAGGGACTTTGAGATTGTACCAGAGCCATTCAAATTCAAATTTATTCTTAAAAAAAGGTTTTGTTTTATAATATGTTCATGCTCCGACCCAAAAAAGGCGTTTAGCCTGCAGGAAATGTTGGATTGTAAAATGTTTTTACAATTCTCATTGGAGCTTTGAATTTAGAGGCAGTTTTAGTCCCAAGTCCTAGTCTCAAACTTAACCGATGATCTATAACGTATCATGTATGTAAGAAAACAGAGACTAGATTGAAGTAGATAATGTTCCATATACATGAACAAATCAATTCATGTATTTGCATGCTACACTTAATACAAATATACCAACACAATGCGTTTCCAATCAGAAAACAAGAGACCGAGTAAGTTAAACAAAAAAAACAAAGAAGAAACCAAACACTAAGAAACATCACAACAACAAATCTCACACTTCACCGAACCGATTTAGCATATGGGAATGGGAGCGCCATTCCAATCCGATAAGCACTCTAGCAGAGGATCGATCAACTTCCCTTTGCAAATCGCTTCGAACACCTTGTCAAACTCTTCTCCAGGCGATCGATCCTTTTCGCCCGTAAGAAAACCTGCACCAAGCTCCTCCCGCACTAGCTTATACAAAGGATAGGACCTGCACTCCTTGATTCTGTTAGGAATCGCGGAGCTCCCGTTCTCGTAAGCAACCCTGGCTCCCTCAACTTCTTTTGGCAGCAATGCCTTCAGCTCCTCCTCAAACGCCGATATCTTTTGGAAAATCGAAGTGTTTGCGTCTTTTTCCTTCTCCCCATTTGTTAAGGCGTGCTCGACTAGTACTTGTCTTAGCCTTTGCATCAAAGGGTAGGTAGCACTGCAAGGATCATCGATGTAGGCGAAAACATACTCTCGATCGATCACTTTGAGCAAGTCCTTTTCGCAAAACCTCGAGGGGTGCAGCTCCCCATTGACCCCTATTGTTAGAACTCTCTTTGCGACTTGACTAACAGTGTTTCTGACTGTGTTCCTCATGTTCTCCTCCAAATGCCTCAAATCAATGGCTTGGCAAATCCCGACCAAAAATGTCGACGACATGAGCTTCAAGATCTGGACGGCCTCTTCGGTCTTTCTTGCAGAAATCAGGCCTAGCGAGTTCACGTCCTGGTTGTGTTGCTCCGCGCTTTGCACATGGTTTGTGACGGGGTTCGCGAGGAACTGGAGCTCAGAGCAGTAGGCGGCCATTGCGATCTCTGCGCCTTTAAACCCGTAGTCCAAGCTAGGGTTTCGCCCGCCAGACAAATTCGAAGGCAACCCGTTGTTGTAAAAATCGTTCACGAGCTCAGAAAACTGCGCAAACATAAGCTTTCCAATCGCAGCAATCGCCAGTCTCGTGTTATCCATCGAGACACCAATCGGTGTCCCCTGAAAATTTCCTCCATGGATCGCTTTGCTCCTCGAGACATCGATCAGTGGGTTATCATTCACCGAATTGATCTCTCGCTCGATGGATTTTGTCGCGGATCGGATCACCTCGATCTGTGGACCCAGCCATTGAGGCGAGGTACGAAGAGCATATCGGTCCTGCTTCGGCTTTTGTAAGGGATCGAGATCGTGTAGCTTTTTTGCCATTTTCATGTAAGAGCTCCCTTCCAAGATGTGCTCCATGATTGCAGCAGCCTCAATTTGGCCTGGATGGTGCTTGAGCTTGTGAGTCAAGTGATCAGTGTACTCTGGCTTCCCTTGCATCACCTCGCAGAAGACCGCCGACAACACTTCTGCTAACAACGCAAGAACATTCGCGTCGAAGAGCACCATCGAGGCGAGGCCTGAGCCCACGGCGGTGCCGTTGACTAGCGCGAGCCCTTCTTTCGGCTGCAGCTCGAAGAATCCATCGGTGATGCCGGCGTGCTTGAAGGCTTTGGATGCATCGAGGACCTTGCCGTCGGGGGCTGTGGCTCTTGAGTTGGGTCGGCCTGTGAGGACTCCGGCAATGTAGGACAAGGGGACGAGATCACCGGAGGCGGTGATGGTGCCGCGGAGGGGGAGGCAAGGGGTGACGTGGTGGTTGAGGAGGGCGGTGATGGCCTCCAGGATCTCGAAGCGGATGCCGGAATATCCCTGCATGAGGGTGTTGATCCGGACCAACATGGCGGCGCGGGAGGTGGATGAGGGCAGGGTGTTGCCGGAGCCGAAAATTCCTGCGTTGAGGAATCTGCACGAGGGAATGTTCCGTTAGGGCCATAATAACAGTTATTGCACAGAAAACAGCCAATTTGAAGTCTCTTTCCTGAATTGAAAGAATGCAACAGTTTGTGGTGTCTCAATATGCTTTTCATTTTTGTTGGGATTTTGAGAAAGAAAAAAACGCAACAATAGATCTCTTGAATCTTGATATAGAGCATGTTTGTTTGACACGAGAAACCATACAAATTGTTATGAAGAGAAGGATAAAATTTGGGTGGATAACTAATATTTTTTAATTATTTTTCACTGAAATATGTTTGCTGAAGGTTGGTAGGAGGTTTTAGCGGACAATATCTTGCTGCCTTGATTGCAGCCACATTTCATGAAACTACCAAAAGATATGATACCATTGTTTAATGTCTTTTCTTTGTCCCTCTTTTTCTTTTTTTAATGAAAAATTTCAGTCCAACTCCACCTTCCTAAATTTCTTAATTAAATTAGCACCCAACTACTTATAATTTCCACTTAAAGAATTCACGAGAATTTAGAAAGAAAAAAAAGTCTTGGTAGTCTAATCGTTTCTTCATCCGATAAAAGATAAAAGACGGGCGCGTCACTCGTAAAATCTGGATGATATTTGTAACAGAGAGAGCAAATAAAGTTGGTTGGTTGGTTACCTAATAAGCTCCTTTTGAAGGGCACCCCCTTGCTTGGTTCTTCTGTGCGAAGTAGCACCAAAGCCGGTGGTGACGCCGTAACTGTCCGTCCCTTTGCTCATGCTCTCCATGACCCAGTCGCTGCTAGCCTTAACGCCGGCCCGTGCTGACTCCGCCAGCTCCACCGTTACCGCATATTCCTCTGCTGCGGTCGCCACTGCCGCCACCTGTGCCACCTTCAGCGTCGCTCCTTCGAGCCTAACCAAAGGCTCTCTGTAGTCCTTGACCATCTTCTTGACCTCGTCCAGATGGCTCCCGGACAACGACTCTGCCGCCGCAACCCAGTTTAGAGGGTCCGGCATGCAGAAGAAGGCGCCGTTGCCGTTGCCGTTGCCGCTGCCGCACACGAAATGATCCATTTCTAAACTTTCTCAACGAGACCGGTTTTTTTTTATGGAGAAGTAGCAGAGAGGAAATGTGTGTGATTAAGTGATTTCCTGAGTTGGAATGAAGGGGAGCGCGGGCTGAATTTATAGAGCGGGGTTGGGGAGTTGGGTGGGTGGGAGAAAGGGATTGGTTGAGAAGGGATACCAGCCGTTGATTGGATGGGGAATGGACCATTGGAAGGATGACACGTGGAGATCAGCCAATGGGGAAAGCACCGGGAGAGAACAGGGGTTGGTGGGAATTAGGAGACACGTCAGCGTGACGTCACTGGGGGGTGGTGAGGGGACCACTGACCTTGACCCCATCGTCCATTTAATTTGTGGTCTAAATTGCACTGTTGCACTAATCTACACTCAGATTTTCTTATTTTTAATTCCAAAAATGCTTAACCTATGGGACTTAAATCCTAGCACAATCTATCAATGAAAGGAAACAAAATCCATATGTCCACTTGTTTGGCACTTATACCTAGATGGTGTTGTGGATCCCACTATTTTGTCTCTTGGGTAGATTATGCTATGAATTCAAGCCCGGTAGGTAAAGTATTGCTCATTTTTGTCAGGAAAAAAACCTTATAAGTGGTACATTTAATTAAGGGTATTTTAGGGGAGGAAATTTCTCAAAACAAAAAGGTTAAGGCAGTTTACTGTCATAAAAAGTCTGAGGTAGTTCAGTGTAAAACAATGAAAGTTAAGGGTAGTGTAAAGTACCCAATTTTAGGGATTTCAGCGTGTATTAGATGGCGTACGCTAGAATGAATTTTTCTGTGTCAAACTCAATTTATCACTATATTTTTAGGTAAACTTGATCTTCATGGAATAAAACATGTCTATGATTTTGAATGTTAGTTTGGGGATGGAAATGTTAAATTATCGATTAACTGTTGAATTTGAAGTTGTACTAAAAAAAAAGCAATGGATATTGATTTGCACTTTTTTGTATGTATTTATGTTTTGGACCATGAAGTTCAAAATGAAAGATGTTGGTCGTCACCAAAATGGTAGACCGATTCTCATTCTATGATCCCTTTGTCCAAATGACAATTTGGATTATTCTTTAAGTTTTCGTTACAAATTCATGATATAATCCCAGGCATGATGTTTTAACTTGCTCAAAAATCCTACTGGAGACTCGAATCAATCCTGTCGAATTTTTCGACGATCGACACCGATCATGTTAATCTGTCTTACACTTTGAATAAACCAATTTTCATATCCTTTCGATACTCTTTGCCCATTCATTTAGCATAGAAAAGTGTTCTACCGTCAGAAAACCGTTAATTCTGCAAGCATTCGATGCAGGAACGAACGGTGTCCGATTCACAAGAAAGTTGACGGACAGAATGGTCCGGTACCGTTCGTTGAAAAATCCGACTGATGGTTGACTTTTCAAACCGCCAATGCAGTAAACTTTTTCTACCGGGCCACTTTATATCTCATTGTATATAAATATTCTATTATTCTTTTCTATGAATGGTGGGTCCCAAGGGAAAAGGAGTGGTTGCTTGGAAAGAATAGTACCAGGGGTGCTCTGTTTGGATCTAGGCCATAAATCCTACGTGCTTTGTACATAGGATACATCAATACCAAAGGACTTCTGTTTGACACAAATCTCGACCGTTGATCTAGATTTTGGATGAATCTGGATCGTTCATGGCGATAGCATGAGTGCTATTATCGTGGTAATTGCAGTCACTTTCAGCCACTTTTGATCCGGTCCCAAGAGCCAGGTAGATTGGCCTTATTTTTTTTCTGGGTAGTATCTAAAACAAAGTCGTTGGGTGTGTGCAACACGAGGTGGTCGCAAAAAATGAGTTGGTATGCTCCAGTCTCCTCTCAATACCATACATAATTTTGATGAAATGAGTTGTGACTTGTTGTGAAGCTTCCCATCACCACCACTAACATTGGACCATGTGAGTCACCAACCGAGTATCTCAAAGCTTCGAGGAGACCTCTTGTTTCCTAGCCAGTCTTGAGTCCAAATGTGCTCCCTCTAGTCTCCATTCTTGGTCTCCACCCTCCACATTCATGCAAATTATCTATGGAAGTCCCTAAATTTGATATTTTATATGGCATGTGGGGCTTAGGGGCTATTTTACAAATAAGCCCCGGCCCCATGTGCCCATGGGTCTAGGCACTGTATGCGAGGGCTCCCGAATCCTCATTTTATACATATTCATGCACGGATATGAGTTTGAAATTTCCGTCCATGTAGTTGTAGTTGTATACAGTTCTAACAAAACAGATTGGCGGTTTCAAATCAATAAGCCGTTTGTCTTTTCTATTTCGGATTCTACTAGTTTATTTTGATACATACAAACTGAAAATAATTACTATTTCATTTGTGTCCTCTGGACCCACATGTCGAATATACACCAAACAAATGTTAGGAAATTGCATTTTCTATGCATGTGTTGATAAGTTGTGACAAAACATCCTAATGGATACTAATTGTACGATAGGTAACATAAATTTGAATATGTCATATAAGCAATGCATTTTTGTTTATGAGCCTGTTTATTGTGAAGATGGGATGATTTGAATTTGATCTTATTGTAACAGTACCAGTAATGTTTATTTCACATTTACCAAAGGAAAAGATAATGTGCAGATGTCGGAATCATCTCTTTTGAGATATTGAAATGATATTGCTTTATTATGGTCTCCTGCCTAATTCCTTTAAAACAATCAATTGTACAGGCAATTAGTATACATCAAAATTAAGTCAAGAAAACATATCCTTTTATAAGGTGCCATGAAAAGAGCAGCATATGCCAATTTCCCTTTTGTGATCCCTGTCAGACTGTTTGGATGTCCTGCAACCTGACTAATATATTATATTTATATATTCTTTATTTATTTGTTTATCGATAAAATTTAGTTAGTTATTTAGAGATAAATTCTAATTAAATCAATATTATCTCTCAGCATCATTATATAGGCTATAAACACGGAGCAATAGTTTAGGGCTTGGATCGTACGAATAAGATAGAGCCGCCACAATGTAGCCCTAATATTTATGAGAGTCTCCTCTCCCTTTTAGGAAGAGATCTGTGAAGGCGAGAGTTTATTCTGTATTCTTCGTGTAAACTCTCTCATCTGAAAATATGTAATCTCTCCATCTGAATTAATGAAAACGATCTATGTTGTGCCCGTGGTTTTTCCCGTTTGGGTTTTCCATGTAAAATCTCTGTGTCCATTTGCATTGATCTTTCCTATTTTCTGCGTTTGATTTATTCTCTGTTTTCGCGTTTATCTCGATCATCCGTTACAACAACTGGTATCAGAGTTAAGGTTGATTCTATTGATCGAGTACATAAATCCAGGACGTGTATGCATGCCAAAAACAAGAGACTTGGACGGCGTATAAGATTGATGGTGCCGCGTTTAAGATTCGTCATAGATCGGAGCGATTGGCAGAGGGTGCGCATGTACCAGCGCATGGCAATGGTCTAATCAAAGCCGAAGGTAAGATCTAAACAGTTTTTGCTAGATTTATGAAAGTGATGGTTTTGGCGGCACAAAAGGTACGGTAAACCAACGACGAGTTAGTGGTCAGCGGCGGAGCCAAGACGCACGGTGGTGTGAGAGGGCGTTGGCGCGGAGGAATGCATGGACGCAGCTGCAAGTGCCCATGGACACGCCTCGTGGTGTTGACAATTTGGCAGCACCGATGATGGCCAACGAAATAGCAAGCGCTTGAGGATGGCTATGGCGGTGCTGGTTGTTGATACGGTAAGATCTCGAAAATGCTAGGGACATGATGGAGAGAAGAAAGGCACGTGCTTTGTGCGTATAAACAAATTTTTGATTGGTGCCCACGGGATAGAGCAAAGGCTAATGGTTTGGGATCTAGTGTGCAGCCCAGAACAACACATGTGCAAGAGGAGACCAATGAAAAAATAATGTGATTGGGTTTTATTTTAAATCAACGGCTTAGCTTGATTTGTCCGTGAATCGTGCGTTCAGTGGCTGACTTCGACGATCCAAATATGTAACCCTTTGTTTTCAGGCGTTTCAGACATATTGATGGAGTAGGATTCAACTTGCAGATATCCCTTCTTCAGTGTCAACAGTTTGAATCGGCTTATGTTAAAGTCATGGATACTTGTTATTACTTCGAGACGCTGTTACCATGCGGATTTGAGTTGAAGGTGGAGTTACTTACCCTTTCAGTGCCGCATTGGTTATCGTGTTGAGTGCGATTCTGTATTATCACATTAATCATGTGACATATTTCTTCTTCGAAGTTTCCGTCGAGGCATTATCTCCTTCCAGTGTTGACCTTACTCTAGATTGGATGCGACCCAAGATGGAGATTTTTTGTTCGTGGCTTACATCCATCTATTAATCATAGATTTAATACCTAGAATATAATCAGCTGGAGAGAATTTCATTCAGTACTTGCCGATTCTTCGAACATGCGTATTTCAAGATGCTTCTGTTTACTTGCTCGAGACTCTGTTGGCATGCGAAGCGCATGTTTTATCGTGTTCGGTATGTTTTTGTTTGTCAGATTGAAGTGTGATCTTCGTCGTCGAAGTTCTGGTTATTTTCTTTGAGACTCTGTTGTCATGCGTGTTGCATGTGCCGTCGTATCCGTTGCGATCTGGTTTGTCACATCATAGTGTGACATGTTCGTCTTTAAAGTTATGTTGACACAATATTTTTATCTTAGTTTTCGGCTTGCATATGAGCCATTTGGACTCGGCATGAGTCATTCCGTTTGAGCTTGGATATGAGCCGTGATGAAGATCTAATCGAGTTGTGTAGGGCATCTTTTTGAGTGGTTTGGTGGTGGATTCAGTAAAGACCAGTTCTTCTGTTTAAAGACTTTCTTAGCGTTGATAGATGGAGAAAGTATTAAGGGACGATCGGCAGTAGCAGATTTTTGGTCGTACGGTTCATATCTGATTGGATTCAGTCCAAGGTAGAGATTTGTTGGGATTTCCTTAATCCTAACTAATCTATTATATTTATATTTAAATATATTTTTTTGGTTTGTTTAGAGATAAGATTTAGTTAATTATTTAGAGATAAATCCTAATTAAATCAATATTATCTCTAAGCATTATTGTATAGGCTATAAATATGGAGCTATAGCCTAGGGCTTGGATTGTACGAGCAAAGGAGAGATGCCACAATGTAGCTCTAATATTTGTGAAAGCCATCTCTCCCTTTTGGGAAGAGATCTATGAGTACGAGAGTTTATTCTGTATTCTTCATGTAAACTCTCTTATCTGAAAATCTGTAATTTATCTATTTGAATTAATGAAAACGATCTCTGCTGTGCTCGTGATTTTTCCCGTTTGGGTTTTCCATGTAAAATCTCTGTGAATGACTTATGGAAGTTTATCCTAACTTATATTTTATACCCATATGCATCCCACAAATTTCCCGACATGGAATTATGTTAACCACATTCTCAACGCTTCCCCTCACATGCAACGTGCACGTGCAACAGGGACTTCATGTGCGAGGGCTCAAACCTTATATGCAACGTGGAACACTCGAGCTCTGATACCATGTAAAACTTGGTTTGGAGCTACAACACATGGGCCCACACATGTATGCATATGGGTCTTTAATATAGTAGGACCCCATCCAAAATACTATGCTTGACTAGATGAGAAAATACTCATGATAGAGCGGGATGTGGAAGTTGACGACTAAGGCCATTTTGAAGGATGTGCATCGATATGATTCTGAAGTGATTCAGAATGGAGGAGTTAGTTGGTGAGTACCCTATCGTCGATCATTTCGACTCTCTTCTACAGTGTGTCCATTTAATAAGGAAGAGAAGGATATCCCGAGTACCATATGCAAGAGCAGTGGGAACACACGTATATGATATGGTATGAGCCAAGTCAGTTGATTATTGTTGTTGGCTTAGTGGATCGATAGGTTTCGAATTCAAAGGAAGTGCATTAAGTGCACTGTAGTTTTGATTGAGCATATAGATGAGACTATGCACGTGTTCGTGATGGTCAAGTTATCGACTATAGGGTATATACGTGTTAGATGGTTGAGTCCATTAGCTGGAGAAACGTTGCGGAATATTGTGACGTTTTCGACAACAAGGTTGAGTGTATGGTAGCGGTCAAAGTATCAAAGGAAAGTTAGAGGTTTGCAAAGTGGTTCACGATGAGGTGTGCATCTTCATGTTGATAGGTGAATGGTTACTTCCCAAACATAGCGCATTGCAAATACCCTTTTCATGTGTTTCCGGATAATGGGTTCTAATGTTTTGGGTCAAGGTGGAGTACGGGGTAGTGGTCATGAGTGCTCGGGGATAAAAGTACGGTGCAGTGATCGTGAGTACTCAGGAGCAGTGATTTTATCGTATGCTTGAGATGGAAACAACAAAGATGGTACATAGGATCCAAAAAAGAGCAAAGTGTATGTGTGAGGTCTGTGAAAGAGGATGATAATAAAAACAATCAATCTCAAATTATTCAGCTCAACGGATTTGAATTAAGGTGGAAATTGTTAGGGTTGTGTCTTATATTCAGGTTATTACCTATTTACGGTTAGTGGATCGTGGATAGATCAGATTGGACTCGGACAGTTGGGCCAAAGTAATCCGTTGGTGTAGGCTACTAATGGATAACGAGATGAAAGCATATTCAAGGGTTCTATTCAGATTTAAACTAAGATGGGCATTATTGATATTAATTTAAATAGTTAGTTATTATTATAGATAGAATTAAGATAAGTGTCTTATTTAAATATAGTTTTAGATAAGAGATAAAGGAGATTTATATTGATCCTAATCTAAGTATGAGAAAGTTTATTCTATGTTATAAATAAGGAGATGATTTCATCAAGGAGATTAGGCAAGGGCAAAGACGAAGGCGAAAAGGTAAAAGGCTGCAAAGTTAAAGAGAGATGTAGTCTATATGTTTATGAACGTTGTAACTTCCCTCTCTTGAGATGATATCACGTGAGGAGAGATGAGATGATGTGAGAGAGAGTTGAGATTTGTGAGATCTTATAAATTTTATTTTCATTGAGAGATTATGGTTTTAATCTAAATTTGAGAAATGCTATTATTTTAGATGATCAATTCAAAGAGAAGATAAGGTGTCGGGTGTATACTTTCTCATATCAATGGAATCCTCATATTTTCCCCATAGAGTAGGTCGGTCGGTCGAACCACGTTAAAACTCTGTGTTTTTACTTCTTATGGATCACTGTCTTGCATGCTCGAACATTAAAAACGAGATTTTTTCCTCGTAGATAGGTATCGAAGGGGAAGATCCCTAACACAAACAAAGGAATATTTGAATGATGATAAAAAGAAAGGTTAATTGCACATGGACCCTCTGAATTATTTGGGGTTTAGCACTTATACCCCATGAACTAGAATAATAAGCACTTACACCCCTATGGTTAATAGATATTTTCCTAATACCCATTTGCCCCATTCTTCTTATTCACTTCTACTCTAAAAAAACTAAATTCTAAAATACCAATATTTTAGCCATAATCTAAAAGATTGATGCTGTCTTTTTTTCTATTACACCTCCAAACTTTTTTACATTATCTCAAAGGTACTTAAGTTTTAAGCCTAATCTAAAAGCTTGATGTTTAATATATTCTCTTTATTAATTTCTCCATTAATTTCTAGAAGGAGGAAAAAGAAATTCAAGATGAACATTTTTCAATTTTATTTTATTATTAATTTTTTAATTGATTTTGTTAAGATTTTCTTCTCATTTGATTAAGAGTTATAAGTTCTTCATGCTTGAAGAGAAAGGGGAAATGAATATAATTGAAATTAGAAAAACATTTTTCAATTAGAAAATGTAATTCCGCTTATTATGATGTTTCAGGAGAATAAATGCTCAACCTCCTATGGTACAGGGGTGTATCCGTAATTAACCCTAAAAGAAATTTAATGGATGGTGAAGAGATTCCAGCTGTGTATACTGGGTGAATCTTTCTTTTCCAAATGCAGCAAGTGATCATCCATTAACTTGTTTCTAAATCCAGTCATTCTTAATTTCTTGTCATTATAATAGATCTTTGTTTATAGTGTTCACACAACAAGAGACATTGGTGATTTTGATTTTATCCTTCAATTTTTTTGTTGATAAAAACGAAGGTAAAGACTACCGCACTGTATTAACGAAAGTTTTAACAAAACTATATATCAAAGAGAAAAGGAAATAGAAAGAGAAACAAAGTGTAAGATCTCTCATCCGTCATACATAAAAACATAATGCAACTTCTCACGAAAAGAAAAAAGATCCCTCCCCTCCTTGCAAAAGCCATCGCTCACGGCTCTTGCTCCTGATCCTGTGGGCCCATGGACTCGTGTCCCTATCAGTGTCTATGTGTGTAATCGTCGTCTCCGTCTGAATCCTCTTAAAGCCGAGCTCCACTCTTGCTTGTTTGTTACCCTTTGATAATATCACGCGGTCCATATCTTTCCAAAATGGAATATTTGTTCAATCCAATAAATAATACATCTGGTTGATTTCTTTGAGACTTTAAAAATTCTATTATTTCTTTCAATCAATAGGAACCAGCAGAGCTTAAAAAAATATCCCAAACGCCTAAAACTTTTGTTATCAATCATGTCTCTCCAGGGACCTTAAAGTTTGCAGGAGTTGCCTGTCACCTATGAGGCATCCAAATGAACCAAATCTATCCCAAATTTGGCTGGTCATTTCACATGTCAGATAATCTATAGAACCAGCTTCTCTCTCGCATATACCACACACTAATGGACCAAGCCATTTGCGACTAGCCAGATCATCCCTAGTAAGGATGGGGTTTTTCATGGCTAACCACTTAAAAGTTTTCATCTCAAGGGGAATTTTGGTATGCCAAATAAAACTATGGTTTTTTCATTCTAACCCCCATAACTAGCAAAAACGTCATAAAAAGATTTAACCGAAAAGGTTTGCTTAACCGACGATCTACAAAGGCTTTGTCCTCACTACCGTTCCCAAGATTCTGATTCTGTCTTGTGTAATTGGAGTATCTGTTCAAAAAAGAAATGTGGGATGTGATGGAGGTTTGGATCTTCTTCAGATATTGTCTTTCGTTGATCTATCGCGAGCGTTGGTAAACGGCTATGATTGATGTTGAGGGTTGCCTCTTTGAGCGTGTGGATATCAGTGGGCTTGTTATGAGGTGAAACCGAGCTATCTGCAAAAGAAGTCCCGGGGTGGTTGTACCACCGTGGACCTTCCGGCGATCAAGTTAGCTGAGCAATTTCGGCAGAGTAGCGGCTTATTGGAGTCAAATTGTGTTACCCGAGTCGTCTGAGAGAGGAGTTTTTATAGTGGTCGCTTGGAGCAAGCTGGCGCGAGATCTTCGCCGTCGGTTACACCCCTGACGTTATGCCCGCGTGAATGAACGGATCCCCCTATTAATGACGATATACGCTCGTTAATGGGGGGATACAACGGCGTGGAATGCGGAAGGTTGGGTAGCGAATATCTCGCTTCTGGTGAGATACGCGAAGTCGTGGTGGAGACGCTTGGGCTCTGCGTCCTTGGTTGTTTGGTAGAACCAGGGAGGCTTAGCTCGGCGAGAGGATCAGGGCGAGCGGGAGGCCAAGTAAGATCGGTTCTGTGATAGCTCGGAGGCGAGCATGGAGGGCTGAGAAAGCTTAGCGTGTAGGAGGGCTCGGAGGCGAGCCGATGGTTATTTGTAAGACGGTCATAGGAGTGCTCAGGCATCCATTGAAGGTCGGGTCATGCCTCGGGACGATAGCCCGGGGGATGCATCCAATGTATGGTGCTTGCCTTGCTTCCGTGAGCCCCGGGACACGTCATCTGCCACATGTCATGATCCGGGGAGTTCCCAATTATGAGTATCATCATTAACCCCCCACTCTTGTCCCGACCTATTTATGGGTCGGGTCGAGAGTGGTCCGGATCGGTTTCCCGGGCTCAGCCTGTTGTTAAGAATTTGTCAACGCGATTTTTCGGGGTGACTCGGCTTGGGGCAGTCACGTTGTTCAGATGTATGAGCCCAAGTGGCGTGTCCCGAGCGTTTGGATTCCCGCGCGTATCTTTGGTGACATCAGCGGATCAGAGAAAAGATCGTGCATTAAAGAGGGGGCGCCGGTTCGTTCGCGCGTCTGTTGAGGCACAGGCCACGTGCCCGACGTGGATTGGTGGATGCGACACTGTCGTTGTCGCCTGCGGCTGAAGGGACGTCTCCAATGGTCGTTCGACACGTGGGGCATCGACAGCCGGCGGGCATGAGCTTCGTTTTGGCGGGAAACGATCCGAGCCGTCGGATGCGTCCCCCAAGTAGTATAAATAGGAGTGGGACCCCCTAGGGTTCATACTTTCGCTACTATTTTCTTTTGCTGCAAGAGATTGCTCGGCGCTCCATCCTTTAGATCGGATCCTTTGCGCTTTTTCCTCGGAGAATTCCTTCTTCCTTTGAATCAGGTTAGATGTCTTCTTCTAAGGAGTCCGTTGAGATAGTTAGGGTAGAGTCTAGGGAGTCTTCCACCTCTTCCCGAGAGGGTTCCCTTGCTGCTTTCTCATCGTTGGGCCCGCCCCGTAGTGTCAGGGCTATACCCGCACCGCTAGCGGTCTGGCTACGACGAGGGTCCTTAAGGTACGTATCGGGAACGCCTGCGATGCGCCTTCTGTCTTGAGGGATCTGGACGAGCTTGCCGAGATTCGGTCTCGTTTCCATATCCCCTCTAACTACTCGCTCCATTTGGCAAAAGGGAGCGAACGGGCGGAGCAGGTGCAGGGAAAGGAGATTGCCCTGTATTTGGAGGTGTTCCGTGCGGGAATGCGTCTGCCCTTTCCAACCGAGATATGTGGGATACTTTGTTGTTTCCAACTCTCACCGGGCCAGCTTGCGCCGAACTCGTGGAGAATCCTCCTCGGGTTTCTGGTCCGGCTGAAGCTTGAGGAGATCCCCTTCAGCTTGACCCTTCTTACTTCTTTTCTCTGCTATAAAAATCACCCCGGCACCAGCAAGAGCGAGCCGAGTTGGGTGTTTTTTTCCTTTAAAAAACGCAAGGGTGGGGTGGCTGGGTCGGGCATGGTTGTCGTTCCTTCTTCCATTCATGGCTGGAAGGAGAAGTTCGTATTCGTCGGGCCACCCGAGGATGAGGACTGGCACGTGCCTGTACAGTGGCACCGGGCCGACTGCCCGCGGGCGAAGCAGTCGTCCTCTCCCGAGGTGAGGGCAGTGTCCATGTGGGAGCCGATCCAGCGGGCTGACGTCTTGCTTTCCGAGCAGGTCCTTAGCTGGGCTGGGCTCAACCCCGCGCGCTTTGTGGGTAAGTTGGGAGATTGGACGACCTGTTTAGACTTGAGTAATTTAATTTTTTCCCTTCTTGTATTACTAACTTTTCTGTGCTTTCTCTATTTGCAGGAAACATGGATCGGTCTAAGATTTTAACTGCCATCTCCACCACGGCCCGGAAGAAGGCCGGGGGCGTGGTCTTGTCCCGAGCAGGCTCGAGCTCGCCCCTGAAACCGACCCTACCGACGAAGTCCTCCGCAGCACCCTGGGTCACCGATAACCGTCGCGGGGGCAGCCAGAAGCACGCCCGAGTCCCGGAACCCCGGATGAGGGAGGAGGAGGAGGAGGTGACCGAGGTCCTCCTCAAGAGGAAAAGGACGGTCTCTCGCACGCCGTCGACTGATATCCCCGAGGGGATTCCAGTGCAGGAGGGGGACGTCTGCTTCGTGGTCCCCTCAGGGCTTTCTTTCGCCGACAGCTTGCTCGCGGACATGGAGCAGTCGGCTGGGGGAAAGATTCCATGGGGGACCCTGAAGGCCCAAGTTGCCGCCATCGCTCAGGAGGCTGTTCAGGTCGGTATTCGTTTAATTGTTGTCTTAATTGCCCCCTTTTTAGCCCGGAAACTTCTAAATCTATCTGTTACTTTTCTTAGGTCCTCCAACACTGCGCCCTCATCATCAACATGAAAGCCGAGGAGATCGCACCGGCCATGAGGAAGGTGGGGGAATTGTCTTCGGAGGCGGAGAACCTGCGCCTCCAACTACTGCAGGAGAAGGAGAAGACGGCTGCCCTTGAGACCCGGTTGGCCGCCGGGGAGCTCATGCTCTCCAAAAGCCAGGAGTCCTACTAGCTCATGGGCAAGTCCCACCAAACTATGGAGGGCAAGTTGGAGGAGCTAGGTAAACGCCACGTCTTGATGAAGAAGGCAAAGGACGTCAGCAAGAGAGAGACCGAGGCTGCGCTTGAGGCGACGAAGATCGCCAAACTTCGGGCCCGCAAGTCGGTGGATGCGTACAATGCGTCAGACCAGTTCTACACCGACCTCGGCGAAGCCTCCGCTATCGTTTGACATGCAGCCCTTGATGCCGTCAAGGAGTTGATGCTGGAGTTTGCCGACGGTGAGCTCCGTGCTCGGGTCTCTCTCTCGGTGGAAACGCTGCAGGCGGCTGGCTCCGGAGGCGGGGCGGCTACGGAAGCAGAAACCCCGGCCCCTGAGGGTAGTGCCGAGAAAGGCGAGGTCCCGACGGAGCCTGCTGCCTGAGCTCTTCTTTTTTTCTTTCTTTTTTTTAGCTACGAAAGATTTTGTGAGCCCCCGGGCATCTTTTGTAAGGCTGAGGAGCCCCGAATGCCCTGTAAAGGCTTTTTAGAACATAAATAAAACCGAGTTTATCTACCTCTGCGCGGCAATGTTTTTCTTGTGTGAGTATTTGAGTTTTTCGGTCTCTTCCTCGATGCAAATGTTAGGCCGTAGGTCAATGACCGACCTTTTAGATGACGATTGTGCGTCGAGTGTAAGCCAACTAGTTGTCAACTACAGGAAGGCCGGTGGCCTCCCGCCCCGGAGTCGAGGCGGCGATCGTTCTCTTAGGATACATCGGGGACTCCTCCGAGTAGGAAGGGGTGTAAGCTATTCCTCAGAGCCGGTTCTTAGCGTTAGGTGCACAACAGCCAAGTCAGAGTTGGTCGGCGTCGGCGGGTTCTCTCTTTACGCGGTTCCCAGACCTCCGTCTTGGGATGGTAAGAATTCACCACTCGGAGGTTAGCCGAGTAAGGATATGCACGGTTGACACTTGGTGGGGCTTCGATCCTTAGCGTATGTGGGCACAATGTGTCCGCCAAGGATTGACTGAGCAGGGAAGTTGCTTGGTGGCATCATGGGGAGGGCTTCGATCCTTAGCGTAAGTGGGCAGGATGTGCCCGCTAAGGATTGACCGAGCGGGAAAGCTGCTTGGTGGCCTCGTGAGGAGGACTTTGATCCTTAGCGTAGGTGGGCAGGATGTGCCCGCTAAGGATTGACCAAGCATGGAAGCTGCTCGGTGGCCTCGTGAGGAGGGCTTTAATCTTTAGCGTAGGTGGGAAGGATGTGCCCGTTAAGGATTGACCGAGCAAGGAAGATGCTCGGTGGTCTCGTGAGGAGGGCTTTGATCCTTAGCGTAAGTGGGCAGGATGTGCCCGCTAAGGATTGACGAGCAGGGAAGCTGCTCGGTGGCCTCGTGAGAAAGGATTTTTAGACTTCTTCTTGCCTTCACAGGGCGTCGTTCAATCTCCTTTGACTTGTAAAAAATCTGGAAGAGTGACCGTCGCAGACGATACGTGGCAGAGACGTACAGGCGAGGTGCGATGCTCTAAGATCCATGTCGTTCCGAATTCCATTGACCGCGTAGGGACTTGTGGGGTACGGAATGGTCGCCACGCGGCAGCTCTGCATTGGGAAATTTGAAAATATCCCGCGATTCGTGCTGGTGCGTGCGCAAACTTCGGCCTTTAGGGATTCCGTTAGGGCTATAAATAGCGAAGGTATGTTGGTTTCTTTTAGCCTTGTGTTTATGAAAATGTCCAGACGTCCGTATGTGCTTATCAGCGAGATGATTTCCCGGGATGATGTGTACTTCTACAACTTTGACCGGTTCGAACAGACGTACGAGGCGGTGATAGACCGCGTAGAGGCCCACTTTGGACGTTTTCTTCCCCAGCGATCTCCACTCCTCCAAGTGCTTATTTATGTGATCTAGAGGAGGTCCCCGGGTCTGCACAATGCCTTGTCTCCGCAGTTGAGGGATGAGGCGATCGAGAAGTTGCACTCGCTTTACCACCTCGGCCTGATCTCGAAGAGCAGGCAGGATCGATCAGCAGGCATTCTTCTGGAGTGTTTCCAGAAGATACCGATTGTTGATTTTTGTCCCGTGGATGTCGCTTCAGAGGTGGCCGAGGAAGCTAGGACTCGGCTGACGGAGATTTCGTTGGAGTATCATCAACAATGCTTCCTCCATCCCCGACCCCCTTTGCTGTAATTTTTATCATAGTCTTTGTGTAAGGCTGAGGAGCCCATAATACCTCTCAATGAATAAAATTCTTCTTTTCCGATGTGTTTCGTCTTCTCTTATCCCTTAGCATTTTGCATTTTCTCTCAGAAATGAATCTAGAGATCTCAGAACCGTGAAAGAGAATAAAATTTATAGAAGAAGTCTCTTATAACTTGGGAGACTTAATAAAAACTACATTGTTTCGAAAAGAAGAAAATACATTCATTTGTATAGTTTGAGCTTCTCAGCGTTGTAGGGCCGAAGAAACTTCTGTCTCCCTGCGTCTTGTAAGCGGTAGGCTCCACCGGGCAATACTTTGGAGACGAGGAAAGGGCTGTCCCAGTTCGGGGAGAACATGTGCAGTCTTCCCCGATCTACGAATTCATTCTGTCTTAAGACCAAATCTCCTATCTTGAAGGCGCTATGCTTAACTCGGGCGTTATAGTAGCGAGCAGTTTGTTGTTGATAAGCGGCGGCTTTGATCTGTGCCCGGTTCCGCTTCTTTAGCAAGATGTCCAAATTAGTCCGGAGCGCCGAGGTGTTTGCTTCGTCATCAAAGTGTTCGATTCTGTAACCGAGCAGTCCGATCTCCGTCGGGACCATTGCCTTGGCACCGTAGCAGAGGCTAAAGGGGGTCTCTCCCGTGGGCTTCTTCTTTGATGAGCGTAAGGCCCATAACACCCGTGGTAGTTCTTCGACCCAGCTGCCCTGCCTTTCTTCTAAACGAGTTCGAAGACCTCGGATGGCATCTCGGTTAGCAACCTCGGCCTGCCCGTTGCATTGAGAATGCGCGACCGTGGCAAACTTCATTAGTATTTGGTATTCGCTGCAAAACCCTTTGACTTTGTCATTTTCGAAATTCGTCCCGTGGTCGGTAATGATGCACCTCGGGATCCCGAATCAGGAGATTATATCGTTCTGCAGAAATTTGATGGTCGTGGTGGCGTTCGGTTTTCTGATGGGGACGGCCTCAATCCACTTCGTGAAATAGTCTACCATGATGAGGATGTATTTATGCCGCCTGTACCTGTAGGGAGTTGGCCCACCATGTCCATTCCTCACTGGGCAAACGACCAGGAGGAGGTGAGGGCCATTAGCTCGATAGCCGGAAGACGGGGTATTTGCTGTGGAGTTGACAGCTTTTGCATCTTCTAATGAGCTTTTGAGCGTCTTGGTCAATCGTCGGCCAATAGTACCTTTGAAGCAGTGTCTTCTGGACTAAGGTATGGGCCCCTTGGTGCACTCCGTCGACCCCTTCGTGTATCTCACGCAGGACGTAGTTGGCTTCGTGGGGGTCGACGCACCGGAGCAGAGGCTGTGTGTATGACTTCTTATAAAGGTTTCCATTGCTCCAGACGAAATGGCGGGCTTTAGCTCGAAGGCGGCGTGCTTCCCCTCGGTCCTCTGGAAGTGTACCCTCCTTCAGGAACTCTACGAGGGGTTTTCTCCAATCCCGGCCTTCCTCCTGAGTAGTGTATACTTCAAGCATTGCCTCTCTGTCTTCCACGCTGGGCTGTGGCAAGACTTCGAAGAGGATATTCCTCTTATTGTTGGCCGTATAGGAAGAGGCTAGCTTGCTCAGTGCGTCGGCCTGGGCGTTCAGGTGCCGAGGAATCTGCTCCACTTGAACTTCGTCAAAACTTTTTCGTAGTCTCTTTACCTCGGCTAAGTACTTCACCATGAGCGGCTCTCGGGCCTCAAAGAGTTCGGTCACTTGGCCGACGACCAGGGCGGAGTTGCTGCGAATTCGTATCGTCTTTAGCCCCACTCCAGAAGTGATTCACAACCCGGCGAGCAAGGTCTCGTATTCCGCGGCGTTGTTCGACGCTTTGAACCCGAGCTTCAAAGAGTACTCCATTTCTGTCTCGTTCGGGCCTCGAATGATAAGGCCGGCACCGCTCCCCTCCTCGGAAGAGGATCCATCGACGTAGAGGACCCAGTCGGGGGTGGAGTCGGGCACTTCCTTGACTGAGGGTCGGGACCCGGGGACGGGCGCCGACGTTGCTTCCTTATTGGGGATAGTACACTCGACAACAAAGTCGTCTAGGACTTGCGCTTTGATGGCTTGCCTGGGGTGGTATTTGATGTCGAACTGGGATAACTCCCACCTCCATTTCTCCAGACGACCAGACGATTCGGGGGAGGCGAGAATAGCCCCTATGGGCCGCTCGGTGAGGACGAGGATGGTGTGTGCCTGGAAGTAGTGCTATAGGTTCCTTGAGGCGACGATAAGCGCCAAGCCAATCTTTTCTATGGCCGGGTACCTCATTTCCGCGTCTTTAAAGACACGGCTCATGTAGTAGACCGGCTTCTGTACTCTTTCGACTTCTCGGATGAGCACCGAGCCAGTAGCATGATCGGATACCGCAAGGTACAGTAACAGCTCGTCTCCTTCGATTGGCTGGGTGAGCAGTGGGGGAGTTGCCAGGTGCACTTTGAGTTGCTCGAAAGCATTTTGACACTCTTCCGACCACTCGAACCTTGGGATCTTTCTCAGGGCTTTGAAGAATAGGAGGCACTTTTCTCCGGATCTCGACATGAAGCGACTAAGAGCGACCACTCTCCCCGTGAGTCGCATGATCTCCACGTTGCTCTTTGGCGTGGCCATGTTGAGAATGGCGCTGATCTTCTCCAGGTTAGCTTCAATTCCTTGGTGGGTAACCATGAACTCGAGGAATTTCCCATTAGTGACTCCGAACGCGCACTTGGCTGGATTCAGCTTCATTTTGTACTTGCGGAGGATGTCGAATGTCTCGCCCAGATCCTTGGCGTGCTCGTCCGATGAGGTTGATTTCACGAGCATGTCGTCGACGTAAACCTCCATGTTCCTCCCGATCTGCGGTTTGAACATTTTGTTAATCAGGCACTGGTATGTAGCCCTGGCGTTTTTGAGGCCGAAGGCATCACTTTGTAGCAGTATACCCCCCGGTTCGTGGTGAACGCGGTTAGTTCTTCATCTGCTGGGTTCATACGGATCTGGTTGTAGCCGGAGAAAGCATCCATGAAACTGAGCAATTCGTGGCCTGCTGAGCTGTCAACAAGCTGGTCTATCTGAGGGAGGGGATAGTTGTCTTTCGGGCAGGCCTTGTTCAAATCTGTAAAGTCGACGCACATGCGCTACTTCTCGCTCACATTTTTAACCATGACCACATTAGCCAGCCATTCCGAGTAGGACACATTTCGAATGAAGTTGACTGTAAGCAACCTATCGACCTCGTCCTCGATTGCCTTTTGTTTGATCGGAGCGAAACTTCGTTTCTTTTGTCTGACGGGTCGGGCCGTCGGGTCGATCCTGAGCTTGTGTGAGATCACCTTAGGGTCGATCCCGGACATGTCAGATGGTGCCCAGGCGAACACGTCCGAGTTTTCTCGGAGAAAGTGGATCAGGTCTTCGCGCCGGGCTCCCGTTAAAAGGGATCCGATCTGGACAGTTCATTCCTTGTTCCCTTCAACGAGGGGGATCTCTGTTAGCGCCTCCACCGGGGCCCCTCGGATTTCCTTCTGTTCATCGCGAGTATCGAAGGACCCTGGAAATCATTTGCGCTTCCGAGGTCGTCGCTTTGCTCTTCAGTGGTGGATGTCGCCGTGAAGCAAATCTTGGCGATTTACTGGTTCTCGTAGGCCCAGCCTATCGCACCTTGATCCAGCGGAAACTTGATCACGAGGTGGTAGGTCGAGATCTGAGCCCGAAGAGTGTTTAGCATCAGGCGTCCCAGGAGTATGTTGTAGGATGCGAGGATCCTGGCGACAATGAATTCCACCGGTTCTGTCTTCGTATGGCCCGCTTCCTCAATGTTAAGGAGTAGGGTAACCACTCCCTCGGCCGCGATGGAGTGGTTGGTAAACCCCGATAGGATGTGGGCGGTTGGCCGTAGGTCGGACAGGCCGAGCCCCATACACTCGAAGCAGTGATAGAAAAGGATGTCTACCGAGCTTCCTGAGTCGACCAATATCCTTTGAACCTTGTAGCGGTGGACTTGTGCCGTAATCACGAGGGGGTCGTTGTGAGGCAAGGATATACCGTGGAGGTCTTCATCAGTGAAGGTGATGGGCTCGACGGTCTTGCATTTCTTCCGAGGCTGGCCGCTTGTTCCGTCGACGGGTAGGAGGCGACGAATCTCGCCAGCCCCATGTGTACATCCCGAAAAAACGACTATGATTTGGCCGATCGTTAATTCGCCGGGAGGGGGATGGTTGTCGTGCTCCCTGTCTGCCTATCGTTTTTCCCGCAGGTATTTCACTAGGTGGCCCGAGCGGATCAACTCCTTGATATAGTCACGGAGTTGTTTACAGTTCTCGGTCGGGTGTCCCTGTGACCTATGGAAGGCGCAGTATGGGCCCCAGGTTCATTTAGCCGCTCTATTGGTGACCGGAGGGAGCTTAAAGAATCGCTCGCCCTTCGCCTCCTCTAACAGCTCAGTCTGAGAGATGTTGAGTGGAGTTTACTCCTAGAACTTCGGGGAGTATGGCTTTGGCCGGTTAATCTTCTTCTTTTCTTCTCTTCCCTTCTTATTTTGGTCGGCCTGGTCGCCCCGGGGTAGGTTTGCGTTTACCTCAGACTCGAGTTGGATTTCTCGCTCAGTCCAAGCATTCACCTCGGCCATGGTCTTAGGGTGCGCTAATCCAAAGGAGCGGAGCCACTCCTTATGCCTAAGACCCGCCCTCAGAGCGGTGATGACAGTTTCGACCTGGTGCTCGAGAACTTCGATAAGAGCGTTGTAGAAGCGAGTGACGTATCCTTTAAAGGATTCCTTGTCCCCGCTCTTTATAGTGAAGAGGTAATCGACAGTCCGCTTCTGTCGTCTGTTCCCGACGAAATATCCAAGGAACTGGGCGGCCATCTCATTAAAGGTAGAGATGGAGCATGGCGTGAGTCCTCGGAACCAGTCTCGTCCAGCCCGGATGAAAGTGGCGGGGAATGCTCGGCATTGGGCAGCGTCAGAGTTATCCTGGAAGCTCATGCTCGCCGTGAATGCGTCTAGATGGTCCTTCGGGTCGGACTTCCCGTCGAAGAGGGCCACTTTGGGAGGTTTGTTTCTGGACGATACGTGTACGGCGAGCAACTCTTCGGTGAAGGGCTTTGTAAGAGAGTCGGTGGCATACCTGGCCCCCTCGCTCGACGGGTGACCCTCTCGATGTATACCCTCGATTTTCTTTTCGAGGGCGTCGAGACGATTGTGGTACCCCAAGGATTCGGCGTGGTCGGAGTAGTGGTCATTCCAGCTTGTAGCGTGTGCCCGGCTGTGACTCCGGTTCCGTTTTATCAAATTCCTCAGGTCCCCCGGGGAGGTCCTTCTTGAGTCCTCGCGACGAGTGTCGTTCGTGCGGTCCCGTCGAGGGAGGGGGTGTCAGTCATGCCTAGATGCAGGAGAGCTGACCGATACCTCCTCGGGAGGGACAAGAACGCGATGGGCCTCAGGGCGATGGGCTCGCGAGATCGCGTCGTGGGGCCATATGGCGCCCAGCGGGTCATAGAATCGATCGCCGTGGGGATCTGTGGTCGTCGGAGTGAGCAAGACGTTGTTCAGTGGTGCTAGCGTAGGCGGCGTCATCTTCCCCTCTGCGGAGGTCGTGATCCCCGAGCGGGGGAACGGCGACCTGGGAGGCTGGGCCCGCCGTTTGGACACGGACAAAGGCATCCACTATGGACGCGAGCCTATCGATCCGTGCCGAGAGGGCGTGGATAGCATTCGGTTGGGGAGTAGATCTGTCCGTGCCTCTATTGTGGGGAGGGCGGCGGCTTGTGCTGGGATCGTCATGGTCTTCGCTCGCTATGTAGTCAAAAGCGGAAGATCAACTTTTGATAGGTGGAAAAAATTTATAATTTCCCACAGACGGTGCCACTGATGGAGGTTTGGATCTCCTTCAGATGTTGTCCGCCGTCGATCTATCGCGAGCGTTGGTGAACGGCTGAGATTGATGTTGAGGGTTTCTTCCTTAAGCGTGTGGATCTCAGTGGGCTTGTTATGAGGTGAAGCCGAGCTATCTGCAAAAGAAGTCCCGGGGTGGTTGTACCATCGTGGACCCTCTGACGATTAAGTTAGTCGAGGAATTTAGGCAGAGTAGCAACTTATTGGAGTGAAATTGCGTTACCTAAGTCGTCTGGGAGAGGGTTTTCTTATAGTGGTTTCTTGGAGCGAGCCGGCGCGAGATCTTCGCCGTCGGTTACGCCCCTGACGTTATGCCTGCGTAAATGACGGGATCGCTCCATTAATAGGGGGATACGACGGCGTGGAACGCGGGAGGTTGGGTGGCGGATATCTTGCTTCTAGCGAGATACGTGGAGCCGTGGTGGAGACGCTTGGGCTCTGCTTCCTTGGTTGCTCGGTAGAACCGGGGAGGCTTAGCTCGACGGGAGGATCAGGGCGAGCGGGAAGTCGAGGAAGATTGGTTCATTGATAGCTCGGGGGCGAGCAGATAGGGCTGAGGAAGCTTAGCGTGTAGGAGGGCTCGGAGGCGAGCCGATGGTTATTTGTAAGGCGGGCATAAGAGTGCTTAGGCATCCATCGAAGTTCGGGTCATGCCTCTGGACGATAGCCCGAGGGATGCCTCCAATGTATGGTGCTTGCCCTGCTTCCGTAAGCCCCGGGACACGTCATCTGCCACGTGTCATGATCAGGGGAGTTCCCAATTATGAGTATCATCAGGATGTTTTAAAGTTGGAGATTAAGAGATGGCAAATTAGCAATTAATAAGGGCTATTCATGATTCAGATGTAATGTTGATGAAAAAGGATTAAAAAATTAATGAAATCAAGTTTGAGAGGGGGAAAAATAGAAAAATTAAAACAGAAAATAATCTAGAAAATTTGACCCTTAATTATTGTTAGAAACCATTAAAATTGAGAGAGGAAAAATATTATTAACGATTGATCAAAATACAATATACAATATACCTTTTTATATATAACTCATAAGATTAAATCCTAATACATATTGTGCGTATAATACACGTAAACCCCAATACAAAAAGATATAAAAGATATGATAAAATAAATGCATATCTTAACAGCCCCCTCAAACTCATGGAGGATTATAAACCGGAAGTTTGGAAAAGAAATGCAAAAGTTGGGTATGTGTTTGAGCTTTCGTGAAGATATCGACCACTTGATCTGAGCCATATATGTAGGTAGAGTTGTTCCATCTGCTTGACGGAGTTTCATATGAACATCGGCGTAGCAGTAGAACTACTATCAGTAATAGTAGAATCGTCAACCATGGCTCTTACAAGAAAATCAGAAATGTACTTCATTCTTTTGTCCTTGTATATCCGGGAAAGCTGAGACACCAGAAGGAGGATGTTGAGCCATGGTTGAACGATTAGGTGTGTGGTATTTTTGTGTCGTGATTATTTTGTCCAGATTATTTTTGTGTGTATACTTCATTCTTTTGTTAATAACTAACTTAAAAATAAAAAAAAACAAATTCTTTTTCTTCTCGTCTTCTTCTCTTCATATCATGGGTACCCCACCTCGCAAAACTCTTGCCGAACTTTGGTACTCACAATCAGACATTACCTCATACGGTTTTTGCTTTGGTCGAACTTCGAACGACCCCTCCATGCCCAAAATCTCTTTGAAAGATCGGATATATGCGTCTAGGACGAACAACTGGACCCCGCAATCCACCTTGTATCAACCATTTCAACCTTCACCACCTTCTTTCGTTGATACCCTTTTTCGAGTCCTGTTGCAACTCCAAGACCCATGTCTATTGCTGAACATATCGAACAATCCCGTAGCCAATCTTTCACTCCTTTCACCATTGCCAATTTTTTTGATCAACAATTCCAACCACCTTCATATCCAAATGTTGATCCTTCTCCTGTTCAACCATTCAATTCCAACCCGTCCTACCCGACTTTTACACCTTCCCTAGACATTGCTTCTGAACCGCCATTTGGGAGTTTCCAGTATCCAAACAACTTTGAATTTTTTACTGAAATCCCTTCATAACCTATGTCTAGTCTGGAATAGTCGTTGGAAGACTTTAGGGTAGCGCCATACCGACAGATGATGGATTTGAATGCGTCCATGGCCGCCCTTATACAACCTAATGACCCGGTAGCTAGTTTCCAACTAGCTCCTAATTTTCCAATGTATGATGAGGCGGTAGGACAGGCTGAGAATTTGAGTGGAGAAAGTGAGCTGTACACCCTTCCTAATCAAACCTACCCATTGCCAATTGAATCACACAACTTCGGTTTTGAATGTATATCAAGAATCCCAAATGATTTATCAATTGAAGATAGAAAGATTAATTAGTTGTGCGACTTTGTAGTGTTTGATTTACCAGATTGTGAAGGATCCCTTTTGAGTGAAACCACACCCAATCCTTTTGACCTCTACACCTCTATCATAGAACCAGAATCGATTGAAATCCATGCTTTTGATGGGGTGTCTGAGAAAATTGATTTTCACTTGATTGAGAATATTGACGCTGGGAATATTTTGGATGATGAACCCACTTCTTTGGATGAGTTTTTCTCTCCAATTCATCATCCCGAGTCTTTAACTGTTTTTCCCGAACTCCATATGCGTATCGATTTTGATGAAATTTGCATGGATGAAATAATTTTTGAGGAGAATTTTGAGGATATTTTTGAGGATGAAACGGTTCTAGATGATGAGTCGGAGTTTCCAATTCATCATGTTCCTTTCACTGACTGTGTACACCCTCCTGAACCGTTAATTTTGACCCTTCCTCAATCACTTCCCCCCATCATTTCCATCGTTCCGATCTTGCAAGACACCGTATCACTTCCATTTCCACTGTTTGGTTTACCAAGTTCGGCGTACCCATGTTTTCTCACGAATCTTGAGGGATTGACCCAATTTCTCGACGGGTTGATAGATTAGCACAATCGATTTTCACACATCGGTCATCACAAATTGTGCTAATTTATTCACTACATTTTTACCCTCAAGTTCGTACTCCACTTCGTTCTCCCTTCGGCCATTCTTCTTCTCATATACCGAGACCGTATCCCGCTTCTATCTCCATACGGTCTTGCGTATTCTCCATTTCTTTCCTCTCTGTATTCTTTCACCAACCACACCATTATAACGATAAGATCTTTGAATGGTTGGTGTTAACTTTTGGCCTTTGTAAGGCCTTGTATAGCTTGTTACTGTTCTCTTTCCCCCCTAAATCCTGAAGGGGCTTTTGGTGTATATATTTTTGCCTTTTGTTTTGTTTTGTATAAAAATTTTCTTTGGGGAGCGCCGGCAATTTTGACCCTCTTGGTGTAGCCTGACAGTGAGGGCACTGTCAAGTTTAAGTTTGGGGGTGTGCTCGGTAAGTTTTCTACCTTCACATTCATTTGTATATTCTGCATTTGCATACCTATTTAAAAACCCATAAAAATCGAAAATTTTTACAAAAATATAAAAACTTTGTCGTCAAGTTAGCTAATAGGGTAACTTAGATTTTTATTCCGAAAGTTTAGTTGATACGTTAGAAATAACTAAATCCTAAGCTTAGAATTGAAAACCCTAAAAATAACCCTCATTCTGTTTAACCTGGGTGAATATACATTCTTACAGTTTTTTTTGAGAAATAGGTAATCTTGACTTCAGTTCTTGAGTTAAGTCAAGATGAAGGGAAAGTATTGAAACTTTACGGGAGGATAAGTTTGAAAAATAGTTTCTATTCTTGAATCCAAATTTAGAAAGTATATACCCTACAAACTGCACATACACGCACCTTGGAACTTGAGATAGTAGAAGATATCTAGAAATACTCTTGCCTGAAAACCTAGTATGAAAGAAAAAAATGGTAATTAAAGTTAAACACCAAAAGAGCATATTGAAAAATATATCCGGTCTTGAAAAATAAAAATAAAAAAAAAATAAAAAAAATAAAATCAAGACCTGGAAACTGCTATTTACGCTTTAAGCTCACACATTCAGTAATCAGCCGTTAGTGCCTCAAGAAGTATTAATAGTCGCATGAAAGGTGTGAGCAAATCCGTCCATCATTTAATGAAAAGAAGTAGTATTAGGTATTAGGGCAAGGGTATTATAGCTTGAATTGAATTCTTGAGTGTAGGGGTGCAAATATACACATACGTAAGGGTATACAATCGATGTTTGGATAAAAGATAGAAATGAAGAATAAGACTTATGTTTTCTGTAAAGTTGATAAAAATCCCTGATTTGAGATCGCACTTTAGAAGGAAAACTCAGGAGAACCAACATCTTTATAAACTTTTTTGGAACGTATACGATCTGGGGTTAAATAGATTAGAGGTCTGAAGCATTAGGGTTGAATATTTCTAATTTAGGATGATAAAATTTCTAACGTAGATACTAAACTGTAGGAGCAGAATCAACGTTAACTTATGAAACTAGCTTGACGGGATTTTGTGGGTAGAATCCGCTGAAAACCCTTAGGAGACAACACTCCTCCTACTACGGACACCTAGAGGTTTAATGGCTTGTCGCACGCGCTCAGTGCAATCGCGTTCCCTGTGAAAGTGAGGGTAGGATTTTATTTTGTTTTGCTCGGGACGAGCAAAAGATAAGTTTGGGGGTATTTGTTCAGACCAGAATATTGCATTTTAATACCGCCCAGTCATTATCTATTTTTTGTATATATCGGTACTATTAACTGGTGTTTGCTCAATAATACAGATTACAGGTATCCGTGATAAAATACTGGAAATACACTTAATATCACAGATATATCATTTGTGAGCTGACACTGCAACCAGAACCGCAAACCAACCGATATCCCAAGAGTTATTTTGCAAACAAGTGTGTGCACAACATTTTGGTCCAACACATTACATGTGTGTGCACACAACTCTTGGAACATGAACCATGGACCTAGAGGGCAGCCATGGCATGATGGCTAGGCATAAGTGGGCATGAGGTGATATGGGTGTGACATGCATTAAATGCTATAAAGTAGTGATGTGATTTGTATCTACCAAGTTCCCTCCAATTCCTGGTGCACTACAAGTTCAAAACTGACCAAGCAAACAACACCAGAGGCATTTTGGGGACAACACAAGACCACCACTGCAATACGGGACCCACGCCTCTGAAAATGGCCGAGCACATTCCCCTAGAAACCGGCCAGGCCGGCCCCACCTCTTCCTGTGGGCCCCATCCTCTCACAGTGGCTTCCATGCTGCCATTTGGTCCTTATTTTATTGTTTGCTTAATCCCTTTTCTTGCCTATAAAAGCAGACCATGGGGCAAAGGTTCAAGGGTCATATTTTTGTCCAATTTTGCCATACATTGTATCATTCTTTTCATTTTGTTTTCTCCCTCTTGTAAATAGCTTAGCTTCCCCTTGAGATCCTTGCATTCTCTTGATCTTTCAATCTCTCATTGAGCTTGAAGGTTTAAGGGTTGGTATTTAATCTCAAGCGTTGTATCATTTTGGAATCAATAAAGTTCTCTCTTTTGTGCTTCATTTCACATGAGTTCTTTACCCTTCTCTTGATTTTGCAACCTCTTCATTGAGCTTGCAAGTTTAAGGGTTGGTTATTGATCCCATGGCTTGTCTTGTGTTCTATGGTTCTTAGTGTTATTATCTTTCTATTTTATTTCTTGCACTTTAATACTTGCTTTACTTTCATGCAACTTTAATTCCATACCCTTTACTTACATGTATTGCTCTTTTCTTCTCTTTGCTTTTGTTCTTTTGGTTTGTTTTGTGAATGGTTGTAATTATGTGTTGTTAGGAATAAATACGATATTGTAAGTTAAGGTTTCTTTGCTCATTTCCTTTTCCTGTATTTTCCATTGAACTCCGTCCAAACGTTACGCAAGCGCTCCGTTAGGCACTTTACCCTACCAAGGTAACGGTGATTCCTAACCGCGACCGGTTGCATTCGGTTTGGCCGGAGGCGAAAGCAAGAGACAAGAACGGACGGACAAGGGTCAATAAGCCAGATTCCACGAATACCGTGCTTAAATCCCCTAATCCACGTTGTTGCCGATTGTTCTAGCTTCAATCGTTAAGTTCGGCTCAATGGTTTTGAATACGGATTTCCTTAGCTTACACTTTTTGTATCTTTTCCTAACAACTTTACACTTGTATATACACATAGGGTAGATTTGAACATTCCGCCCACGCATATTAACTCGTCAAAACAAGAACATAAAACGCTCCGTCTCCCTGTGGATCGACCCGTGCTCAACCGACTAGCTGCAAAGCGACACCGTCTTGATTGTGGTTAAACTTTAAATTCTATCAATCGGCCAGCTAGTTGCAGCATTGAGAAGACCTGAGCTAGGCACCTTATCTAGTCAACCTGTTACAAATCTTGCTCAAATGAATGCTATAACCATGTTGAGATCGGAAAAAACAGATTGAAAACCAGGTTAAGATGCCTGATAATTCTTTTGAGATCCCGACCGATGAGGAGCAATAGACTCTCAATCCACTTGCCCAGCTGGCACCCACTTCTATCCCTGTTTCTACATCCCATCCTTCTATTAATAACACTCTTGAGCCTAATGAATCATATCCAAGGCGTTTAAAGGCCAAGAAGTATGATGCTAAAGTAGCGAAGATGATAGAGACGTTTAAACAAATCAAGGCTAACATCCCTCTACTAGATGCAATTGACTAAATTCCATCCTATGCTAAATTTTTTAAAGACCTTTGCCCTAAAAAGAGGCAAATATATGTGCCCAAGAAGGTTTTTCTAGCCGGTAATGTTAGTGACGTCCTACGTAATGCATTACCCATAAAGTATAAGGACCCTGGTCGTGCTACAATTTCATGCATATCGGAAGTAAGGTCATTAATAGAGCTTTACTTGATCTAGGCGCTAGTGTAAACCTTCTTCCTTTTTCGGTCTATGAACAGTTAAGGATAGATGAGTTTGAACCCACAAAAGTTACTTTATAGTTAGCAGATCATTCCATTAAGAAGTCAAAGGGAGAGATTAAGAATGTGTTACTCAAAGTAGGCGAATTTATATTTCCTGTAGATTTCATCGTTTTAGAAACACAACATGTCTCCAACTCTAAAAATCAAATTCTGGTAATCTTAAGACGACCATTCCTAGGTACCTCTAACACTTTGATTAACTGTCGCAATGGTTCAATGAAAATTTCATATGGAAACATGATAGTTGATCTAAATATTTTCAATTTAGGAAGCCAATCTAGTAATTCTTATGACTTACTTTGTGACATCAATGCTTTATTTGAATTGTCTAATGAGGAAACAAGTGACGATATTGAGTGTTTATTTGATTTTAAGGACCGCTATTCTTTATTTGATGGTACACATGATCAACTTATTGATACTTCTTTGATACTTCTCCTAATTTTCATGATGAACTAAATATGGTAAGATCTTAAAATAATTTTCTTGAAAAATCAAATTTTGTTGTTAGAAAAGGAGAAAAAGGAATCGACTTTTTTTAATGAATCATTGAAAAGCGAAAATGAGAATTTGATTTTATCTTGCAATTCTTTAAGAGAAGAAAATAATAGTTTGATTGAAATTTTTACTAGTAAAATCGATATTTTAAAATCTTCTAATAGTTCATAAGCATTTTTGATAAATGATGATAAATTAGAAAAAGAGAAAAATGATTTTCTGGCATAAATTGATAAATTTGAGAAGGAGAAAATTGTTTTTTTAATAAAAAATGATATTCAATCAAAAACTACTGAAGCTTTAAAAACTGAAAATAAAAATTTGATTTTATCATGTGATGTTTTGAGGAATGATAATGAAAATTTGATTTCAGCTTTTAAAAGCGAAATTGATTCTTTAAAATTGTCCTATATTTATCAAGAAAAGTTGATCGAGAAAATTGCTTCTCTCAAAAACAAAATAACAATTTAACAATTTATTTTGCTAAGTTTTCAAAACTATAGGAAACAATTGATCCTTTACCAAGTAAAGAGAAGAAATTTTTAAGTAAAGGAGACTTGATCTTAAAACTTAAAATTTTCAAAAACCCTCTTCATCTAAATTTTTCAACCACCATTCTAATCATAAATATAGTTTTATGGGTACATCTAATCACACTTATCTCTATTGTGGTACACATGGTCACTTTGCATATTTTTGTGAGTTGAAAAAAAATAAATGTTTATATACCAATTTGAAATGGGTCCCGAAAACTAACCCCTATAAACCCAAGTTTGTTTGGGTACCAAAATACAAACCCACATTTTCTTTTGTTGGTATTGAGGATTTGAAATCAGGAAGATTTCAATAAAGATAAGCACAACTATGCGGGTGTAATAAGATATGTACTATAACACAATAAGAACATTATTTGATTTAAGTGTGGATGGTGGTTTGATTTTGTATAAAAAATTTCTTTTATTTTTAGGTTCTTTCGAAAAAATTAGAAAGTTTTGAAAATGGAAATGAAAAAATGTATATAAAATAAAAAAAGAGATTTTAAGAAAAAGAGATGGTTAAATGAATCTAGTAATAAGTTGTCATGAGCACATTCCCAAAAAACTTGTATAATGAAGGAGTTACTAGGTTTAAGAAGATGTAAGTGGAGCATATTTTTAGTCCAAACATTTGAACGTTGATACCCTACTATACGCACATGCACACATCTTCAAGCTTGGGATAGTAGAAGTGGCCTGTCATGCTCTTGTCTGTAATACCCTAGTATGGAAAAAAATGAACATTGTCTTGTATTTATCAAGGTAGTATAAAAAAATTCTGCGAGGATGCTTCATCACCTAGTGATTTGGACCAATTGGTTTAGGATTATTTTTTTGTGTTTTAGGTGTTGAAAAATTAGAATACGGTTATTTACACTCTGTAGGGTGTTTTTCGTCACCCCAATGAGATGGGAATACGCGCGCGCTTGTCAGGCGTACTGCAGATTCTCCCTGCCTAGGGTAGGCCGGGGTTTAATGATTATGGGGATCCGAATCTCCGGCAGCAGCGGACTAAGCTGCCGTTAATTATCCCCCGCCTTTGGGGCGAGGGAACCTTCGATTGACGGGTCAAACTGGTCATGCGAACTCAATGTGCAGTGTACGTGTGTTGTGTTTTGGAGGGGGATTAAAATATATCGGGAGCCACGCAGAGTTTTTACGGGGGTCCCGCTACCCGGATAGCGGGCTGGGGGTCAAGGGGGCTAGCAGCCCCCTTGCGGGGTGCAGGGCAGCGCCCCGTTAGAAATTTTTTCTAACAGGGACAGTGTCGTGGAGTATGTGTATGTGTACATTTGTATACATATGTATATATATATACATGTATATATAAATAAAGGGGAAAAAGACATCCAAAGGATGCGTGGGGCCAGCGCCTAGGCGCTTGAGCGCAAGAGCGCCACGTGTCGGCACGTGGGCGCTTTGCGCTCGGACGCTGGGCGCTTAAGCGCAAGCGTGCCGCGTGTCGGCACGTGGGCACTTTGCGCTCGGGCGCAGATTGCTGGAGTGCAACGCGCCACGTGTCGGTACGTGGGCACTTTGCGCTCGGACGCTGAGCGCTCGGGCGCAAGCGCGCCACGTGTCGGCACGTGGGCGACTTGCGCTCGAGCGCCTGCGCTGGAGCGCAAGCGCGCCACGTGTCGGCACTGGGGAGACTTGCGCTGGAGCGCAAGCGCGCCACGTGTCGGCACTGGGGAGACTTGCGCTCGAGCGCTTGCGCTGGAGCGCAAGAGCGCCACGTGTCGGCATGGGGGCGACTTGCGCTCGAGCGCTTGCGCTTGAGTGCAAGCGCGCCACGTGTCGGCACGTGGGCGTTTTGCGCTTGAGCGCAAGCGCGCCACGTGTCGGCACGCGGGCGCTCTGCGCTTGAGCGCCGGCGAGAAAAAGAGGATTTTAGCCTAAAATTTTCTCGGAAGAGAAATCAGAGAGTAGTTGGACTCCTGATTGTTTTTTTTTGGGTTTAGTGAAAGGGGTTCTTCTTCTTCCTCCTCTGTTAGCTGGATCTTGAAGTTCAATAGATGTGAGATCTCAAAATCTCTTCTTTTGGGGATCTAAAGACAGATCCAAGTCCCCCTTCGTGGGTTTTGTGGTGAAAAACTATTTTGTTTTTGAAAAGGATGAGTAAAACTCTTGATTTAATTCAAAAAAAAGAAGAAAGCCTTGGAACCTTGAAGAAGGAAGAAAGATCTCAGATCTGAAACTTTTTTTTGGAGAGAGAAAAAGTTATTGAGATATTTCATTATCTTTGCCTTTATAGGTTATACACTTTACACATAGCCCCTTGGGCTTCACAAAATGGCATTTTGCCTATCCCATGGCTCACGTGTCATTTATTTTTGCACATAAGCCATGGGCTTTACAAAAATTTGGCTTTATGCCTATTTTTCTTACATTTATCCATAAAATAAAATAAAAGAAATACAACAAAATTATTTATTACAAAATTTTTATCTTGGCATGGGGGGAGGCCGGCCGCTTTATGTTCGGGCTCGACCCGGGCATGGGCCCACTGGATCTGGGCTTGGGCCCACTTGGCTTGGGGTTGACTTTGATTTTGACTTGGTCAACCGGGGTGTAAATTTTTACCCCAACAAATTGCCCCCCATCAATAAATGCACACCACATATGTGGGTCGTGTGCATGAAATTGATGGATCTTCTTTCACGTGGAGGCGACTTGATTTGGTTCCCGCTTTTTGGGAAGTTGGCACTGCCCTTTTTACGACATGGACGGTCATTGCTTGACATGTCTCCGAGATGGAGTGTCTGTGATAGACGTTTTTCCTGGCCCAGAGTGATCTGGTTCCCGCTTTGTAGGAATCCTGGGCTGCCTTTTTTGCGACTTGGACGGTCGATGCTGCCCTTTTTGCGATTTGGACGGTCGGTGCTGCCATTTTAGCGACTTGGACGGTCGGTACTGCCATTTTAGCGACTTGGACGGTCGGTACTTGCCATTTTTGCGACTTGGACGGTTAGTACTGCCCTTTTTGCGACTTGATCGGTGCTGCCATTTTACCGACTTAGACGGTCGGTTCTGCCTTTTTTGCGACTTAGACGGTCGGTTCTGCCCTTTTTGCGACATGGACGGTCGGTACTGCCATTTTAGCGACTTGGACGGTCGGTACTGCCCTTTTTGCGACTTGGACGGTCAGTGCTGCCATTTTAGCGACTTGGACGGTCGGTTCTACCCTTTTTGCGACTTAGACGGTCGGTTCTGCCCTTTTTGCGACATGGACGGTCGGTGCTGCCATTTTAGCGACGTGGACGGTCGATGCTGCCCTTTTTACGACTTGGACGGTCGATGCTGCCATTTTAGCGACGTGGACGGTCGGTGCTGCCATTTTAGCGACTTGGACGGTCGGTTCTGCCCTTTTTGCGACTTAGACGGTCGGTTCTGCCCTTTTTGCGACATGGACGGTCGGTGCTGCCATTTTAGCGACGTGGATGGTCGATGCTGCCCTTTTTGCTAATTGGATGGTCGATGCTGCCATTTTAGCGACGTGGACGGTCGGTTCTGCCATTTTAGCGACGTGGACGGTCGGTTCTGCCATTTTTTTGCGACTTGGACGGTCGATGATGCCCTTTTTGCGACGTGGACGGTCGGTTCTGCCATTTTAGCGACGTGGACGGTCGATGCTGCCCTTTTTTCGACGTGGACGGTCGATTCTGGATTTGACTTGCCCCGCTTCTTGCGGCGTCAGGGATGAAGTTGACTTGTTTCCGAGGTGGAATTTCGTTCTGCCAGGGAGGTCATTGGTTGTTTTGCCGACCTGATGTGATTTGGGTTGACATCAGTATCGCTACGCTGGAATATGGTACCAGGAGCGAATCATCATTTGTCATGACAGGGTTTGGGAATTGGTTTTTGTTTGGCATCTGCATTGCTGCACTGGAATAATGCCAGGAGCAACTCATCATTTGCCCCGAGAGGATTTGGGAATTGATGGCTTAGGAGGCAGGTTTAGATCCCTATCACCTAAGACTTTTCAATTTTATGGACTGTAAGGGCCCCATAAAAGCATTTTCTCCCTACGAGTCGAAAGGATCTCGTATGTGTGTTTTCTCCTTAAGAGTCGTGGGGACTCCTAAGTGTGTTGCTCCTTTGTGAGTCGTAGGGATCTCACGCGGGAATTTTCTCCTCACAAAGTCGAGAGGACTTTGCGAGTGCATTTCATTTCTTTTCTTTTTTACGAGTTTGCGTCCTTTCGGGTTTTCACAAACTCGCCGGCAGTCCCGCTGTTTTTACTCATGGAGCCCTTTCGGGTTTTCATCCGTGCCCATTTTGCTTGTGGACATACCGTTCTTTTTTTTCTTTTTCTTCTCCTTCTTCTTTTTCTCTTTTTTTGTGGAGAGATCGGGATTGTTTTACGCCCGTGGATTGTATACGGTTTTGCAGGATGTATGATCCAGACCGTAGGGCCGGAAAAATTTCAGGGCTTTGTTGGCGTCTGCATCGCTGCACTGGAATGTGGTACCAGGAGCGACTCATCATTCGCCGTTTGGGTATAGGATTTGGAATTTGGTTGGCGTCTGCATCGCTACACTGGAATATGGTACAAGGAGCGACTCATCATTCGCCATTTTGGAGTTGGGGAGCGATGGCTTAGGAGACAGGTTTATATCCCTGTCACCTAAGACTTTTCAATTTTATGGGCCGTGAGGGTCCCATAAAAGCATTTTCTCCCTACGAGTCATAAGGATCCCGCAGGTGTATTTTCTCCTTAGGAGTCGTGAGAACTCCTAAGTGTGTTTTTCCTTTATGAGTCGTAAGGATCCCACAAAGGTTTGTTCTCCTCATGTATCGTGAGGACACATGAGTGGGTCTTCTCAATGGAGCATAATTCCAAAGGCGGAGACCAGCCGCGTAACTGGTAATTATGGTAGGGCATGGGTATGACGAGAATTATTTGAGCCCGTGGATTGTATACGGTAGTCAATTTGGGGACTAACCGTAGGGCTGGGAGAATTTTGAAAAATTGGATTTTGGTTGGCGTCTGCATCGCTGCACTGGAATGTGGTACCAGAAGAGACTCATCATTCGCCGTTTGGGGACTTGGAATTTGGATCTTGTTTGGCATCAGCATTGCTGCACTGGAATAATACCAGGAGCAACTCATCATTTGCCTCGGGAGGACTTGGGATTTGGGTTTTTGGTCGGTATCAGCACCGCTAACACTGAAGCGAAATGCCAGGAGCAACTCATCATTTGCCGTTGCCCGTTGGGGAATGATGGCTTAGGAGACAGGTTTGGGTCCCTACCACCTAAGGCTTTTCAATTTTATGGGTCGTGAGGGTCCCATAAAAGCATTTTCTCCCTACGAGTCGTAAGGATCCCGCAGGTGTATTTTCTCCTTAGGAATCGTGAGAATTCCTAAGTGTGTTGCTCCTTTGTGAGTCGTAAGGATCTCACGCAGGGTTTTCTCCTCACAAGGTCGAGAGGACTTTGCGAGTGTATTTCATTTCTTTTCACGAGTTTGCGCCCTTTCGGGTTTTCACAGACTCGCCGGTAGTCCTGCTGTTTTTACTTACGGAGCCCTTTCGGGTTTTCATCCGTGCCCGTTTTGCTTGTGGACATACCGTTTATTTATTTATTTTTATTTCTTTCCTTTTTTTCCTTTTTTTTTGCCGCTGGTGGGACTTTAAAAGTAGTCTCACCGGCAGGATTTGGGAGAGATAGGGGTCATTTATGCCCGTGGATTGTATACGGTTTTGCAGGATGTATGATCCAGACCGTAGGGCTGATGTGCTCAATTCGCTTGCGACTTGGAACATTCACGTGCAGTATTTCTTGAGATATCGGCCATTGATGGGTGGCATGGGCCTTTCTCCCTCGGCACTTATTAGTTGGTAGGATCCTCCGTCGAACACTTTCTCGATGACGTATGGTCCTTCCCAGTTTGGCTCGAATTTTCCCTTGGCATGTCGATTGGGGATGATCGGTCTTTTGAGGACTAACACTAATTCACCTTTCTTGAAAGCGCGGAGACGGGTTATCTTGTCATAGGCCCGTGACATTTGGGCTCGGTATAGCTCCAGACTTTGCTACACCGCGAGCCTCTTTTCTTCGAGGGCATCGAGTTCTTCAAGTCGAAAGAGCACGTTTTCCTCCTCCGTCAACTCATGCTGAACAACCATTCTTAAGCTTGGAACTTCGACTTCGAGGGGGAGGACCGCCTCCACTCCGAAGAGCAATGAGTATGGAGTGGACTGAGTTGGAGTACGGTGCGTGGTACGATATGCCCACAATGCCTCGTGAAGTTTGAGATTCCAGTCTCTCTTGTTGGCTGAAGCATTTTTCCTCAGAAGCTTGCATAGAGTCTTATTGAAGGCTTCGGCTAGCCCATTGGCTCTTGGATTATAGATGGAGGAATATCTCCAGTCTATCTTGTGCTGAGTAGAGAACCTTGAGACATTGAAGCTCTTGAAAGAAGGCCCGTTGTCAGAAATGATTCTTCTTGGTGTACCGAAGCAGTATAGAATATTATGCTGAAAGAATGTCAGAATATCTTTTGTCTTGACTTCTTTTAGCGGGACAGCTTCAGCCCATCTCGAGAAGTAGTCTGTCGCGGCCAGTATGAACCGGTGGCCTTTAGATGACGGAGGATCAATTGGGCCAACAATGTCGGTGCCCCAGACTTCGAAGGGCCACGACGCCACCGTAGAATGCAACGGATTGGGATGCTTGTGAATGAAATCACCATGGATTTGGCAGATCTGACATTTCTTTGCATGTTCTCCGCAATCCCGTATCATGGTGGGCCAGTAATACCCAAGCCGTTTGATTTGAAGTCGCATCTTGGGGCCAGATTGTTGAGCACCGCAAACGCCCGAGTGAGCATCTTTCATGGCCTTTTGGGCTTCGGCCAATGATAGACACCTGAGCCAGAGTTGGTCATATGACCTGCGGTATAACGTGTCATTTACAAACACGTATCGGAGAGCTCTTTTCTTCAGCTGAATCCTCGCAGATTTTTCTTTGGGCAGCTTGTCGTATCGGAGGTACTCTATGAAGGGTTCTCTCTAATCGGGCTCGTCTTGGATGATCGAGGCTTCTTCGGCGGGAATGCTCTTCTGTTTCGCGCTTTCCTCTTCTCGTAGAGAGATTGGGGGTAGAATTTGTCTGCTCCTGACTGTGATCAGAATTTCGTCCATGTCAAGATCAGCCAGCTCCTTGGCTATGCGAGCGAGTATGTCGGCTTTTCCGTTCAACGCTCTGGGGATTCCCATTAGTGCAATATGAGTGAACCGTTTCATGAGTTCCACCACCCAGCCTCTGTACCGAGCTAACTCCGGTTTGTATATCTTATAGTCGCCGCTTACTTGGTTGACGACAAGCTGAGAGTCACCGTAAAACCGTAGCCGAAGGATTTCCATTTCTATGGCGAGTTCCAAACCAGCTATCAGAGCTTCATACTCAGCTTCATTGTTTGTCCGAGGCTTGGTGAGAGCAAAAGAACGCCGTAGGGTTCCCATTGATGGCGTGATGAACACCAATCCTATCCCCACTTTTACCTCCGGGACGCTTGATCTGCCGGAGCTCCTTATTGATGGGGCCCCATCGAAGTAGAGCTCCCAACATGGCTCATCTTCCTCGAGGTGCAGCACTTGTTCGTCGGGTAACTCACAATTTAGCGGCGACCCTTCTGGTATGGGATGAGTAGCGAGAAAGTCTGCAAGAGCTTGCCCTTTTACTGCTTTCTGAGGAGTGTAAACTATGTCAAACTCAAGTAGCATAACAGCCCATCTTGCCATTCTGCCGGCTAGGCTCGCTCTGGTCATCAAGTGTTTGAGCGGGTCGACCTTGGAGATCAGCATAACCCAATGAGCGAGCAGATAGTGCCTCAGCTTCTTCATAGCAAATATCAGAGCCAGGCATTGCTTTTCGATAGGGGAATAGTTGTGTTCCGCCCCGACTAGAGTTCGACTGAGGTAGTATAGTGCATTTTCCTTTCTCTCCTCGTTATTCTGGGCGAGGAGCGCACCGAGTGACTCATCTAGCGCGGCAGTGTAGAGAATCAACGGTTTATTTGGAATGGGAGCGGCCAGCACTGGAGGGTGCAACAAGTATTGTTTGATGCTTTCGAACGCTGCTTGACATTCGGCATCCCAGATAAAAGGAGCTCTTTTCTTCATGAGCTTCGAGAAGGGCCTACATCTCCCCGATAAATTTGAGATAAACCTCCGTATATAAGCAAGCTTGCCTTGAAAAGATCTTAGCTGCGTCAGACTCTTCGGAGGGGGTGATTGATCATAATTTTCTTGATTTGATGTAAACGTATCAAATCAAATAGTCCCCGGCAACGGCGCCATTTGATTGATCATAATTTTCTTGATTGGATGTAAACGTATCAAATCAAATAGTCCCCGGCAACGGCGCCATTTGATTGATCGTAAAATTCGAGACTGTGTAAGTAAATCAACTCAAATGATCCCTGATAACGGTTTCATTTGATTGTAAAGAATTTCTTGTTTGTGTAAATCGAATAAAGCGAATAAGTTTCTATGTGTCGGTAATTAGAAAATTGAATAAAATTCACAATCAAAGAATTATATTTGACCGCAATCAATTACGGTGTCGGTTGTAGATCGTAAGCGAGTGCGGATCGTCCACAGAGATTGTGCGATTGGTTTTTTTTTTATTTAATTTGTTTGAATTGAAAGGTTAATCGAAAAGAAAAGAAAACATGATTCAAGAATTTATCGATTGATTCAGGTGTCACTAGTTTAATCAAGAATCAAGAAACTGATAAACAGTCGAGAATCGTGTTTCGATGATATTTCCAACCAAAATGTCAAGAATCTAAATGAGGCTCGTAGGAATCGATCGGATCTATAGACGTGATGTAATCTCAAGATATCGTGTTCTTGTCCTTCGAAGAATTGATACTAGATCGATGATGATCGACGAGAGTTAGGGCTTTCTTGATGAAACTAGGGTTTCATCATTTAACCCTTGTTCTTTCGTAGATATCATTCACATTCTAGCCTCTAGCAATTTCAAGAAACGATCGTAACTCCCCAATCTCGAGTGATATCAATCAAGAAAGCATCGCAACGAATTGGGTCGTCGGTTCTTGAACTTGCTAGGGTTTACAAAACTCGTAGGATTCAAAAATCGATTTAAGATATGTTACATCATCATTCTATTGATCGTCTCGACTCCTCGACGAGCGGAGTATTACTCAAACATCACAACAAGAATTACAACTAGAAATTTAGATTGAATCATGATGCAGGAATTTAAAGAAAACAAGATAAAAGAATATCACCTTTTATTTATATCAACAATTTGATTACAATCGCTCAAGAACTACAAGAGGAAGAACTAAATTGTCGATTTGGCGTCGCTCGGCTCCGTGAGTCGCGGATCGGCTTGGACCACTTGCTCTGTTGAAGATCGGCTCGGCTCATAAAAGGTTGCAAGGCTTCTTGCTTGATGGGGTACTCGAGATCTTGGCTTTTGATTGGAATTAGGGTTAGGGTTTCACACAAGCCTTCTCACTAGACTTGTGGAAGAAGATGAAGAAAGAGAGTGGATCTAGATTGATTACTAAAATGAACTAGTCAAGGATCTTCTTTACAAGTGAGTCTAGGGTCTTATTTATAGATCTCCCAAACCCTAGGTCTAGGATTGAAATTACAATTCCCTCCAAAAGTTTGTTGAGGCTTCTAGAAGGAGTTTGTTAGGAGCTAGCTTAGGCTTTAAGCTAGGATTAATTAAGCATTAGAAACCCTAGTTTGCTTATCTGGCAGAAGCCTCTGGAGTCTTCTGGAACTTGAAGTACATTTCTGAACTGTAGGAGCTGAGGTAAGCATTGTGCAGCAAAATTTGGTGGATGACGTGGCAAGACGGCCGCGGAACCACGGCGCAAGCCGGCTCCGGCCGCGGTTCCGCGGCCATGTAGGTTCCTTGGGGCTTGGGCTCTTTGCAGTGGTCTTGGGTTGACACTTGGGCCTTTCTTTGATATGTTGATTTTTGTTTTGCCTTTTGGATTGGTACCAGAACTGAAATCATTGAGTTGACGTTATGTTTGATTGGTACCATGTAAATTTTTCGCCTTTCTTCTGGATTTTTCCTGCACAGATCTTAAAACAAGTGTTGCGTAATATAGAGATGATGTGATGCCATGAAATACGGTCAATTTCCTATATAGTGCCGGTTTTAGGGTCTAACACATGTAATCTGATATTTTACAACTGATTTGCTAATATGTGAAATATGAATGCCAAACACTTCTAAATGAATGCAAAAGATAGGGAAATTGCCGTGTTAAAAATACAATATTTTCGACTAATCAGGGGGTCTCTCCATGATGGCCTTTATCTTTGATGGGTCAACTTCGATCTCTCGATGTCAGACTATGAAGCCCAGGAATTTTCCCGATGACACGCCAAAAGCGCATTTCAGAGGATTCATCTTCAGATCGTATTCCCTCAGTCTGGTGAGAACGGTCTTAAGATCCTGGATATGATCGGCTTTGGTTTTAGTCTTAACGACCAGATCATCAACATAACATTCGACGACTTTATGAATTAGGTCATCAAAGATATTGGTCATTGCCCTTTGATATGTAGCACCTGCGTTCTTCAATCCGAACGGCATCACCTTGTAGCAATATATTCCGATCGGGGTTCGAAATGCTGTGTGCTTCTCATCTTCAGGCGATATCTTGATCTGATTGTATCCAGACGAGCCGTCCATAATGGTGAACAGCTCGTAATTTGAGGTGTCATCGACCATCATTTCCATGACCGGTAGCGGGAAGTCGTCTTTAGGACATGCCTTGTTGAGGTCCCTGAAATCGACACAAACTCGGATCTGCCCATTTTTCTTCTTCACTGGGACTATGCATGCGATCCAGTCCACATATTTCTCTTCCCTGATAAAGCCGGCATCGATGAGCTTCTTAGTTTCCTCGATGATCTTTTCTTCTAGTTCCCTTCCCATTCTTCGAGGAGCTTGTTTGACTGGCTTAGCATCAGGAGATATAGCCAGCTTATGCACGGCTACCTCAGAGGAAAGGCCAGGCATTTCTTTGTACGTCCACGCGAAGCAGTCGACGAACTCACGCAGCAGGGCAATTATCTGCTCTTTCATTTCCTCCGACAAGAGTGAGCTGATGTAGGTCGGCCTTGGATTATCGGGCGTTCCTAAGTCAATCTCGGTTAGCTCATCAAAGGTTGCTTGTCCTCCATCTTTGAGCTCTTGAGGAGCTTCTTCTGGCTGTGCTATCTCGTCATCATCATTCGATCTTTCGCTGGCCTCACTAACATGGATCATGTAGCACGCTTTGGAATCAGGTTGAATGTAGCCTATGCCCCGTCTATCTGGAATTCATTCATCGATGAGTGCTCGGACCTGGGGCGGATACCATAGCCCTTCGTAAAACTTTGCTTTGGACTCCGTTTGATATAACTAGCATCCGCACTTCTTAAAGTATTCCCGCATCTCGGGCGCATAGTATCTGGGATTGAGGACGGCTCTTATGCCTCTCTCAGAGGGAAGGCATGCGACAGAAAGGTCGTCTGGGTGCACAACGAGGTTTGACCTGTAAAACAGGATGCCCTTCTGTCCATTTTTCCTCCCGGGCACGTAGAAAGTTTTCAGCTGGTCCACGGTAGAGTCTGACAATGCGTCGAGCTCTTTTGCACATCTGTTCCGGCACCCTTGTGATGGCCAGGGACCCTTCTGCGACTTCGAAGGTCTCTCGTAGTTTCGCTTGCTGCATGGGGGGCCGATCTGCACAGCTGTTGCACGGCAGGTCCTCTTCTTCTGACCCTTCAGTGTCACTGCCAAGATGAGGGCGGACTTTGCTTCTAGATGGGCCTTCATACAGATTCGTCCGTATCGCTGACAAAATGAGGGCGAGTTTTGCGGAAGGACGGGCTTTCAGCATCGGACTCATCAGTGTCGCTGCCGAAATGCGGGCGCACTTGGGTATTTTTGCTTTTGAAAGTGACAGCTGGCGCAGATTTGCTTTTGAGTCTTGGGGCCGGTCTATCCTCAGTCAGTTGTGGCTTAGCATTTTGGTGGTTCATAAAGTACCGAGAATCTTCATATCAGACTTCATGCACACCGAATGGCTGGATGTCTCCGTCAATGCGTCTTTCTTCGCCATTTTTAGTATACTTCATGCATTGATGGAGAGTTGACGGAATGATGCCGTAATCGTGGAGCCATGGCCGTCCTAAGAGAATCTTATAAGATGTGTCGGTGTCGATCACGTATATCTTAGCTTCAGTTTGCAGATCCCCGAATTTGATTGGCAGAGCTATGGACCCCAGAACTTGCTGGCAATTTTGGTTGAAGCCTTGAATGACAATCCTTTCCCTTGACAGGTGTCGGACGTCCATTGACAAACTCTTCAGAGTTCGCAAGTTCATGATGTTCACTGAGGACCCCGGATCAATCAATATGCGATTAATTCTATCTCCGTCGCTGTACCCGGTCACGTAAAGTGGCCGATTATGCTCAGCCGTTCCCAGTAGCAAGTCTTCATCCTTAAATGTGACTGCGGCGGCATGCAAAGCGTGCTGGGCTTCTTTCATATTAATTTCCGCAAAGTGAGCCTGATACCGCTCGGGGTTTTGTAGAGCGTGGATGAGAACATCTCTAAGCTCCTTAGATAGGACCAAGGCGTCGTAGATGCTCAGGAGAGACGGAAGCTTCCGGAGATGCGCCAAGACATTATAGTCCACCGAGGAAGGACTTATGTTTTCATCAGCCGGTTCTCTGCCATCTTCTTCATTAGCGACTTGTTTTTCCTTCCCTTTTGGGGCATTGCCTTGATTTAGCGGTAGAGCCCTGCTGCTTCTGAGCTGGATTTGATTGGCCGTTGTGGTGAGCTCTTCGTCCTCTTCGGGAAAACAGAGCTCATCCTCGGAGTCGCTTCCAAGATGGATGGCGTAGCAGGTCATTACTGGGATCTCTTCATTGGAGTCTTCTTCTAACTCCTTCAGAATTTCAGCCGCTTGTACAGGGAAGAACTCCTTCAATTGAATCAATGTTCTTTCCTTTTGTTCATATTCTTCGAGGGAATCGATATATTTTTGAATGGTCGATCTCCCTGCAGACTCTTTTTCGCGCCGAGCTGCACTTTTCTTCTTCTTGAGCTTCTTGGATTTTGAGCCTGATGGAGCCGCATTGGCAGCTGGACTGGTAGGCCTCTTCTGTCCTTCCCATTCCGTCCTGGGTTCTCTCCGAAGTAGCTTTATCATCTTCTTCGTCTTATTAGATATGTGCGTACTCCACGGAGGCCGCAATGATTCCGTTTCATTTCTCAGGACAGCGGGTTCGGCTGTCTGCTCCCAGAAGGCTTCAACTTCTGTCTGTATAAAGTTGGTGATTGCAACTTGATTGTTCACCAATACACTTTTGGACAGCTCGATCTCTCCAGCCTTGTACTGCTTCTCGACCCAGTCTTTGAAGATATAGCAATCCTCGATCGCATGGCTCACTACTCGGTGGTACGGGCAATACAGAGGATTGTCGGTCATTTTTGCTTCTTGGGGTCTTTTCGACTCCGGCAATTGTAGGCCGTTGTTCAAGGCATCTTTAAATATCTTGCGGACCTTGTCCTTTCTGAAAGAGTAAACCTTGTTCTTTTTCTCCTCTAGGGAAGGCCCATCTCCTCCCAGCAATGGCTTTCGAGACCGGTTGGTTTTGGATTCGCCCGCCCTTCGCTTTTCTTCATTGTCGGAGGCATTGAAGACATTGGTACTGCTGGAACTCCCGCTTCTACGGTTGTCGTCTCGCTTGCTTTTCCAGGTTTTGTCTCTGAGAGAGTCCGGCGGGGACTCTTGTTTCGAGCGTTCCAGCATTTGGACTTTCTTGGTTAGCTCCTGAAATGTCTTGAGGCCCGCTGTACATAAGAATGGGACCATCCAATTGCTCAGGTTCCCAATGAGAAGGCTGACGGACTGGTCCTGCTCCAGCGGCGGTTCGCACTTGACTGTGAGATTACGCCAACGGACGATAAAGTCGGTGTTGCTTTCATTCTTCCTCGGCTTGGTCCTCACAAGGTCGGCAATGGAGATTTTATCACTGACACTCATGAACCTTTGCCGAAACAGGGACTCCATTTGGGCAAAGGTAATGACGGACCCGTCCGGTATACTCGCATACCAGTCGAAGGTGACGCCGGTCAGGCTGTTGACAAACTGACGAAGAAGGAGCGCATCATTGCCCCCTGTATTTCCGCACGATGCTTTGAAGTGGGCGACGTGCTGATTTGCATTCCCCGTTCCATCAAATCTTCTGAACTTAGGAATGACGTAGCCGCTTGGGAACTCAATCAGATCGTACTGCGCGGGATATGGCCGCCCACTACTGCCGATTTCTTTCTGAGCTTCAGCTTCGGCCACCAATGTTTTAACCTTACTGGTGACCAAATCCATTATCCGATCCTGTGTTAGCGGGATAGTGCTATCTGGGGCCAAGGCGTCCCCAGAAGCGGAATGTGGCCGGCTTTCATTCGGCTCGACCAGTCTTGGTCCCAAAGGAACAGGCATTGGCTGCCTCGGATTGTCATCACCCGGCTGATTAGTAGCGGCTTGTGCCTGATTAGGAGGCGCTCGAGCAATTTGAGCCGTAAGCTGCATCACCACGTTCGTTAAGTCGTCAATCTTCGAATAGAGCTTGGCCATCTCTTTATCTTTGCTCCTGAGTTGTTTTCGAAGCTCTTGAAGCAGCTCCTGCTCCGCAGTCCTGAGGCGGAAAGTCGGCTCTTCCTCGCTGTCCGAGCTTGACTCTACATGGACCGAGGGGTCTATCTGCCTATCATCCTCATCGAGAGGGTTTTTTTCATCCAGCGGGGGCGGCTGTTCTTGGGCGGTGGCAACCACATTCAGGCTAGATTGGGCTTGGGATGTGGTGGCCCCGTCCTTGCTTTTGCTGTGAAGGTTGTCGCTGGGGCGCCCGCCCGCCATATAGACCGTATGGATGATATATCCGGCCGTCTTTCTATCATTGGCGACTGATTTCACGGATCGCTGTCTTGAACCCTTGCTTGTAAGTCCACGTTTCCCACCCCGGTGCTTGCGGGGAGGCGGAAAACGGAATAAAAATCGGATTTTTATCGAACTAGGCAACATGGACTATCAAAAGGAGGATCTTTGCTAAACAAAAACTAACTACAAGCTAACTAGTCTTAGCTACATGGAAGAAAGGTTATACCTTGGGCTTTATGTCCTTCTCTCCTTGCTCCTTGGAGTGAAAGAAAGTGTTCACCTTGTCGCCTTCTTTAGTCGAAGAAGGATCCACCCGAGAGCCTCAACCTTTGGCTTCAACTTCAAGCTAGAAGTAACTAAGGTGCTAGAAGTGCTAATCCTAGAACCTTAGATGAGAGTAGAGATTACTTTAGAGAGGTTTATCTCAAGCTCATGTGTTTCTCAACTCATGAGAGGGGAGAGCTTGAGAGAGAGGAAGAGGAGGAGAGAGAATCTATATGATAGAATGAATAAGAATAATGAACCATTCTCTCTAATATGGGTGAATTATGAAATTAGATAATTAGCTAGATAATTGTCATGGTTAATCAAGACTTGACCATTATCATTTCACATTAAATGCAAATTGCAAGGATCAAAGAGCATCTTTCATATGGAATGATGATGGTCAACATGTCAACCTAAGTCAACAAGTCAAGTATGGTCAAATGGTCAACAACCCTAACCATGCACAATTATATTTAACTAATATCAATTATTCATAATACACACATAAGCATTAGGGTTATGAAAATGACAATAGTCATCAACCCTAATCAAAGTCCTCTCCCTCTGTCTCAGTCAACTGTGCATACGCACCCGTATTCGTGATCCGAGGAACACGAATACAATGAGATAAAACCAATCCCAAATCATATACTGGGATCTGGCTTAAACCAAAGCCCGCTAGTATAAGCTGTCTGGATAGCAAACGTGCACAAGTGCGCGGATGTGAACGAACCCTGTCGCAAAACCATGCGACCTCTACTCATTTTGCCTAAAGGCGAATAACTATCTGTGTGGGACTCTAAAGACTCGACACTACGCTGGCAGTGGGTTTAACCACATACCGCAAGCGGCACTAGCTGTACGTAACGGTCCCCAGGTAGATGCCGATAAGAATACTGACGAGGTGAACCCATCTGAACTCCTACTGAGCCTGTATGTGACAGTCTCCGTACAGTCCGGTCTGTTCGTCTGATACATCGCATGGCGGGCCTAGGGGGCGGTGAACGTCAGTCCCCTAATAGCGGTACAAGTCGTGTCGGAGTGTAGCCCAGAACACCCTGAGATAACACTGGAAACCTATCAGTATATCTCGCTTGCCCTGGCCAGGGACTACTTGTGTAATGGCTCTTCTGGACACAGCGCGATGTCAACCCCTAATACCGGGAGAGAAGAATCCTGTCTAACCGTCACTGCCTCCAAGTGCTTCGGGACTGCACCCAACTACTACCTGTTTGCACGACTCCTTTGAGCCGTGGTAGGGTAGTAATCAAAGTACAGTGGGAACACACTCGAGGCGAAGTGACAGTGTCAAGTCAGCGGACTAAGCTGTACTCATGTCACCTGGGAACTGATAACTGACGATAGGAATAATACCAACCAATAGTTCCCGACGAGTCCTGTCCAGTGTACTCGTAACCTAACGAGCACCCGCATACTATCTCAAGTACGACGTACTGACGGCTGTGGGACAGACCGTCTCCCACGCTGGGATGAGAAGTGCATACTCTAGTCTACTCCGGAGTATCGATGCCCTGTCTCGATAGTCCTACGATTAGGGACCTGTATAAGGATGTGCTTATGGATTACCCAGTCCCCACGAGTGTGAGCGCCATCACAACACTGGTAATCAAGCAAAGATCCTAAGGGCTCTACTAATATGTATATAAGCGATATGCTAAAAGAAACACATGCACATATTCAAGCAGAGACAAACCAAGTAGCATACTACATTTCGAGCAAGATTGTATATACAACTGTGAATATCCCAAGCTTCTATCAAGTAATATACATACTAGTATGATACAGTAATGGCCTCTAGGGTATATACACTAACATTGCTTCGGTAGCTGGTAGTCGATTGAAGGCGGCTGGCCTAACCAGGTTCTTGAATGGTGCTCGCGCTTCTTTTCTGGATTTGCCCCTCTGCTTTCGTGCGGCACAGAGCGCCTGATAGACCCTTGAAAAGACAGTGTCATACTTTTTCTGTTGGGGCCGGGACACGTCTCTTTGTAGCACTGTTCGGACCGCTGTCTTCTTGATTCTGGCGGTCATGGCATTTTTCTGAACCCACTTCAGAGGCTCGAAGGAATTGCTGATTCTTACGTCCGACTCAGCCGTCGTCGCAGGGCAACCCTGCACTTGGAACTTCACACGATTCCATTTGGCTGAAGCCCCGGCCCTCTTGTTGGCTCGATACCTGAGCCGCTTCTGCCTTAACTTTTCTGTTCTAAGCGCTTGGCTGACTTCGGCTCTTTGGGAAGACGCCGCAGACCAGGCGATGGAGGGCCTTGGAGATACGCTCGATTGTGCATTTGTTGGAGTTATTGCCTGAGCTCGTCCACAACATTTGATGTTACCCTTCGCACCGGAAGTCTTACTCCCAGCTGGAGCGCCTGGGAGTCGTTCAGACACCATCTTAAGTTTCGGTTGTGGTGCCTTAGCAATCACAACATTCGTCCTCTTGCCCCTTAGGACCGGCTTGGCCACCTGTTCCGCCGGGATTTCCGCCAGATGAGCGCTTCCGGCAGGGTAGATGATGGCGGAGCCAAACTGGCGGGGCGGTTCCTCCCACTGTCGACTGAGGCTTGCGGGGAGAACCACACGAGCGTTGATCTTGACCACGTATGGAATCGGGGTCACGTTGGAAGCTGAATTCGTCTGGTGAGACATTGTCGTCGAAGGTTGATTGCTGCACGGAAAAAAAATATCATTTTAGTATAGACAATCGATATGTATATTGATTGAGTTCGCATGAACGTTCAACCCGAAATATGGGAGGAGAGATTGGTCCCACCGGGCGTGCCAGAATCTGTAGGGTGTTTTTCGTCACCCCATTGAGATGGGAATACGCGCGCGCTTGTCAGGCGTACTACAGATTCCCCCTGCCTAAGGTAGGCCGGGGTTTAATGATTATGGGGATCTGAATCTCCGGCAGCCGCGGACTAAACTGCTGTTAATTACCCTCCGCCTTTGGGGCGAGAGAACCTCCGATTGACGGGTCAAACTGGTCATGCGAACTCAATGTGCAATGTACGTGTGTTGTATTTTGGAGGGGGTTTAAATATATCGGGAGCCACACAGAGTTTTTACGGGGGTCCCGCTACCTGGATAGCGGGTTGGGGGTCAAGGGGGCTAGCAGCCCCCTTGCGGGGTGCGGGGCAGCACCCCGTTAGAAATTTTTTCTAACAGGGACAGTGTCATGGAGTATGTGTATGTGTACATTTGTATACATATGCATATATATACATGTATATATAAATAAATGGGAAAAAGACATCCAAAGGATGCGTGGGGCCAGCGCCTAGGCGCTTGAGCGCAAGAGCGCCACGTGGGCGCTTTGCGCTCGAGCGCAGAGTGCTGGAGCGCAACGCGCCACGTGTCGGCACGTGGGCGCTTTGCGTTCGGACGCTGGGCGCTTGAGCGCATGCGTGCCACGTAGGCGCTTTACGCTCGGGCACAGATTGCTGGAGCGCAACGCGCCACGTGTCGGCACGTGGGCGTTTTGCGCTCGGACGCTGAGCGCTTGGGCGCAAGCGCGTCACGTGTCGGCACGTGGGCGACTTGCGCTCGAGCGCCTGCACTGGAGCGCAAGAGCGCCACGTGTCGGCATGGGGGTGACTTGCGCTCGAGCGCTTGCGCTGGAGCGCAAGGGCGCCACGTGTCGGCACCGGGAAGACTTGCGCTCGAGCGTTTGCGCTGGAGCGCAAGAGCGCCACGTATCGGTATAGGGGCGACTTGCGCTCGAGCGCTTGCGCTGGAGCGTAAGCGCGCCACATGTCGGCACGTGGGCGCTTTGCGCTTGAGCGCTGAGCGCTGGAGCGCAAGCGCGCCACGTGTCGGCACGCGGGCGCTCTGCGCTTGAGCGCCGGCGATAAAAAGAGGCTTTTAGCCTAAAAAATTTCTCGGAAGAGAAATCAGAGAGGAGTTGGACTCCTGAGTGTTTTTTTGGGTTTAGTGATAGGGGTTCTTCTTCTTCCTCCTCTGTTAGCTGGATCTTGAAGATCAATAGATGTGAGATCTCAAAATCTCTCCTTTTGGGGATCTAAAGACAGATCCTAGTTCCCCTTCGTGGGTTTTGTGGTGAAAAACTATTTTGTTTTTGAAAAGGAAGAGTAAAACTCTTGATTTAATTCAAAAAAAAGAAGAAGGCCTTGGAACCTTGAAGAAGGAAGAAAGATCTCAGATCTGAAACTTTTTTTTGGAGAGAGAAAAAGTTGTTGAGATATTTCATTATCTTTGCCTTTATAGGCTATACACTTTACACATAGCCCAAAATGGCATTTTGCCTATCCCATGGCTCATGTGTCATTTCTTTTTGCATATAAGCCATGGGTTTTACAAAAAATTGGCTTTATGCCTATTTTTCTTACATTTATCCATAAAATAAAAAAAAAGAAATGCAACAAAATTATTTATTACAAAAATTTTATCTTGGCATGGGGGAGGCTGGCCGCTTCATATTCGGGCTCGACCCGGGCATGGGCCCACTGGATCTGGGCTTAGGCCCACTTGGCTTGGGGTTGACTTTGATTTTGACTTGGTCAATCGGGGTGTAAATTTTTACCCCAACACACTCAATAAGTGATCACATTCGGTAATCGATAGGTTAGTGCATCACAAAACATTAACGGTCGTATGAAAAATGTGGAAACAAATCCATCAATTTGATCCACCGAATAAAAAGTAATAGGGAGCTAAGGGCAAGAGTATGATAATTTGAATTGAATTCTATGAGTGTAGGGATACACACACGTAAGGGTATATGATCATGCTTGGAAGCAAGATATGTAGGAAATATTGGAAGAATGACGAGAAAGCAATTTTTGGCATAGATCAAAGTTTATTAAAGTATGGTTCATGACGACTGAAAATCTTGTGAAGTTTAAACTCTTGTTTTTCTTATTTTTTCTATCTATTCCTATTTTTATATATAGTTTTCATTTTCTTATTTTTTCCCTCTATTTTCTTTAGTTTTTGTGGATTTTGTGGGCAGCATCCCCTGAAACCCCTCAAGAGACAACAATCTTCCTATTAGGGCCGCCTAGAGATTTAAAAGCTTATTGCATATTCTCAATGCAATCGTATGCCCGCGAAAGGTGCATAGGAGTAGGAATAGGAGTAGATGTAGGATTTAGCTAAATTGTAGTTTAGTTTAGTTTAGAGTTTGAACCCTAGATTTTGCTCGAGAACTAGCAAAAGATAAGTATGGGGGTATTTGATTTGTGCAATTTATTGCACATTTTTATATCACATTTATCATTTATATTTCATATTTTATGCTATTCCGAGTGTTTTTATGATTTATTGCAGCTAACATTACTTAATTGCAAAAAGATGGAAAAGTGCGCTAAACTGAAGATCACATGCGTGGAATTTATTTCATGGAGATAATCATAAAAACTGGAGATCAATTATCCTAATCGCAACAAACTACTTACATGCGTGCGATGGAAATCAGAGCTAAATCAAAGACCGCGAATCAATTGGCCGTTTTGGAACAAACTCTGGAAATCACAAGATTAAATCAAATATTCTAGAAAAAGCCAAATTTTCCCAGGTCCAAAATTTTAGGCCAAATTGGACTAATATGTGTATTCGGCCGAAATTCTATAGAGTTGCAGGTTCAGATTTTTGGCAATATTTTGTAATTTCTTTTTATCTTAGAAAGTTTGTTCCAATTCTCTCGAAGTCCTATATAACTCATGTATAGTCTAGGGTTTAAATTATCTTTCTCATATTCTTAAAAATTAGGGTTTAATCTTGGCGAGGGATCAATCAAGAACTTTTATAAGTACTTTCATGATAAATAAAATGTCTATTTTTTTTTCCAATCATGAGTACTTAATTTCTTTCTAAGTTTTTATATTGTTTAATTCTACTGGTTGGATATGATTAATTTCTTTTTTTCTTATGCTTCATGAATGAGTTTTATTTTAATTTTAATTCTTTCTCTTAATATTTTCATCATATAAACTAGATCTTATAAGGATAATTGACGTTTTGAATTAGATCTAAGAATTGATAGTATACTTAAAAACTCATTAGGCTAATGACGGTCCGACAAACTAGATACCTAATTAGGGACAATAAGAAAAGAATTAGATTAAAATAAATTCAACCTAGATAATTAAAAAGTTCTATGCTAAATCAATAAAATAATTGTATAGATTAGCTATACTGTTAATCGAAAATTAAACTTAGGGTACTTTTAATTAACTAGAAATATAGATATTTGATATAGTTTCTAAATGAAGTTTTAATAATTGATAGGTTATTTTTAGTCTAATTAATATAACATATGCTTTTGTTTTAATTAATAGAAAACATATTAAATATAGATCTAGAAAAGAAGAACTATCTTTTGAACCAACCCTACAAGATAAAACAATATAAAACCCTAGAATTTTCATTTTATAAAAACCTACATTTTTAATTTCTTGCTACTTAGTTTTAAATTTAAATCAACTATTTTTATAAACTTGATTTTAGAATTAATTAAAGCACACCTCACTGTGGATTGACCCGTAAACGCATTACTATAACAACCGTGCGCTTGCGGTATTAAAATTTATAATGATCAGGCTATAAAAGGGTTTTGGGTTGGATTTTTCTAAGTATCACTTACTCATTTTCTTGAGATTTTCTATTGCAAATATCAAAGTGGTCTTCAAAAGAAAAATTCCACATCTTATGAGAGAAAAAATGTTTTCATTTGCATTTCTATCATCTCTCTCACACATGAAAGATCAAGATCTTCTTTTGATTATATCCATACTTGAAAAAGTATTAAAGAGTGAACTTGAGAGAAACTCTATCAAGAGCATTGTGCTTCAAGTGTAATCTCTTTTTTTTTTGTGTTTAGGATCATGAGTGAAAAATTGCCATTGTAAGAGAGTAGAGTATCTTTGTAGAGAGAAGTGTGACGAGCTTGTAATGGAAGTGTTGTTCGTAGTGGCGAATAATGTGTGGTCTTTGGAGAAGACGTGTTTGGTTTAGCCTCCACCGGAAGCGGGGTTCTGTATTGCTTGCGGACAATGTGTTTGTATCCAAGGGAAAAACATGTTAAGTGGAACGGGCTCGTGTGCCTAAAGAAAGTGGATTAGAGGATTTCCCGAACCACTATAAATCGCCTCGTATTTGAGCTTGAAATTTCGTATCTCTTATTTGCTCATTAATTTAGGAATTGCATTGCTATCTCTTGCGCTATCTATATGCTCATTCTTGCTTGATTGTGATTCATTATGCTTGCTATATATTTTAATTTCACAATTGTATGTGTGTTTAGATATATCTCTATTGGCATATCATTAGTCTAAGTTTACAATTGTTATTTGTATTAGCAAATGTTTGATAGAATTTTTAATTTGGGTATATCAGTAGTGTATTCCTATTCACCCCCTCTCTAGGAATACTTTCATTAGCTAGACCATCTCTTCTATTTGGTAAACTCAATGGTCGTCAATCAAAGGTCTAACTTGCTTTATCGGTGAGTCTAAACTAAGCCTAGATTAACTAGATCGAATATAAACAATAAAAATACGAATTTTATCTTCCTTAGATATCTTTCATTGTCATCAATCAATCATCAAATTGACTAGTTTATCGGCAACACGATCTTTTCCTAAATAAATCTCATGCTTGTCAATCACTCATCGATCTATTTAGTTTATCAGAATTGCATAAAAAATCTACTTTTAATATAAAGTATTCGTCATTAAGAACATAGAAAAAAATAAAACAATAAAAATAAACACCAATCATAAATCAAGAATCATCCGAACCTAAATAGAAAATTAGCTACGCATAAAAGCAATAACAAAATAATAAAAAAAAGAAGACATGATAAATAAATAAAGATAGAAGTTGAATTGTTTACAATCCTAAATCTTGCTCTCCAAACTTTAGCCACCAAAATAACAAGAGAAGAAAGGAGATGACTCTCTTAAGAGAGGATGATTTCAGCCGTGGGCATTCGATGTCCTTTTATAGCCTTTTAATCGAATACAGAGTACCGATAGGATTAGAATAAAATAACAAAACCGCAAACCTAAATCCTGACAGTTTGGGCTTAGTACGCCGACAAATCGTCTTTTTTAGCCGGTGAATCGCTGGGAAAATTAAGAGTTTGGGCCTCAACTTTTGGGAGCTTGTTCGTCTCGTCGATAGCTTTCCAACGAGTCTAAGAACATCCCCATCTTAGTTATGGTTTTTGAGATATAATCGTTTTAAGTAGACTCTGTTGTCGGGCCTTTATACTGAACCGAGCTTGGATTTTCTGTATTATTTTGACTTTATTTAAGTGTTTTTTGTATGATTTGATATCTCTTATGCTTCTGCTCCATATTAACTTGTTTTGCAGCGTGAATTACACGTGCTGGTTTCTTTTCTTCTCCTTTTGCAATTAAAACCCTATCACCTGCAAATATTATAAATATCTTTGCGCGACATTAATTATGACATAATAAAGATAAACATAAATATAAAATATGTATTAAAATGCATCAATCAAATACCCACACACTTATCTTTTGCCAGTCCTCGAGCAAAACATAGACTCTAAAAAGAAAAAAAAAACTAAAAACTAGAAAGCTAAGAAAAATAAAAACTATTTATGCCCGTTTTTGCAGGCGTTGTGATTGCACTTAACACGTACAACAAGATGTTAAATCCCAAGGTTACCCAAGTGGACGAGTGTTGTCTCATGAGAGTTTTCAGCGGATACTATCCATAAATCCCAAAAAGAAAAAAAAAGAAAAAAAAAAGAAAAATTAAAATAACGAAATAGAAAAACCATAAACAAAGAAAAGTGAAAATAATAATTTGTACCATCTCACTGGTTATTTGGTTTTCAAGAACCATCATCTTAAGGTATTGTTTCAATTTTGAAATTTTCATCCTCACTCAATAGAACTTGATCCTAATTTTCACCCCCATTTTTCTCTGAAACATAGATCATATACCCCTACGTATATGTGTAATGCATATTTTCCTCTTGAGATTTTAATTCAAACTATCATATCAATGTCTCATATCTTCGTATTTTATTACACCCACACACCCACATCCATAACACCTTTTAGTGTGACCATCAATGTTTCATGAGGCACCAACCAACCGATTACTCAATGTGTGAGTTTTAATATGTCTAGTCTTTCAACTACCTAGGACTTCCAGCAGTTACTCCCAAACCAGATGGTCTAAGACGCTATGTGATGAAGCACCCCTAAAAACTGAAGATTTACTCGCCCTAAACAATCATAAAACTAAACTTATTATATTTATAACTTTTTTATATATACTTTAGCACCCTTCAGTAGTTTAGACTTCCTATTATGCACATCTTTTTTTTACCTAGATATTTCGGTAAAGATATTTCTTGGTCTTCTCTACTATCTCAAGATTCAAAACATGTGCCCGTGCAACTTGTAGGGTGTATATTTACTATATTTAATTTCGAGATAGGGTTATTTTTTAGATTTCGTTCTATTCTCAGATTCAACAATTTTTCTTCATATCACATAACTTTCGGATTTCGAAATCAAGTCAACCAATTAACCAGTCTGATTCAAAAACTTTATTTTTAGAGAAGAAAAACTAAAAATAAACCTAAAAAATGAAAAACAAAAGAAAAACAAAACTTTGCAAACCACCCCTACACTTATTTCTGACATTGTTCTTAATGTCGACCCATCACTCGTCTCTCTAGTCCTACTCATAATTCAGTGAAGAACAGTCACTACAATATTCCATGCTAAACAGATATATAAAATAATGTAGTGAAATTAATTCAGAAAAAGATAAACTATTAAAGTTGATAAAAAAAAATTTACTAAGAACAAACTTACAGAGCCTAAAAATTTAGGAGATTCTTCACTTATCAAGCCGCTAACTGGCAGTGGCCGGCCGCTGATATGTGATCTAATATTAGATTTCTACTTTTTGCTTTGAACTACATGCCCTGCAACTTATTTCTTGTTTTTATGTTAGGTTTTGGAGTCAAATAAAAGTGTTTAAATAAATAGGGAGGAATAAGATGATTGTTTTTTAAGAAATAATTTTTTTATGACTAAAACCCTAAAAATAGAAAAGAATAAAAAGAATAAGAAAAAGGGAAGAATTTAAATTTACATAACGTTTTGGCTAATCCAAACGTTAATATTAACTGCTCAAAAATTTTGTATATGATCATGCAAGAGTAGTAAAAAAATTGTAACATAAAGTATCAATTAACACCCTAAAATTGATATGCATAGAATTAATATGGTGTTTATATATGGGTAAACAAAATCGTGATCCAAACTTTTTCGAATAAACAATATAGTAATAAATGATCAAAGTCTAAAGAATTATGCAACTGTACCAACTTGTCAATATATTGGCTAAATGGATCGAAGTCTTCAAGATGAACATGCAGGATATAAATAAAAAATCCAGTTATATGAGTCAATAGTATAACTTCTTCTTGCTCTTCAATAGGATTGACTTAAGGGATGACCAGATGTATTTGAGAGTTAGATTCATCTGTTAAAAGCTCAAGAGGATATTTTCAATTTACTCAATAATTTGGTAAGTCTAACTCATCCATAAAGTTAAGTTCATCCTTAAAGATTTCCTCAAAACTTTGGTTAAAATAACCGGAAACAAAATTAACCATCTCATATCCGTATTCTTCTTCTATTATAATAGTCGACTCTTTAAAAATTTCATCACATCTCTTGTCTCGTAATTGTATTTCCTTCTCAAAATGACTTATAGGTGGGTTCGTTTTTTCCACAGATGCGACTTCTATATCCTTCTTAAAATTTTTATCCGCCGCTATGGATTGTTCATAAATATCTTCCTTAAACATTTTATTCAAGTTCTACCCCTCAAAATCACAAGTATCCTCCTAAAAAATTTTCACTCTACAGTCAGTTAAATCAAACGCCTCGATCTCGAACATATCATCAATTAAATTATTCTCATATAAATTCGTCGTTGGAGACCAAATTGGAATTTCAAATTTTTTAGGGTAGGTGGTACATTGATTCGAAGTAAACTCGTGCTCTCTTTCCCTATGGGCTTTTTCAATATGTTCAGCAATGATCATGGGTTTAAAAGTTGCCATATTAGCCTCTAGAGGAGTATCAACATAAGAAAGTGTGAAAATTTGAAACGGTTGGTAAGAATTTCATTAGATATGGTCGTAAGGAGGGCCAACATCATAATATGGGTATGATGGTAATTGTTGGTCTATGCAATTGGGATGAGTGAATGTTGGTTCGGTTTGAATTGGATTGAATGGAGAACCTACATTATAGTAATAGTTCGGTTGAAATTGTTGGCCTAAATTATAGTTAGGAGCTTCAGAATACATGTCTTGATTCCAAAAATAATTATGTTGATTCCTCCAATCAACGAATGGACACTCCTCATAAGCATGGCATGGATCTTGACAGTTAGTGCAAAAAAATGAAAAGATAGATTACTAGGAACTCCATAGTTAAATTTTAATGCCTTTACCTTTTTCCTAATTTTCATCTCATAAAATTGCATTTTAATATCTCTCATTCATTATCAATTTTGTTATATATCGGTACTATTAATCAGTGTCTGCTCAGTAATTACAGATTACAGGTATTCGTGATAAAATACTGGAACACACTCAATATCACGGATATAGAGTTTGGGAGCCGACACTGCAATCAGAACAGAAAACCAACCGATATTCAAAGAGCTCTTTTGCAAATAATAAAGTGTACACATTTTTGGTCCAACACAACACAAGTGTGCACATAGCTCTTTAGTTCTTGGACCTAGGTGGGGGCTTCCCATGGTACATGTAGGCACAAGTGGGCATGAGTGTTAAATGCTAAAAAGTTTTGATGTGATATATGGCGTCATGTTCCCTCTAAATCTCTGAATGTAAATCAAGCTTAAACAGATAAATCAAACAGCATCATTGTGATTGTAGAGAGCACACAAGCCCACCATACCAAAACGAGCCCAAGTGCTCGGATTTAGACCGGCGGGCCCCCCAAATAATCCGGCGACACCTGATCGCATGCTTTTGGCGTGTCGGATGTTCAAAGTTCTAAAGTTTACCGCGATCAGGACGGTGTCGCTATGCAGCTAGCCGGTTGAGCACGGGTCGATCCACAGGGAGACGGTTGTATGTCCGTTCTTGTTTTAGACGAGTCAATAAAGAATTTGTATGTGTTTGTTCAAACTAACATATGTGTTTTATATGCAAGTATAAAGTTGTTAAGAAAAAGATAAGAAATTGTAAGCTAAAGAAATCCGTACTCAAAACCTTTGAGCCGAGTCTTGACCAATTGAAGGTAGAGCAATCGGCAACAACGTGGATTAGGGGATTTAAGCACGGTATTCGTAGAATCCGGCTTATTTACCCTTGTCTGTCCGTTCTTGTCTCTTGCTTTCGCCTCCGGCCAAACCGAACGCAACCGGTCGCGATTAGGAATCACCGTTACCTTGGTAGGGTAGGGTGCCTAACGGAGCGCTTGCATAACGTTTAAGCGGAGTTCAATGGAAAATAACGGGAAAAGGAAATGAGCAAAGAAATATTAACTTACAATACCGTATTTATTCTTAACAACGATAATTACAACCATTCACAAAAACGAACCAAAAAGAGCAAAAGAAAAGAAAAGATTACAAGTAAGTAAGTGTATGGAATTTAAGTGCAAGAAAGTAAAGCATGGTAATAAAAAGCAAGAAAGAAATAAGCAATAAAAAGAACTAGAAACTAGAACTCAAGACAAGCATGGGATCAATAGCCAACCCTTAAACTTGCAAGCTCAATCAAGAGGTTACAAGATCAAGAGAAGGGTAAAGAACTCATGTGAAATGAAGCACTAATTCCATAAGATGATACAACCCTTGAGATCAATAACAAACCCTTAAACTTTCAAGCTCAATGAAGAGGTTGAAAGATCAAGAGAAAGAAAGAATCTCAAGGGGAAGCTAAACAAACAAGAATGATACAAAAACTCTCATCTTCATTTAACATCCACTCAATGCTCTCACTACATTTTCATGGAGGAAAGATGAAGAAGAAGAAGAAGAAGAACAAAACTACACTAAAAGAGGCTAAAGAAATTAACACTTTGGTTTGGCTCAATTCTGGGGTATTTATAGGAGGGGAACTGGAAACCTAGGGCAAGAATCTGCCCCTACAAGAAAAAACCAACATGCCCCTGAAAAACGACAACGAGAGAAGACTAAATGGCCGCGGTTCCGTGGCCTAAGCACGCTTATGCCGCGGAACCGCGGCCGTTTAGAGGAGTTAGGCCATGAAATTTTGTGGTTTTCCCTAGTTTTTAGTACTCTTCAGTGTGGTATATGACTTTTTTTCAGAAACTCTTCCCATTTCTTCCAGAATTTCAGTAGATCAAAAGGTGATGTGATGTGGATCTTTTGCCAAGATTTCCTCGAGCTCCGCATAGATATGTTGGATCTTGTGTTGACATTGAGCTTTGTGCACGAAAATGACATCGATTTGCCATTTTGTCCCTTAAACTGGTGTGTGGCAACATACGGATAGAGAGCGGAGACCCGTGTTTTATCTGTTGTTGGCAGTAATCCGGAATTTGACGTACTTTTCTATGAATTTCACTGTCTAGAGCTGAGAACCAGTATCCTGTAGATATGTAGCAAACACTGATTAAAAGCACCTACCTATAACCAAACGAGCGTAAGAATGGGCGGTATAAAATGCAATATTCTGGTATGAACAAATACCCCCAAACTTAACTTTTGGTCGTCCCGAGCAAAACAAATTATTCACAAAAAATTCCTAACCGCACTTTCGCAGGGAACGCGATTGCACTGAGCACGTGCAACAAGCCGTTAAACCTCTAGGTGTCCCTAGTAGGAGGAGTGTTGTCTCCTGAGGGTTTTCAGCGGATACTACCCATAAAATCCGGTCAAGCTAGTTTCATAAGTTAACGTCGATTCTACTCCTACAGTTTAGTATTTACGTTAGAAATTCTATCATCCTAAGTTAGAAATATCCAACCCTTATTTTTCACACCTCCTATCTATTTAACTTTAGGTCCTATACGTTCCAAAAAAGTTTAGAAAGATGTTGGTTCTCCTGAGTTTTCCTTCTAAAGTGCGGCCTCAAATCAGGGATTTTTATCAACTTTACAAAAAACACAAGTCTTATTCTTCATTTCTCTCTTTTATCCAAACATCGATTGTATACCCCTACGTGTGTGTAAATTTGCACCCCTACACTGAAGAATTCAATTCAAGCTATAGTACCCTTGTCCTAATACCTAATATTACTTCTTTTCATTAAGGATGGACGGTGTTGCTCACACACCTTTTATGCGACTATTAATGCTTCTTGAGGCACTAACAGCCGATTACTGAATGTGTGAGTTTAAAGCGTAAATAGCAGTTTCCAGGTCTTGACTTTATTCTATTTTTTCTTTTTATTTTTCTTTTACTTTTTCTTTTTCTTTTTCAAGACCGGATATATTTTTCAATATGCTCTTTTGGTGTTTAGCTTTAAATACCGTTTTTTCTTTCATACTAGGCTTTCAGGCAAGAGTATTTCTAGGTATCCTCTACTATCCCAAGTTTCAAGGTGCGTGTAAGTGCAGTTTGTAGGGTATATACTTTCTAAATTTGAATTCAAGAAAAGAAACTATTTTTCAGACTTATCCTTCAGTAAAGCTTCAATACTTTCCCTTCATCTTGACTTAACTCAAGAACTGAACTCAAGATTACCTATTTCTCAAAAAAAACTGTAAGGACGTATACTTACCAAAATTAGACAGAATGAGGGTTATTTTTAGGATTTTCAATTCCTAAGCCTAGAATTTAGTTATTTCTAACATATCAACTAAACTTTCAGAATAAAAATCTAAGTTACCCTATTAGCTAACTTGACGACAAAGTTTTTATATTTTTGGAAATTTTTTCGATTTTTGTGGGTTTTTTAATAAGGTATGCAAATGCAGAATATATAAATGAATGCGAAGGAAGAAAGCTTACCGAGCACACCCCCAAACTTAAACTTGACAGTGCCCTCACTGTCAGGCTACACCAAGAGGGTCAAAATTGTCGGCGCTCCCTAGAAACAAATTATATACAAACAAAAAGGAAAACAAAAAATATATACAAAAAGGAGTCCCCCCCAAACTTAAGTAAAACAGTGTTTCCACTGTTAAGCGTTGAATTTCAGAATTAGGGGGGAAAGAGAATAGTATCAAGCTATACAAGGCCTTACAAAGGCCAAAAGTTAACACCAACCATTCAAAAATTCTATCTCTGTAAGATGCGGGTTGGTGAAAGAAGGTGAAGAGGAAAGAAATGAAGATTATGCGAGACCGTATGGAGATAGAAGCGGGATACGGTCTCGGTATATGAGAAGAAGAATGGCGGAAGGGAGAAAGAAGTGGAAACTTGAGGGTGAAAATGGAGTGAATAGATTAGCACAATTTGTGATGACCGATGTGTGAAAAGCGATTGTGCTAATATATTAACCCATCGAGAAATGGGGTCAAATCCCTCAAGATTCGTGAGAAACCATAGATATGCCGAACTTGGTAAACCAGACAATGGAAATGGAAGTGATACAGTTACTTGCAGGGTCAGAACGATGGAAAGGGTAGAGGAAAGTGATCGAGGAGGGGTATCAGGTAAAGGTTCGGGAGGGGGTACACAGTCAATATAAGGGACAGGATGAATTGGAAAATCCGACTCATCAATTAAAACTGGTTCATCCTCAAAAATTTTCTCAATGTTCTCCTCAAAAATTAGCTCATCCATGCAAATTATATCGAAATCTAGATGCATCAGGGGTTCGGGAAAAACAGTTAATGACTCGGGATGATGAATTGGAGAGAAAAACTCTGCCAAATCTACAGGTTCATCATCCAAAATATTCCCGGCGTCAATATCCTCAATCAAGTGAAAGTCCATTTTCTCAGACACCTCATCAAAAGCATGGATTTCAATCGATTCTGGTTCTAAGATGGAGGTGTAGAGGTCAAAAGGATGGGGTGTGGTTTCACTTGGCAAGGTCCCTTCACAATCGGGTAAATCAAACACTGCAAAATCGCACAACTTATCAAATATTCTATCTTCAATTGATAATTCAGTTGGGACACTTGATAGACTTTCAACACAGGAGTTGTGGGATTCAATTTGAAACGGGTAGGTTTGATTTGGAAGGGGGTACAACTCACTCTCTCCACTCAAATTCTCAATCTGTCCAACCGTCTCATCATACATTGGAAAATTAGGAGCTAGTTGGAAACTAGCTACCGGGTCAGTAGGTTGTATGAGGGTGGCCATGGACGCATTCAAATCCATCATCTGTTGGCATGACGCTACCCTAAAGTCTTCCAACGACTGTTCCAGACTAGACATGGGTTGTGACGGGGTTTCAGTAAAAGATTCAAAGTTGTTTGGATAGTGAAAACTCCCAAATGGCTGTTCAGAAGCAATGTCTAGGGAAGGTGCAAAAGTCGGGTAGGACGGGTAGGAATTGAATGGGTGGACAGGGGTAGGATCAACATTTGGATACGAAGGTGAATGGAAGTGTTGATCCTAAGAATTTGAAGTGGTGAAAGGAGTGAAAGATCGTCTATGAGATTGTTCAGTACATTCAACGATGGATAAAGGACGACTTGCAAAAGTGGTATCAACATAAGCGGGTGCGGGAGGTTGAAAAGGTTGATACAAAGTGGATTGCGGAATGCAAGTGTTTGTCCTATACGCTTCTTTCCGATCTTTCAAAGAAATTTTGGGCATGGAGGGGTCGTTCGATGTTCGGCCAAAGCAAGAACCGTAAGAAGTTATGTCTGGTTGTGGGTACCAAAGTTCGGCAAGAGTTTTGCGAGGTGGGGTACCCATGATATGAAGAGAGAAAGAAAGAAAGGCAGAGAAAAGGAGGGGGGAAAATTTTTGATTTTTTTTAAATTTTTTTAGGTAGATATTAACAAAAGAATGAACTATATACACAAAAAGAATCTGGACAAAAACAATCACGACACAAAAATACCACACACCTAATCGTTCTAGGGTTCACCTAGGTCAACTAGACCTGCTCCAGAACATGATTGTCGAAGTAAAACTGTGTCGAGAAACGGGCTCAAGATACACTGATCACGAGGTCAGGTAAGTGCAGAGATAAGGGGAGGTTTTCCAACGCTTTCGCGAAGTTCCTTAATTAAATAACCCTTTTCTCTTTTGGCGGTTTCGCCGTTAACACTTTCCTAGACACCCCGTAAACAATGTACCGTTAAGCGAGGTTCTAAACACGGTTAACTTCTCCTAATGAGCAATAAGTCCTTAAGGCTTAATGTCTAATTTCTTTTAAAATTTGTGCGGGTAAACGTTATGCTCAAGTTCGTGATTTGTGGGCCACGGAAAAGGTGATGAAATCCTTTACCGTATATTATGGGGTTCACTTGCCCTTAAGTCCGTATTAATGTATGCAATGCGCAATTCAATAAAAATTCTATAAAGAATCAAACAATCGTTTTTTAGTTTAAGCACGGCACTGCAACAAATACGGGTTAGTCAATTTTTAGCGTTTGCTAGCGAACTTGCAAAGAATCCTGCAAAGAATAGTATATTGAATACGTCGGATTTGAGAAGAAGGTGTTAGTAAAGTACGTACCGTTAAGTTTTTGGGTTAGGAAACCCCCGTTGAATCAAATCCGGTAAGCTTGAAAAGTTCGCTTGCGCGGGTCAAACTACCCGGATCTTTGGCACTGTACTTTGCAATCACCTTAGCCTTGAACGTACACTTTGCTCCCCACAATCGCCGTTTGCAAATCCGCAAAAATCTGCAGACTTGCTCACAAAAATTATCAAAAAAAAAGCAAAAAGATTTTTTTATTTATAAATATATACAAAAAGAATATTAACCCGAATAACAAGAAAGAAAATACGCTAACGTCTCCCCGGCAACGGCGCCATTTGATCGCACGCTTTTGGCGTGTCGGATGTTCAAAGTTCTAAAGTTTACCGCGATCAGGACGGTGTCGCTATGCAGCTAGCCGGTTGAGCACGGGTCGATCCACAGGGAGAAGGTTGTATGTCCGTTCTTGTTTTAGACGAGTCAATAAAGAATTTGTATGTGTTTGTTCAAACTAACCTATGTGTTTTATATGCAAGTATAAAGTTGTTAAGAAAAAGATAAGAAATTGTAAGCTAAAGAAATCCGTACTCAAAACCTTTGAGCCGAGTCTTGACCAATTGAAGGTAGAGCAATCGGCAACAACGTGGATTAGGGGATTTAAGCACGGTATTCGTGGAATCCGGCTTATTTCCCCTTGTCCGTCCGTTCTTGTCTCTTGCTTTCGCCTCCGGCCAAACCGAACGCAACCGGTCGCGATTAGGAATCACCGTTACTTTGGTAGGGTAGGGTACCTAACGGAGCGCTTGCGTAACGTTTAGGCGGAGTTCAATGGAAAATAACGGGAAAAGGAAATGAGCAAAGAAATATTAACTTACAATACCGTATTTATTCTTAACAAGGATAATTACAACCATTCACAAAAACGAACCAAAAAGAGCAAAAGAAAAGAAAAGATTACAAGTAAGTAAGTGTATGGAATTTAAGTGCAAGAAAGTAAAGCATGGTAATAAAAAGCAAGAAAGAAATAAGCAATAAAAAGAACTAGAAACTAGAACTCAAGACAAGTATGGGATCAATAGCCAACCCTTAAACTTGCAAGCTCAATCAAGAGGTTACAAGATCAAGAGAAGGGTAAAGAACTCATGTAAAATGAAGCACTAATTCCATAAGAAGATACAACCCTTGAGATCAATAACAAACCCTTAAACTTTCAAGCTCAATGAAGAGGTTGAAAGATCAAGAGAAAGCAAGAATCTCATGGGGAAGCTAAACAAACAAGAATGATACAAAAACTCTCATCTTCATTTAACATCCACTCAATGCTCTCACTACATTTTCATGGAGGAAAGATGAAGAAGAAGAAGAAGAAGAACAAAACTACACTAAAAGAGGCTAAAGAAATTAACACTTTGGTTTGGCTCAGTTCTGGGGTATTTATAGGAGGGGAACTGGAAACCTAGGGCAAGAATCTGCCCCTACAAGAAAAGACCAACATGCCCCTGAAAAACGACAACGAGAGAAGACTAAATTGCCGCGGTTCCGCGGCCTAAGCGCGCTTATGCCGCGGAACCGCGGCCGTTTAGAGGAGTTAGGCCATGAAAGTTTGTGGTTTTCCCTAGTTTTTAGTACTCTTCAGTGTGGTATATGACTTTTTCTCAGAAACTCTTCCCATTTCTTCCAGAATTTCAGTAGATCAAAAGGTGATGTGATGTGGATCGTTTGCCAAGATTTCCTCGAGCTCCGCGTAGATATGTTGGATCTTGTGTTGACATTGAGTTTTGTGCACGAAAATGACATCGATTTGCCATTTTGTCCCTTAAACTGGTGTGTGGCAACATACGGATAGAGAGCGGAGACCCGTGTTTTATCTGTTGTTGGCAGTAATCCGGAATTTGACGTACTTTTCTATGAATTTCACTGTCTAGAGCTGAGAACCAGTATCCTGTAAATATGTAGCAAACACTGATTAAAAGCACCTGCCTATAACCAAACGAGCGTAAGAATGGGCGGTATAAAATGCAATATTCTAGTATGAACAACACCGGCCCCCTTGCTCCAAATGCCCCCATTTTTCTTCTGGTCATTTCATAGGGTCACATGAGTCCATCTATATTGTTTGTTTATTCTGGAGTTGAGCCTATAAATACCAGAACAGATATTGAGCAAGGTGTGCATAGTATATACTCCATTTTTTTAGTTTACTTTTGGTTTAGGTTTGAGAGTTGTGTGAGCTTTAACTTGTTCTCTTCTTCTTCTTCCCTCTTGAAGCTTTCTTTTGAGAGCTTCATTATGAAGGTTGAACAAGTTACCAATATCTTGTACCTAAGCTTCTTCAACTGTTAATAATATTGTTGTTTCTTTGATTACTTGCTTCTTTTTCTTATTTGCTTTTCTTTTTATCATGGTTAACTAATATCTTTGGTTGTGGTAATGGTAAGGAAATGAGATGAAAGGTTTTGCCTCCTCCTCCTCTTGTTAATGTTTAATGTGCTTATATATATGATTCTAACTTAAAGATTGTTTATGTATTGATGTGATGTCGTATTTTGAAACCATGGTTACTTTGTAACCTCTTCATACACCATACTCACCCCCTTTCCCCATTTCACAATGTTTAAATTAAAATCAATTTGGTGTTAAATTTACTAAGTTTAGATATGGTATTTTGTGACCAAGTGCTTGACAAACCCTCGGTTTTCATATACCCTATACTATCACCAACCCTTATCAAAGTTAACACAAAAACTATTTTCTTTCACTATCTAATTTGTATTTTTGATGTTGTGGTATGCTTACTAACCCTCGTGCTTAGTGTTGATACCCCAAACTTGGACATACAAACGGTAAGTGAACAAAACGGACTCGTTTCGTTTTTTGAGGCGAATATCGGAATTTGATGATTTGTGCTTTGCAACCGCTTTGACAAGTCATGCTTCATGCCGGGATCGACGTAAGGACGGACAACTCATGATCAAGAGAGCGTCGAAGGAATTGTCGCGATTCGACCTTTCGAGCCAAAACCACAACCACTTCTTTCTTAACTTGTTTTCCTTGTTTTTGTATTTTAAATTTTTGTGACAAACCAAACCATTCGTTATTTGTTGAATCTTAAACAACAATACCTAATACACAATTCCCTGCGGATCGACCCGTACTTGCCGGCTTGCTACAACGCGCCGTGAACTTACGGTTTATAAATTTTAAAACGAGAACGAGCTCGCATGCACATCCATTTCTTTAAAACGATTCCATTTCCAAAACATACGCGTTTGCGCGCGCGGGAAAATTTTCAAACACCTAATATCATCTAACATAGCATCTAAGCTTGCATCATCAGTGGCTATGAATGTGTCAAGTGAATTAAAACCGTTCCTATATTTATTTGTTCTAATGCATGATGCAAGTGATAGTTTAACTGGATAACATAATTCATATAAACCTGGTTTTGCATGTTTGTCACCCATGTTCCTTTAAAAAATTCAATTTTAAATTTTAATTTTTTGAAATTGAAATTTAAAAGAAATTAATTTAAATTACTTTAAATTTGAAATTCAATTTTTTTAAAGATATTTGAAATTTAAAATTTAATTTTTTTTAATATTAAAATTGCAGAAAAAGAAATACTAAAATTAAAACTAAACCAAATAGATAACTAAAAACAGAGAATTTCAAACTTGACATCAGCAAGAAGGCAGGACTCCCGACGCAAAGAGAATGGATTGTCATTTTTGTTTTCGTTTCCTGTAACAACGGAATTCCTTACAATAAAATAGTTGCAACTCAGGAAATAAAATCCGGCGATTTGCCGTATATTCTCCGCGTTTTCGCCGGCTTCTGTTGACTTCTGAGTCTAAGATATATCTCCAGGCTCTGTCTCGCTCCAAATTGCCCACTGCAAATTCCAATTTCCTGAAACAAAACTTAAAAATAACAGAGTAAAATAGAACTAAAAATAAGAAAAAATAATTTGAAAATTTTAACAAAAATTTTAAACCGTCTTCCTTGGCAACGGCGCTAAAAACTTGATGGAGATTTTCTTAGTCTTAAATTTATACCGTAAGTGTATGATTATCAATTATAACACTTGTTGGCCGATCCGCAGAAAAGAGGCAATCTTAGTTAAATCTAGAGAATTAAAAATTAAAACTTTGATTTGAAGAATTATACTAATGAAAAGTAATATTCAAAAAAAAGTAAATAGCAAAATAAAATATATTCTTAAATTAGAGAAAAGTCTAGGGTTTAGAATCATCATGTCTAATCATGATGTTTTAAATAATATTTTTTCTTTTCTTGATTTTCCATCTTTAAATTCATTATCTATCAATTATAAGAAAGCATAAAGTATACATCTACCGCAATAAACTATTAATCTAATAGAAACGATAATCCATACAATCATAGCAATACCCTATCATTCAATCAAAGACGCAATTAATAAATCTAAACATTTAATTCTAATTTATTAGGAACTTAGTTAGATCATCCCTTCTACTACGTAAACTCAATAGTCGTCGGCCAGCGAATCACTGGAAAATTTAGGAGTTGGGCCTCAAATTTTAGGAGGTTGTTTGTTTCGTCGATAGCTTTCCAACAAGTTTAAGAACATCCCCATCGGAGTTACAGTTTTCGAGATATAATCGTTTTAAGTTGACTCTTCTGTTGGGCCTTTATTCTGAATTGGACTTAAATCTTTTGGATTATTTTGACTTTATTTAAGTGTTTTTTGTATGATTTGATATTGCTTGCACTTCTGCTCCATATTAACTTGTTTTGCAACGTGAATCGCACGTGTTGGTTTCTTTTCTTCTCTTTTTGCAATTAAGTTCATGCACCCACAAATATCATAAAATACCTTTGCACAATATTAATTGTGATATAATAAAGATAAATATGGATATAAAATATGCATTAAAATACACCAATCATGACTTCAACGGTGATCTTGAGATCAGTGATGAAGGTGAGGGTTTCGATGAGATCGGTAGTGGAGAAGGTGATTTCGATGGTGATCTTAAGATTGGTAATAATGATTTTGATGTGGAGTATCATGTTGTTATGGATAAGCAAGAAATGACGAGCAAGAAGGAGAAAGTTAGGTTCGAATAAGAGAAGGAGAAATAGATCGGCGGTGGCGTCAGCGTCATCAGATGGAGAGAGATTCGGTGATGGGGAGATATGGCGATCGAGAAGAAGAGAAGACGAGAAGGCTCAATCAACGATTACGGCATCAATCAATAATAGGATAAGCTCCGATACTATGTTAGAAACCATTGAATTTGAGAGAGAAAAAAATATTATTAACGATTGATCAAAATATAATATACATTATACCTCTATATACTTAGTCACAAGATGAAACCCTAATACGTATTATTCGTATAATACACGTAAATCCTAATACAAAAAAATATAAAAGATATGATAAAATAAATGCATATCTTAGCAATTATCATTACCATATTCTTGGTAATGATTAATATCATGCTTAATGATTACTGAGTAAGATAATGAAACAGCTAATTAAGTGTTCATAAAAACAAAACAAATTAATAGAGGTAATAAAACAACAACAAATGGCTTGATGACTGTAGTTGATTCTCTCTCCAAAAGTTGATATCAGAGAACTTTGAGCAGTAGCACAATGATTATTCTTTAATCAGTTACAAAACTACCAAAGAGCATTAGCTCAGTAGGTTTAGCCGCTTTCCCTTGGGAGAGTGCAGAGGGTTCTGATCCAACGCATCTCAGAGAGAAAGTAGCCATAAATTAACGTTTTCGGGGCATATTCGTAAGCCCCCTAGATACATGTGTGTTGTGTGCTTGTGCATGGTATGCGTGGATGCTACCACTACTACAATAAGGGGTTGTCCCTACGGCTTTATCCGTAGGGGCAAAACACTGCCCCTACGGATATATTGGTAGGGGCTAAAAAATTAACCGTAGATGCAATGGCCGCAGGTGCAAGTTTTCGTCCTGAACATACCCCTACGGAGTAAAAATTGCCCATACGGTTTAATACGTAGAGGACTATGTACCTACGGTGTATGCCGTAGGGTCAAAATATTTATTTAATTTAGTAGTTTATAAAATAAAATACTTACCTCTCCGGTGCTATCCGTAGGGGCAACTTACAGCCCCTACGACTTTTTCCGTAGGCCTAGATATAAGCCCCTATGGATATATACGTAGAGGAAGTGTAACGCCTATCACAGTAGGTCCATAGGGCAAAATGTCAGTTATCCTGATATTTTGTCCCTACGGATAAATATGTAAGGGCAAACCATGGACCTACGGATTAATCCGTAGGTGCAACAGATGGCCCTACGGATTAATTCGTAGGGATATAATATCGGGTTTTTTTTTTAAAAAAGGCTTTCTGTTTTTAACCCGCCCTGTGCACAATAATATATACATCATATAACCAAATACAGAAATATTCATAATCAACATCTCACGCATAATATATAAAAGAAAAAGACAAACAGAATACGATATCAGGATAAATCATCGTGAACAAGCAAACAACCACCAACCATTATCGTCCAAAATTTATACAATATGTATCAGATAAGTATATACATTCTTAAAAATATAAATAAAGCTACCCTAGCTTGGTCCAGCTCCTCCACCTCTGATAATTGATTTAATCTGGCGCATCTGCTTCTCGGTGCAGTCCTGAGTCGTTAAAAACTCGACTAATGAAGGAGCGGACTGTGCAGGAGTCTGAGCGGGCTGTGGAGCTATAGGAGTGGTCTGCGCAACCGCAGCTGAGGTAGTGGCTTGCGGAGCCTCAGCCGAAGGAGATTCATCCGCAACCGAAGTGCCCTGTCGTATCTGTTCAATTTTGTGTATAATAAACGAGTAAGAACTGTGTATTAGTCGAATTAGTTTCATTATCAGGTTATTGCGAAACCCCAATCTAAGATTAATCAAAATTAAGTCTACAACCAAATAAGCTCAGGCTACTAATATTGGATATGTTACTATCTATAATATGATATAATATTTTACTATTAAGTAGTATACATACCATCATCTTCTTCAACTCCTGGACGGTGGTCTTCAAGGTGGCAACATCTTGCTCTAGACATCGCTCACAGGGGGTAAGGGAAGTAACCGCCGGAGTGGAGTCCAATCTCATATGGGCCCTGCTAGGACCCAGTCCCCGGCCTCTCTCCCAACCTTTATGGTGCCCTCCGTGTGCGGCGTCTAGAACCGGGGTCAGCAGCATCGGATCGTTCTGTCCAGTAAAATCGATCCCCGATACCTCCGCCTGCTCCATCACCCGCTCCTACACCCACATTAACCATTAAAATATAAGTATATCATTTAAATTTGAACTTTTCAAAACAAAAATTTCAAACATGTTAGAATAAATATTAGCACTTACGCAATACTCCTGGGTAGCGGTGTCGGGGAATCGAAGCTCGCCCGTGGAAGGATCTGTCGAGGTGCCGTGGACGGCAAGATACGCAGACGGCACGCTCGGTGTACCACCCTGCGCCAGGGTCTGAACTCTCTGCAATTCGCAAAAAATTTACATATATTATAAAATAACTCTTAATATTATATCATATCACAGTAGGTCTATTGTAATTTACCGATAACTCCATGGCACGAGTAATATTTCTCGAGCCACCTGTATAAGTGGGGTGACCCCACTTCGCCGACTTCCTATTTTCTTTATTTTGATCGGCCTGTTTCTGCACAACACATTCAGATTTAGTTTTCTAATTAAGCGACACAAAAAAATAAATTAAATACTAAACAATGAATTACATTTAAAATACAAAGCTGTTTGCGCTGAGAGTCAAAATATTGGCACAAGAGAGGCCATGTATCTACGTCGACTCTTGCAAAGGCCGGAATATATAGGAGAGCCGCTCTCTTTGCTCGAGGGTGGACATCCACAGGGAATACCAGTCGATCTTTAGCTCGTTCTTATTGTATCAGACCTTTGATTGCATGATCTTTATTAGGCCATGGTACAGAGCGTGAAGATCGAACACTCTCTTAGGGTGATCAGGGTCGGGTACAGGCTGAAAGTCGTAATCCAACCGCAAATACAAAAAAAACAATGTTATTAAATTGCAAGTGTTAAATAATAATAAATATATTGGGTAAGTCAAATGAAACTATATATTAATACCCGAGCCTGATCCCAGAAGAGGGCAAACGAGCGCTGGTGCTGGTCGCCCCACTCAACGTGGAGTGGATACTTCTTCACGAGACAGATCTCATCCTCCATATACCGGCCGAACTTCTTGGCATAATCACCAGTATAACGATAATCAGGGGTAAAGAAGAGGGGGAATGCTGCCTCCCCCTAGCTCTGTCGGGCCTCAGCTTGTAGGACTGATTCGAGCCTCGAGTCTCCCTCTCGGGATGGGGATGCCCTGCATTTATAAGAAATATTAGGACAATCAATATTAAGACAAAGTGGTATTAAGAAATTAAGATTTAACGAAAATTGAAGTGTGATATATACCTCCGGCGACAGAAGCACGAACCTGGGTCCAGGCAGCAGCACGAGCGGGGTGATAGTTCCTCCGGTGAGGAACAGCCGGTGACCCGGACGTGGATGCATCTCCAACTAGAAAATAAACATCGCTAAAATTATATGAAGTTCATGTTTATTCTTAAAGTATATATAAAATGAATAAATATTTTATATTTATTCATAAAAACCTGCAGACTGAGTGGAAGGTATGGAAGTGACGGGAGTAGCCCTTGCACCAGACGTGGACGCACCACCTATAATTAGACAATCAAACATTGACTATATAAGTAATTGCAAAAAGAATGTGTATATCAATAATGAAACATTCTAAATCAACATGTATACACTATAAGATATATAAACATACCCGCAGGTGCGGTGGTGGCCTCTACCCGAGATGTAAGTACGTAAGAGCAAAAAGAATGTACGTGTATTTATGATATAGCATTCTAAATCAATATACATGCACTATATGATATATAAATATACCTGGAGGTGCAGTAGTGGCCTCTGTCCCTGATGTGGACGCACCACTAACAGCTAGACAATCAAACATTGAATATATAAGTAATTTTGACATGAATATGCATGTATATCTATAATATTACATTCAAACTGAATATGCGTGCAATATACCTGGAGGTGTGGCAAAGTCCACACGGAAGGAGGCATCCGAAGGGGTCTCCGATCGGGGCGCAAGACCGGCCCTCTGAAGCTCCCTACGCAGCTCTCCGGACGGCAGAACCGCTCTGCCTCTGCCTCTGCCTCTGCCGGTGCCGCGGCTGGAGCTCCTGCCACGGCTCGCTGCTCCCGTCATCGTCATCAAATCTAAATAAAACGGTTCGTGGACGCATTAGACAATCATTACATATGCATGTTATATATGTATAGATCGTAAAATGTGAAGTGATAATATAACATTACTGATAACCTTTTTCGTTTCGTGGACGCATTAGACGTATCTACTTGGATTTCATCATCGATATCATTTCTAACCCACCTAACTTCATGATCAGCCGAAGACAACCCGTCTTTCGAAACAGATGGCCGGAGCACTCTAAGTCTTCTCTCTTCTTCATCCTCATCGCTGTTCTCGAATTCTGGGACATCGTAAACATTCATAGGTTTCCAACGGCATACGACACTCCATCCCGGATGCTTCAAACAATGTGAGTAGTATACTTGGAACGCTTGGTTAGGAAAGATAAACGGATCCTCCTGACCGTAAAATCGAAGTGTGTTCACACTGGTCAATCCATATTCATCTTTCCAAATCCTGAGATTGCTTCTCCACTTATCCGTATTGGTTCACGTATCGTTCCAAGTACACTGAAATATATAAAACGGTTCTGATCGTCCGGGATATTGGATGCCCAGTATACAATTTAAGTATCCATAATAAATCACACCATCCGATCCTACTGTCGCAATCCCACTATTCTGGGTGGTTCTAGAAGTTTCTATGTCTTTAACTTCAAATTTGTATCCAAGGACACCGAATCCTTTATAATATGCAACCTCCATACTAGAAAACTGAACTAAACATCTTGAACCACTCTCTAATGATGCAGACAAGTTCAGATCGTGGATCTAACAAAACAAATTTTACGACAAATACATAACGATATAAGTTTAGATTAAAACTGGTAGCAATAACATGTTATTTGAATAACTTACATGATCTGCAACCCAATCGCAAAAATTATCCTGATGATATTTTTCCAATCGTTCATCGTTCCAATCAGGATGCCCCTCACGTATGTTGTTAAAATGAATTCTGTTCTCAACAATAAATTATGACATTAATATTATATCATTTCATACACATACAAACATAAATATAAAAATTAATCTTAATAAACTTACTCTCTAAATTTTTCAAGACAGACACTATTAAGGAGGATAAACCGGTATATCTTGTTGATAAACATAGTGTCTACCCTCTTAAAATCAGCTTTACCATATGACCCATCCTGAATTCTTCGAGGCCGGTTAAGTCTCGTCTCAATGTTCTCGTCCAGATAGCGGGAACAAAATGTGGTTGCTTCATCTAGAAGATAACCTTGTATAATAGAACCCTCTGGTCGATTTCTATTGCGTATATACTTTTTTAGAGTGTAGAGGTACCTAAAGAAAAATATGTTAAATAAATAAATACGGGCATACAGGACAACAATAATTTTATAAATTGCGCGAAACGAAAAATTCCACGTACCTCTCGACGGGATACATCTATCGATATTGTACCGGTCCGGCTAACTTAGCATCAGTTGCAAGATGAACTATCAGGTGTATTATGATATCGAAGAATGACGGTGGGAAAATACGCTCAAACTTGCTAAGTATCAACGAAATAGAATTTTCTAGTTTCTCCAGCGTCACAACATCCAGTGTTTTAGCGCATAATTCTCTGAAAAAACAGCATAAGTCATTGATTACTTGACCAACCGATTCGGGAAGGAAAGTCCTAAGGGCTAATGGGAGAAGTTGCTCCATAATAACATGGTGATCATGACATTTCAGTCCATCGATCTTGCCTTTCACAATTTTTATCTTTTTGCTGAATGATCCTGAGAAACCTGTGGGAACATTCAAATCATGCAACACCTGCAGGAATCTTTTCTTCTCCGGTTGTGACATATGATACGCGGCATTGGGAAGTACAAACTTGCCTGGTTTACCCGCTATCGGTTTATGATGCAATTCACTTCTAATTTCCCAGTCCTGTAGATCCATCCGAGCATTGAGGTTTTCTTTTGATTTCCCGTTTTTACAAAGAAGCAAGTTGAGTACGTGCTCGGATACTCCCTTCTCTATGTGCATGACGTCCAGACAATGACGCACTAAATTTATTGACCAGTAAGGAAGCTCGAAGAAAATGCTTAACTTGTTCCAGAATGGTGGTTTGATATGTTTTGTCGGATCCATCCCGAAGGTCACATTATTGTAACCATCTCACTGAGCATTCACGTCTCCTCCGGACAATGGGGCTGGAGGTCCAAGAAGCTCATGATGACCATCAAAGTGAACAACGTTTAACCTGTAGGGGTGGTCTAGAGGCAAGAAACGTCGATGGCCGCAATAACAAACCTTCCTGCTAAAATTCAAGAATTTCGATGTTGTATGTTGATGGCAATAAGGACATACTTTGTGACCATGTACGGACCAACCTGATAGCATTCCATACGCAGGAAAGTCATTAATTGTCCACATTAAAGCCGCACGCAGTATGAAGGTTGTATTTGTGTTTGCATTGTAAGTCTCTACACCATTAATGAATAAAGATTTTAACTCCTCGATCAGAGGTCGGAGATAGATGTTGATATTGTTTCCCGGTGAGTTTGGTCCGTCGATAAGAAGAGGTATCATAAAGTATGATTGGTCCATAGCCAACCAAGGCGACATATTATAAACTATCATTACAACGGGCTATATGCTGTGGCTTCCAGCCATATAGTTGAATGGGCAGAAGTCATCACTAGCGAGTCCGAGCCTGACATTATGAGGATCGCTACTGAATATTTCGTGCATCCTATCGAAATTCTTCCATGCCGGTGAATCTCTTGGATGGCTCATTTTTCCATCTTCATTTGGAGGAGCACGGTGACGCCAAATTATTGCCTCGGCTGTTTTCTTGCACCTGAATAGCCTCTGCAGCCTCTTTCGTATGGGAAAGTATCGTGCTATCTTGACAGGTATATCGGGCTTCTTATCAGAATCTTTCGGCTTATACCTGGCCTCTTCGCATGTTGGACACTCTTTCAAATCTGAATTCTCTTTCCGGTACAACACGCAATTTTTAGGACATGCTTGAATCTTCTCACACTTCAGACCCAAATCAGACATCATCTTCTGGGCTCCGTACCAGCTGTCGGGCACGTTATTTCCCGGGGGCATAGAATCTTTCAAGAACGAAAGAAGCATTGCGATTGCCTTGTTGCTCCATTCATTTAGGCACTTAATCTGGAAAAGTTGGACGAGCCATGAGAGGGTGGAATACTTTGCATTCTCATAAATTGGTTTTCTAGCATCATTCATGAAATTTTCATATTTATCCGCACGCTGTCCTTGACCGGAAGGAATTTCATCTTCGGTACGAATAGCTTCACCTAGGGCAGCCTCTACCATATCCTCAATTTCTTCTCCTGGAAAGAAATTACGTCTTCTTCTTCTGCCGCATTACCGTCTTCTCCTTCTTCTTATGCCGCATTACTGTCTTCTTCTCTTTCCCCGTGATATAGCCAAGGTGTATAAAGTCTAGTAAAACCATGTTTAACGATATGAAGCTCTGAAAATTCTACCATCTGCTAGTTCTTATTCCCACATCTATCGCACGGGTAGAGAATATTCTCTAACACGGTCTTATTATATGCGCGTGCAAATTCAATAAAAGCAGCAACTCCTGCGACAAACTTAGGTTGCATACGTTGTTGCCAATCCACATACATGCAGTCCTTAACTCTGATGTGCTCATGGGCCATGTTAGACTGTATAACATATAATTGTAGGTTATGATGACTATATTGAGAAATCTAAGAACGGGATGGTTACTGACAAAGAAGAAAATCCGTGTATATGCTTTGTGTGTGCGTTTGTCGTTGAAAAAAATAAATTATCGATAATCAAAGTTATATTTGAGAATACCCATGTATGAGTTGTATTCTATATATGTGTGTTTTAATTTATGATTTCGTTTAAGTGTAGGGTTGTTAGTGTGTATGTGCTGTGTGTGCGTTTGTTGTGTATTCGTGTTGTATGTGTGTGTTTCGGCTGTCGGGGGTAAGGATTCTATCCCATTAATAATGTATAGAGTAGACACCCATTCGCTTGTGCTTTCAACCGTTTCGAGTAAATTTCGGCAGCACCTCTCCGCTGTTCTTCGAGAACACTGTAATAGAATAGATAATCATTTCAAAGCTGTAAAACAACATTGAAATGAATATCTAATCTATCTTTATACACGGAGAACCAGCGGAAAAGTACTGACGAAATAACTCGAAACAGATGAATACACAAGTGAATGTAAGTGCTTGCTTTATACATTCCTAACTTGTCCACACTGGACAAATCTATCGGTTATCATACGATTGAATTTTCTCGTCACATAGACTATATGACAGTTGTTAGTACCGAACTATACCGTCCGATATTTAACAACCTTCGTATAGTTCTATATCACGACGAACATCGAACATATGTTAACCGATAGACGGGGACTAAGTCGCACTTTGATTTTCATATATCAGTATCGATGAGAATATGAAAGTTTCATATTATCATCGAGTATCATATATTGGTTATAACTTGAACATTTAACTTGAATAGGTTTTACGTTTACGTTTCGTTATTAAGGGTTCAAATTTTTAGTTTAGGGTAAATTTTTCTTGCGTTTAAGGTAAAGTTATACGTTTACGTTATCATCGAGTATCCTACTGAATGAACTAGTGCACCATAAACCCTAATCCTAAATAACCCAAATTAACCTAATTAACCACAATTAACCATAATCGTTACCCTAACACAAATTATCCCTAATTAACCCAAACTTAACCCAATTTACCCAAATTAACCTAATTAACCCTAATCAACCCAAACTTAACCCAATTTACCCAAATTAACCTAATTAACCCAAATTAACCCTAGCCTCTAATTAACCCAAATTAATCTTAGCCTCTAACCCTAAACCTGAACCAAACCCTAACCCTAACTATATACTGAACCCTAACCCTAACCCTAGCCCAAGTCTTACCCTAACCCTAACCCCCCTAATTGAACCGAACCCTAACCCTAACCCTACCCTCAACTGAACCCTACCCTCAAATGAACCCTAACCCTAACCCTAACTGAACCGAACCCTAACCTTAACCTTAACCCTACCCTCAACCGAACCCTAACCCTCTGTTCATATCAGATTTTTGCATTTTTATACCGCCCAATTTTTATCACATTGCTTATCGGTAGGTACTCTTGAGCCGTATTTGCTAGTCAATTGCAGGATACAGGTTCTCAGCTCTAAACAGTGAAATTCATGGAAAAGCACGACAAAATCCGGATTACTGCCAACCACAGATAAAACACGGGTCTCCGCTCCGCGGAACCGCGGTCGTACGGGCTCCTCAGTGGATGAGGTTTCAGGGGTATTTTGGACATTCTATATGGAGGCAGTTTGTTGCCCTAGGTTTCTATTTCCCTGCCTATAAATAGTCCAGAACTTGCCAAAGCCAAAGGTCCATATTCTTGTATTTAGATTTTAGAATACATGTGTTCTTCTTCTTCCTCCTCTCATCTCTTCTCCATTGAAAACTTGTAGTGAGCTTTTGTGAGTGAAGAATGAATAAAGGAGTTCGTGTTCTTTTCATGCCCACTTTTTGTTAGTTTTAGGTTTACTTCTTCTTCTTCTTCATTCTTTCCTCCATGAAATTGTTGTGAGAGCTTTTGAGTGGATGTTAAATGAAGATGAAGGTTATTTTGTATCATTCTTTTTGCTTAGCTTCCCTCTTGAGCTCTCTACCTTAACTTGATCTTGCAACCTCTTAAGTGAGCTTACAAGTTTAAGCTTTGGTCATTGATTTCAAGGGGTTGTATCATTTTGTTCTCTCTTTTGTGCTTCATTCTCCATGAGTTCTTTGCCTTTTCTTGATCTTGCAACCTCTTAAGTGAGCTTGCAAGTTTAAGATTTGGTTATTGAACCCATGTCTTGTTTTGGGTTCTATGGTTCCTAGTTTCATTTCTTGCTTTACTTTCATGCACTTAAATTCCATGCACTTTTAATTACTTGCTTGTAATCTTTTCTTTTCTCTGTTTATCTTTTCTTTTGCTCTTTTTGGTTCGTTTTGTGAATGGTTGTAATATGTTGTTGTTAAGAATAACTACGATATTGTAAGTTAATGTTTCTTTGCTCATTTCCTTTTCCCGTTATTTTCCTTTGAACTCCGCCCAAATATTACGCAAGCGCTTCGTTAGGCACCCTACCCTACCAAGGTAACGGTGATTCCTAACCGTGACCGGTTGCGTTCGGTTTGGCCGGAGGCGAAATCAAGAGACAAGAACGGAATGACAAGGGTCAATAAGCCGGATTCCATGAATACCGTGCTTAAATCCCCTAATCCATGTTGTTGCCGATTGCTCTAGCTTCAAATGGTCAAGACTCGGCTCAAAGGTTTTGAGTGCGGATTTTCTTAGCTTACACTTTCGTATCATTTTCTTAACAACTTTATACTTTCATATAAAACACATAGGTTAGATTTGAACAAACATATACACATTCTTTATTGACTCGTCTAAAACTCGAACGAAAATACAACCATCTCCCTGTGGATCGACCCGTGCTCAACCGGCTAGCTGCGAAGCGACACCGTCCTGATCGCGGTTATAACTTTAGAACTTTGAACATCCGACACGCCAAAAGCGTGCGATCAAAGAGTTAGAGGATGTGTTAATTAAGGTTGGGGACTTCATATTCCCCGTTGACTTCATTGTATTAGACACACAGCCTGTAGCTAACCCCCGGAATCAAATTCCGATGATACTCGGTCGCCCATTCCTTGCAACCTCAAATGCTGTGATCAATTGTCGCAATGGTTCGATGAACCTATCTTTTGGAAACATGACAATTGAACTCAACATTTTTAGGTTGGGGAATCAGCCCACCGAACCTAATGCTCATATACTAGACGTTTGCTCAATCCAGGAGATCACCCCAGAAGAGTGTGAATTCGAGGAGTTTTTGTTCGATCACGATAACCTTAACGCCACTAGTGCGTTCCTCTTCGAACCTGCTGCTGTTTCTGCGCCCGATAATGACTACGAGTGTTTTACTTTCTCAAACGATCGTAGCCCCTCACCACCCAAGTTTGAATCCTTCGAATTTCCGGATGAGTTACCTGAACTATCCAACTCGGTCGCTTACACTCGTTTCGAACCTTTGCTGGAATCCTTTGAGTTCGAGACCTTCTCACCAATCTCACCTTCAATCGTTTCACCTCTAACGCTCGAACTCAAGCCTTTGCCGTCTTACCTTAAGTACGCTTATTTGGGTGAGAACGAGACCCTCCCTGTTATCATCTCGGCTTCTCTAGCTCCAGAGCAAGAGAAAGCCCTTCTTGCGGTCTTGCACAGCAATAGGCAAGCTTTTGGCTGGTCCATGGCGGACATCAAGAGGATTAGTCCCCTGATCGTTGAACATCACATTCATCCGATGGATGATGCCAAACCAGCCAGGGATCCACAAAGGCGACTCAACCCAGTCATGAAGGAGGCTGTGGAAAAGGAAATCGTGAAGTGTCTGGATAGTGGTATCATTTTCCCTATCTCTGATAGCCAGTGGGTTAGCCCCATTCATGTTGTCCCCAAGAAATCAGGCATAACGGTCATTACTAACGAGGCGAATGAGTTAATCCCTACTCGCACCCAAACTGGGTGGCGAGTATGCATCGATTATAGAAAACTCAACGCAGCAACGCGGAAAGACCACTTTCCGCTACCTTTCATTGAACAAATGCTTGAACGATTGGCCAGACACGAGTACTACTTCTTTTTTGATGGCTACTCCGGCTATAATCAGATTCCCATCGCCGAAAAAGACCAGGTCAAGACCACATTCACTTGTCCTTTCGGCACGTTCGCATATCGTCGCATGCCCTTTGGGTTATGCAATGCGCCCGCTACCTTCCAGCGGTGTATAATGGGAATCTTCTCAGACATGGTGGAGAAATTCCTGGAGATCTTCATGGACGATTTCTCCATCTTCGGCGATTCCTTTAACGAGTGTTTGCTGCATCTTGACGTTGTCCTTACCCGATGTAAGGACAAGAACCTCACTTTGAATTGGGAGAAGTGTCACTTCATGGTGCGCGAAGATATTGTCTTAGGACATATCATTTCGCAAAATGGCATAGAGGTTGACAAAGCGAAGATTGAGGTCATTTCCAATCTCCCTCCTCACAGATGCGTCAGAGACATCTGAGCCTTCCTTGGCCATGCCGGTTTCTATAGACGGTTCATCAAGAACTTTAGCAAGATTGCTAGGCCTTTGACTTTTCTACTGTCCAAGGACACGCCATTCAACTTCAATTCGAGCTGTGTGACTGCGTTCGAGTAATTAAAAAGCTCACTCACTTCTGCTCCCGTTCTTTCTTCACCTGACTGGACGCACCCATTTGAGACTATGTGCGATGCATCCGACTTTGCCATTGGTGCTGTCCTTGGACAACACATCAACAAGATGCCGCACGTAATCTATTATGCTAGCCGAACACTGAACGACGCCCAACTTAATTATACAACAACTGAGAAGGAATTCTTAGCTGTTGTATTTGCTTTAGAAAAGTTCAGGCCCAACCTCATCGGCTCTCCAGTCATTGTCTACACAGACCATTCTGCTCTGCGCCATATTTTTGCGTAGAAAGATGCAAAATCTCGGCTAATACGTTCTATCCTCTTGCTTCAAGAGTTTGACCTTGTCATTAAGGACAAAAGAGGATGTGAAAACGTGGTCGCCGACCATCTCTCACGACTTCCTTCTTCGTCGTCGCCTCAACTTCCGATCAACGACGTTTTTCCGGATGAACAACTCTTGACAGTATCTCGCGAACCCGGGTTCGCAGATATTGTGAACTATTTGGCCACAGGGTTACTGCCGACTGAATGGTCAAGTCAGGACAGACTTCGATTCTTATCCCAAGTAAAACACTTTTACTGGGACGAACCCTATCTGTTCAAGTACTGTCCCGACCAGATTATTCGTCGGTGTGTTCCTGACGATGAATTCAAGAGTGTGCTGTCATTTTGCCACGATCAAGCATGTGGCGGGCATTTTGGCCCCAGAAAGATAGCTGAGAAGATCTTGCAATGTGGTTTCTACTGGCCACAACTCTTCAAAGACGCTCATGACTATTGCAAGACTTGCTCCCAGTGTCAACACTTGGGCCGGATATCCCGGACGAACGAGATGCCGCTCCAACCAATCGTGGTTGTGGAGATTTTCGACGTTTGGGGGATAGATTTCATGGGGCCGTTTCCTAGCTCTTTTGGGAACCTGTATATCCTTCTCGCTGTTGATTACGTCTCTAAGTGGGTCGAGCCCGTGTCCAGCCGGACTAACGACAACAAGGTTGTCGTTAGGTTTCTTAAAGAAAACATTTTCTCCCGGTTTGGGCACCCCCGAGCGATCATTAGCGACAATGGAACTCATTTCTGCAATAAGACTTTCGAGGCCTTGATGCGGAAATATTCCATTAATTATAAGCTATCTACGCCCTACCACCCTCAAACCTGTGGGCAGGCCGAATTTTCAAATCGGCAAATCAAGCAGATATTGGAGAAGACGGTTTCCAAGAACCGTAAGGATTGGTCGTTGAAACTCACTGATGCCCTCTGGGCATTTCGAACTGCTTATAAGACCGATCTTGGCATGTCTCCCTATCGGCTTGTATATGGAAAGGCTTGCCACTTCCCTGTCGAAATAGAGCATTGCGTATTTTGGGCGATAAAGGAGCTGAATCTGTCTCTCTGCGGGCAGCCATCGGAAGCTGCAGTTGAACGAATTAAGCAAGCTTCAGGATGAGGCTTACGATAATGCGGTTGTCATTAAGAACCGAACGAAGGTGTTTCACGATAAACACCTTTTGCGCAAAACTTTCGTACCTGGTCAACAGGTACTGCTTTACGACACCCGGCTACACTTCCATCCAGGAAAGCTCAGATCTCGCTGGAAAGGGCCGTATTTTATGCGGAATGTGTATCCGCATGGCGCTGTGGATTTGGAGAATCCAAAGGACGATTCATTTTTCAAAGTAAACGGACACCGACTTAAACCGTACCTTAGTGCCGAACCAACAGAGGAGCTCCTGGTCTTACAGGAGCCGGTTTACCCTGCATAATCTTCCTCTGCGTACCACCAAACTTCGGTTATCCAGCCAAGAACAGTGGACACTGTTCCAAATAAGTTTGGGGGTATGTATATACCATTTTGTATATATTTGTGGATATTCTTTTCCATTTTTTCTATTTTTCTTTAAAAACAAAAACAAAAAAAATTGTGTATATCTAACCGACAATTTTGACCCTTCAATGATCTCTTCATGCAACGACAGTGGGGACACTGTCTAGTTTAAGTTTGGGGGTATGCTCGGTACGCATTTCTAACCTTCGCATTCATATGTATATTTTGCATCTGCATACTAAAATCCATAAAATCCATAAAAATCAGAAAATTTTCTAAAAACATAAAAACCTTTTCGTCAAGTTAGCTAGTGGGAAAACTCAGATTCAACATTTCGACGGTTTTTTTTGATAAGATAAGAATAACTAAATCTTATTTTTAGATTTTGAAAACCTGAAAGATAACTCTCCTTTGAAGTTAACTATAGCTGATATACGTCTTTACATCACACTACACGTGTCGTAAGTTTTGGAAATTAGATGACAAATCTTTTATGTCTAAAAACTTTTAAATGGATAAATGATTTTCTGAGGATCAAATAGGTTTGTTCTGAAATAAGTAATATCAAGAATAGTTTATGAAGTGAAGCGAATATTAAGGAATGTTATTGATGCCTTAATTGGAACTAAGTCTGAAAAATAACCCATCTGGAACTTGATTGAAATGATTACACACCGAACCCACTAAACACGTCTTTTATCCAAAAAAATAATTAAACTGCCGGTTATATCTCCGTTCGTATTGAATCATCATGATTTTCACGCTAAAATGTCTTTTGTTTTTGGGCCTAGGTAACTTGAGTAATTAAGTCCGTTGGGGTGTCTCTACACCTAATGCCCTAAAGCCAACTGGTTTGGGTGCATTGGCCCAAATCTCGTCAAGAAACCTAGAAAGTGCAGATTAAAACAAAGTCAAGCAAGTGTTCTCTCTGAGTTAAAATTCCTAACGGTTTTTTGTGTGAGAATAATCTTGACAAAAGACAGGTTTTTATAAAAAATATTTCTAGCGGAGATATGAAGGTTTTATTCTATGATAAAGACTATTGCACATTCACAGAGGTGTGTATGAAATGAAAACAAGAAAAAGGTGGAGTGAAAAATAAGACCTAGTTTCCTGTTAGGGAAGATAGAAATTCTGAAGTTGAAACTTTACTGGAAAACGAAACTTGAAAAATGCTTAAATCTTTATAAAACTTATGTGATCCTTTTAAAAATTTTATCCGGGCTTTATTATGTGACATGATGACTTTAATCGATCCTTCTAGAACTTAACGACACTATTTGCACTGCACGTAAAGACATATAAAATCTTAAGTTAAATAAGAAGCGAGGTGTGAAAAATAAAGGTTCGATAGTCTAGACTTAGGATAACAGAATTGTTATTTTCTGAAACAAAACTTTAGGGTTTGAATCATAGTTATTTTGCAAAACTAGCTTGACCGGATTTTGTGGGTAGTATCCGCTGAAAACCCTCAGGAGACAACACTCCTCCTACTAGGGACGCCTAGAGGTTTAAACGGCTTGTTGCACATGCTGAGTGCAATCGCGTTCCCTGCGAAAGTGAGGTTAGAAATTTTTTGTGAATAAATTGGCTTTGCACGGGACGAGCAAATGATAAGTTTGGGGGTATTTGTTCATATCAGATTTTTGCATTTTTATACCGCCCAATTTTTATCACATTGCTTATCGGTAGGTACTCTTGAGCCGTGTTTGCTAGTCAATTGTAGGATACAGGTTCTCAGCTCTAAACAGTGAAATTCATGGAAAAGCACGACAAAATCCGGATTACTGCCAACCACAGATAAAACACGGGTCTCCGCTCTCTATCCGTATGTTGCCGCACACCAGTTTAAGGGACAAAATGGCAAATTAATGTCATTTTCATGCACAAAGCTCAATGGCAACACAAGATCCAACATATCTACGCGGAGCTCAAGAAAAATCATGACAAAAGATCTACATTACATCCCCTTTTGTTCTGCTGAAATTCTGGAAATATTGTGAAGAGATTCTAAGAAACAACATATACCACACTGAAGAGTACTAAAAAGAAGGGAAAACCACCAAATTTCATGGCCTAACTCCACTAAAGGGCCACGGTTCCGCGGCATAAGCATGCTTAGGCCGCGGAACCGCGGTCGTACGGGCTCCTCAGTGGATGAGGTTTCTGGGGTATTTTGGACATTCTATATGGAGGCAGTTTGTTGCCCTAGGTTTCCATTTCCCTGCCTATAAATAGTCCAGAACTTGCCAAAGCCAAAGGTCCATATTCTTGTATTTAGATTTTAGAATACATGTGTTGTTCTTCTTCCTCCTCTCATCTCTTCTCCTTTGAAAACTTGTAGTGAGCTTTTGTGAGTGAAGAATGAATAAAGGAGTTCGTATTCTTTTCATGCCCACTTTTTGTTAGTTTTAGGTTTACTTCTTCTTCTTCTTCATTCTTTCCTCCATGAAATTGTTGTGAGAGCTTTTGAGTGGATGTTAAATGAAGATGAGGGTTATTTTGTATCATTCTTTTTGCTTAGCTTCCCCCTTGAGCTCTCTACCTTAACTTGATCTTGCAACCTCTTAAGTAAGCTTGCAAGTTTAAGCTTTGGTCATTGATTTCAAGGGATTGTATCATTTTGTTCTCTCTTTTGTGCTTCATTCTCCATGAGTTCTTTGCCTTTTCTTGATCTTGCAACCTCTTAAGTGAGCTTGCAAGTTTAAGATTTGGTTATTGAACCCATGTCTTGTTTTGGGTTCTATGGTTCCTAGTTTCATTTCATGATTTACTTTCATGCACTTAAATTCCATGCACTTTTAATTACTTGCTTGTAATCTTTTCTTTTCTTTGTTTATCTTTTCTTTTGCTCTTTTGGGTTCGTTTTGTGAATGGTTGTAATATGTTGTTGTTAAGAATAACTACGATATTGTAAGTTAATGTTTCTTTGCTCATTTCCTTTTCCCGTTATTTTCCTTTAAACTCCGCCCAAACATTACGCAAGCGCTCCGTTAGTCACCCTACCCTACCAAGGTAACGGTGATTCCTAACCGCGACCGGTTGCGTTCGGTTTGGCCGGAGGCGAAAGCAAGAGACAAGAACGGAAGAACAAGGGTCAATAAGCCGGATTCCACGAATACCGTGCTTAAATCCCCTAATGCACGTTATTGCCGATTGCTCTAGCTTCAATTGGTCAAGACTCGGCTCAAAGGTTATGAGTGCAGATTTCCTTAGCTTACACTTGTTTCCTGATTTAAAATCAGGAAAGTTTCAGAAGAGGCATCACGTGCTACCACGTGACCAGCAGTCACGTGTTGGCATGTGACAATTAAAAGCAGCGGCAAAGGCAGATTCAGCTCCTTGATTAAATCAAAGAAAAGGCTCCAGAAAAGGGTCACGTGCTCACACGTGACCAGGGGTCACGTGTTGACACGTGACGGTCGAACAGCGGCTAGAAGATAGAGCGCAGAAGGGAGAAGAAAGTTCGCTCCAGGGGGTCACGTGCCCACACGTGACCAGGGGTCACGTGCCCACACGTGACCAGCTTTCAAAGCCTATCTATTTAACAAAATTAAATTCTGAACAACATTCTAATCTTTCCAATGGGGAATGATTATTTGAAACCGATTGGATTAAAGATTTAAAGGTGATTAAATATCGCTTATCTATGGAAAAATCTTGAACTTGGAAAGATTTCCCCTCAAAATCTAAACGATACAACAAAAGAATATCTTTGGTTTGAAAATCCAATGGTGAATAAAATTCACCTAATAATCCAAAGGTCCAAATAAATGATGAATGCAAATTAAATCTCTAATGAATACAAATCAGATCTCTCAATGAATGATTCATCGAAACTAATCGATTCTGCTCCTTCTCCTATAAATAGGAGCCAAGGAGAGAGATCCAGATGGAGATCCATATACAGAGATCAATATTCAGGAAAAAAAAGAGAGAAAAAGAAAGAGAGCCCCGAGACTTTGAAAGAATTTGATCTTCTGCAAAAGAAAACCCTAGGTAAGAAAGGGGAGGCTTTTAAAAAAAAAAAGAGAATTTAATTCTCGAAAGAGTTTAACTCTTATATTAAAAAGAAGAACTTAGTTCTCTTTTTAGTGGAGGATCTGCAAAGTGCACATCTCTCCTTGAATTGAGAATTTAATTCTCATTGGGTTGAGATCCTGCCATGCAGATCCAAAGCATAGGGAGGGAATGGAAGTTTGAGAATTTAATTCGCGTAGGAATCTAATTCCTTTAAAATAAAATTAGGGTTTAACCCTATGTCACAGGAATTTAATTCCTTCAAATGAACAGAACCAGGGTTTAACCCTAGTTGAGAACTCAAATCTGTTAAAATAACAGGAACCTAATTCCTCACATGTATGGGAATTCAATTCTCATAGAAGACAAGTTAGAGTTCAACTCTATCTAAGAATATGATCCTTCAGAAGAAAACAAGAAGTTTATTGCTAGGGTTTAACCTCATGAAGAATTCTTAAAAGGATAAACGCATCCTCAAACAGGCAAAGAAATAGGGTCACGTGCTACCACGTGACCCCTGAAAAGGTCCACAGAGAAAGGTTTTGAGACAACTCCTCACGTGCCCCACGTGACCCCTAGCAGAAGCTCTGACAGACGAACACTTAAATGCCCATCATGTGACAGCACGCGACGCTCCAAAATACTTACTCTCGGCAGAACAAATAAAGAGAGGGCGCTCTCACGTGCTACCACGTGACCCCTCTTGCCTTAGTATTTAACACTAAATCGAAACCTCTGTATCCAGTGTTTAACATTGATTTGCTTTAGTGTTTAACACTAATTAAAAAACTCTCTTTGCGGTGTTTAACACTAAATTTCTTAGTGCTTAACACTAAATTAAATTTCGGTTACCATTAATTTGGAATCTCTCTTTCCAGTGTTTAACACTGATTTGCTTTAGTGTTTAAACACTAACTTGAAACCTCTCTGGCCAGTGTTTAACACTGACCTGCTTTAGTGTTTAACACCAATTTGAAAGCCCTGTTGCTAGTATGTGACACTGATTATCTTTTGGCGTTTAACGTCAGTTTGTCAATCTCATTCCCAGTATTCAACACTGTTGGCCTCTAGTGTTTAACACTAGCTTTAGACCAATTGGCTAAGTTTCCAGAGGCAAAGCCTCTTTTTCAATGGACCAACAGAGGGCCCATATCCTAAGCATGATTGGACTTAGCCCAAGCTGGCCATAAGTCCTCAATTCAGACTTAACTGAGCCAATGGGCTCATAATATGATTAATTGGTCTTGGTTCTAAATTGGGCCAAAGACTATTTAATCTACCTCGGTTTAAGGGTACATCTTTTCACTCCTTTGATACTTGGCGTTGTAATTCCTCAACGTCTTCAAAGAGGCGACGGGTCCCGATGACTACACATTGATACGGACTGTGGGGTCCTTAAATCCACGGACTATGAGGTCCTTAACCTTGACAGGGATGTCTTAAAACTAACGACGGACTGTGGGGTCCTTAAATCCACGGACTATGAGGTCCTTAACCTTGACCGGGATGTCTTAAAACTAATGACAGACTGTGGGGTCCTTAAGCTCATGGACTATGAGGTCCTTAACCTTGACCGGGATGTCTTAAAACTAACATTGGATTGTGGAGTCCTTAAATCCATGGACTACGACGTCCTTAACCTTGACCGTGATGTCTTAAAACTAACATTGGACTGTGGAGTCCTTAAATCCACGGACTATAACGTTCTTAACCTTGACCGCAAAGTCTTAAAACTAACATTGGACCGTAATGTCCTTAAACTATCTGTGGACCGTAATGTCCTTAAACTACCTATTGACCGCAATGTTACTAAACTAAACAACATGGCCTCCCCTTAAACTGCTCTCTTGTTGGATCTAAAACGATCCCGTTAAGTTGATCTTAGTCTAAATTTAGATTAACGTATTCTTAACAGACGTTTAAGTTGATCTTAGTCTCAAATGAGGCTAACGTATCCTTAAACCCAACCCCCAAACCCAAATCTAAGATAATACGGATTTGGACTAGTCCACGCCCTACGGGCGACGACATAACTCAGTCTCCGTATAAAATCCACGGGCAACCGAACACAAAATAAACACACACGACACGAAGTGGAATTTCTGGAGAAGGAGAAAGTGGTTACCGCAATGCGGTAGCGTAATTAACTGCAGGGGCTTGTGCCTGCAGGGAAGAGCGTCCCCACAATCAAAAACCCCTCAAGCGAGGGGGAATCTGACGAAGTCTGCTACATCGGACGCATCCGTTTAAACCTTCGATACATGGTGCCATAAATCAACTTGGCATCTTCAGAGAGGTAGACGGATAGCACCAATTAGCATCTGCCCCGAATCTCAGGCAAGACGTCCCTGCGTCGCGCCGTCTTTCGGAGGGGAACAGATTCTGGCACGCCCGGTGGGACCTTTTTCTCTTTCCACTCCACACTTCGTGTGTCGTGATTCGCGAACCAATCTCGGTTCGCTAATGGTTGCCCTTGGGTTTCGAGGTACTAAGGTTTAGCGTTTCGTTTGCTGCAGAAAGCAAAAGGATCAATGGCTGGCAACTGCTCGAACTGCTCCAACTTCAAATGCAACCGACGCTCCGCCTCACCTGGAGGTGTAGCATATGGACCGCAGGCTGCTTCCTTATTCACTATGCCTGTGGAGCAAGTGACTCAAGCTACCACCGGTCTATTCTTTGGGACCATGCTCCCGCCGGTGAACATTAACATCCCAATGCCCGTACTGGAAGCGTCAAAGAAGTCGGTCTTTGATCGACTTGCTACTCCCACGGCCCCTCTTAGCGGGTCGTCCAGCTCCTCGGTCTTCGCCAGACTAGGCCAAAATTCCTCTGGGCCCACAATGAAGCTTGCAATCCCAGAGAAGATTATTCCGAAGAGGATAACCATCCCTGCTCCTGAAGTCGTCAAGGTGGCTTCTCCTACCAAAGAGTCGGTCTTTACAAGATTGGCTGTTCCAGCTCCTGCTCCTGCTACCCAAAGGACATCGGTCTTTAACAGGCTGACACCAGCAGTGACCTCCCACCTACACAGGGGGCAAGACGAGGCTATCACCCTCACCAAGCCGAGTCCATCAGCACGACACGCTCGACGTCGCTACTGGCACCGAGTGAGGAAGGCCGGAGGCAACTCCCCTTCTGGGCTAACACCTCCAGCCCCGACGACAGAGGTTAATGCTGCTGTTCCAACTGGGAACAGCTTTGAGATGCTAAATAAGGTGTGTAGGAATTCTCCTACCGCGGTGCTAAAAAGGTCTCCCCCTCCGCTGAAAAAGGCCACGGAAATAAAGCCAGAACAGCCCCAATCTTCTCAACGGCTGTCTTCCAAAATCTTTAAAGTCTGGCGGCAGACCCGAGACTCGGTGATCGATCCAAGTTTCTCCCGCCAGCACAAGAAGCTGAAAATCCAACAGGAAGTCAGTCACCAGGCTAAGCCACGAAAAGCTGTCTGGGTGCCTACTTCAACGGCCCCCTCAACTCCCACTGCTCATAAAAAGAAGAGGCCAGAGAGGACCCCCGGGCCTGCAACGAAAGCTAAAAGCGCTGAGCCCAGACGCCCTAAGGCTGGGGGCAGGATGGTCCACACTGTATACATGGCGTCGGGGAAAGAAGACAGCCGTGCGTCCACAGGTCATAGACCGCTTACACAGTCGGTGACCAAAGCTCAGGAGCAACAGCAAAAGCTCCAGGAAATGATGATCGCAATGGCCGTGCTTACTGGGCCGAAAGAAAGCCCCGAGGCGTCCTCGGATCAGCAATAAGAACAGGAAACCGACGCCGAGTTCCTCCGGAGGATACTGGAAAAGAAAGATAGAGAGGCTGCAGAACAAGCGGCCAATAGCCCACTTATTCCAAGACATGGTGGGAATGATGATCCAACAAGACCCACCTGCTGAGGATCCTCCGATCATCCTTGAAGACGACAGGGGAGAAACGTCAAATCCACCACCGGCTCTCTCAACGGCCAAGGAGGAGACAATCTCTAAGGCCGACTTGGACGACTATATAGTCCAGCAAATCAGGGTTCATCATGCGACTGAGGCAGCTGGTCAAGTCGTAAAAACGGGGCGACCATATCCGAGCTGGTACGACCAAATTAAATATCCGCCGGGTTATACAATACCAAAATTCCACATGTATAAGGGGACCGGCAATCCCCACCAACATGTTGCCCAGTTTAGGGCCCTTTGCGGTAACACCGGCGGTGACGATAAACTGTTGCTTCGCCAGTTCGTGGGCAGCTTATCAGAAACAGCGTTCGAATGGTATTCGGAACTCCCGAACGATTCCATCAAGACGTTCGCTGAAATGGAGTTGCTATTCACTCAGCGATTCGCAAGCGCCAGCGAACGCACTCCAATAACAGCATTGAATAATGCCAGGGTGAAACCAGGCGAAACGTGGGTCCAGTATGCTATACGCTGGCGAAATTTGTGGTCAAAATGCGAACAACGCTTTGAGGAAGCGCCCGCGGTGGGCATGTTTGTGGGAACCCTAGACTCTCATGCAACTATCTCCCAGTTTATGATGTTCTTTAAGACAACCACATTCCAGGCTTTAATCGAGAAGTTGGCCCAGATGGACCAGATGGGTCACAGACCATCTCCCCCAAAGCCGGAGCCTCGGAGTGACAAGGGTAAAGGGAAGGCAACCTTCGTTGCGAATGCTCAGCAACAACCTAGTGCCCCAAAGCTGGCAGATCAACTGGAAGAGAGACGCCGATATTATAATGAGAAGATGAAGCGCCCCTACTCGTTCCCGCGGGATAAGACAAAACGGTTATTCGAGCTGGCAGTACGCAACAGACTTATAAACTTGCCAAGTCCAAGGCGACCGCCACAACCAACTGAGGTGAATAACCCCAATTATTTCCCTTACTATTAAACGGTAAGCCACCCGATTGAGGATTGCTTCGTCTTCAAAGGATGGATTGAGGATCAATACCTTCAGGGAAAGTTTGCGCTGTCCGAAAAGTGGAAGGTGAATCCGCCACAGCCGCATACTCCTAAGAAAGCAGACACACCGGGGGCAACCTGTTCTTTCATTGAGGAAACTCCATGGGAAGTCGTGCTATCGGCTAAAACCAGAAAAATGCTGAGTGATCTTCATGTGTGCCCAGCAGTCGAATGGAAGAACCCGCTTGAACCCCAAATCATCAAAGAGATGCTGAAGCCGCGTCCAACTACGAGGAGCGGTGGTGATGGCCCAAGTGCTCACACCCAGCCGTCAAAATCTTCGAAGAAAAAGAAGGAGAAATCTAAGAAGCCCATGGAGCCTGGAGACAAGCGCACTGATTTACAGAAACAGATTGACGCGCTGGAGGAGTACAATCAAAAGGTGCGGACTCCCGTCATGCTACAAGAGTTCTTCAACCACGTCTTTCAAGAGGAAGATGATGGAGAGAGCTCATCGGATGAATCCGAGGGGTATGTGGCGAGTTGTCATCTGATTTCCCACTCAGAAGATGAGAAAACTCCTGGCACTGAGAAACTGGGGGCACAGCCTGAGCCAAAACTTGTATGGTCAACAGAGGGGATGATCGACACATTTCTAGACGAGATTCGTTTGAAGAGTAAAGCCGATCAGGAGCGTGAGATGGCTGCATCGGAAGGAGCCAAGTGCAGGCAACTAAACGAAAGAATTAAAGCACTCCCGCCAGATCAAAAGACATCTGATGTGAATAAAAACAAGTACAAGACGAGGAAGAGGTTCGCCAAAGCCATGTCAGTAGGGATGAAGCTACCACCCTCGGAAGAGAACGCGTTCGATGGGGCGGAGAGGCACCCTAATTATTGGTCATATCATCGGAAAATTTCACACCCTACGGAGGAGTGCGATGCCTTTAGGATATGGTGGCAGGGATATGTTGCTCACCAGCAACATTTTAAGCGCATGAAACGCAGAACTCATCGGGAGCAAAGAAGTACAACCGACAGACACAAAAGAACTACCGGCAGCTGTTACATGGTCGACACCGGAGGATCACAAGTACTCACCTTTGGGAGAAACTCTGATGAGGAAATGGCTTTGGGCCCTCTCTTTAAAGAGTCCGTCTTAGGGAAAGAGGAAGAACCATAGGCCTGCGAGAACATTCAGCTGCGCAATCGCACACTCCCGGAAAAGAATCTTGGGCCCGCAAATAGAAAAGATAAGGGAAAGGAAAAGGTCACTGGGGATATCGCCTTAGATGACCAAGTCATGAAAGAGCTGACTGCCAAGGACCCTCCCAGGAAGGGTAAGGTGGACTACAACGTCCTAGCGCACCTAAGGAAGCCACCTTCTCAGCTCAGCATTCTCGATGCCCTCCTACTATCAAAAGAAGCGCGAGATTCATTAATCAAGGCGTTACAAGAACCCGAGCAGTTCCAAGCCTTCCTCGCCGCGGAAAGGATGAAGGATGAACTGGAAGAAGTGCACACGGCCGACATCACTTTCGGTGACGAAGACCTTCTCCTCGGGACGAGCAACCACAACCGTCCCCTATATATCTCTGGATACTGCCATGATATCAAGATAAGCAAGATCCTGGTGGATAATGGATCCTCCGTCAATCTCCTTAATGTTCGGGTGTTGAAGGAAATCTGCATGAGCGTACAGCATCTCGCTCGTGACAAAATTACCATCTCCGATTTCGACTCCCAGTCATCACGGACTCTCGGATCTGTAATACTAACATTACGCTTCAGAATGCTCGTCACGGACATCAAGTTTCACGTCATTGACACCAAGACCTGCTACAACGCCTTGCTCGGTCGTCCTTGGTTACACGAGTACAACATCATCCCTTCTACACAGCATCAGTGTATGAAGTACTTCAGGGATGGTTTTGAGTATACCGTAACAGGTGAGCTGAACCTATTCTTCGTGAATGAAGTCCGCAAGTACGAAGATGCAAAGTACTTTTTGCCAGACTTCGAGGATACAGAAAAGTGTCGCAAGCTAGAGAACAAAGCCGTCGCCACCATCCCTGTTTTCGGGAGTGATACCGAAGAGGAAGAAGAGATAGTTTACGCTGGGCCATCTCGACGCAACAACCCGGGACCGTCCGCCCCCATGTTGATCTTCGGAAGTGACTCGGAAGATGAGGTTAATGCCGTGTTCTCCAGTCGGCCGTCAATACGAGCATCCCCTAGCGATGATCAGAGTTTGCAAATCACCATGGTGCCGCGGGAACACTACAAGGATCTCGACGCACTTCAAGCTTACAATGTACAGGACCTGCAGACGTTTTACGTCCCTCCCGGGCGAAAGGGTGAAAAGGCGATCCTATTCTACCAATCTACGGAAGCAAGGGTAGAGAAAGAAATCTGGCATGACGTGGATTCTACACTCGACAGGCTCCAACCCATCCGCTTTCCCAGATACTATACAAATAGACTAAAGAGGCTATTGAAGCGCCAAGGAGTACCCTTAAAACAGACTGTTCGACAAGCTCGGTTCTACAACAGGATTTGGGAGGTCCCTGAGACTCAGCGCAAATTGCCCAACGAGAGAATGGAAACACTTGGGCTTGGATATGTGAGATCCGAGAAACGGGAGCGAGTCCACGGCAGCTACACCATATATAACTTCGATGAGGAGGAGGACACCCTGTCGGGAGATGCTAACCCCTCGTCAAAACTGGATCTCGCGAGCGAAGTGCCGAGTCCGTCATTTGAAGAACAAGTGGACAAGCTTATCAGGAAAGCAGGTCAAAAAGCTCAGGAAGACCACAACCGCGAGATGGCCATCTACGAGAAGGCCAGGACACAACGTCTGTTTCAACAGGCCGCAAAAGACAAGGACGCTCCTCCCTGTCAATCCGTTGTACAAAAGGCCCGACGCAGAGGTAGAAGTAAGTCAAGAAGCGGAAAGAGGAGCCAACAACAACGACGTAGGATTAGAGAGTCACGTGATCGGGTATTGCGCGGCCCGGATTTGTCCCTCATAAGGAAGATGAGTCGAGCGTATTCCTTCCCCCGAGATAAGACGAAGAAGTTACTTGAGCTCGCCATAAAACATCAAATGATCGCGCTTCCGGAGTTTAAGCACCCTGAGCAAGCTAGCAAAGTTTTTCATCCGGGCTATTGCTCTTATCACCGAGCCATAGGACACCCTATCGAAGACTGCTTTACCTTCAAGAACTGGGTCGAAGACCAGTACCAGCAAGGCAGATTTGCTTTATCCAGCAGCTGGAGGGTAACGCCGCCACGGAAGCACGAACCCAAAGCCGCAAGAGCAAAACCAGATCCACATCGATCTTGGAAGCAGATTCGCACCTGTCACGTGATTACAATATTAAAAGAAGAGTCCAAGAATAGGGATGAGCTCCCTTGGTGCTTCGAAAACGATGATGACGAAGTAATCTCAGAATTTCCACCGGCGCCGAAAGAGCTGGAAGATGGAATACACACTACTGCAGATAACCTCAAGAAGATTGATTTGGGAACGGCAAGTGACCCGCGACCTACATTTGTCAGTGAGCTGCTATCTGAAGAAAGGATGACCACGTTTAAGGACGTGCTTCTACAGCATAGAGATTGCTTCGCATGGAACTATTCCGAGATGCCAGGATTAGATCCAGAGATTGCTGTGCATAAATTAGCGATATCCCCGGATATCAAGCCAGTCAAGCAGGCGCCGAGAAGGATGCGGCTCGAGCTTGAGATGAGCATCAACGCCGAAGTCAAGAAGCTGATCGATTCTGGATTTATCCAAGAAGTCCAATATCCTGACTGGATCGCCAACATCGTCCCGGTAATGAAGAAAAATGGGATGGTGCGCATATGCGTGGACTTCAGGGATCTCAATAAAGCTTGCCCGAAGGAAGATTTCCCAGTACCGGTAACCGAGCTGATGATAGATAACATGTCCACTCACGAGATTTTCTCTTTCATGGACGGTTCATCAGGGTACAATCAGATAAAGATGCATCCCGAAGACCAGAAGCACACCGCTTTCCGGACTCCTCTGGGTATATTCTGCTACAAAGTCATGCTCTTCGGATTAAAAAATGCCGGTGCCACCTATCAGAGGGCCATGACAAAGATCTTTGATGATCTCATACATGAAATCGTCGAGTGCTACATCGACGACCTCGTAGTAAAAAGCATGTCATATGAAGAGCATTTAGAGCATCTAAAGACCGTATTTCAACGCCTTCGGCAATATAATTTGAAGATGAATCCCCTCAAATGCGCGTTCGGAGTCTCCTCGAGTAAATTCCTGGGATTCATCATCCGACACCGAGATATCGAAATAGATCCATCTAAGATCAAGGCGATCATGGAAATGCCACCGCCAAGGACTCTCAAACAGCTGCGGTCTCTCCAAGGGAAGCTCGCGTACATCCGGCGATTTATCGCCAACCTGTCAGGAAAGTGCCATCCTTACAGTCACCTGATGAAGAAGGGAACTCCGTTCGTCTGGGACCGAAAATGCCAGAGCGCGCTAGATGAAATCAAGCAATACCTGCAGAACCCGCCGGTGCTGGCTGCTCCGGTTAAGGGAAAGCCCCTTATCTTATATACAACAGCCTTCGAAGGGTCCTTAGGCCGTTATGGGCGTAAGAAAATGACCAAGGGAAGGAGAGAGCGCTCTACTATCTGAGTCGAGTCCTACTGGGGGCAGAAAGCAACTACTCCCCTATTGAAAAACATTGCTTGGCGTTAATCTTCGCGATAACAAAGCTCAGGCATTATGCATTGGCGCACGAAGTTCGTCTTATATCAAAGGTGGACCCCCTAAAATATCTAATGTCAAAAGCCATATTGACAGGGAGACTCGCTAAATGGGCCCTGCTCCTGATGGAGTTTTCAATAACCTATCAGCCTCTTAAGGCAGTGTGAAAGGCCAAGCCATCGCCGACTTCCTTGCTGAGCATCCAGTACCTGCCAGTTCTCCTCTGAATTGCGATTTTCCAGACGAATGTGCATTTGATGCGATCGACGGTGGTAATACCCGATGGGAGCTTTATTTCGATGGAGTATCTTCCGTGAAGAAGCGCAAACAAAGTACCCCTATAATTAAATCGGGAGTAGGACTCGTCTTTGTAACTCCACAGGGAGGGATGATGCGCTTCGCTTTCTCCTTAACAGAACCAAGAACGAACAATGAAGCCGAATACGAAGCTTTGATAGCAGGCCTTGAGATTGCCATCGGCATGGGAATTGAAAACCTCCTCATATACGGGGACTCTCAACTAGTCGTTAGTCAAGTAAACAGCGACTACCAAACATGCAAACCGGAGTTGGTGAAGTACGGTGAAAAGGTGCAACAACTGTTGACCCAAATCCCCTCCTATATTCTAGAAAGCATACCACGCGCGGAAAACAGCAAAGCAGACGCGTTGGCCAAGCTCGCTAAAGAACTGGCTGACGAGAACCTTGATGCCGTTAAAATCGTGGTGCAAAGCCGTCGGGTGCTTGCCTCAGCAGAAATATCTCCGGAATCGTCCGAAGAGAAGGGAGTGACTGAGCAGACAACCCTACAAATAAAAGACCGTGGGAAGGTCGAGGACTGGAGGGAGGTCTTCATAGACTACTTTAAGTCCCACCGAATGCCCGAGGAAGCGTCTTCAAGACATCAGCTCGTGAAACGAGCTCTGTCTTTCGCCTTCGTCAACGATACTCTGTATAAAAGGTCGTTCGATTCTTTGTGGTTGAGATGCCTGGGACCTGTCGAAGCGAAAAGGGTCGTTCAGGAAGTTCACGACGGACTTTGCGGTTCTCACCAAGCAGGCCCAAAGATGAAATTGAAGATCAAACGAATGGGTTATTATTGGCCCACGATGATCCAGGACTGACTCGAGTATGCGAAGCAATGCCACTCGTGTCAGATTCATGGGGACTTTATCCACCAACATCCGAATCCACTATTCGACGGTGTCTAGCTGGCCATTCGAAATGTGGGGAACTGACGTAATCGGCCCCATCGAACCAGCGTCATCCAGGGGATATCGTTTTATCCTGGCGACGACTGATTACTTCTCCAAATGGGCAGAAGCAGTACCGTTGAGGGAAGTGAAGACGGAGAATATCCTCTATTTCTTCAAGACGCACGTCATATATTGGTTTGGAACGCCAAGATGGATCATCTCCGATAACGGGCCAGCCTACAGAAGCCACAAGATCAGTCGCTTCGTGCAACAACATAATATAGAATGGAGATATTCCTCAGTTTACAATCCGCGAGCTAACGGTCTCGCCGAGGCCTTCAACAAGACCTTGACGAAGATCATGAAGAAAACGGTGTCCCGAAATAAGAAGGACTGGCACGAGAAACTGCAGGAGGCTCTCTGGGCATACCGAACTACGTTCAAAACGGCCACGAACACAACGCCGTACGCATTGGTATTTGGTACAGAAGCAGTACTCCCCCTCAAAATAGAGTTACCCTCTCTACGAGTGGCGGTCGACTACGAGCTGATGGACGAAGAAAATGCTCACCTCCGGCTTGAGGAGCTTGATGCCCTTGATGAGACCCGGCTCATAGCACAACAAAATATGGAGGCTTACAAAGCAAAGATGATGTGCTCATACGAAAGATTGACCAGGTCGAGGACGTTCCGCCAAGGCGAACTTGTGCTGATTGTCAGAAGACCTATGATCCCCAATCGCGCCAAGCAGGGAAAATTCGAGCCAAACTATGAAGGCCCGTACATCATAGACAAGGTCTACCAGGGTGGAGCTTATCTACTCATGGATATGCACGGTGAAAGGCCTTTCAGGCCAGTGAACGTCCGCTTCCTGAAGAAATACTACGCTTAACGGGTCAAGGTTTAGGTCAATGATAGATGACGACGATTATGTCCGCTCGCTATCTTCCTAAGCCCGAACTCTAGGTAGTAACCAGCATCCTTAATGGCGGACCGAAACGTCCTTAAATTAACGGCGGAACGAAACGTCCTTAAACTAACGGCGGACCGAAACGTCCTTAAACTAACATCGGACCGAAACGTCCTTAAACTAATAATGGACCGAAATGTCCTTAAACTAACAACGGACCGAAACGTCCTTAAACTAACAATGGACCACTATGTCCTAAAACTAGCTGTTGACCGAGATGTCGATAAACTACGGTGGATTGCAGTATCTCAAAGCCGATAAAAAAAATAAAAATAAATAAATAAATAAAAAACGGTATGTCCATAAGCAAAATGGGCACGGATGAAAACCCGAAAGGGCTCCGTGAGTAAAAACAGCAGGGCTACCGGCGAGTGTTCGTAAAAACCCGAAAGGGCGCGACCTTGTAAAAAAAAGATAAAAAGAATATAAAAAAAGGTATGTCCATAAGCAAAACGGGCACGGATGAAAATCCGAAAGGGCTCCGTGAGTAAAAATAGCGAGACTACCGGCGAGTGTTTGTGAAAACCCGAAAGGGCGCAACCTCGTTAAAGGACACTTGCAGGGTCCTCACGACCTTGTAAGGAGAAACCACCCGCGTGGGATCCTTACAACTCACAAGGGAGCAACACACTTTGGAGTCCTCACGATTCCTAGGGAGAAAATACACTTGCGAGATCCTCACGACTCGTAAGGAGAACTCTCTTATGGGACCATCACGGCTCATAAGATTTGAAAGTCTTAAGTTACAGAGACCTGAACCTGTGCTTAAGCAACCCCCACAAACTTCGATATTGCCCTACAGGCGGCTCAATACTGACCCTTGTATACAATCCACGGGCGCGAATAAACATTTCCCCAACCAAATCCCTTCCGTGGCTAGGGATATGTTCATACGGCAAACAACCCCTGTAAATCCTCTCGACTTATAAGGAGAAAACCTTTTTGTAAGATCCTTACGACTTGCAAGAGGACACGCACTTAGGAATCCTCACGATTCCCAAGGAGAAAATACACCTACAAGATCCTCACGACTTGTAGGGAGAAATATCTTTGTGAGACCCTTACGGCTCATGAAGTCAAAAGCTTTAGTCGACAGGATCCTTAACCCTGTTTGCTAAGCCACCTTTGTTCAACATCGATAGAGGCAAATGATGATTCGCTCCTGGCAACGTCCCAGTTGTAGCGATGCTGATGCCGAAAGAGGTGTCTAAAATCCAAGCTTGCAGCGAAAAGGCTAGCAAGCCACACATGCATACGAAATAGCCGAAATGATGGGGAAACTTGCAATAAAAAGCATCAAGTAAAAATGTATGCATGAAAAATAGCCGAAATGATGGGGCAACTCGCAATAAAAAGCAGTGAGTAGAAAATAAATAAATAGCCGAAATGATGGGGCAACTCGCAATAAAAAGCAGCGAGTAGAAAATAAATAAATAGCCGAAATGATGGGGCAACTCGCAATAAAAAGCAGCGAGTATAAAATAAATAAATAACCGAAATGATTGGGCACCGCGAAAAATAGCCGAAATGATGGGGCAATCGCGACCTTCGCGATATAAAAGCTGAAATGATAGAGCATCGCGGAAAAAGAAATAAAATAAAAATGAAATTTATGCCCTGCAGGCGATGTTCCATCTCACCCTGTATACAATCCAAGGGCATAAACAAAGAAGTGAACATACCTCCCCCCAGGTTTCATCAAAGAAAGAAGCTAAATCTCGACGGGCCACAAGCGACCTAGAGATCATCCCAATACTCGTCTCGTAACGACGGACACAACTTCAAGCAAAGCGGAGCGGCGGCAGCCCCTAGTTCCATGGCTCGGCGATATACATATCACCAACAGTCAAACCTCCATTCTGTGAAATGCGGATACAATCAGCAAAATTCCTGGTTACGTGGAACGCGGATAACGTCACTCTTTGACCCCGTGGAAAACATCCAGAGCGGATCCTGGTCCTCGCAGAGCACGGCAGTGAACCCGTGTGAAGCAACCAGAGCGGAGCCTAGTCCTCACCGAGCACGGCAGTGAACCCGTGTGAAGCATCTAGTGCAAAATTCCTGGTTACGTGGAACGCGGATAACGTCACTCTTTGACCCCGTGGAAAACGTCCAGAGAGGATCCTGGTCCTCGCAGAGCACGGCAGTGAACCCGTGTGAAGCATCCAGAGCAGAGCCTAGTCCTCGCCGAGCACGGCAGTGAACCCGTGTGAAGCATCTAGTGCAAAATTCCTGGTTACGTGAAACGCGGATAACGTCACTCTTTGACCTCGTGGAAAACGTCCAGAGTGGATCCTGGTCCTCGCAGAGCACGGCAGTGAACCCGTGTGAAGCATCCAGAGCGGAGCCTAGTCCTCGCCAAGCACGGCAGTGAACCCGTGTGAAGCATCTAGTGCAAAATTCCTGGTTACGTGGAACGCGGATAACGTCACTCTTTGACCCCGCGGAAAACACCCAGAGCGGAGCCTGGTCCTCGCCATGCACGACAGTGAACCCGTGCGAAGCATCCAGATCAAACACCGGACTGTAGAGTCCTTAAAATCCATGGACTATGATGTCCTTAACCTCGACCGTAATGTCTTAAAACTAACAATCAATCACTCTGAGTCTATATTGATTCCACCTTGGTTTAGGGGTACATCTCTTCACTCCTTTGATACCTGGCGTTGTAATTCCTCAATGTCTTCAAAGAGGTGACGGGTCTCCGCAACCACACATCGGACTATGGAGTCCTTAAATCCATGGACTATGAGGTCCTTAACCTTGACCGTGATGTCTTAAAACTAACATCGGACTGTGGAGTCCTTAAATTCATGGACTATGAGGTCCTTAACCTTGACCGTGATGTCTTAAAACTAATATCGGACTGTGGAGTCCTTAAATCCACGGACTATGAGGTCATTAACCTTGACCGTGATGTCTTAAAACTAACATCGGACTGTGGAGTCCTTAAATCCACGGACTATGAGGTCCTTAACCTTGACCGTGATGTCTTAAAACTAACATTGGACTGTGGAGTCCTTAAATCCACGGACTATGAGGTCCTTAACCTTTGACCGTGATGTCTTAAAACTAACATCGGACTGTGGAGTCCTTAAATCCACGGACTATGAGGTCCTTAACCTTGACCGTGATGTCTTAAAACTAACATCGGACTGTGGAGTCCTTAAATTCACGGACTATGAGGTCCTTAACCTTGACCGCGATGTCTTAAAACTAACATCGGACTGTGGAGTCCTTAAATCCACGGACTATGAGGTCTTTAACCTTGACCGTGATGTCTTAAAACTAATATAGGACTGTGGAGTCCTTAAATCCATGGACTATGAGGTCCTTAACCTTGACCGCGATGTCTTTAAACTACGACACTCTGGAAAACATCCCGAACCAGCCTCTGACCCCGCGAAATACGGATAAGGGTGACCGCATCCAGCACTTGCGGGTTCTCACGACCTGCAAGGAAGAAAACTCTCTCGTGAGATCCTTACGACTCCCAAGTGAGAACCTGCTTAAGAATCCTCACGACTCTTAAGAAGAACTTACACCTACGGGATCCTCTCGACCTGTAGGGAGAAAAACTCTTTATGAGACCTTCACGGCTCATAAAGCCCAAAAGTCTTAGGAAGCAGATCTTAACCCTGAATCCTAAGCCATTGCTGCACTGCAAAGAGATCAAGATAGACTATCTGCAGAATACATTCAATAAAAGAGACACACCATTGAGAAGAAAAATGTATCTTTTATTCATAAACCAAAACGGATACAAAGTACAATTCCTGAAAGAACAAAAAGAAAATACTCTCATCCATGAATATGTACAAAAAAGAAAGGAAAAGATACAAGTTTTTTCAACCCGGCGGGCGATTTAGCAGTTTCGCTAGCTCATCCTGCTTTTGCTGAGTCACGGCTTCATGATTCAAGATCGCCTGAAGACGAGCCTGCGCCTGAGCCTGCTGGGCCTGATACGAAGCAAGCCAAACTTCAAGCTCTTTCTCGGTGGCCTTATGGGCTTTGGCCCTTGCATGAGTGAACGTGGCAGCTTTATCGAGAGCTACCACCTCTTTGATGGACTCCTGAAGCACCCTCCAGAGTTCATATGCTTTATTGGCCTTGGCGGTAAGATTAGCGTGAAGCTCACTCAGCGCCTTGGAAGTTAGCTCCCTCTCCGAGAATTCGCGGCCGAGCCCTTTTCTCGCGCAACAATGTGTTCGCCACGTGTCGCCTTGTCAGGCCACTTAAGTTCACTTTCGCGACCGCAACTTTGGAAACGGGACATACACGCTCAAGACCGTATAAGTGGGCTCCCAGTCGACAGCAATGATCAATTTAAAACGCACTCACATTAGCTGGTATGAAAAGCGACGAGAAAATTTCCGACGTTTATCCTAGCGAGCATGCGTTCGCAATTGTATGAACATCCAGAAAAGAAATAATATTCAAAGCTTTAATGTGCCTGCGACATGATGATAGTGTTGATAATTAAAGAAAGCTCTTATAAGAAGAACACAAAGTTTATTTATGCAAGCGAAAACATACATACGAGTACGGAGCTCACATGGAAGTTCAGCATAAAGCATACAAAAAAAGGGACTAATTTAAATATGCTACGCTAGCGGGAAAAGGTCATCAAACACGGGATCAACAGCACAAGGGTTAACAAAGCAGAGAACAAAATTCTCAATCTCCCTCTCTGCTTTCTCCAGCACATTAAAGCGACGGTTCTCGCGAGGAGTCGCTCCTCATCGATTGGCGCCATGTTCATCTGCGAAAGCAGACATAATAGCTCGCCGGGCCTTTATCTGGCTCAGCAGGTGAATTGAGCAATCCTTCAAAGCCTGAGTAATCAGGCACGCTTCGTGAAAGCCCTCGAGCTTTTCTTCAGCCGCGTCAAGCATCGCCAGGGTCATCTCCGACGGGTGAGGAGGGATGTCGGTAAGCACGGCCGCGAGAATCATCAGGAGCTAGAGGGACCCCATCGGGAGGGGGGACCCCCTACGGATCGAGAGTTCATACATTGTCGAGTCGCATTCGTCATCGGTAAGGAGTGGATCCACCAATCGGGCAGCAAAGCGGGGGATCATCTCCTCGATAGGAACTTCCCATGGCTGTCGACGAGCATGAGGGCGATTGCAGGCCATGGCGCTCGGTTGTTTCTCAAGACAAATTACACCAAAATAAAAAAAAATATAAATCTCTCTGTGAAGGGAAAAGAAGACTATGGCCTCAGATATAAAGAGGTGCATTAAGTGTTGAGCGCGGAAAATCTTGCATGATGAAGCTATTTCCAAGGCCTAAAAATGGGAAGGCATCGAAAATCAGGGGGATGGAACTATTTCCAAGGCTCCTTTTCTGCATCTGATATTGTGCACTAAAAATATGGCATGGAAAATTTTTGAACAGTCCCATAAAAGGACCCCACGTGCAGAACACGTGAGCCCCAAACTTGACGTGCACTAAAAAATGGAATAGCACCATGCATATTAAAAGCATCAACAACAACAATAGCAAAAAGATAAAATCCCACAGAAAGTCATGCAAACATACAAAGACATAATAGAAATTATCATTCATACTTCAAGAAGGTCATACAAAATAAAGAGAACACGTTTACAATGGTAAGACCTCGGACGCAGGGCATGGATTGAGAAACTCAAACTTGACTTTGTCCAAGATCTTCCAGGCGCTTCGAACCATCCTGATATGCTTCCTCTCGCGGTCGCAAGCGTCGGGGTCCTCACAGATGTCCTCCACCCTCTGATAGGCAGCAAGTATGGCTGACTGTTGAAAGGCCTGGTGCAAGAGATCAATGAGGCGATCTCGCCTCCTCTTTGAGATCAAGCTCATCAGGTACACCGAATGTACTTTATCCTCAGCAGTGTCTAAGGCCCTGAGCGGTACGCCGGTACAAAAGAGAGGGAGTGCCTGCCAGATCGCCAGCACGATCAGTCTCAGAAGAGAAGAGCGACGGGGGAGTAGCCGATGGTTATACTCGCCGAAGCGGCTCATGATCTCGGCGCATTGAGCGTTGGTGAACTCCTGGTTCTGACTGCGACCCAATGCACGAATGTTCCCGTAGGAAATGATTTCGTCAACACCATACAAATGGGCATCCATGATACCTGAAATAAAGGTCATGAGAATTGTTACAAAGCTTCTGTTCCATTAATTACAGAAGGACAACCTAGGGCAAAGAGACCCTGGGAAGCCTCCATGTGAAGAAACCGAGTTCTTCATAGGAATTAAATTCCTTATTGAGAGAAAGGGAATTAAATTCCCAGAAACATGTTTTCTGAGAACGGGGTTAAACTCCATGGATTATCACCATCATTCCCTAAAAGAGCATCTAAAGCCTAAGAGATCTATTGTTGGAGGTTAAGTGGTCTCATGTTTCGGTTAAAAAGCTTGAAGAAAAATGGGTTCTTTGTTAAAAAAGGGTAAAAACCCTTGTTTTGGATTTAAAATCCAGAGGAATGTGAAAGTTCATCGTTTGTTCAAGGACATTACCTGAGGAAAAGAGTCTTTTTGAACAGAGTTAAACTCTAAAAATGTTTCAAGGCAGAGAACTAAGCTCTGGAAGAAGAAAATTAAATTCTCAGAAAAGTTTGCAAGAGAAGAAGATGAGCAAAGTGGAGGCTCTTCTGAAAGGACATGGGTATTTATAGGATGTGATGGAGACGCTTCATCTCACGAAATCCCTAGAGGAATCCAACGGTCACAAAAGTGACAGCGTTGCACTCACGTGCAGACATGTGAGAACAACGCTGTGGGGGCATTTGTTTCCTGATTTAAAATCAGGAAAGTTTCGGAAGAGGCATCACGTGCTACCACGTGACCAGCAGTCACGTGTTGGCACGTGACAATTAAAAGCAGCGGCAAAGGCAGATTCAGCTCCTTGATTAAATCAAAGAAAAGGCTCCAGAAAAGGGTCACGTGCTCACACGTGACCAGGGGTCACGTGTTGACACGTGACGGTCGAACAACGGCTAGAAGATAGAGCGCAGAAGGGAGAAGAAAGTTCGCTCCAGGGGGTCACGTGCCCACACGTGACCAGGGGTCACGTGCCCACACGTGACCAAGGGTCACGTGGCCATACGTGACCAGCTTTCAAAGCCTATCTATTTAACAGAATTGAATTCTGAACAGCATTCTAATCTTTCCAATGGGGAATGATTATTTGAAACCGATTGGATTAAAGATATAAAGGTGATTAAATATCACCTATCTATGGAAAAATCTTGAACTTGGAAAGATTTCCCCTCAAAATCTAACCGAAACAACAAAAGAATATCTTTGGATTTAAAATCCAATGGTGAATAAAATTCACCTAATAATCCAAAGGTCCAAATAAATGATGAATGCAAATCAAATCTCTAATGAATACAAATCAGATCCCTCAATAAGAATGATTCATCGAAACTAATCGACTCTGCTCCTTCTCCTATAAATAGGAGCCAAAGAGAGAGATCTAGAGGGAGATCCAAATACAGAGATCAATATTCAGGAAAAAAAGAGAGAAAAAGAAAGAGAGCCCTGAGACTTTGGAAGAATTTGATCTTCCGCAGAAGAAAACCCTAGGTAAGAAAGGGAAGGCTTTAAAAAAAAAGAGAATTTAATTCTCGAAAGAGTTTAACTCTTATATTAAAAAGAAGAACTTAGTTCTCTCTTTAGTGGAGGATCTGCAAAGTGCACATCTCCCCTTGAATTGAGAATTTAATTCTCATTGGGTTGAGATCCTGCCATGCAGATCCAAAGCATAGGGAGGGAATGGAAGTTTGAGAATTTAATTTTCGTAGGAATTTAATTCCTTTAAAATAAAATTAGGGTTTAACCCTATATCACAGGAATTTAATTCCTTCAAATGAACAGAACCAGGGTTTAACCCTAGTTGAGAACTCAAATCTGTTAAAATAACGGAACCTAATTCCTCACATGTATGGGAATTCAATTCTCACAGAAGACAAGTTAGAGTTCAACTCTATCTAAGAATATGATCCTTCAGAAGAAAACAGGAAGTTTATTGCTAGGGTTTAACCTCATGAAGAATTCTTAAAAGGATAAACGCATCCTCAAACAGGCAAAGAAATAGGGTCACGTGCTACCACGTGACCCCTGAAAAGGTCCACAGAGAAAGGTTTTGAGACAACTCCTCACGTGCCCCACGTGACCCCTAGCAGAAGCTCTGACAGACAAACACTTAAATGCCCATCACATGACAGCACGTGACGCTCCAAAATACTCAATACTCTCGGCAGAACAAACAAAGAGAGGGCGCTCTCACGTGCTACCACGTGACCCTTCTTGCCTTAGTATTTAACACTAAATCGAAACCTCTGTATCCAGTGTTTAACACTGATTTGCTTTAGTGTTTAACACTAATTAAAAAACTCTCTTTGCGGTGTTTAACACTAAATTTCTTAGTGCTTAACACTAAATTAAATTTCGGTTACCATTAATTTGGAATCTCTCTTTCCAGTGTTTAACACTGATTTGCTTTAGTGTTTAAACACTAACTTGAAACCTCTCTGGCCGGTGTTTAACACTGACCTGCTTTAGTGTTTAACACCAATTTGAAAGCCCTGTTGCTAGTATATGACATTGATTATCTTTTGGCGTTTAACGTCAGTTTGTCAATCTCATTCCCAGTGTTCAACACTATTGGCCTCTAGTGTTTAACACTAGCTTTATCCCAATTGGCTAAGTTTCCAGAGGCAAAGCCTCTCCTTCAATGGACCAACAGAGGGCCCATATCCTATACATGATTGGACTTAGCCCAAGCTGGCCATAAGTCCTCAATTCAGACTTAACTGAGCCAATGGGCTCATAATATGATTAATTGGTCTTGGTTCTAAATTGGGCCAAAGACTATTTAATCTACCTCGGTTTAAGGGTACATCTTTTCACTCCTTTGATACTTGGCGTTGTAATTCCTCAACGTCTTCAAAGAGGTGATGGGTCCGATGACCACACATTGATACGGACTGTGGGGTCCTTAAATCCACGGACTATGAGGTCCTTAACCTTGACCGGGATGTCTTAAAACTAACGACGGACTGCGGGGTCCTTAAATCCACGGATTATGAGGTCCTTAACCTTGACCGGGATGTCTTAAAACTAGCGACGGACAGTGGGGTCCTTAAACTCATGGACCATGAGGTCCTTAACCTTGACGGGATGTCTTAAAACTAACATTGGATTGTGAAGTCCTTAAATCCACGGACTACGACGTCCTTAACCTTGACCGTGATGTCTTAAAACTAACATTGGACTGTGGAGTCCTTAAATCCACGGACTATGACGTCCTTAACCTTGACCGCAACGTCTTAAAACTAACATTGGACCGTAATGTCCTTAAACTATCTTTGAACCGTAATATCCTTAAAGTACCTATTGACCGCAATGTCACTAAACTAAACAACATGGCCTTCCCTTAAACTGCTCTCTTGTTGGATCTAAAACGATCCCGTTAAGTTGATCATAGTCTAAATTTAGATTAACGTATCCTTAACAGACGTTTAAGTTGATCTTAGTCTCAAATGAGGCTAACTTATCCTTAAACCCAACCCCCAAACCCAAATCTAAGATAATACGGATTTGGACTAGTCCACGCCCTACGGGCGACGACATAACTCAGTCTCCGTATACAATCCACGGGCAACCAAACACAAAATAAACACACACGACACGAAGTGAAATTTCTGGAGAAGGAGAAAGTGGTTACCGCAATGCGGTAGCGTAATTAACTGCAGGGGCTTGCGCCTGCAGGGAAGAGCGTCCCTACAATCAAAAACCCCTCAAGCGAGGGGGAATCTGACGAAGTCTGCTACATCGGACGCATCCGTTTAAACCTTCGATACATGGTGTCATAAATCAACTTGGCATCTTCGGAGAGGTAGACGGATAGCACCAATTAGCATCTGCCCTGAATCTCAGGCAAGATGTCCCTGCGTCGCGCCGTCTTTCGGAGGGGAACAACACTTTCGTATCATTTTCTTAACAACTTTATACTTGCATATAAAACACATAGGTTATATTTGAACAAACATATACACATTCTTTAATGAATCGTCTAAAACTCGAACGGAAATACAACCATCTCCCTGTGGATCGACCCGTGCTCAACCGACTAGCTGCGAAGCGACACCGTCCTGATCGCGGTTATAACTTAGAACTTTGAACATCCGACACGCCAAAAGCGTGCGATCACCCTCACCCTAACTAAACCCTGAACCCTAACCCTAGCCCATGTATAACAACCCAATAATCAACAAAAACAGAAATAAAAGCATAATTAGAAGTAAAACTCTGAAATTTACTAATCTGTAGTTAGGCAGGCGATAGAGGAGACCGGAGACGGTCGACGACGCAATCGGTGACAAGTTGCGGGAGGTGGCGACGAGAAAGTCGATGAGGAAGTCGACGGTGATGTCGGGGACGACGAGCCGCACGCGGGAGCGCGGTGGCGACGAGAGGCGCGCGCGGGAGATCGAGTGATGACAGAGAGAGTAATTTTTTTGGGATCGATGACTTTTCTGTGCTTTATTTTTTTATGAATAACCCATATACATGCCCCTATGGATTAACCCGTAGGGCTTTCTTTTGCGGCTCCGTAGGACCAAATAACAAATTACGTTTTAATATTTTTAATTTAATTTGTATGGCACCGTATGGACAACCATGGGGACCTACGGATTAATCCGTAGGGGCAACATTTTATTGCCCCTACGGCTACCTTTATCCATAGAGGCAACCGCTTATTGTAGTAGTGTACGGGCCAGTGCCAGAAAAAATGCAAGAAAAAAAATCTGTTACAAAACTTAATGAGCTTTTTGCCCGATGCATGGTATCTATATTTAAAAGATAATACATGCAAAAAATGATAAAAAGAGACTTGGTCTTATAAATGTTAGGCATGACTTGGTAAATGCCAAATGCAAACATTAAACACTTTAAGGTATCACATATTATTATTATCATTTGTTATGCTGAGTCGTAACTTACCTCACCTCAATGGTACAAGAATCTACATGCTTAAACTTCCGGCTTGAAAATTGGCTTTGAAATAATGTTAAATGATCTTCCTTTTTTCTCTTTTTATTTAAGGGAACGATAGACCATTACCTAATGTAAGCGGAATTTAAATAACAGAGCTTACTCGACGATAAGCTTTACCATTATACTATAGTGACACTCGCAAATTATAACGATAAACTGCATGACATAATACCAGAATTATAACATAGTACCATCCAAAGGCCGTCTCTGACAAACTTTCGATAAATTGGCGAAACAACAGTTTGTCGCCGCCTCCAGTATTGCCGCATTATGCTCTGAATTGTGCGACATGCTGGTGAGGATTACCCGTTCCTTTGTAGACGTGAAATTTGAGGATTGTATATTCCGGTGGGTACTTAATTTGGTCATACCAGGCCGGATATGGTAACCCGGTTCTGATGAGTTGGCCGGCGGCTTCACTGACCTGGTGAGCTCTTATTTGCTGAGCGATGTAGTCATCTAGGACCGTCTTGGAGATGGTTTCTTCCTTGGCCGCTGATGAGACCGGAGGAGAATTTAATATTTCCCATCTGTCATCCTCGATAACTATTGGCGGATATTCGCCGGGGTTCCGGTTGTATCATAATTCCCACTGATGATGCTCTATATTAGCGATCTCCCGGATCAGGACACATGGCAGATGACATGTCCCAGAACTCAGAAGAAAGGGCCCACAAAGGCCGACCAGTCTACCTCTGTACCCGACCTGCAAGCACAAGCAAGCTCTCCTCAGAGCCCCCTGCAAATTGGCCTCCTCGGACTCCCAGCTTGCCCTGAGCTGCCACAGGACCAAGATACCTCGGCTCTCCCGCTCGTCCCGAGCTTTCCCCCCGAGGCCATCTTCCTCGGTCCCTCCGACCGACCAACTCTACCACTCACAAGTGTAACCGCCGCTCCGAAAATCTCGCTATGCGCGGATTCTCCGCCGGCAACATCCTGCGTTCCACGCCATCACGATCCCCATTAACAGGTGATCCGCTTATTACGCAGGCGTGATTTCGGGGGCGTAACTGCCGGCGAGATTCTCGCGCCTACTACTGCGTGCTGCCGCCACTATATAAACCCCTATCACAGAGGGGTCAAGTAAGCTTTTTTCACCCCACTTAGCCGTTACTTTGCTCGGATCTCATGCTAACTTGATCATCGGAGGGTCCTCGGTGGTACCAAACCACCCCGGGACTTCCTTGCAGGTACTCGGCGCAAACTCCTCAAACCACCAATTTCCTCAAAACCCATTGAGACCCACACGCAACAGGAGGCCACCTCCAAAATCCACCGGGAGATCGACGGAAGATAACATCTGATGGAGACCCAAAAAGGACCTCCATCAGTTGGCGCCGTCTGTAGGAAACTAAAATCCACAAAAAAAACAAAGTTGGCCTTCCGATCTCCATCTACATGGAAAATGATCACCCTGAAGATCCAGGTACTGGCTGCCGCCTCCCCCTCAATGGAGGCACGGATGAACCTCCCCCGGCGACCGTCATCAACGCCCTCGCCGGTCGAATAGATCGACTACAGTCCATCGTGGAAGCGCTCATCCGCATCCAAATGGCCGGGCCAGGGCCCCAGATCACCGCTCCTCCGCCTCCAGAAGACTCTGCCCTCGTCGGCACAGCTGACCATCGGCAGGCTACGACCTATGTCCACAGATCTCACGGGCCGATACTCCCTGAGGCTCGCTGGGCGCCCCACAGCTCCACACCAAGATCCGCCGCCAGAGCACCTCGCCTCGAGCCTCCTCGCGACCCTTACCCCTTTGAGGAGATGTCGGTCACCTCGCCTATCCCCAAGCATGATCGACATCCCTTCCCTCAATGGGGTCGCACTGAAGGGGCTCGCCACGACGGCTCAAGGGCTACCTCGCCCGGGGATCTGGGGAACCTTATCGAGAGGAACCGGCGCCACGCCCGGACGCAGATCTCCCACAGAAGAGGCCAGGGATCACAAGGCGCCGAATCCTCGGGGTACCACGGCCGACTCGACACCCTCAAAAAGAAGATCGAGGGCACGCGCCGGGAAGGTCACCTCTCGGGCGACGGGGCTAAGTACGACGCTGACTCGCTCACCAAGCTGTTTACCGAGAGGCTGCTCGCTGTCCACGACTCCTCGCGCAATAAGCCCCCGAAGGTCTCTCTGTTCGATGGGAAAACCGACCCGAAAGACCATTTGGATGCTTTCACCATGGGGATGAGCTTCCAGGACTATTCCGACGCCGCCTAATGCAGGGCCTTCCCAGCCATCCTGTCACGCCCCGCTTCCTGGTATATGGCGAAGGGGACGCGACTGGTCCGCTACGTATTACTCTGAAGTAAATACGCTAAGCGTATCTAAGCAATATAAAAATAAAATCACAAGAGACAAGATATAATATAACATCAACTTTATTTATTCACATTCTTTTGTATAATGCATGAAAAGTAAATACAACTGAATAAAAAGCAATGCCTAAACAATGGCATAACAGAAATGAAAAAGTACTGAATGAAAAGTGTACAATGACTAGAGCTCGGGGTCTTCACTGAACTGATCCAAGTCTTCAGTAGTGGGCTCGATCTCTGAAGTGTCCAGATCACCTGACGACATTCAAAGAAGAAAGAAAGAGAATGTCGTCAACGAACAGATCGCTCGGTAAGTCCCAAAGATAAGGGAGAAATAGAATAGATAGAAAGTAAGAGAGAGAGTAGCTTTTACAGTTTTATTATATTGTTATATTTAGTGTTAACGTTGTTGTTTGTAGCTTGGTACAGAAGGATCCCAGTGTATATGAGAGGAGTCTCACTTGCCCCAGAGACTAAGGTATCAGAAACTCAAGGAACCGTTGGGCCACGGTACAACAGCAACGGAATATAGGTTAGGTATCTTATGGTTGCAGTCTCGTGCCACTTCTAACACCTTTCGTACTAATCTACCCCTTAAACCCCGCGTCGTCTTGATTGTATTGTTGTTTTCTATTGTAAACTGTATAAATTGTATAATTGATTGACTGACCGAAACAATGATATCAGTAAACTGATGTAACCGTAAGATCATGTAAATGGAATAACCGTAGAATCATGTAAATGGATGTATATCCATGGTTCGGTTCAGTCAATGTAGATTGAATGTATTGAATAGATTGAATATAGGGATTCATGTTGAATCAGAATACTGTAGATTGTAAATTGTAGATTATAGATTGTAGATTGTAGATTTTACTTGAATCATATTCAAGTCAGATTATAATGAAACTCAAATTAAATTGAAGTCATGATTGTTTTGATATTATCGGTAACTGCTGCACATGGGCGGCATGATTTGTGTCTTTTTCAAAGACGATTACCATTTTGATAACACCATTGTTAGGTTGTCTATCTTAGATAGGCAAGCACCCACTTCTCCGGCTCCCCGAGGCTCAAGAGATTGGTCCCGCTTAAACCTACATTTACTAGGGTCCTTATTGTAATTTATAGAACTTGAGGGGGTTTTAAGTAAAATACTTTTGTATAGTTTTCAAAATACACCTCAAGTATTTATTAATCGTCTTTAAAGTTATAATAATTGTAGATTTTATACTTGTGATAATTCTAATGAGAATAACCTAACTTTCATATTATATGGTATTAAAGTGTAATATTAAAATTGTATGGAATTCATGGTATTTTAAGGTAAATTGATTCTTGTGATATTTTAGAAAAAAATGGAATATTTATATCATAACAAAAATAGGTATTTTAATGATAAATATACATATATTTATACAAAAATAATTTTAATATATATTTTATATTATAAAAATCTCATTTTCTCAAGATGTCGTATTTTAAATCTTTCGAGACCGAATGCTTATTGCGGAGGTCTGAATCTCGCACTACTAAGCCCGAGGATGTGCGATAATCCGCACCATCCCGAACGGGTTCCCCAAAATGGGTTGTAGCGGCTCTTTGCAAAGATTGTATAAATACTAAATCCTTTAGAAAACGGTTTTATTAAGTAAATGGTATTTATTTGTAAAGATGTCAATTTCCCGTATTCTATGTTCTAGGGTCTCCTAAATCAACTAGACTGCTCCTAACTGGTCCAAAGCGACAAGTTGTGAGATATCTCTCAAATCGCCTCTTCACCGCCAATTGTGGCCAGGTAAGTACAAGTGAAGAAAGGAGGGATCCGTTCACGAATCACCGTGAGACAGGCCTTTTAGAGTTACCTTTCTCACTTGTCTAGCCTAGGCACCATAAAGTCAGATTTAGATAAACGACTGAATGCCCACAACCTTCCTCTGTCCTAATGAGTGCGACAGTCCTTAATTGGCTGAGTCTAGATATTTTTATTATTAGCTCAAAGGTTATTTATTTGTAAAGATGGTTTTATTAAGTAAAGGGTTTTTAAATGAAAATGTTTGTTTTCCCGTATTCTAAGTTCTCGAGGGTATCGTGTTATGTTGTATATGAGTGTGTGAGAAGTTAGGTCATTACCTCGTGGTTTACTTAAAGGTATAGCAAGTTTAATGAAGTTAAATGTATAATTGTAACAATGTGGTATTTAAATGAAAAATACGATAAAGTGAAATAGCCATCATTTTATGAAATGAAACTTGATCAATTTGGTTGATTAGTGTTTAATAGTCAACATGGGGGAGTTTAAGTATAATTGTATTAACGAGAAGTGAAGGTTTATAAGAAAACCGAAGCGGAAATCGGATTTGTTCCGATTCCGTCGGGTTTTGTAAATCCGTATTTTTAGAATAGAAAAGAGAGATAGAAAATGAGACTTACAGGTTTTGGACAATAATGAGAGTGGGATGGAAGAAAAGGAATCGCCGGTGTGTCGATTAGTCGCCGAGAGTTCCTAGAACGATCGCCGGAAGTTCGTCGGGAATTTCGCCGTAGCTTCGCTTCGTGCTCGATTTCAAAGTACACAAGATTTCTTGAGAATTTTTGAGAGTTGGCTCAGAGTTTTGGGGTTAGAGGGTAGAGGGTAGGGATGGTATTTATAGGGTTAGGCTAGGGTTAGGATAGATGAAGAGTTTTAATTGAAAAAATGTAAAAAATGTATTAAAAAATCATTAAAAATGGAGTAAATGGGGATTTCAAAGGTCTCTAGAACCGATCTGGGGAAATGAAGTGTGCAGAGGAGTAGGGGAGATGAAGAGCCGGAATTTTCCTGTTGGGGACTCGGCCGTCCGGCCGAGTCCGGCCTGTTTCCCCCAATCAGAGCAAAGCTCTGTTCAAAATTCAAATTTTAAAGTAAAGCAACGCTTCAGATCCAGCACCCAGTGCGCTGCGACCTAGGCAGTGCACCACGTACAAAACGTGCATGCGCTAGCGCTAAGTGCGCTGCGCTCTGAGCAGCGCACCACGTGCAAAGCACGGGTGCGCTAGCGCAATCTGCGCTGCCTTTTAAGCAGCGCACCACATGCAAAGCACGGGTGCTCTAGCGCTGGAATTAAAAACTCCCCACCGTTAGATCAAAAGATCTAATAATAATGATAAATCATTAATTAATCAGAATTAAATTCTGTTAAGGAAAGATTCCTCAAAATCTTTCTAAAGAACAAGATTGTGCTCTGTAAATCAGAGCACCGTTGGATCAATGATCCAATGGTAAATAAAAGTTACCAAAAGACAGAATAAATTCTATATGGAAAGATTTTCCAATCTTGTTAAAAACAAGATGATCGCCTTCTGTAAAACAGAAGCCCTAGGGTCAGAGATCCAATGGTGGGGAAACATCCCCAAATCAATCAGAGAAAGATCTTTTTAACCGATTCAACAAATCAGCCTACCCTATAAAAAGACCCCTAGACTTCAAGTCTCAGAGACAGATATAGAGATACAGAAAAAGAGACAGAGAAACCCCCTATAAACTTTGAGAAACTCAAAGATAAAGAGCAAGCTCTTGTAAGAAGATCTTTCTTCAAGATAAAAATGATAATGATGAACATAGAGATGAAATCATCTCATAAAAAGAAGAATTTACTTCTTTAAAGATCATAGATCTACAAGACCAAGGTCTTTCATAAAAAAGATCAAGAGATCTCATCATAAAATAATAATAAGAAGAACATAATTCTTCTCACAGATCATAGATCTATAAAGACAAATCCTTTCATCAACATAAGAGATTGGAAATATCTCCTGCAAAATAAGAACTGTTGTTCTTAGATCTTGAGACAAAATCTCTTTTAAAAAGAACATAAATCTGTTTCCCAGATCATAACATTGATGAGATGCGCTTTGCGCTCTTGAACTGCGCTTCTGCACTCTCTGGACTGGCTCTCAGCGCCAAATGCGCCACGTGTCAATCACGTATGCGCCAATTAACAACTTGCGCTTTGTGCTTATGAAATAGCGCACCGCGCTCATGGGCTGGCGCTCAGCGCCAAGCGCACCACGTGTCACTCACGTGTGCGCCATTAAACTGAAAACGCAATGCGCTCATGGTTTAGCGCTCAGCGCTCATGGACTGGCATCATGCGCTCATCATTTGGCGCCTAGCGCTATGTACGTGTAACACCTTAGGTCGTGTTTAGGGGTTAATTATATTTTACTAGATAGTTTTTGGTAAAAAGTTTACAAAATTAAGTTTTTGATGTTTTATTCTAATTAATGAATATTTTATTAGGATTTTTTTAGGCGCACACACACTTGTGCATGTTAGCTAGGGTTAAGAGATGGGGTTAAACCATGATTAACAAGCATGGTGGACTAACCATTCCCTTAAGTCATTTTAAGTTGTTTTGGGTTTTAAATTGGTATGGTTGTTGTTCTCTTGTTTTTATTTATGGGTGTTATTCTTTCTTTATGTGTTGTTTTGTTTATTGAAATTCTTTTCTTTTGTTGACTTAGTGGGAGAGAGAGGGTATGGGCAATATGGCTTGAGCCATGCTCATTTAATGTGAGAGAGAGAGAGGTTGACTAGGGTGCCTCATTTCTTTCCTCATTATTCTCCCAACTCACACACACATACACACACACACACACTCAGCTGAGAGAGAGAGAGAGAGAAGCAGCAGCAGCAGAGGAAGCAAGCAGCAACATCAGCAGCAGCAGGCAGCAGCAGCAGCAGCAGCAGCAACACCAACAGCAGCCCCCAGCAGCTGCAGCAGCACTCCCATCTTCTCCACCTCCTTTCTCCTTACACCTAGGGTCTTGCAAGGTATAGAATCCGAGCCCAACTTCGTGTTTGTTTAACGTATGCGTAGATTAGCTTCGGTTTGTGTAAAAAGTGAGATTTTGTGCTTGAAATGGTGATTTGTGTGGACTTGTGGTTTAGTGCTGATAATATTAGTTAACCTAGCCTAATTAGGTGTTATTAAGGCCATGTAAACCTAGTTAAACCCCAGATTACACCAAAATACCATAGGGTTTCAAATTGTGCAAATTTAGTATTTTTAAGTGAACTTTTTGGATTTCTGTGATCTGCTATAGGCCCGGGTTGTTCAGGTTGAAATTGAGTTGACTAGAGCTTGTATATAAGACATAGACCACACCACCAGAGCCCGAGACCCCCACCCCATAGCGAGGCCGCCAATTTAATCTTTCTGGCCGCAATTTGCGGCCAGACAGGAGAATTTTTGGGTGATGTTTGGATGGGTAGGAGTCTGTTGTTATTTCTAAGGCCAGTGGTATGTATAGTTTTGTAAGTTGTTAGCCTGGGTAGAATCTGGGACGTTATATCGTATTTCTAGTACGTTTGGTTCGTGCGATACGCGCGATATGCGAGAGGGTTCCATGATTCAGCGTATCGCGATGTATCGGGGTTAGTTTTAGACGCGTGCACACGTTTAGCGTATCGTACACACGCGCATTTAGTTCGCGACGCGAGCGTATCGTTTGACGTCGATATCACGTTTTGCGAGATATTTGCTTATATATGGATTCTTGTGAAATTTCAGGTTCGCAGGCGAGTACGTCGGACGAACCTAAGAAAGGGAAGCAGGTGGTCGGCTACGAGTAGCGCACGACCAAGTGAGTAGATTTAACATCTACGGGGAAATCGCCCGTATGGCGTTAAGCGTTAGGGCGAGTCAGGATATTAGATTGTAGATGTTCATATGGACTGTAGTAGCATACCTTATTGTTGCATACAGAAATGATAGCATAGGACACTGCACTGTCACTAACGGTTCAAGTCGCACGAGCACGATTGATATGCTACACTCACACCGTTAGTGATTGCCATGACACTCACATTATAGGATTGCTATAAATCATATATCATATTGATTCTACCTTATTGATGTTGTCATGATTTGCCGCATAACAGCATATGTTATATCCATATTTGGGCACACATGCATCACATACTCATACTGGTACTACATGCACACTGTATATTCATACCAGTGCACACATATATTGATATCTTCATACCTGCGCACATGCACACTGTATATTCATACCAGTGCACACATATATTGATATCTTCATACCTGCGCACATGCACACTGTATATTCATACCAGTGCACACATATATTGATATCTTCATACCTGCGCACATGCACACTGTATATTCATACCAGTGCATACATATATTGATATCTTCATACCTGCGCACATGCACACTGTATATTCATACCAGTGCACACATATATTGATATCTTCATACCTGCGCACATGCACACTGTATATTCATACCAGTGCACACATATATTGATATCTTCATACCTGCGCACATGCACACTGTATGTTCATACCAGTGCACACATATATTGATATCTTCATACCTGCGCACATGCACACTGTATGTTCATACCAGTGCACACATATATTGATATCTTCATACCTGCGCACATGCACACTGTATGTTCATACCAGTGCACACATATATTGATATCTTCATACCTGAGCACATGCACACTGTACATTCATACCAGTGCACACATATATTGATATCTTCATACCTGCGCACATGCACACTGTACATTCATGCCAGTGCACACATATATTGATATCTTCATACTTGCTTAGATTACGCATTGAGATATGTTGTTTCCATGTTAATTCTGGATTTGGGGAACCGTGGATATTTCAAAGAGAATAGTTAATTATTTAAAAACCCGGTTTCCCTTGATATGATATTTCGGTGCGTCCACCATGTGTTTTCTCGGTACTAGAGTGATATATGTGAACCTGAATCGAGGAGTTGGATGAGGCCGATTACGGGTACATGGTGGACCCGGTATGGTACCCCGGGACGAGAACGGATTCGCTGTGTAGTAGACGGTGAGCCAGGAAGAGGGACTACTACCTACCGGTGATTGTTTGGACCTGGCGGTTATCCGGAGGATACCGACTAGAGGCTATGGATGGATACGGGATGACTCGTACTGCCGGGGCCGAGGGCCGATACCGCAGACAGAGCCCGTGGGCTGATCCGGACTGACGGATGCCCTATACAGGAGGATTTGCGTGTCGATGCTTGGCACGAGTATTTCTTGATATTTTGGGTGCCGATGTTGGGCACTCACGGTTATATGAGATTTACAGGAATGGAGGATCGAGGAGGATGACGACGCCTGAGTAGTATTGGGATTTGGGTACATTGATGAGTACCGATTATACTTTCCACGATGACATTCCGTGTAGATGTTATATTTCCCATGCTCAGTATGTAGTAATTGATATCTCATCCTGTACCTATTATACCTGATATAGTACACATTGCTATACCTGATCATTGCATACCCTGTTCATTCTATATAGGGTTGTTAGATTGCATTGCTATACTTGATCATTCATACCCTGTGCATTCTATATAGGGTTGTTAGATTGCATTGCTATACCTGATCATTGCATACCCTGTTCATTCTATATAGGGTTGTTAGATTGCATTGCTATACCTGATCATCACATTTCTTGCTCATCACATGGAGATGTTATTAGATCGCACTTGTTGCATGTTTGAGCATCCAGTTCATCATATAGATGTTATCGGTTGATAGAGGTTAGAGTATCGTAGCACGTGCATACTCGCGATTACCTTTATATGTTATTTTCTATTCACGAGTTGGCAACTCACCCCCGTTGTGCCACAGTGTTTGCAGGTTGCCCTTCGGAATAGTCGCGGCAGGCTGCGCTCTTGCATCTTTTGACACAGATACCCCTACAGTTGGTGTACTAGCTCTTTTGCTGATAGGTGGGTTTTGTACGGTATCTGGTTATCTTTTAGTTATGTACATTGTTGTATCTAGTACTCTCCATCTACCACTTATGTATTGACTTAGAGACCAGTTGTGAGGACGATGTATATTATTTTGTATTCTGGCGTCGAGCTCGTTGTGAGCCGACTTTACTTATGCAGTTCATTCCATCTGTGATGTTTCCACCTGTTGCTCTTTTTCTTCGCTACGGCGTCGTATATTGTTATCTTAGTGATTCTCTACTTAAGATTTCTTGACATCTTAGTAATTAGTTCTATTAAATGTTTAATTCACTCTATACTTTTACTGGTTTGATTTCTGGGTTTTCGGCTTACTTAGTCGCGTTACGCCTGTAGACGTTACGTGGTTAAGTGCCGGTCATGGGCCAAACTTTGGGTCGTGACAAAGTTGGTATCAGAGCATAGGTTTTACCTTAGGAGTGTAGGATGACCCTGTTATGATGGAGTAGGTAGCTGCAGCAGAGTGGCGTAGCGTGCGTATGCTCCGCGGCATACTCACGACACGGTACTCCGCCTAAGCGACCTTAGGATTTATTGATTGAATTTCCTTTATGATCGTATATATATCCTTGTGATTCGATTTTCGTATCCTCATTGAATCCTACCTTCTTTCCAGCCATTATGCCGCCAAGGACTACGAGGGTGCAGAGAGAGGCCGGGAGAGCCTAGGTTCGAGTTGATTTATCTGAGACGAGGATTGATCCGAGTAGTACCCATGTTGTACCAGGACAGATTATTTCTTCTACGACAGGTCAGATCGCTAGACTAGTGGCAGAGATGCAGAGCTTGCACCAGACGATGAGCTCATTGGTAGAGGTCGTTCGAGCGCAGCGACAGATGGTTGCCACCCCTGTTACCCAGTTGTTCCCTGCGATCATCATGCAGTATTCCGTCCCCTACATAGCACCGGTGGAGGCAGCCCCCATTTACGAGACACGTCTTCCAGAGACCGTGAGAGTTCCAGAACAGTTGTGGAATCGTACTGGTGTACCAGCCCAGAGCAGAGGCTTAGGACGAGGACAGTCGTTTGGCTTCCAACCCCAGGCAGGACAGCATTCAGTGCGTAGGTGTTTACGATGCGGAAGCCTTCAACACCTCATCAGGCAGTGTTCCTTCACAGCACGTCAGGGTCGTGCTCTGAGACGTCGTGGACGCGGAGGGTTTGCACAGAGGGGTCAAGCTAGTAGAGGAGGAGTTCGATCAGTCGCAGATGAAGGACAGGCACACGTTTTCGCTTCGACTCATCGAGACGCGCGGGCGTCCAATGCGGAGCCTACAGGTACTCTTTCAGTATGTCCTTTTTGTTGCACTCGTATGTTTACACACTTCGTGCCGAGTTTAGGACGAGAGTCGTGCTGGGTAGATTAGTCGTTTGTTGTGTTAACTTCTGTCAGCAATCCTTTTGTTGCGCGACACGTACTTCGGTCGTGTGCCCAGCGGATAGGAGATAGAGATTCGTCTGTCATTTTGAACCTCCTAAAGATGTTGGATTTGGCAATCTCCTGGGCACGGACTGGTTAGCTACGTGCTAGGCATTGTGGGCTACCGTGAGGAAACAGTTAGGTTTTTTTTTCCCGGGCAAGTTAGTTCTTGTTGTGCAGGTGGATAGTGGTGCCGCCTCTTATAGCTTGAATTTAGCCTTGTTCGCTAGTCGGCCCTGAGGAGATGTCAGGAATTCTTGGCGTTTTTCGTGATGCTGTAGCCACAGTTGGGTTTTTGGACCGGTTTTCCTTCGTGCGAGAATTTTCCCGACGTCGTTCCAAGATGAGCCGGCGAAGCTTAAGGAGCTAAGGATCTGCTGCGGAGTAGTTGTTGAGGGAGTTGTGCGTCTGAGTGTTTCGCATTTTGGGAGCTCCTATTTCTGTTCGTTCAGGAGGAAAACGACAGATTGAGGTTGTTTTGATGGATCGTCTTCTGAATTGGCTTACGGTGCGGATAAGTATCCTGTACCTCGCACTGACGAATTCTTCGATCAGCACCAGAGTACGAGACCTTGTCTAAGTTGGTTAGGGATCAGGTCATCATTGTTGCGGGTCCGGAGTGATGACATTCCGAAGACTGCCTTGTGCGTGCTACGGGCTTGTGTGTTTTGGGTGTGTCACTGGACTCATCAATGCTCTAGCAGTATTCGTAGGTGTGATGAACTGGTTTTCTTCGGGCCATTCCTCGACCAGTTATTGTTGTGCTATTTACGACATCCTAGTCTTTTTAAGTGTGCCTTGAGGGTTAGGGTAGCACTTGAGGATCTGTTATACGTATACTGGGAGAGCCCCAGCGGTTTACTAGATTCTCGGAGTGTTCCTTTCAAGCTTGTTGTGTTGACTCCTAGGTTTTGTAGTTACGGAGACGAATTGGTATGATTTCGAGGAAGATCGTGGCCGTACAGCTTAGGCCCAATTTGTGAGCAGGACGGAGGTCTGCGGATTTTTGGCTTAGCAGGTTTTACCGCCGTCTTATGCAGGATTGCTAGTGTAATGCTGCCCCGTTGACTTGATTGACTGGAATGGAGGTTTCTTTTCTGTAGACTGAGGCTTGTGTACGGAGTTTCCGCAGTTGAAGACTCGGTTAACAACTGCATCAGCTCCTTCTTTGCTTTTGGTTCGGGCGACTTTGTGGTTTAACTGTGATGTTCCGTGAGTAGGACTCGAATGTGTACTGAGGTGACACAATAGAGTTATCGCTTTTGCTTCCTTACATTTGGAGGAAGTACGAGAAGGATATCCCATTCCTGATCTGGAGATGGCCGCGATGGTTTTGCGTTGGAGATTAAAGACACCACTTGTTTGAGAGTCGTGTCAGATTTTCACGGACCACCAGAGTTAAAGGTACCTCTTCCTGTGGAGGAATTTGATTGTTGTGATAATCCTCCGCAGATTCATAGTTCTTGTGTGATCGTTGAGTACGGCATAATTTTGTCTCTTCTGAGGAGACAGCTTGCTCATGTCCGCGCCCGACCACTTTTCTTAAATCGCTTTCGCGAGACACTGCCCGCCGTCGCTCGTTCGTCAGGGATATTGGAGCCTACTCGGCTGGGTAATGTTTTGGAATCCTTGACTTGTGGCAAGGGTGTGCTAGGCTAGAGAGTCACTTGTGTACCTAGTATTATAGGGAAGAGACGAGGAATCCTAGGGCAGGCACACCGGTCAACTCTCTGTACTCATTCAAGCCCCCACCAACTGTTAACGTGACTTGTAAGGTAGTTACGGGTGGGCAGGGATAGAAAGAGAAGTCTTGGGATTCGTTTCAAGGTGTCTGTCTTGTTGTGTGCTTGTGTTGGGCAACTGAGACCGGCTGGAGAGTTGCAACCTTTAACCGTTCCGAAGAGGAAACGAGAGCAGATCTCCCTGAAATTCGTTATGGTGTCCACCTAGGAGTTGTCAGGATGTGACTCCATGCGGATGCTTGTCATCCGGTAATACTCAGTTGTTCTTGTTAAGTTGTGCGTATGTAGAAATTGTTGTCGGCGGTTGGGGATTGTTGTTTGCCATCGATAGGGTTCTCCTTTGATAGCAGTTATCAGGAGACACTCCAATTGGTAACCTTTAGGTTTAGTGGATTAGGTCGTGTCGATCACCAGTTTGTTTTCCTAACTCCGTGTTATAGGATTATTGGACCTCAGCTAGTTTAGAATTTTCGGAAATGACCCGGTTGTTTTGGGTCAGGATGAGAATGGTCTATTGCGGATAGAGATCAGATGCTGACCAAGAGGGTCGCAGATTCGAGTTCACAATGGCAGATCATGTATTCCCACGGAAATTTCCGAAAAATGACATGTTGAGTTTTGGGAAGTTTTCCAGGATAGTAAGTCTTTTTAGGATTCCTAAGGCGAGTTGGTTCGTTGCCTTAAGTTGGGCACTTCTACCCAGATTATTGAATATTCACCCCGTATTTCCTATGTCGATACTTTGCAATTACCTTAATGACCTTTCTCATTGAATTCAGCGCCAGACCAATTAAGTTCGAGTGTGATCCTTCGTTCACCCAGCAGCCAGCCGTAATTTTGGGCCGGCAGGTGAAGAAACTTCGATCGAAGGTCTTGCCATAAGAGAAGGTATTTTGGTGCATCCCAAACAGTGAAGAGGTCACCTGGGAGGCTGAAGGCGAGGTGCGGCAGAAGTTCCCTCATCCCTCTGAAGGTATGCATAGCTTTGTATTTTAAAATTCGGGGACGAATTTTCTTTAAGGGGGAAGATTGTAACACCTTAGGTCGTGTTTAGGGGTTAATTATATTTTACTAGATAGTTTTTGGTAAAAAGTTTACAAAATTAAGTTTTTGATGTTTTATTCTAATTAATGAATATTTTATTAGGATTTTTTTAGGCGCACACACACTTGTGCATGTTAACTAGGGTTAAGAGATGAGGTTAAACCATGATTAACAAGCATGGTGGACTAACCATTCCCTTAAGTCATTTTAAGTTTTGTATTAAGTTGTTTTGGGTTTTAAATTGGTATGGTTGTTGTTCTCTTGTTTTTATTTATGGGTGTTATTCTTTCTTTATATGTTGTTTTGTTTATTGAAATTCTTTTCTTTTGTTGACTTAGTGGGGGAGAGAGGGTATGGGCAATATGGCTTGAGCCATGCTCATTTAATGAGAGAGAGAGAGAGAGGTTGACTAAGGTGCCTCATTTCTTTCCTCATTATTCTCCCAACTCTCACACACACACACACACACACACTCAGCTGAGAGAGAGAGAAGCAGCAGCAGCAGAGGAAGCAAGCAGCAACATCAGCAGCAGCAGGCAGTGGCAGCAGCAGCAACACCAACAGCAGCCCCCAGCAGCTGCAGCAGCACTCCCATCTTCTCCACCTCCTTTCTCCTTACACCTAGGGTCTTGCAAGGTATAGAATCCGAGCCCAACTTCGTGTTTGTTTAACGTATGCGTAGATTAGCTTCGGTTTGTGTAAAAAGTGAGATTTTGTGCTTGAAATGGTGATTTGTGTGGACTTGTGGTTTAGTGCTGATAATATTGGTTAACCTAGCCTAATTAGGTGTTATTAAGGCCATGTAAACCTAGTTAAACCCCAGATTACACCAAAATACCATAGGGTTTCAAATTGTGCAAATTTAGTATTTTTAAGTGAACTTTTTGGATTTCTGTGATCTGCTATAGGCCCGGGTTGTTCAGGTTGAAATTGAGTTGACTAGAGCTTGTATACAAGATATAGACCACACCACCAGAGTCCGAGACCCTACCCCATAGCGAGGCCACCAATTTAATCTTTCTGGCCGTAATTTGCGGCCAGACAGGAGAATTTTTGGGTGATGTTTGGATGGGTAGGAGTCTGTTGTTATTTCTAGGCCAGTGGTATGTATAGTTTTGTAAGTTGTTAGCCTGGGTAGAATCTGGGACGTTATATCGTATTTCTAGTACGTTTGGTTCGTGCGATACGCGCGATACGCGAGAGGGTTCCATGATTTAGCGTATCGTGGCGTATCGGGGTTAGTTTTAGACGCGTGCATACGTTTAGCGTATCGTACACACGCGCGTTTAGTTCGCGACGCGAGCGTATCGTTTGACGTCGATATCACATTTTGCGAGATATTTGCTTATATATGGATTCTTGTGTAATTCCAGGTTCGCAGGCGGGTACGTCGGACGAAGCTAAGAAAGGGAAGCAGGTGGTCGGCTACGAGTAGCGAACGACCAAGTGAGTAGATTTAACATCTACGGGGAAATCGCCCGTATGGCGTTAAGCGTCAGGGCGAGTCAGGATATTAGATTGTAGATGTTCATATGGACTGTAGTAGCATACCTTATTGTTGCATACAGAAATGATAGCACAGGACACTGCACTGTCACTAACGGTTCAAGTCGCACGAGCACGATTGATATGCTACACTCACACCGTTAGTGATTGCCATGACACTCACATTATAGGATTGCTATAAATTATATATCATACTGATTCTACCTTATTGATGTTGTCATGATTTGCCGCATAACAGCATATGTTATATCCATATTTGGGCACACATGCATCACATACTCATACTGGTACTACATGCACACTGTATATTCATACCAGTGCACACATATATTGATATCTTCATACCTGCGCACATGCACACTGTATATTCATACCAGTGCACACATATATTGATATCTTCATACCTGCGCACATGCACACTGTATATTCATACCAGTGCACACATAGATTGATATCTTCATACCTGCGCACACGCAAACTGTATATTCATACCAGTGCACACATATATTGATATCTTCATACCTGCGCACATGCACACTGTATGTTCATACCAGTGCACACATATATTGATATCTTCATACCTGCGCACACTGTATATTCATACCAGTGCACACATATATTGATATCTTCATACCTGCGCACATGCACACTGTATGTTCATACCAGTGCACACATATATTGATATCTTCATACCCGCGCACATGCACACTGTATATTCATACCAGTGCACATATATATTGATATCTTCATACCTGCGCACATGCACACTGTATATTCATACCAGTGCACACATATATTGATATCTTCATACCTGCGCACATGTACACTGTACATTCATGCCAGTGCACACATATATTGATATCTTCATACTTGCTTAGATTACACATTGAGATATGTTGTTTCCATGTTAATTCTGGATTTGGGGAACCGTGGATATTTCAAAGAGAATAGTTAATTATTTAAAAACCCGGTTTCCCTTGATATGATATTTCGGTGCGTCCACCATGTGTTTTCTCGGTACTAGAGTGATATATGTGAACCCGAATCGAGAAGTTGGATGAGGCCGATTACGGGTACATGGTGGACCCGGTATGGTACCCCGGGGCGAGAACGGTTTCGCTGTGTAGTAGACGGTGAGCCAGGCAGAGGGACTACTACCTACCGGTGTATGTTTGGACCTGGCGGTTATCCGGAGGATACCGACCAGAGGCTATGGATGGATACGGGATGACTCGTACTGCCGGGGCCGAGGGCTGATACCGCAGACAGCGCCCGTGGGCTGATCCGGACTGACGGATGCCCTATACAGGAGGATTTGCGTGTCGATGCTTGGCACGAGTATTTCTTAATATTTTGGGTGCTGATGTTGGGCACTCACGGTTATATGAGATTTACAGGATTGGAGGATCGAGGAGGATGACGACGCCTGAGTAGTATTGGGATTTGGGTACATTGATGAATACCGATTATACTTTCCACGATGACATTCCGTGTAGATGTTATATTTCCCATGCTCAGTATATAGTAATTGATATCTCATCCTGTACCTATTATACCTGATATAGTACACATTGCTATACGTGATCATTGCATACCCTGTTCATTCTATATAGGGTTGTTAGATTGCATTGCTATACCTGATCATTGCATACCCTGTTCATTCTATATAGGGTTGTTAGATTGCATTGCTATACCTGATCGTTGCATACCCTGTTCATTCTATATAGGGTTGTTAGATTGCATTGCTATACCTGATCTTTGCATACCCTGTTCATTCTATATAGGGTTGTTAGATTGCATTGCTATACCTGATCATTGCATACCCTGTTCATTCTATATAGGGTTGTTAGATTGCATTGCTATACCTGATCATCACATTCTTGCTCATCACATGGAGATGTTATTAGATCGCACTTGTTGCATGTTCGAGCATCCAGTTCATCATATAGATGTTATCGGTTGATAGAGGTTAGAGTATCGTAGCACGTGCATACTCGCGATTACCTTTATATGTTATCTTCTATTCACGAGTTGGCAACTCACCCCCGTTGTGCCACAGTGTTTGCAGGTTGCCCTTCGGAATAGTCGCGGCAGGCTGCGCTCTTGCATCTTTTGACACAGATACCCCTACAGTTGGTGTACTAGCTCTTTTGCTGATAGGTGGGTTTTGTACGGTATCTGGTTATCTTTCAGTTATGTACATTGTTGTATCTAGTACTCTCCATCTACCACTTATGTATTGACTTAGAGACCAGTTGTGAGGACGATGTATATTATTTTGTATTCTGGCGTCGAGCTCGTTGTGAGCCGACTTTACTTATGCAGTTCATTCCATCTGTGATGTTTCCACCTGTTGCTCTTTTTCTTCGCTACGGCGTCGTATATTGTTATCTTAGTGATTCTCTACTTAAGATTTCTTGACATCTTAGTAATTAGTTCTATTAAATGCTTAATTCACTCTATACTTTTACTGGTTTGATTTCTGGGTTTTCGGCTTACTTAGTCGCGTTACGCCTGTAGACGTTACGTGGTTAAGTGCCGGTCACGGGCCAAACTTTGGGTCGTGACAGTACGACACGTGTCCCTTACATGTGTGACACGTGGCAGAAGCGCACTGCGCTCTTTGACTGGCGGAAAGCGCCTAGCGCGCCACGTGTTGCTCTGACAGAACATAAATTGTTCTTTAATAAGCCCAGGGCTCTGATGAATGCCCAACATTCAATAAAAGACATAATATTGTTAGAATTCAAGCATTGTTAAAAGGGCCAAGCCCAAGCAAATGCTCAGCAGCCCAAAATAAAATGCTAAACATTTTAACCTGATTGGACTTAGCCCAAGATTGGCCATAAGTCCTCAACTCATATTAATTGAGCGCATCTGCTCATAAATATGTTAACAGATCTTAGTCCCAATTGGACTCAGGTCTCTCAACCCACGTCGGTTTAAGGGTATATCTCTGAACTCCTCTGATATTTGTCATTGTAATCCTTCAACGTCTTCAGAGAGGTAACGGGTCCCGAAAACCATACATTTCATGGACTATGGGGTCCTTAAACTAACGGACTATGATGTTCTTAATCTGGACTGTGGGGTCCTTAAACTCACGGACTATGATGTCCTTAACCTAGACTGTGGGGTCCTTAAACTCACGGACTGTGATGTCCTTAATCTTGACTGTGATATCTTTAAACTTACGGACTATGATGCCCTTAACCTCGACCGCAATGTCTTTAAACTAACATTGGACCGAGATGTCCTTAAACTAACATTGGACCGTAATGTCCTTAAACTAATCGACCGCAATGTTCTTAAACTAAACAATAGGGCCCAATTGCTCTCTTGTTGGATCTAAACGATCCTGTTAAGTTGATCTTAGTCTAAAAATTAGACTAACGTATCCTTAACATACGTTTAAGTTGATCTTAGTCCCAGATGAGACTAACGTATCCTTAAACCTAACACCCAAACCCAAATCAAAGAAGATACAGATTTGGACTAATCCACACCCTACAGGCGACAACATAAATTAGTCTCCGTATACAATCCACGGGCAACCAAAAAAAAAACACCCACGACACGAAGTGACCATCTGAAGAAGGATAAAGTGGTTACCCCGATGCGGTGGCGTAATTAACTGCATGGGCTTGCGCCTGCAGGGAAGACGGTCCCCACAATCAAAAACCCCTCAGATGCGGGGGAATCTGATGAAGTCTGCTACATCGGCCGCATCTGTTTAAACCTTCGATACACGGTGCCATAAATCAACTTGGCATCTTCGGAGAGGTGGACGGATAGCACCAATTAGCATCTGCCCCGAAATTCAGGCGAGACGGACCCGCGCGGTCGCGTCTCCGCGTTTTCGGCGGGGAAAAGATTCTGGCACGCTCGGTGGGACCTTTTCCTTTTTCCACTCCACACTTCGTGCGTCGTGTTCGCGAACGAATTGCGGTTTGCTATGGTTGCCCTTGGGTTCGAAGTATTAGGATTTGGTGTCTTGCTCGGTGCAGAAAATGAAAGATCAATGGCGTCTACCTGCACAAAATGTTCCAGCCGCAACTGCAACTCCCGTTCCGCCCAATCTGGGGGTGTAACCTACGGTCCCCAAGCGGCCTCCCTTTTCACGATGCCGGTAGAGCAGGTAACGCAGGCTACCACCGGGTTGTTCTTCAGGACCATGCTCCCATCAGTGAGCGTTAACATCCGGCTGCCGCAAGAAGCGCAGAAGAAGTCGGTCTTTGATCGGCTCACTACCACCATGACCCATCTCAACGGGTCATCCAATGCCAAGCCGACAACATCAGTCTTCGATAGGCAGAGCGTGAACTCCAATGGGCCCGTCAAAAAAGCCCACGATACCTGAAGTGGCCATCCCGAAACGGATAGCCATTCCTGCTCTCGAGGTCACTAAAGAAGCTTCTCCCATCAAAGGATCAGTCTTTACGAGGCTGGCCACTCCGGCTCCCGTTCCTGCTCAAAGGTCTGTCTTTGACAGATTGGATACTGCTGCTCAACGGACGTCGGTCTTCAAGAGGCTGGTACCAGCAGCGCCTGACCAGAATAATAGGGTATGACAAAGCCATCCCCATAGATAAACCAACACCATCTACGCGACATGCTCGCCGTCGCCACTGGCGCAGAGTAAGGAAGGCCGGGGGTAACTCCCCCTCTGGGCTAACTCCGCCAGCCCCCATAGTGGAAATCAATGTTGCTGTTCCAACTGGGAACAGCTTTGAACCGCTTAGGAGGGTTCGCAAGAACTCTCCGACCGCTGTGCTGAAGAGATCTCCTCCACCTATGGAGATTACTATAGAAAAGAAGATGGAGCAGCCCCCTCAGCGGCTGTCCTCTAAAATTTATAAAGTCTGGCGAAAGGTCCAGAAATCGGTGATTAACCAGGACTACTCTCGCCGGCCAAAGAAGCTCAAAGCTCAGCAAGAAAAGAGCCGTCTTGTGGTACCACAAAAGACATCATCCGTCTGGGTGCCCGCCGCAACGGCTCCCTCAATGTTAACCGCTCAAAAAAGAAGGAGGCCAGCGAAAGCCCCCATGACCGCGGCAAACCGCAAGGGCGTTGAATATAAACGCCCCAAGTCTGGGGGCATGATGGTGCATACTGTTTATATGGCTTCCGGAAAATAGGAAAGCCGTGCTTCTACGGGTCATCGACCGCTTACCCGATTGATAACGAAGGCTCAGGAACAACAGCATCAGAAACTTCAAGAGATGCTGACTGCAATGGCCGCACTTACTGGGCTAAAAGGAAATCCAGAGACCTCAGAGCAGCGTCGGAAACAAGAAACTGATACCGAGTTTCTTCGAAGAATGCTCGAGAGGAAAGAAAAAGAGGCCATGGAACAGGCATCTAACATCAAACTGTAAGTCCGTGTTGCCCACCCCGGTGCTTACGGGGAGGCGGAAAACATAATAAAAATCGGATTTTTAATGACTTAGGCAACATGGACTAAGCTTGTGAGGATCTTTGCTAAACATAAACTAGCTAACCCTAACTACAAAGTAGCTAAGTGATGAAAGGTTATACCTTTGGTCTTTAGTCCTTCTCTCCTTGCTCCTAGGTATGGTAGAAAAGGATCACCTTGCTTGTCTTCTCCCGTCAAAGAAGGATCCACCCGAAAGCCACCACCTTTAGCTTCAACTCCAAGCTAGGAGTAACTAGAGTGCAAGAAATGCTAAGACTTGAACCCTAGAAGTGAGTAGAGAAGATCAAGAGAGGGTTTTTCTCAAGCTTTTTGTTTCTCAACACATGAGAGGGAGAGAGCTTGAGGGAGAGGATGAGCAAGAGAGAGAAATAGAATGAGAGAATGAGAAAAAAATAGAGCCATTCTCACTAATATGTGTGAATTAATTTAATTGAATAATTAGCTAGATAATTATCATGGTAAATCATGACATGACCATTATCATTTCAAATTGCAAAGATCAAAAAGCATCTTCCAAAAAGAAATGATGATGGTCAAAGTGTCAACCTTGGTCAACAAGTCAAAGAAGTCAAATGGTCAACAACCACAACCATGGATAATTATTAAACTAATTACTAATTAACAATAACACACACATAAATATTAGGGTTAACAAAATGACAATAGCCATTAACCCTAATCAAGGTCCTCTCCCTCAATCTCAAGCAACTGTGCATACGCACCCGCATTCGTGATCCGAGGAACACGAACACAATGAGAAAAACCAATCTCAAATCATATACTAGGATCCGGCTTAAACCAAAGCCCGCTAGTATAAACTGTCCGGACAACAAACGTGCACAAGTGCGCGAATGTGAACGAACCCTGTCGCAAAACCTTGCGACCTCTACTCATTTTGCCTAAAGGCGAATAGCTCTCTGTGTGGGACTCTAAAGACTCGACACTACGCTGGCAGTGGGTTTAACCACAGACCGCAAGCGGCACTAGCTGTACGTAACGGTCCCCAGGTAGATGTCGATAAGAAGACTGACGAGGTGAACCCCATCTGCACTCCTACTGAGCCTGTATGTGACAGTCTCCGTACAGTCCGGTCTGTTCGTCTGATACATCGCATGGCGGGCCTAGGGGGGCGGTGAACGCCAGTCCTCTAATAGCGGTACAAGTCGTGTCGGAGTGTAGCCCAGAACACCCTGAGATAACACTGGAAACCTACCAGTATATCTCGCTTGCCCTGGCCAGGGACTACTCGTGTAATGGCTCTCCTAGACACAGCGCGATGTCAACCCCCAATACCGGGAGAGACGAATCCTGTCTAACCGTCACTGCCTCCAAGTGCTTCGGGACTGCACCCAAAAACTACCTGTTTGCACAGCTCCTTTGAGCCGTGGTAGGGTAGTAATCAAAGTGCAGTGGGAACACACTCGAGGCGAAGTGACAGTGTCAAGTCAGCGGACTAAGCTGTACTCATGTCACCTGGGAACTGATAACTGACGATAGGTATATTACCAACCAACAGTTCCCGACGAGTCCTGTCCAGTGTACTCGTAACCTAACGAGCACCCGCATACTATCCCAAGTACGACGTACTAACGGCTGTGGGACAGACCGTCTCCCACACTGGGATGAGAAGCGCATACGCTAGTCTACTCCGGAGTATCGATGCCCTGTCTCGATAGTCCAACGACCAGGGACCTGTATAAGGATGTGCTTATAGATTACCCAGCTCCCACGAGTGCGAGCGCCATCACAACGCTGGTAATCAAGCAAAGATCCTAAGGGCTCTACTAATATGTATACCAGCAATATGCTAAAAGAAACACATGCACATATTAAAGCAGAGACAAACCAAGTAGCATACTACCATTTCGAGCAAGATTGTATATACAACTGTGAATATCCCAAGCTTCCATTAAGTAATATACAAGCTAGTATGATACAGTAATGGCCTCTAGGGCATATACACTAACAATCTCCCACTTGCACTAAGGCCATGTACTGGCGTATCGAAGACCTATCATCTCGATCAGCCGCTCGAACTGAGTCTGGGGCAAGGCCTTGGTGAATGGATCTGCTGTGTTATCCTCTGATGCAACTCTCCGGACCTCGATCTCCTGGCGATCCACGATCTCCCTGATCAGGTGATACCGCCTTAAGATGTGTCTGGATTTCTGATGGGACCTGGGTTCCTTCGCTAAAGCTATAGCCCCGTTGTTGTCGCAATACAGAGGTATTGGGTCAACAATGGACGGAACCACCTGAAGTTCTTTCAAGAATTTCCTCATCCAGACAGCTTCTTTTGCGGCATCAGATGCAGCGATGTATTCCGCTTCCATAGTCGAGTCAGCAACGGTTTCCTGTTTGGAGCTCTTCCAACACACCGCCCCTCCATTGAGGGTAAAGACAAAACCCGACATGGACTTGGAATCATCCTTGTCACTCTGGAAGCTGGAGTCAGCAAAGGCCTCAACCTGCAGGTCTTTTCCGCCATACACCAAGAACATCTCCTTAGTCCTTCTCAGGTACTTGAGAATGTTCTTTACTGCTATCCAATGTTTCTCCCCAGGGTTTGACTGATACCTGCTTACCACACTCAGTGCATAAGCCACATCCGGTCTGGTACACAACATCGCATACATTATAGAGCCTACCGCAGAAGCGTAGGGTATAATAGACATGCGATCCCTCTCCAAATCAGTCTTGGGAGACATCTCTTTGGAGAGGGTGATCCCGTGACAAGCCGGTAGATTACCGCGCTTGGAATCTTCCATACTGAATCTCTTCAGTATGGTGTCGATGTACCTGGACTGCGAGAGTCCTAATATCCTCTTGGATCTGTCACGGTAGATCCGGATACCCAGAATGTAGGAGGCATCACCCAGGTCTTTCATAGAGAACCTGTGTGACAAGAACCCCTTGACAGATTGTAGCATAGGAATGTCATTTCCTATTAAGAGAATGTCATCCACGTATAAAATGAGGAATACTACAGTTCTCGCTACAAATCTACAATAGATGCATGGTTCATCTGGATTTTTGATAAAGCCAAATTCTTTGACCGTCTCATCAAAACAGATGTTCCAACTCCGCGATGCCTGCTTGAGTCCATAAATGGACTTGAGCAATTTGCACACCTTTCCGCTGCTCCCACCCTGAATGAAACCCTCTGGCTGGTCCATATAGACACACTCCTCTAAATGACCATTTAGAAAAGCTGTCTTTACGTCCATCTGCCAAATCTCATAATCGTGGAAAGCAGCGATGGCAAGAAGGATCCGAATGGATTTCAGCATAGCTACTGGAGAAAAGGTTTCGTCATAGTCCAAACCAGGTCGCTGACGAAAACCCTTTGCTACCAGTCTAGCTTTATAGGTCTCAACCTGTCCATCTACACCAATCTTCCTTTTGAAGATCCACTTGCATCCTACGGGTTTTACCCCGTCTGGAGCAATGTCCAACGTCCATACTTTGTTGGTGTACATGGACTCCATCTCGGTCCGCATTGCATCCAGCCATTTTACCGAGTCGACGCTCTGAATGGCTTGCTGGAAGCTAGTAGGCTCATCACAATCTAGGATGCAGTCCTCTCTATCCCCGTCAATGAGGAAACCGTAGTACCTCTCGGGCGGATGAGACTGCCTACTACTCCTGCGGAGCGGCGTAGGAATGTCCTGTTCTTTTGAACCTTCTGGTTCCACTAAACTTTCAGTAATAGTTTGTGGTTCTGGAATTTCTTCCAGTTCTATTGCGCTCCCACTTAATTCTTTTTCTATGAACTGATGTTCTAGAAAGTGGGCATGGCGAGAAACAAGGACTTTTTGTTCCTCTTCGTAATAGAAGTAATATCCCTTGGAGTTCTTTGGATATCCCACAAACTTGCACTGTACTGAGCGTGCCTCGAGCTTGTCCGCATGCTGCTTTTTTACAAAAGCTGGACATCCCCATGTCTTAATGTGATTAAGATAGGGTTTCTTCCCACTCCATAACTCATATGGTGTGGTAGGCACAGTCTTAGTGGGAACACGGTTCAAAAGATATGCAGCTGTTTCTAGCGCATACCCCCAGAACGATCGCGGTAACTCAGCGTTACTCATCATGGACCGTACCATATCCAATAGGGTTCGGTTCCGTCTCTCCGATACACCGTTATGTTGCGGAGTGTATGGAGGAGTAAGCTGAGAGAGAATTCCATTCTCTTTTAAGTAGTTCAGGAATTCGGCACTTAAGTATTCTCCTCCTCGATCCGATCTTAGGATCTTGATACTTTTGCCGGTCTGTTTTTCTACTTCACTCTTATATTCCTGGAATTTTTCAAAAGCCTCGGATTTATGTTTCATTAAGAAGACATAACCGTACCTTGAAAAATCATCCGTAAAAGTTATGAAGTAAGAAAAACCGCTTCGCGCATGTGTAGACATTGGACCGCACACGTCGCTGTGTACGAGTCCCAAGAGCTCGCTCGCTCTTTCTCCGTGTCCAGAAAACGGAGCCTTTGTCATCTTTCCTTTGAGACAGGATTGACAAGTTGCATACGATTGATATTCGAACGAATCTAAATATCCTTCAGTATGTAACTTAGTCAATCTTCTCTCGTTGATGTGACCCAGTCTACAATGCCATAAGAAAGTTTTATTAATTTCTGGAGACTTTCTTTTGTGTGTATTCTGGATATTGAAAATCTGTGGTTGGTTTAAAACGTATATACCGTTGTTCAATGTACCTGACCCAATCAACACTTGATTAAGGTGAATGTTCACTACATTACTTACAAATGCAAATTCATAACCTTCTTTAGATAATAAAGATACAGAAATGATATTACAGGTTGCATTTGGTACATAATAACAACTACGCAAAACCAAAAAGTGTCCATTTGATAATCCCAGGTGATAGTCCCCCACGGCCTCAGCATCCATGCTAGCACCGTTCGCAACTCTGAGGGTCATGTCACCTGCCTTCAAAACTCTACGCTTTCTCAACGCCTGCAAAGAATTACAGATATGAGATCCCGATCCGGTATCCAATACCCAGGAAGTAGAGTTTATAGATAGACAGTTTTCAATAACATACACACCTGAAGCTGAAGCTGCAACTCGCTTCAAATCCTGTGTTCTGGCTTTCCAAGCCTTGCAATCTTGTTTCCAGTGACCACTTTTGTGACAATAGAAGCATTCTTCCTTCCCCACCAGCTTCCCCGCTACCTTTGTTGCTTTACCCTTTCCCTTCGTATCCACTTTACCGACACCGCCTCTTGGTTTGGCGGGGGCTTTCTTCTTCTTGCCCTTGGCTTTCGCCCTGGACCTAGAAGAGGAAGATCCTCCTACAAACAAAGTGGATGTCTCCCTACCCTTCTGTAGGGTGCCCTCAGCAGTCCTCAACATGTTCAGAAGTTCGGCCAGTTCAACCTCCTTTCCTTGCATGTTGAAGTTAAGAATGAACTGGGCGTAAGTGGAAGGAAGGGACTGGAGAATCAAATCGGTATAGAGTTCATTCTCCAACGTGGTCCCAAGGTCCGCGAGCTCCTCTATGTAGCCGATCATCTTAAGCACGTGGTCCGCTACCGATGATCCGACGGCCAACCTTGCCGAAAAGAGCTTCTTCGACACTTCGTATCTTGCGATACGAGACTGCTCTCCATACAGTTCTTTTGTATGGAGAAATATAGACTCTAGGTCCATATTCTCGTGCCTCCTCTGATGTTCATTGTCCATCGAGGCTAGTACGAGGCATTTGGCCCTCGCGCAATCTATCTCCCATGTCTTACGGATTTCTACATCCGCGAAGCTGGAGGTGGGACCTGGGACGGGGGGAGCTTTGGTGGTAAGTATATACCCCAGCTTGTCATAAGTGATAGCCATTTTGACATTCCTGAGCCAATCTTTGTAGTTTGGCCCTGTCAATATGTTTTTATCTAATAGTAACTTAAGTCCGGTCATCTTGAATGGTCGCTGCAATTAGGAGAGAGAAAAGAAACACTTTAGCATGATGCTCTTACAAGTTTAGAGTGGTTTTTAGTTTGTCTAAACTGGATGGCTCCCACTGTCTCTCGAATCCCTTCTCAAACCATAAAGAAAAGGATTAGCCGGGATCATTCTCACCGTACAATACTTGCTTAACCGTTCAGCCAGGCCAGTGTCGGTACTTCGAGGGAGGTTTTCCAACGCTTTCGCGAAGTTCCTTAATTAAGTAACCTCTTTTCCCTGTGGGCGTAGCCCCGCTAACACCTTTCTAGGCACCTACTAGGTTTATAGCATTGATCGTTAAGTGAGAGTTTTCCCGAGGAGTAGCATATACTCACAGTAGGATCGGGATCCAAATATCATCGCGTGATAAAGCCGAAGGAATCCTACCAGAATTATCACACTCCAAATGGTATGCAACGCTAGCAAGTTTCAGTACTTATGAAACTCCCGATGTGGATTTTTGCCCCATGCTCTTATGACCTTGACTTTGGCCAAAATATCATAAGTCACATGTCAAGTTCTACCCGTCATTCTCCTGGTTAATTTGGACCCACCCGTACCTACCCTTGGCTTTGGCCAAAATGGCAGCACGACTGTCCCAAACCAACGCATCTATCTATGCTGCACATGAATACCCAAACGCTACCAATCACTATGCCTTGACTTTGGCCAAAATACACAGCTTGAATACTTTTGACCATTCATGTGGAATGACGGAGGGCTACGTATGGTTTTGGCGAAACCGTGAACGTAGTGAACTTGATATAATCGATGGAACGAGATAGCTTTTAAAAGGAGTGGTTCAAGCTCCGCGTTTAAAAGTTTTAGTTTTGAAAAGAACCGAGTGGTTTTCAAAATGTTCCAATCGACTTTTACTTGGTTTATTTCTTGCATTAGTTCTTTTAATGCGTCCCATCATTTAATCCTACCATTGCAGAAAACAACCAAAATATGACGTACGCTTATGCCATTCGCATTCGCCACGGGGCCCCGTCATCACCCGTTAGGTTACTTAACTAACGACAGAGCGGGGGCTGGGCTAGCGCGGCTGTAAAATATAAGCAACGCCTAAATAGTTATTATATATAAATATATAGCAATGATAGACATTACAGATCATAGATGAATACATTGGATATACTAGGAATCCGCAATGCGTTCGAGCCTGCAACGCAAAGCGGATTACACGGTCGCGGTGAATAGCCAAAACCCCACCCAAGACCCCTACGGGTGCGGCAAACTACCCGCCAAGCACCCGAAGCGAAGCAACCTCCCTCACCACCGTGAGTAGGCCACTCGGCGCTTCGAGATACCCGGTAGTTTGTGCACCCCCTCCATGGGTCTATCCTAGGAGCAAAAACAGTAAAAAGAATTATACAATGACGGCTACAACCCCGACCCGGTTGTGCGGCCATACAAAGAATATTATTACATCAAATTACATGTTACAAATGAATGAAAGAAAATAACGCTCATCTCACATCCAACCCGGCTATTCACCCGCGACAATCCAATCCATTCATATCCACAAACCAACAATCACAGATCACAGAGATGTATAACCCCGACTAATCGACTTATAGCGATTAGCCGACGTTCAATACATACAAGCATCACAGATATAACCGATATAGTTAAAGTGTAGTGAAGTTCCGAAAAAATACGGATTTATAGGCCCCCAAAAGTAAATTTTAGTTCTGGAAAATCTGGGCACATATAACATATCCTAAAAATCCTAAAACCAACTCAGAAACAAACTGCAGCAAAAACGATACAGAGAGTTGACAAGACGGCCGCGCTTCCGCGGCAAGAGCTTCCTTATGCCGCGGAAGCGCGGTCTTCTTGGCTCCTCTCTGGTTCGTATTTGGTGGTGTTTCACACAAAACCCTGAGACAATTTTACAAGTATAAATTTTTTTATTTTAACCAGGAAAAATTTTAACAGAAAGTTGGATTTTGAAAAAGTTTGGTTTTAGGGTTTTTCGGTTTCGAAACTTCGTTACACTTAACTACTTAGCTAGTTTAGGTTTAGTTAGGCTCTGATACCACTGTAAGTCCGTGTTGCCCACCCCGGTGCTTACGGGGAGGCGGAAAACATAATAAAAATCGGATTTTTAATGACTTAGGCAACATGGACTAAGCTTGTGAGGATCTTTGCTAAACATAAACTAGCTAACCCTAACTACAAAGTAGCTAAGTGATGAAAGGTTATACCTTTGGTCTTTAGTCCTTCTCTCCTTGCTCCTAGGTATGGTAGAAAAGGATCACCTTGCTTGTCTTCTCCCGTCAAAGAAGGATCCACCCGAAAGCCACCACCTTTAGCTTCAACTCCAAGCTAGGAGTAACTAGAGTGCAAGAAATGCTAAGACTTGAACCCTAGAAGTGAGTAGAGAAGATCAAGAGAGGGTTTTTCTCAAGCTTTTTGTTTCTCAACACATGAGAGGGAGAGAGCTTGAGGGAGAGGATGAGCAAGAGAGAGAAATAGAATGAGAGAATGAGAAAAAAATAGAGCCATTCTCACTAATATGTGTGAATTAATTTAATTGAATAATTAGCTAGATAATTATCATGGTAAATCATGACATGACCATTATCATTTCAAATTGCAAAGATCAAAAAGCATCTTCCAAAAAGAAATGATGATGGTCAAAGTGTCAACCTTGGTCAACAAGTCAAAGAAGTCAAATGGTCAACAACCACAACCATGGATAATTATTAAACTAATTACTAATTAACAATAACACACACATAAATATTAGGGTTAACAAAATGACAATAGCCATTAACCCTAATCAAGGTCCTCTCCCTCAATCTCAAGCAACTGTGCATACGCACCCGCATTCGTGATCCGAGGAACACGAACACAATGAGAAAAACCAATCTCAAATCATATACTAGGATCCGGCTTAAACCAAAGCCCGCTAGTATAAACTGTCCGGACAACAAACGTGCACAAGTGCGCGAATGTGAACGAACCCTGTCGCAAAACCTTGCGACCTCTACTCATTTTGCCTAAAGGCGAATAGCTCTCTGTGTGGGACTCTAAAGACTCGACACTACGCTGGCAGTGGGTTTAACCACAGACCGCAAGCGGCACTAGCTGTACGTAACGGTCCCCAGGTAGATGTCGATAAGAAGACTGACGAGGTGAACCCCATCTGCACTCCTACTGAGCCTGTATGTGACAGTCTCCGTACAGTCCGGTCTGTTCGTCTGATACATCGCATGGCGGGCCTAGGGGGGCGGTGAACGTCAGTCCCCTAATAGCGGTACAAGTCGTGTCGGAGTGTAGCCCAGAACACCCTGAGATAACACTGGAAACCTACCAGTATATCTCGCTTGCCCTGGCCAGGGACTACTCGTGTAATGGCTCTCCTAGACACAGCGCGATGTCAACCCCCAATACCGGGAGAGACGAATCCTGTCTAACCGTCACTGCCTCCAAGTGCTTCGGGACTGCACCCAAAAACTACCTGTTTGCACAGCTCCTTTGAGCCGTGGTAGGGTAGTAATCAAAGTGCAGTGGGAACACACTCGAGGCGAAGTGACAGTGTCAAGTCAGCGGACTAAGCTGTACTCATGTCACCTGGGAACTGATAACTGACGATAGGTATATTACCAACCAACAGTTCCCGACGAGTCCTGTCCAGTGTACTCGTAACCTAACGAGCACCCGCATACTATCCCAAGTACGACGTACTAACGGCTGTGGGACAGACCGTCTCCCACACTGGGATGAGAAGCGCATACGCTAGTCTACTCCGGAGTATCGATGCCCTGTCTCGATAGTCCAACGACCAGGGACCTGTATAAGGATGTGCTTATAGATTACCCAGCTCCCACGAGTGCGAGCGCCATCACAACGCTGGTAATCAAGCAAAGATCCTAAGGGCTCTACTAATATGTATACCAGCAATATGCTAAAAGAAACACATGCACATATTAAAGCAGAGACAAACCAAGTAGCATACTACCATTTCGAGCAAGATTGTATATACAACTGTGAATATCCCAAGCTTCCATTAAGTAATATACAAGCTAGTATGATACAGTAATGGCCTCTAGGGCATATACACTAACACAAACGAATGGCTCTTTTGTTCCAAGACATGGCTGGGATGATGTTACAGCCAGAACCTCAGCTGAAGACCCCCCGATCATCATTGAAGACGACAGAGGGGAGACATCGAACCCTCCTCCGGCTCTTTCAGCAGCTGATTTAGAGGGATTTTATAGATCAAAAATATTTGTTAATCGCAATCAAGAACGGCGTCGCTTGGTAGCTAGCCGGTGAGTACGGGTCGGTCCACAGGGATTTTGTGTTTTCCTAATCGCTCTAACGAGTTAATTCCGATGGGTGTCGGATTGATTATTTCTAAAACCTAAATTGATTTATACTAATATTATCTAGATCTAAGTCTTGCTAGGGTTAGGTCTAGGGTAAGTTGGGAGATTGAATGTTTCCTCACCGCTTTCAATGCCCTATTTTAGATCTATTAGGTGTTATGGTAATTATCAATAAAAGGGATTAGTACCATCGGGAAGAAACGGTGTTTCTTCCTCTAGGTTTTTGTCCTTCCATTATCGATCCTTACCCCAACCTCCATGGAAAACATACACAACCGGTCCTTTATACTACGGTATCACCGTTACCTCGAGGGGTAAGGTGCCGCAGGGAGCGGTGTGTGCGTGTATGCATGGAGTTCTAATTATTATGTGTGATGGGGCAAGAAAGGGGTGAGAGAGTTCATCTCTCAAACCTTTCCTTAAAGCTAACCCTAACAAGCGAGGAGACTACTCGCTTATTAGGGAATTGAATGACATTCTAATTTAAAGTAAACTAAGGCAATGGAATAAAAGAACTTACTAATTTTTATTGATGGCTCTCTCCAAACATCAACACAGTACAGATCTGAATTTATGAAATGAAAATAGGCATGACCTCAAAAAGGTTTTTAGGGTTCTATTTATAGATTCATAGAAACCCTAGGTTACAATCGCGTCATGTCTGCTTTTACAAAAATACCCCTTAAGAAAAAGACCTAGTCAACGCTCGCGCACCGCCAAAACTTTCTGCGCCGACACGGGTACTACATGGCCGCGGAACCGCGGCCAAACCCTACGTTTGGCCGCGGATCCGCGGCCGTATATGGAGCTTGGTGCTTCAATTTTCTTGGGGTTGTTTCAGCTGTATTTGGGTACTTGTTTCTTCAGGACTTTCTTCAGAATATCTTCTGAATCTCTTCCAGATCTTTCCAGTGAACATTGTAGTGGACTTTTGCCGTTGCTTCGTGACGAAGTCTTGATCCTTGCACTGCCTTGTACTTTGTGAACTGATTTTCATGTAGGCTTGATCAAGGTTCCAACATTTATTGGTCGTAGTCTCACTTTTATATCGTCTTTTGTCTTTTTCACTGTTTTTGTCCCGAGAATCTGTAACCTGCAACTAAGTAGCAGACATGGGTCAAAAGCATCTGTTTATTTGTAAAATAAGTAGGACCGGAGAATATAATAATGCAATATTATGATATGAACAAATACCCTCAAACTTATCTTTTGCTCGTCCTCGAGCAACCTAGTTTTATTCTCAACAAAAACCTAACCTCACTTTCGCAGGGAATCGCGATTGCACTGAGCTCGTGCAACAAACCGTTAAACCTCTAGGTGTCCCTAATAGGAGGAGTGTTGTCTCCTGAGGGTTTTCAGTGGATACTACCCACAAAATCCTATCAATTCGGCCTATTAACTTTTATTTTCCAATTAGGTTTTCTAACATGGAATTCTATTATCTTCGACTCGTAAATTATCCACCCATATTCTTCATGCTTCCTTATCATTCAACTTAAGATTATATATATTCTGTATACTTACTTAGCTTTCGGCATCTCTTAAGTTTTCCTTCTAGGGTTCTATCTCAACTTAGGAATTTTTATCATCTCTATTAAAGATATAAGTCTTATTCTTCATTCCTATCTCTTATCTAAACCTTAATCACATACCCCTACGTATGTGTATATATCACCCCTACACTTGGAAATTCAAATCAAGCAATCATACTCTTGTCCGTTGTCCAAAGCACTTCTTTAATTGGTGAATTTTAGATGAATTTTTCTTACACATCCTTCATGCGACCGTTAATACTTCTTGAGGTACCAACAACCGATTACAAGATGTGTTTGCACATTAAAGCATAATTCCTAGTCTTGCAACACCTAAGGCTTTAGCAGTGACTCCCAAACCAGTTGGTCTAAGGCACTAGGTGATGAAGCACCCTCGCTAAATATTTTTCTATTTTTGCAGCCTTAAGTAATCACAAAAACCAGTGTTCATTTTTTTTTATTATCTCATATTCACACTTGTATTTATTTTATTTTATTTTCTTCGTACTAAGGACTTTAGACAAGAGCATTTCAAGGTCTCTTCTACTATTCCAAGTTTCAAGGTGCGTGTTTGTGCAATTTGTAGGGTATACATTTTCAGAATCTAGACTTAAGCTTAGGAATTATTTTTCAAACTTATACTCTAATAAAAATATCAATACTTTTCCCTTGTTTTAACTTATCCCAAGAAGTGAACTCAAAATTTGCTTATTTCTAAATAAACTACAAAAACATATACTTTCTACCGTTAAATTTTAAGAAAAGTTATTTTTAGGGTTTTTAATTTACTAAGTCTAGATCTAGTTGTTCCTAGCTAGTTAACCTTTTTGTCAAACTAAAGTCAAGTATGGCCAAAATTGAATACTTTCATTTTTATAATTTTTGAAATTTTTTAATTTTTATGGGTTTTAAAATCAGTATGCAAATATACATATGAATGCGAAAGAAGAAGGCTTACCGAGCATACCCCCAAACTTAAACTTGACAGTGTCCTCACTGTCATGCTACACCAAGAAGGTTGAGAATATCGGCACTCCCCTGTTTATTGTTAAATCAAAAATATATATACAGAAAGGCCCCCCCAAACTTCATTGAAACAATGTTAAACATCATTTCCAAACTTTGCAAAGACCAAACGTCAACACCAACCAGTCGAAAAATTTATCTGTATAGAGTATCGGTTGGTGGAAGAACATGTTGTACCGATCCAAAAAAAATTGGAGAAGATAGAAGTGGTGGTATGGAAAGTGTGGAAGTGAATAGATAGGAGATGGTGATGAATCAAAACGAGAATGTGAATGATCAGCAATCAGTGGAATATTGGCATTCTCGTAGCTTATTAAAAGAAAAAGGGATGGTTCAACTTCTAAAGGAGGAGGTTGACTATCCACACTATCCCCAAGATATTTCTGTGGATCTTTTATTGACTTGGCATCATCAATCATATGCATATGATATTCAATTATGAGGGAACTAATCTCCTCGATGTCCGCCATAGTCCAGCCGAAAGCTTGCCGCTTATCTTGTAAGACCATTAAAAAGGCTTTCTCTTGCTCGAGGGCTAGAGAGGCCGATATGATAACGGGAAAGTTCTCATTCTCACCTATGTAAACATATTTAAGGTGAGACGGCAAGGGCGTGAGTTCGAGTTTCGGAGGAGAAACAGTCATAGGCAAGATTGGGAAATTTACCTCGAACTCAAAGGACTCCAACACATGTTCGAAATCACTGCAAACAACCGATTCAGATGGTTCAACTAACCCATCCAAAAATTCAAAAGACTCATATTCGGGCTGTGAGTCGTCAAAATCATCCGAAAAAGTAAAACATTCGTAATCAATATCGGTTGTGTCAACTGTGGTAGATTCAAGAAGGGACGCACTAGTGGCGTCAAAACTGTTTTCATCAAACAGAAATCTTTCAAGCTCGCAGTCCTCCTGCGTGATTTCGTGAATAGAGAAAAATTCTCGTGTACTAGTTTTAGGCACGGGGGGCAAACTTCCCAACTTGTAAATATTGAACTCACCGGACGTCTTCCCGAAGGATAGAGTCATGGAGCCATTTCGACAATTTATTACGGCATTGGAAGTGGCCAAAAATGGTCGACCGAGTATCATTGGAATTTGGTTTCGTGAGTTAGCAACAGGTTGTGTGTCCATAACAATAAAATCAACGAGGAATATGAAATCCTCTACTTTGATCAACACATCCTCTAACTCACCTCTAGGATGGGTGATTGATCGATCAACCATTTGGAGATACAACGAGTGGGTTTCAACTCTCCAACCCCTAATTTCTCATACACGGAGTAGGGAAGCAGGTTAACACTAGACCCAAGATCTAAAAGTGCTCGATTGATTTTCTTATCCCCAATTGTTATTGAAATCGTAGGACAGCCGGGGTCCTTTCGTTTTTGGGGTAAGGGTTGAGGTTGGTTAATAGCATTGCTCACTACACTAGCCACTAGCACTTTCTTGGGTATTTGAGACTTTCTCTTCGAGGAGCATAAACCCTTTAAGATTTTCGCGTACGAAGGGACTTGTTGGATTGTATCCAAGAGAGGTATATTTATGCTAACCTGTTTAAATAACTCCACAATCTTCTCCATTTGTGGAGTTGGTTTATTGGGACTCAGCCTGTTTGGAACTGGAACATTTTGAAAATCTGTTGAGTCCAATGTCTGTAGAGTAGAATATGGAGTTGGAACGGATCCCAGTGTCGGTGTGTTCGTGAAGTGAGAAGTGGGTTCGTTCGGATTAAAAGAAGAAGAGCCTTTTGAAGAATGAAGAATAGGCTCTAGCGGAGAAGATGAAGGTGTTGAAGAAGAGGATGGAGAAGAAGAAGAAGGAGGAGAAGAACCACCGGCGGGGGTGTCATCACTAATACCCACGTTATTTTGCAACACTCTTCCAGATCTCAACGTGGTCACCGCATTTACATTATGATTTTGATATTCATGTGCGTTGTGTGTGTGACCGGGATTTGGCAATGGTTGAGATGGAAGATTTCCCTTTTCTCTCTCGCTCAACGCAGCAGTTAGTTGTGCAATTTGTGCCTCAATAGATTTTATGCTTTGATCGTATGAAGCATTGTTGTGCACCAAAGACTGCATGGAATTTTCCAACCTTGTTGCGGATTCTGTAGATTGTTTGAGAAACGCATCTAGACTTTTTTCTAGCGAGATAACCTTATCATCATTTGGTTGAACAAAATTGTTCATTTGATTTGGATAAGGTTGTGGTTGGAAAGGTTGCTGGTATTGAGTTTGTTGGGGTGCTTGTTGTTGTGGAGGAGGAGGCCTTTGGAAGTTGTTGTTTCCTTGGAATTGTTGATTTTGATTCCAAGAAAAATTTAGGTGACTCCTCTAACCCGGATTATAAGTCGAAGAGTAAGGATCGTTTCTTTGTCGTTGCTAAAAGGCAACATTGACTTGATCTTGTCCTTGAACAGGTGGATTGTAAGGACACTCTTCGGTAAGGTGTGATGGATCCGAACAACAAGCACAAACAGTTCGTGGGGGTAGAGCAGGGGCAGGAGAAGACGATGAGATTTTGTTCTCAATGGCTTCTAGCTTTTTCGTAAGTGCAGCCATCTCGGCCTTCATAGCAATCGACATATCTAATTGATGTATGCCTGCCCTAGATTGACCAATAGAAGAAGATGAGGTGGTCTTTGTGCTCTCCCACTGAATTGTTTGTTCACTAAGATCCTCGAGAAACTGCCACGCTTCCTCACTAGATTTGGTTAGAAAGTGACCTTGACAAATGGTTTCTAGCAACTGCTTCGTTGCCGGGTTCAATCCCTCGTATAATGTTTAGCAAAGTTGCCAATTTTCGATCCTATGGTGAGGGCATTGAACGAGTAGGTCTTTGAATCTTTCAAAACACTTCCAAAATGGTTCGGAAGGAAGCTAGGAAAATTGTATAATCTCATTGCGAATTCTCGCGGTCTTGTGATGAGGATAAAACTTTTTAAAGCTTTAACAAACTTGTCCCAATTTCTAATTGAATGTGATGCTGTGCTGTATAACCACTTCTCGGCTAAGTCACATAAGGTGAATGGAATGACCCTTAGCCTTATAGCATCATCAGATAATTGGGTTGTCTTCATCATGGCGTAAACGTTTTGGAATTTGTTGATAAAGATATAGGCATCTTCGGATTCCAATCCGTGAAATTTTAGCAGCATATTGATGAAGTGGGGTTTTATCTCAAAATTGTCCCCATTTGCCGGTGGGGGTGAAAGACAGGTAGGTAAGGAGGCGCAGACAGGGTAGAAGAGATCCTGGAGCGCGATTCGTTGGGGCGCTTCAATAGGCGGGTGATTCGGGTTATTCGCACCTAACGGAGGTGGAATCAGTCCCGTGGGTAAGGCGTTGTTAGGATTATATCCCGACATACCTTTAGAAGAAGAATTTGAATGTGGAGGTAAGGAAATGGAAGGAATTTTGACTTCGGAGTCGAAAGGTTCGTCGGTCGGTACCAACGAAACATGGACTAATCGGGCGCTAGTGTCCCTAGTCCAAAGTGACATACACTAAAGAGGTAGTGTAGTCAAAAAGGTGAAAAACAGAATGTGGGGGTAAGAAAATGTCAATGAGAAGAAAGTGGGTGGTGGTGGGGTGCACGGACTTTAAGCGACAAGTTGCAAGTTTTTTTTTTCTGATTTTGTTTTTTTTATAAATTTTTTTCCTTTTTTCTTTTTCTCTTTATTTGGAACTGTTTGCAAAAAAAGATTTTTGATAAAGGGCTTAGACAAAAATACAATCAACCAGAAATGCACAATCAGGCCTAGATCTAGGGTCACCTAGGTCAGCTAGACAACTCCTAACCGTTCCAAAGGGCCAGAAATAGGACCTCAGCCGCCTCTTCACCGCCAATTGCGGCCAGGTAAGTGGCAGGTGAGTGGGAGGCTCTCCACTACAAGTAGTGGCCCTAATTAAGTAACCGCTCGCCTTAGACACACTTTCCTAGACACCGCAAAGTCAGGTTAGGATTAACGGCCGATACCTACAACTAGTCCTCTGTCCTATTGAGCGCGACGTCCTTAGGGCTGAGTCTAGTATTTTTAATTAAAGATTGGTCAATGCAAATGCCTTATGTGATTTCTGTGGTCCTGGAAAGGGTGATGAAATCCCCACCCAATCTGGATTGGTCTTAAGCCCCTTAAAGTCCGATTAAAGATATGCAAAACAGAAAAAATCACTTGCAATCAATTTTTTTTATTTTAAGCGCGGCGCAAAGAATCCTGCACAAGATTTGTTATTGGAAGGGGGAAGATTTTTTTAAGCGCAAAGAATCCTGCAGAAGATTTGACAGAAGATATATTGGGATTTGCAGAGGAGAGAGAAAGAGATCTTACAGCCCAAATTTCACGCGACAAAGCTTCCAACCCGTGGCGGTTCCACGGCCGGGAAGGATGTGCGGCGGCGGTTTCGCGGTGGAGCAGGTTGCACGGATCCCGAGAATTTTTCCCACGTGCTGAAGTCACAGACCCGCCGCGTTTCCGCGGCCAGATGTGCCTCACTACCGTGGTTCCGCGGTCTGTTGTCAGACTTGGTCCCCAAAAATTTCTGTGCCCCTCTGGTTTGACGTTCCTCTGTTGTTCAGATTTTTATTTTTCTGTTTCGCTCTCTGGATTTTTCCAGATCTGTCGATCCTGCAAAGATTCACATAAAAATACCCTTCAAACAATAAATGATAAAATTTTTATAATTTTTTTTGTTTTTATGATTTTTTAATTAGATTAACCCGAAATTGCAAAAAGGAAATTTTACGCCATCCCTGGTAACGGCGCCATTTGATTTTGAGGGATTTTATAGATCAAAAATATTTGTTAACCGCAATCAAGAACGGCGTCGCTTGGTAGCTAGCCGGTGAGTATGGGTCGGTCCACAGGGATTTTGTGTTTTCCTAATCGCTCTAACGAGTTAATTCCGATGGGTGTCGGATTGATTATTTCTAAAACCTAAATTGATTTGTACTAAGATTATCTAGATCTAAGTCTTGCTAGTGTTAGGTCTAGGGTAAGTTGGGAGATTGAATGTTTTCTCACCGCTTTCAATGCCCTATTTTAGATCTATTAGGTGTTATGGTAATTATCAATAAAAGGGATTAGCACCATCGGGAAGAAACGTAGTTTCTTCCTCTGGGTTCTTGTCCTTCCTTTATCGATCCTTACCCCAACCTCTATGGAAAACATACACAACCGGTCCTTTATACTACGGTATCACCGTTACCTCGAGGGGTAAGGTGCCGCGGGGAGCGGTGTGTGCGTGTATGCATGGAGTTCTAATTATTATGTGTGATGGGGCAAGAAAGGGGTGAGAGAGTTCATCTCTCAAACCTTTCCCTAAAGCTAACCCTAACAAGCGAGGAGACTACTCGCTCATTAGGGAATTGAATGGCATTCTAAATTAAAGTAAACTAAGGCAATAGAATAAAAGAACTTACTAATTTTTATTGATGGCTCTCTCCAAACATCAACACAGTACAGATCTGAATTTATGAAATGAAAAGAGGCATGACCTCAAAAAGGTTTTTAGGGTTCTATTTATAGATTCATAGAAACCCTAGGTTACAATCGCGTCATGTCTGCTTTTACAAAAATACCCCATAAGAAAAAGACCTAGTCAACGCTCGCGCACCGCCAAAACTTTCTGCGCCGACACGGGTACTACATGGCCGCGGAACCGCGGCCAAACCCCACGTTTGGCCACGGATCCGCGGCCGTATATGGAGTTTGGTGCTTCAATTTTCTTGGGGTTTTTCAGCTGCATTTGGGTACTTGTTTCTTCAGGACTTTCTTCAGAATATCTTCTGGTTCTCTTCCAGATCTTTCCAGTGAACATTGTAGTGGACTTTTGTCGTTGCTTCGTGACGAAGTCTTGAACCTTGCACTGCCTTGTACTTTATGAATTGATCTTCGTGTAGGCTTGATCAAGATTCCAACATTTATTGGTCGTAGTCTCACTTTTGTATCGTCTTTTGTCTTTTTCACTGTTTTTGTCCCGAGAATCTGTAACCTGCAACTAAGTAGCAGACATGGGTCAAAAGCACCTGTTTATTTGTAACATAACTAGGACTGGGGAATATAATAATGCAATATTATGATATGAACAGCAGCCAAAGAGGAAACCTTCTCCAAGGACGCTCTAGATGACTACATTGCTCAGCAAATACGTGCTCACCAGGCGAATGAGGCGGCCGACCAAGTTGTTAAAACTGGGTGACCATATCCAGACTGGTATGACCAAATAAAGTACCCACCGGGATATACGATCCCTAAATTTCATGTATATAAAGGGACGGGGAATCCACATTAGCATGTCTCTCAATTCAGAGCCTTGTGCGGCAACACTGGGGGTGATGATAAACTTCTACTCCACCAGTTTGTTGGTAGCTTGTCGGAGACGACATTCGAGTGGTATTTTGAGCTTCCAAACGACTCTGTCAAGACATTTGCGGAGATGGAACTGCTGTTTACGCAGAGATTCGCGAGTGCTAGTGAACGCACCCCAATAATGGCATTGATCAATGCCAGGGTGAAGCCAAGTGAAACGTGGGTGCAGTACGCAATACGATGGCGGAATTTATGGTCAAAATGTGAGCAGCGTATCGAGGAAGCGCCGGCAGTGGGCATGTTCGTGAGCACTCTTGACCCTCAAGCGACCATCTCGCAATTTATGATGTTCTTCAAGCCGACCACGTTCCAGGCTGATCGATAAACTGGCCCAAATGGACCAGATGGGTCATAGATCGTCTCCTCCGAAGCCGGAGCCGCGAAACGAAAAGGGTAAAGGGAAGGCGACATTCGTTGTGAATACTCAACAGCAGACCAGTGGACCAAAACTAACAGACCAACTGGACGAGAGACGACGATACTATAATGAGAAAATGAAGCGTCCTTACTCGTTCCCCCGGGACAAAACGAAAAGATTGTTCGAGCTAGCGGTGCACAACAGGCTCATCAATCTGCCAAATCCAAAACGACCATTGCAACCCGGCGAGGCTAATAGTCCTAATTATTGCCCCTACCATCAAACGTTAAGCCTTCCAATTAAAGATTGCTTCATCTTCAAGGGCTGGATTGAAGACCAGTATCAACAGGGCAAATTTACCCTGTCCGAGAACTGGAAAGTGAACCCACCACAGCCACACGCGCCTAAGAAGACGGATACACCGGGGGCATCATGCTCCTTCATAGAAGAAACTCTATGGGAGGTCTCTCTTTCAGCCAAGACGAAAAGAATGCTGAAAGATCTCCAAACATGCCCGGCGATCAGGTGGAAGAATCCACTAGAAACCGAGATCATCGAGGGAATGCTAAAGCCGTGCCCGACTCCAAAAATTGGTGGTGATAGCCAAAGCACTCACACCCAACCGTCAAAGTCTTCGAAGAAGAAGAAGAAGACCAAAAAGCCCGAGAAGCCTAGTGACAAGCGTACGGACCTGCAGAAGCAGATTGACGCGCTGGAAGAATATAATCAGAAGGCACGGACCCTAGTCACACTCCAAGAATTTCTCAGCCACGTCCTTGAGGACGGAAATGATGACATTTTCTGGAACAAAAGGTTTTTGTTTCTCGTAATGCCCATTTTCTGGAACATCAGTTTTTAGAAAAGGAAATAAGTGGGAGCGAAATAGAACTGGAAGAAATTCCAGAACCACAAACTGGTACTGAAATTTTGGTAGAACCAGTAGTTCAAGAAGAACAGGACATTCCCGCACCCCTCCGCAGGAGTAGTAGGCCGTCTCATCCGCCTGAGAGATACTACGGTTTTCTCATAGATGGGAATAGAGAGGATTGCATCATAGATGATGATGAACCTACTGACTTCCAGCAGGCCATCTAGAGCGGCGACTCGGTACGATGGCTAAATGCAATGCGGACCGAAATGGAGTCCATGTACACCAACAAAGTATGGACTTTGGACTTTGCTCCAGATGGGGTAAAACCCATAGGATGCAAATGGATCTTCAAGAAAAAAATTGGTGTAGATGGACAGGTGGAAACCTATAACGCTAGACTTGTTGCAAAGGGTTTTCGTCAAAGACCTGGTTTGGACTATGACGAAACTTTTTCTCCAGTGGCTATGCTCAAATCCATTCGGGTCCTTCATGCTATTGCTGCCTTCCATAATTATGAAATCTGGCAGATGGACGTAAAGACGGCTTTTTTGAATGGAAATTTAGAAAAGTGCGTCTATATGGATCAGCCAGAGGGTTTCAATCAGAGTGGGAGCAGCGAGAAAGTATGCAAGCTGCTTAAGTCCATTTATGGACTAAAGCAGGCATCGTGGAGTTGGAACATCTGTTTTGATGAGACAGTCAAAGAATATGACTTTATCAAAAATCCAGATGAACCGTGTATATATAGTAAAGTTATAGCCAGAAGTGTCGTATTCCTCGTCTTGTACGTGGATGACATTCTATTGATAGGAAATGACATTCCTATGCTACAATCTGTCAAAGGATTCTTGTCACACAGGTTCTCCATGAAAGACCTGGGTGATGCCTCTTACATTCTGGGGATCCGGATCTATCGTGATAGATCCAAGAGGATGTTGGAACTTTCGCAGTCCAGGTATATCGACACTGTACTGAAAAGATTCAGTATGGAAGATTCTAAGCACGGTAATCTACCGCCTTGTCACGGAATCACCCTCTCCAAAGAGATGTCTCCCAAGACTGATTTGGAAAGGGACCGCATGTCTATTATACCCTACGCTTCTGCGGTAGGCTCTATAATGTATGCGTTGTTCTGCACCAGACCAGATGTAGCTTACGCACTGAGTGTGGTAAGCCGGTATCAGTCAGACCCAGGGGAGAAGCACTGGATAGCAGTAAAGAACATTCTCAAGTACCTGAGAAGGACTAAGGAGATGTTCTTGGTTTACGGCGGAAAAGACCTCAGGTTGGAGGCCTTTGCTGATTCCGGCTTCCAGAGTGATAAGGACGATTCCAAGTCCATGTCGGGTTATGTCTTTACCCTCAATGGAGGGGCGGTGTGCTGGAAGAGCTCCAAGCAGGACATCGTTGCTGACTCGACGATGGAAGCGGAGTATATAGCTGCTTGCGATGCCGCAAAAGAAGCAGTCTGGATGAAGAAGTTCCTAACAGAACTTCAGGTGGTTCCTACCATTGTTGATCCAATAACTCTGTATTGCGACAACAACGGAGCTATAGCTTTAGCGAAGGAACCAAGGTCCTATCAGAAGTCCAGACACATCTTGAGGCGGTATCACCTGATCAGGGAGATCATTGATCGTCGGGAGATCGAGGTTCGGAGAGTTGCTTCTGAAGAGAACATTGCTGATCCATTCAGAAATGCCCTACCTCAGATTCAGTTCGAGAGGCTACTCGTGATCATCGGATTTCGATATGCCAGTACATGGCCCTAGTGCAAGTGGGAGATTGTTAGTGTATATGCCCTAGGGGCCATTATTGTATCATACTAGTTTGTATATTACTTAATGGAAGCTTGTGATATTCACATGTATATAACAGTCTTGCTAAACATGGTAGTATGCTACTTGGTTTTTCTATCTTAATATGTGAGTATACGTATTGATAGAGCTCTTAGGATCTGTAAGTCGATGTACAACACCCCACGACTTGCGGGGAGGCGGAAAAATGAAAAACGATCTTGTTCTTTGCTTAAACATCGACTAACCGCACGAATCGAAGCTAAACGATAACTAACAAGAAACATAGAAGTTCTATACTACTATGTTTAGGGATTATACCTAACGAATCATGTCCTTCATCTTTGCGAACTCCTCCTCCTCCTCGGCCTTCTCGAAGTAGTAGACGATCCACCCGAGAGCTTTACTCCAGGCTTAGCCTCTAAACTTGTCTTTAAGTGCTAATCAAAGAAGCTAGGTGATATAGAGTGAGGGTTATGGTTTAATTAGTCTAACTAATCCTTGTACTCAACACATGAGAGGGGAGGATTAGGGTTTGAAGAGGGAGAGCTTGAGGAGAGAGAAGGTGAAGATAATAATGAAGTGAGAATAATGAGTTATCATAATATATATCAAGCATTTCTTTTTACCAAGAAAAGAAAAGAAATGAATTTAACAACCATGCTTGATAATATCTAGTGATGATTCACATCCATGAGTCATTAAGCATTTATGATGCATTAATGACATGGATGAATCATCCATATGACTCACTAATCACATTCATTGTATATGCCACCTAAACCTCCTTAGTCACCATCTTCTAGAAGCTTCTCGCGCAATTACGAGAACTCCCCTCCTTTCCGCAAAAATACGGAAAAACTTTAGACTGTATAAATCCAATAACCGGATACCAGTAACTGGCTTAAACCAAAGCCGACTGGTAAAAACTGTCCGAAAGTCGTACGTGCGTAAACACACGTATGCGTCCGAACCCTTGTTGTAAAACCATACGACCTCTATATCGTTTCGCCCGGAGTAGGGAAACTCTCTGTGTGGGACTCTAGAGACTCGAATACTACGCTGGCAGTGGGTTTAACCACAGACCGCAAGCGGCACTAGCTGTACGTAACGGTCCCCAGGTAGATGTCGATAAGAAGGCCGATGAGGAAACCCATCCGAACTCCTACTGAGTCTGATGTGACAATCTCCGTACAGTCCGGTCCGTTCGTCTAAGACTATTGCATATTGGGCCTAGGGGGCGGCAAGCGTCAGTCCCCTAATAGCGGTATAAGTCGTGTCGGAGTGAAGCCCATTACACCCTGAGAAACTACTGGAACCTACCAGCAAATCTCGCTTGCCCTGGCCAGGGACTTTGCGTAATGGCTCTCTGACACAGCGCGATATCAACCCCCAATACAAGGAGAGACGAACCCTGTCTAACCGCCACTGCCTCCAAGTGCTCGGGACTGCACCCAACTGCTACCTGTTTGCACGACTCCTTTAAGTCGTGGTAGGGTAGCAATCTAAGAACAGTGGGACACACTCGAGGCGAAGTAGCAGTGTCAAGTCAGCGGACTATGCTGTACTCATGTCACCTGGGAACTATTCACTGTGTTGCGCCACGGCAGCGCCCCGGCCGTCTATCCGAGGCCAAAATGCGGAATCAAAAATTTTTCCTTACTCGGAAACCGGCGCTACCGCGGACAAAGAAAACCCGGATCGTTTACCATTAACCTATACTAGCTAACTAGAGAAAGGGTGAGAGAAGTATACCGAGTGATCCGAGTACTCCGGTCTTCTCTTCATCGTCCCGATCTCCCGCGGAAAGTCTTGTCTCCACATCGTCGCCTCCTCGCCGGAAGGGCACCACATCGCCTGCGTCTTTTACTGGCTCCCGCCTCAATACCGAGGCAACTCGGGCATGAAGCCGGCAACTCGACATGCTCAAGATATGCTGTAGAATGTAGTGTAGAAGATGCTTGTCTCTTTGGGGTTATGTTGTTGCCAATGAGGATGATGGAGGAAACAAGGATTAGAAAAATGGTGCTTGCATTTTTCTAGCATGAAAACAAGATCAAGAAAGAAACTCTCAAGAATGAAGCTCTCTCTTCTTCTTCTCACAACCATAAAAAAAAAACTTATCATCTTTGAAATGGTGGAGGAAAAGAATATGAAGCATGAAGGGAGGTGAGTGTAGGAGATCAAAGAGGTGACCACATCCTAGACAAGAAAACATCAACCATGCTTTTTTCTTACATCAAAACCATACCCTCATTAATGCAAGTAATGGTGCAAAGATAATGAAGCCATCATAATCAATCTTTATGCAAGAAAACCCCTCCACAAATGTAATTTGCAAAACTGCAAATTACCCCCTCCATCGGAAAAGTCCGGCCGGGAAAGAACAAAGGAAAACCGGCCGGAACGGAATGCAAACTGGCAACTCCAGAAAACTGGTCCCGTAATAAATTACAGGAAAACCCCGATACTGTGCATACACACCCGCATCTGTATTCCTACCGGATACAAATGCAAAGAGACAAAATCTACACTGTACTAAACTAGGACCGGCTTAAGCCAAAGCCGGCTAGTAAAAACCGTTCGATCCTGATCCGTGCAATACCGCACGTATCTGATCAAACCCTGCCATATAACTATACGGCTACTAGTACAAAACTGTCCGATCCTGATCCGTGCAATACCGCACGTATCTGATCGGACCCTGCCATATCTCCATACGGCCTCTACAGCGTTTCGCCCGAAAGCTTGAGTAACTGTAAGTGTGGTGGACTCTAAAGACTCGTCAATACAATGGCTGTGGATTTAACCACTAGCACGTCAGAGGTATAAGCCAATACGTGACGGGCCACCAGCTATTGACCAAAAGGGACGTCGATGAGCGAACTCATCCTGACACCCTACTGAGCCTGTCAGTGACAATATCCGTACAGTCCGGTCCGTTCGTCTATGAGCATCGCATGTCAGGCCTAGGGGGTTGGTAAAAGTCAGACCCCCAAAGGCGGTACAAGTCGTGTCGGAGTGTAGCCCAGAACGCCCTGAGATACTACTGGAATACCTACCAGTAAATCTCCTGCCTCGCCCGAGGGCTTTGCGTAATGGCTCTCCTAGACACAGCGCGACCTCATCCCCAATACCGGGAGAGACGAACCCCTGCAGATCCGCTCACTGCCTCCATGTGGCTCGGGACTATACCCAACTAAAACCTGTTTGCACGACTCCTTTGAGCCGTGGTAGGGTAGTAATCAAAGCACAGTGGGAACTCACACGAGACAAATGACGATCTCAGGTCGATGAACTAACCTGTACACATGTCACCAGGGAACTGCTATCTGACATCTGGTATAAGACCAACTAGTAGGTTCCCGGCGAGTCCTGTCCGGTGTACTCATAACCCAATGAGCACCTGTATACATCTTAGGTGAACCAACTGACACCAGTGGCTTGTGAGACCGGCCATCGCCCCTCGTCGGGGTCTCGACTGTATACACTAGTCTACTAATGGAGTATCGATGCCCTGTCTCGAAACTCCTACGACTAGGGACCTTTTAAGGATGTGCTTATAGACCCCAGCTCCCACGTATATGATCGCCATCATACTGCTGGTCGTCAAGCAAGAATCCTAGGGGCTCTATCAACGTGTAATAGCGACATGTCAGGTCACCTAAAGCAGTACACGATGATAAAGATAAACCAGATAGCATACTATCATCTCGAGTAAGACTGTCCTACCGGGATAGGTCCTCCCTCAATCATTGTAATCACGTGCCTGTGATCCAATAATTGACTCTGAGGGCACTATCTCCAACAATCTCCCACTTGCACTCAAGGCTAATTATTGCGATGTCGCATACTCACAGCCCGTGTGATACCGAACACCCAACTCCTCTACTAGTCAGTCTCACAGTGCTCGTTTGCGAAACTATTGCGTTCGAGGAATAGCCTCGGTGAGTGGATCCGCTATGATGTTTCTTTCTATGTCTCTCTATATCTCAAATTCGCGGAGAAAACCATCTCCCGAAATGAGCAATACCTGTCTTAGAATGTCTGGATGTCTGATGGGACCTAGCTCATAAATGAACTCCAAATCCAAACTTCTTAGACTGTATCATCAACTGAAACTAATCAGTATCCCGCGCCATGCCTCCCTCAGTATTGCCTTGGACCACCTGTCCAAAATACTGCCCCTCGTCAGAGGGAGAACTATAACTCTGACAACCTCCTTGTCGTCCATATCACCTTGGAAGCCTGGAGTGATAACCGTCTCCTAAAGGAGGCAGCCGTTATCATATCCCTAGAACATTCAGTTATGTTCTAAAACTGCTTCCGACTGTTCCTCCAGGATTGGATCAATATCAACTTATTGCATCCAGTGCAAGAACAACATCTGGTGTGGTACTTGACATCTCATGATTGACTCAATTGCCTAAGCAAGTGATCTGTCAATCATGCACATCCTCTCCCCTTTAGTCTGTAAGACACCTTTAGAGAGGGTGACTCCATCACCTGCAGGTACACTACCGTGCCAGGAGTCGTCCATTCTAAATACTCTTAGAATGCTGTCAAATTACCCTGATTGGGAAACCACCCAAATCTAGATCTAAAACCATAGATCTAGTAACCAGTATGTCTGATATAATGTCCAAGTCCCATGTGGAGAAAACACTGTGTGACGACCAAAGCATAACCGATCGTAGTATAGGAATATCACTTCCTACTACCTTCTCAACAGACCCATCCCCTATTCTGATGACGTCAAACCCATGACCGTCACATCAGAAACAGATGATCTAACTCTGCTATATCTGCTTTAGTCTATAAATAGACATAAGCATGATGTCCACCAAAGCTACCGCTGCTCCCACTGACTACGACAACCCTCTGCCAGAGTCATATAGACGTGCACTTCTAAAGCTAGTTTAGAACGACGCTATACTCATCCTCCTGCCGGGTCTCGCAGCCTGGAACAACAACAATGGCAAGTGTGGGTAAACAAGAACTTCCCTGTCACTGTCCTTGAGGCTACCGGAGTACCTCTCGGGTGCCTGAAGTTACCCACCTTTTCTGCGGAGTGGCCAATGGAATGTCAAATCAGATTGAATCTTTAGGTTCCTTATCAAATCTTCAGTAATCGTTTGCGGTTCTGGAATCACTTCCAGTTCTACCATACTCCCACTGCTGTTTTCTGAAAAATCCATTTCTTTTAAAAATGTGGCGAGTCAAGAACAATATCATTATTGATCTTCCAGATGGTAGAAAGTCAACCCTCGTCATAGCCTGGGTCAACCCACAAACAGCCATTACAGAAACGTGCCTTGAGTTATCCGGAGTCTGGTTTCAAGCATAAGCCGGACAACTCCCCGTACCTTAACATCGTTAAGATATGAACTGTTCTATATCCAATATAGAACCAGAGGCACTGATTTAATTGAACCAGATTCAAATTATGCAGCTATCTCCAGTGCATGTCAACTAAATGGAGAGAGGCCGATCAGCGTTACTCAACTTAGGAATGCTTCCAATTATGAGTAACCTGAAAGAGAAGCAATTTCTCTTTATCATTACTATCAACTGAATACCTTACACAAGTACCTACATCTTCGATCACTTTGAAGAATCCCGATACTTGCTATACCTGGTTCTCTACTCTATTCAAATACCTATAACTCCTCAAAACTTAGACCCTGAGTTTCTACGAAACACATGTCTAAGAACTAGAGAAGTCAAAAGTAAACAGAATATAGTATGAGGACCAACCCCTCTGTCCTAATGGACACTGGACAACATACAATACTCTGTATAAGTCCGCTGAGTCTAACAACTCTTTCACTGTGTGTCGTAGGTTGAAAGCTGTACTTATGGCTAAGAAGAATTACACCGCTGTTTGATGCTCCTTACCTAACCATCCACTGATATAGGTAAATGTCATCGACATAATATCAAAAGGTATATCTCACTCTATGAAAATAGACGTACAGATATATCAATTTGAAATTGGTGCACAACAGCGGATATTCATAACCAAATATTTGCCGACCGGCAAACAGCCCAGGTGATCTCCTCAAATATCACCGATTACAACGAATCCCGATATAATGAGGATGATCACCCAATTCCCAATAACTTACTCCCACTCATCATCTGTAAAACCATACAGATGTGAGAATCATACCTGGTAAATACATACCCTGGAGTAAGTGTCTAATCGGGAAATCAGTTTTCTTTTAATCATTACACAGTAAAAACTGAAACATTGAAATGTTTCGTCGGGGTATCCTGGTATTCCTAGTAATGCCTCTTCCATTATCCAGATTCACAACTATAACCGTATAATTCTTTGCCACCTCTCCAAATCCCTTTATATGTCTTTAGTCATTACCTTCTGTACACCCCTTTAAGCCAAATGGTTTTCTTCCTTCCCTACCGTTCGGCACCAGCCTATGGTTTGGAAGAAGACTATCCAAAAAGCATAAAGGGTGTACTGTCCTAATCCTAGGAGCACTTGCAACGCGAGAGAAGGTGAAGATAAAAGACACCTGAATGTACTTTATTCCTATTTCTCCTGAACCAGAATCCATCCCCAAACTGGAACAAGTTCCTTTCGAGTTCGTATATAACCATACGATGGAGTATCCAAATAAACTGTAGATCTTCGTAGTGATACGGAGTGTCCTGGAGAAATACAAAGGTGATTTAGATTTGGCGAAGATATACTCGGTTTGGTCGTGAATAGCAGTCGCATTTTACTTTGCCCTTTTACTAATCCCTTTATTTTGTCTTAACTTAATACCTTCTGTACACCATCGTTATGCTAATTGGTTTTCTTCATTCCCCACCGTTTGGCACCAGCCTAAGGTTTGGAAGAAGACTATCCAATTTGCGTAATAGGTGTACTATCTCCTAAACCAAGGAGTACTCGCAATGAGAGAAGGTGAAAAGAAAAGAAAACTGAATAATCCTATTCGTTTTCTCCAGAACCAGAAACCATCCTCGAAATCCTTCGAGTTCGTATATAACCATACGATGGTTTTGTCCAATGGAAGTGGACGTTCGTAGTAATACGGGGAGTCCTGGAGAAAAGGGTAAAAGTAGGAGTGGCAATGAGGTCTGCAACTCTGACAATCCAAAAGCCTGTGTTAAGAAGGTTCGATCAACTTGGTCACTGAGTCATAGTCCAGGGTCGGGTCAATGGTCGCTGCCAAAGAGAGAGAGAAAAGAAACACTCAGCGTGCACTCTAACCTAGATCAGAATGGTTACCACTTTATCTAATCTGGAAACCTCCCACTGTACCGTCAAATTCTTCTCCAAACCTGAAAGAAGAATTAGTCGGGATCACCCGAGGAGTAAACCAACTCATCAGTGGGAATCGGGATCCAACTATCATCGCATGACAACTTGACGGAATCCACTCAAGTCACCACACTCCAGAAGGTATGCGCATATTTGGCAAGTTTCATTCTTTTGAAACTCCCGATGTGATTTTTACCCCTAGGACCCAAGTGACCTTGACTGAGCCAACATATCAAAGGATCCTAGTCAAGTTCAACCCGTCATTATCTTGATTGCATTAGACCCACCCGCACGAATCCTTGACTGAGCCAAAATGACCGCACGACTGTCCTAACCAATCTCATATCCATGCTACAGAAAAGCACTACATAGCTACCGAACACTACGCCTCGGCTAAGCACGACATACGCAGCACGAATACTAAGTAATACCAATCTGAAATGACGGAGGGCTACGACTGGTTTTTGGCGAAAAACCTTTAACGTAATGAACTTGATATCGTTGAAGGAACTGCATAACTTTTTAGAAAATATAGTGACGAAAACCTTTACTAAAGAGGTCACTCCCGGTGAAGGGATCTCGGCTCTTTCCCCGTAGAATGAGGTGCAGGATATTCCAACTGAATACCACGATGCAAAGCAAAAGTAATCGGCTATAGTGAAGTTAATGCTCTGACGCAAACTTCTGTCCAAAGGGTCACTCCCGGTGAAGGGATCTCGGCCCTTGCCTCGTCGACTGAGGAGCAGGATATTCCAAATGAATACCATGATGCAAAACAAAAGTGAACGTCCTTGCAATAACAACTTTTTGAAAAGTGTTCCAACAACATCAGAATTAGGTTTGTTTATCTTGCATTGATCCGAATCAATGCAGTCCCATCAAATGATCACACCACAAAGAACGAAAATATACTGACGTACGTATATGCCATCCGCATTCGCCACTGGGTCCCGTCATCACCCGTTAGGTTAGCTAACTAACGGCAGAGCGGGGACTGGACTAGCGCGGATGAAAAACATATACAACATCTACTAATATATATACCAATATATAGTATTTCGCTCAAGGCGTGAATAAAATGCAACATCACAGAAATGTACAGCATCACAGAACAAAACAGATATCTGGAAGCCCCGGGTTTCACAGAGCCGCTGCTGAAACCCGACGTTCCCCTGGTCGTGTGGATAGCCTGTGCAATGAAATTCTAGACCCCTACAGGCGCGGCAAGTCACCCGCCAAAACCTGAAGCGAGGCAGCCCCCTTCAGCACCGTGAATGGACCACCCAGCACTTCACGGAGTCCGGTAACTTGGGCACCCCTCCTGGGTCAACCTGTACCCCCTACGAGTGCGTCGAACAGCCCGCCAATTCCAGACTGAAGCCCCCTCCGTCCCAATGCCATGAGATGCGGGCTTGTTGCCCTCCAGAACCCGGCTATCCGTGCACCCCACCGCGGGGCAATCCTAGTACAGAAAGTAAAATATACATACACCGGGTACATCGACCGCAACCAGGTCGTGCCCCAAAAGAATAATACAAACAGGCAGTGACGGCAGTCCACATGTCGGACGCTCGCCCCGCAATATCAAATGTACATAATACAACAAAACTGTACTAGCATTGCATCCAGGCTATCCCCCACGACCGATCCGCAACATCACAGCATAAACATAGAACATCAACGTGAAAGTCACGTTCGCAAATCCGTCTAACCGGGCTATAGCAGTTAGACCGGATTTACCGATCGAGTGACATTCACGGTCGCAGATATAATGTAAATACTGTGAAAAATGTGTTTAAAATATCCGACCGATCAAATTTTAACAAGTGGGCCCAAAGCATAACTGTAGCACATCAAGAAATTCTGGGCCCAAAATTAATGTTCCAAAACCCCTAAATTCAACCCAGAAGCCCACTAGAAGAACCCGGCCCATTGATCCGTACACACTGCGGCGGAACCGCGGCCCAAAGTGGGTATTTGCCACGGTTCCGCGCTCCTGGTGAAAGGTCAATGGTTCGAATTTTCCCAGAAGTCTTAATTATTCCAGCACAGTACTTTTATGCAACCTGAAAAATTTTTAGACTCAAAAAAAATTCAACAGAAAACTGTCGTGAAGAAAATACGGGTTTTGGACATTTCGATCGATCGGAACTGAAAAACACATTACACAAAGCTAGACTAAGTTAACGGCGTGGCTCTGATACCATGTTGCACCACGGCAGCGCCCCGGCCGTCTATCCGAGGCCAAAATGCGGAATCAAAAATTTTTCCTTACTCGGAAACCGGCGCTACCGCGGACAAAGAAAACCCGGATCGTTTACCATTAACCTATACTAGCTAACTAGAGAAAGGGTGAGAGAAGTATACCGAGTGATCCGAGTACTCCGGTCTTCTCTTCATCGTCCCGATCTCCCGCGGAAAGTCTTGTCTCCACATCGTCGCCTCCTCGCCGGAAGGGCACCACATCGCCTGCGTCTTTTACGGGCTCCCGCCTCAATACCGAGGCAACTCGGGCATGAAGCCGGCAACTCGACATGCTCAAGATATGCTGTAGAATGTAGTGTAGAAGATGCTTGTCTCTTTGGGGTTATGTTGTTGCCAATGAGGATGATGGAGGAAACAAGGATTAGAAAAATGGTGCTTGCATTTTTCTAGCATGAAAACAAGATCAAGAAAAAAACTCTCAAGAATGAAGCTCTCTCTTCTTCTTCTCACAACCATAAAAAAAAAACTTATCATCTTTGAAATGGTGGAGGAAAAGAATATGAAGCATGAAGGGAGGTGAGTGTAGGAGATCAAAGAGGTGACCACATCCTAGACAAGAAAACATCAACCATGCTTTTTTCTTACATCAAAACCATACCCTCATTAATGCAAGTAATGGTGCAAAGATAATGAAGCCATCATAATCAATCTTTATGCAAGAAAACCCCTCCACAAATGTAATTTGCAAAACTGCAAATTACCCCCTCCATCGGAAAAGTCCGGCCGGGAAAGAACAAAGGAAAACCGGCCGGAACGGAATGCAAACTGGCAACTCCAGAAAACTGGTCCCGTAATAAATTACAGGAAAACCCCGATACTGTGCATACACATCCGCATCTGTATTCCTACCGGATACAAATGCAAAGAGACAAAATCTACACTGTACTAAACTAGGACCGGCTTAAGCCAAAGCCGGCTAGTAAAAACCGTTCGATCCTGATCCGTGCAATACCGCACGTATCTGATCAAACCCTGCCATATAACTATACGGCTAATAGTACAAAACTGTCCGATCCTGATCCATGCAATACCGCACGTATCTGATCGGACCCTGCCATATCTCCATACGGCCTCTACAGCGTTTCGCCCGAAAGCTTGAGTAACTGTAAGTGTGGTGGACTCTAAAGACTCGTCAATACAATGGCTGTGGATTTAACCACTAGCACGTCAGAGGTATAAGCCAATACGTGACGGGCCACCAGCTATTGACCAAAAGGGACGTCGATGAGCGAACTCATCCTGACACCCTACTGAGCCTGTCAGTGACAATATCCGTACAGTCCGGTTCGTTCGTCTATGAGCATCGCATGTCGGGCCTAGGGGGTTGGTAAAAGTCAGACCCCCAAAGGCGGTACAAGTCGTGTCGGAGTGTAGCCCAGAACGCCCTGAGATACTACTGGAATACCTACCAGTAAATCTCCTGCCTCGGCCGAGGGCTTTGCGTAATGGCTCTCCTAGACACAGCGCGACCTCACCCCCAATACCGGGAGAGACGAACCCCTGCAGATCCGCTCACTGCCTCCATGTGGCTCGGGACTGTACCCAACTAAAACCTGCTTGCACGACTCCTTTGAGCCGTGGTAGGGTAGTAATCAAAGCACAGTGGGAACTCACACGAGACAAATGACGATCTCAGGTCGATGAACTAACCTGTACACATGTCACCAGGGAACTGCTATCTGACATCTGGTATAAGACCAACTAGCAGGTTCCCGGCGAGTCCTGTCCGGTATACTCATAACCCAATGAGCACCTGTATACATCTTAGGTGAACCAACTGACACCAGTGGCTTGTGAGACCGGCCACCGCCCCTCGTCGGGGTCTCGACTCTATACACTAGTCTACTAATGGAGTATCGATGCCCTGTCTCGAAACTCCTACGACTAGGGACCTTTTAAGGATGTGCTTATAGACCCCAGCTCCCACGTATATGATCGCCATCATACTGCTGGTCGTCAAGCAAGAATCCTAGGGGCTCTATCAACGTGTAATAGCGACATGTCAGGTCACCTAAAGCAGTACATGATGATAAAGATAAACCAGATAGCATACTATCATCTCGAGTAAGACTGTCCTACCGGGATAGGTCCTCCCTCAATCATTGCAATCACGTGCCTGTGATCCAATAATTGACTCTGAGGGCACTATCTCCAACACACTGACGACTGGTATAAAACCAACCAACAGTTCCCTGTGAGTCCTGTCCGGTGTACCCGTAACATAACGAGCATCTGCATACTATCTCTAGTACGACGTACTGACGGCTGTGGGACAGACCATCTCCCCAACTGGGATGAGAAGCGTACACACTAGTATACTCCGGAGTATCGATGCTCTGTCTCGATAATCCAACGACCAGGGACTTGAATAAGGATGTGCTTGTAGACTACCCAGCCCCCACTAGTGTGACTGCCATCACAACGCTGGTAGTCAAGCAAGATCCTAAGAGCTCTATCAATATGTATACTCACATATTAAGAAAGAAAAACCAAGTAGCATACTACCATGTTTAGCAAGACTGTTATATACATGTGAATATCCCAAGCTTCCATTAAGTAATATACAAACTAGTATGATACAGTAATGGCCTTCTAGGGCATAAACACTAACAGGATCTTGCTTGACTACCAGCGTTGTGATGGTAGTCACACTAGTGGGGGCTGGGTAGTCTACAAGCACATCCTTATTCAGGTCCCTAGTCGTTGGATTATCGAGACAGGGCATCGATACTCCGGAGTAGACTAGTGTGTACGCTTCTCATCCCAGTTGGGGAGATGGCCTGTCCCACAGCCGTCAGTACGTCGTACTAGAGATAGTATGTAGGTGCTCATTGGGTTACGGGTATACCGGACAGGACTCACAGGGAACTGTTGGATGGTTTTATACCAGTCGTCAGTAAACAGTTCCCAGGTGACATGAGTACAGCATAGTCCGCAGACTTGACACTGCTGCTTCGCCTCGAGTGTGTCCCACTGTTCTTAGATTGCTACCCTACCACGACTCAAAGGAGTCGTGCAAACAGGTAGCAGTTGGGTGCAGTCCCGAGCACTTGGAGGCAGTGGCGGTTAAACAGGATTCGTCTCTCTCGGTATTGGGGGTTGATATCGTGCTGTGTCAGAGAGCCATTACGCAAAGTCCCTGGCCAGGGCAAGCGAGATTTGCTGGTAGGTTCCAGTAGTTTCTCATGGTGTAATGGGCTTCGCTCCGACACGACTTATACCGCTATTAGGGGACTGACGCTTGCAGCCCCCTAGGCCCGATATGCGATAGTCTTAGATGAACGGACCGGACTGTACGGAGATTGTCACATCAGACTCAGTAGGAGTTCGGATGGGTTTCCTCATCGGCCTTCTTATCGACATCTACCTGGGGACCGTTACGTACAGCTAGTGCCGTTTGCGGTCTGTGGTTAAACCCACTGCCAGCGTAGTAGTCGAGTCTCTAGAGTCCCACGCAGAGAGTTTCCCTACTCCAGGAGAAACAATATAGAGGTTGTATGGTTTTACGACAAGGGTTCGGACGCATACGTGTGTTTACGCACGTACGACTTTCGGACAGTTTTTACTAGTCGGCTTTGGTTTAAGCCAGTTACTAGTATCCGGTTATTGGATTTATACAGTCTAAAGTTTTTCCGTGTTTTCACGGATAGGAGGGGCGTTCTCGTAATTGCGCGAGAAGCTTCTAGAAGATGGTGACTAAGGAGGTTTAGGTGGCATATACATTGAATCAGATTAGTGAGTCATATGGATGATTCATCCATGTCATTAATGCTTCATAATTGCTTAATGACTCATGGAGATGAATCACCACAAGATATTTATCAAGCATGGTTGTAAATCATTTTCTTTTCTTTTCTTGATAAAATAAAATGCTTGATATATATTATGATAACTCGTTTTCTCTTCTCATTATTATGTTCATCTTCTCTCTCCTCAAGCTCTCTCTCTTCAAACCCTAATCCTCCCCTCTCATGTGTTGAGTACAAGGATTGGTTAGACTACTTAATCCATTACCATACTTTATTTCATCTAGGTACTTTGATTAGCACTTAAAGATACCTAGTTGCCTCAAGTTTAGAGGCAAAGCTTGGAGTTAAGCTCTCGTGGTGGATCGTCTACTACTTGGAGAAGGCCGAGGAGGAGGTGGAGTTCGTAAAGACGAAGGACACGGTTCTTTAGGTATAATCCCTTTACATAGTAGTTTAGAACTTCTATGTTTGATGTTAGTTATCGTTTAGCTTCGATTCATGCGGTTAGTCGATGTTTAAGCAAAGAACAAGATCGTTTTTCATATTTCCGCCTCCCCGCAAGTCGTGGGGTGTTGTACATCGACTTACAGTGGTATCAGAACCTCGCTAAACAATAAATAACTCACTTGCAAAATTGTATGAATTTCGAACGGAAAAAACCAAAACCGGAAAACCCCGATATCATGGTTTCTGTCGATTTTTAAATGAAGTCCAAAAATTTTTCAGGCAGGTTCAGAAAGCCCAAAATGATAGTATTAGAACACCCAAGAAAACTGGGCTCACGAATCGACTAAGCCGCCAAGGAAACGCGGCGAATCCCCCCGATCCGCTGCGATTCCGCCTCCGAGTTGCCGATTTACAAACCCAATTTTCCTGTGCTGGTTCTCTGTGATATTTGGTATTTTCTGGAATTTTTTTATTTTTGCTCAGGTTTCAGATTTACAGAGAAGTATTGGAGCAAAATTAAATGTGTTTAATCGATCGAAATTATACGGTATTTGCTTGTTGGATTATATCTGTGTTTGTATAATGTGTTCGTAAACCTCCCCTAACTGCTAGTATGTCGGTTGGCAGGGGGTTGCAAATTTCTGTAATGGAATTTACTGTTTGTGGATATGAACTATGTTGGACTGTTGTGATGTATAGCCGGGGTTATGTGATGGGTTATTATTTAATTCATTTGATGTAAATGTAATTTGTTGTAATATTATTTTGCGGGGCACATCCAGGTTACGGTTGTAGCCACCGTTGTATTATTTCATTTTACTGTTTTTGCTCCTAGGACAGACCCAAGGTGGGGTGCACAAACTGCCGGGCGGGTAGTTTGCCGTACCCGTTGGGGTCTTGGGTGGGGCAATGGCTATTCATCACAACTGTGTAATCCGTCTTTTGTTGCAGGCTCAAAACAAACACGGATTACTTGCAAATCCAATAAATTTCATTTGTGATCTGGAATGCCTATTATTGCGTCTGACGAATGTACAATATCTATATATGATAGCTATTTAGACGTCACTTATGTTTTACACCCGCGCTAGCCCAGCCCCCGCTCTGTCGTTAGTTAAGTAACCTAACGGGTGATGACGGGACCCCGTGGCGAATGCAGATGGCATAAGAGGACGTTGTATTTTCGTTGTTTTCTGCAATGATAGGTTAATGATGGGACGCATTATTTATAATGCAAAGAAAATAAACCAAAAGTTAATCGTTGGAACAATTTAAAAGAAACCACTCGGTTAATTTTAAAAACAGATATTTTTAAATGCGGAGCTTTAACCACTCCTTTTAAAAGCTATCAGGTTCCTTCGGTTATATCAAGTTCACTACGTTCACGGTTTCGCCAAAACCATTCGTAGCCCTCCGTCATTTCATTTGGGTATTCAGTAGTATTCAAGCTATGCATTTTGGCCAAAGTCAAGGCATAGTGTTTGGTAGCTGCTGGGTTTTCATTTGCTGCATAAGATAGATGAGTTAGTTTGGGACAGTCGTATTATCATTTGACCAAAGTCAGGGGTATATACGGATAGGTTCAAATTGGCAAGATAATGACGGGTAGAACTTCACATGTGACTTATGACATTTTGACCAAAGCCAAGGTCATAAGAGCATGGGGCAAAAACTTATATCGGGAATTTCTAAAGAAACTGAAATTTGCAAAGTGATGCATACCATTTGGAGTTTGATGAATGTTGGTAGCATTCCTTCAACATTATCATACGATGATATTTGGATCCCGATCCTACTGTGAGTATATGCTACTTATCAGGATATTTGTCACTTAACGATCAATGCTATAAACCAAGTAGGTGTCAAGAAAGGTGTCAGCGGGGTTACGCCCCCAGAGAAAAGATGTTATTTAATTAAGGAACTTCGCGAAAGCGTTGAAAAACCTCCCTCGAAGTATCGACACTAGCCTGGCTGAACGGTTAAGCAAGTATTGTACGGTAAGAATAGTCCTGGCTAATTCTTCTTTTATGGTTTGAGGAAGGATTCGAGAAACAGTGGGAGCCATCCAGTTTAGATAAACTAAAAACCACTCTAAACTTGCAAGAGCATCATGCTAAAGAGTTTTCTTCTCTCTCTCCTAATTGCAGCGACCCTGAAAATGACTGGACTTAAGTTACTTTTAGAGAAAAATATACTGATAGGGCCAAACAATAAAGATTGGCTGCGGAATGTCAAAATGGCTTTGACCTATGACAAATTGGGGTACGTTCTCACCGCTACGGCACCTGCTGTCCCTGGTCCCAAATCCAGTAATGCGGATAAGGAAATTCGCAAAACCTGGGATTTAGATTGCGCGAAAGCCAAGTGCATCGTGCTTGCCTCAATGAACAATGAACATTATAGGAGGCACGAGGATATGGAACTAGATGGCATATTTCTCCATACAAAGGAACTTTATGGAGAGTAATCTCGTATAGCAAGATACGAGACCTCTAAGAACTTGTTTCGAGCGAGGTTGGCTGTCGGGTCATCGGTAGGAGAACATGTCCTAAAGATGATCGGCTATATTGAAGAGCTCGCAGACCTTGGGACGACTTTGGATAATGAGCTCTATACAGACCTTATTCTCCAGTCCCTTCCTCACACCTACGCCCAGTTTATCCTGAACTTCAACCTTCAAATAAAAGAAGTTGAACTTCCGGAACTCCTGAACATGTTAAGGAGTGCAGAGGGCACCTTGCAGAAAGCAAGGGAAACACCCGCTATGTTTGTTGGGGGTGCATCTTCTTCCGGGTCCAAGGCTAGGGCCAAAGGAAGGAAGAAGAAGGCCGCCACCAAACCTAGAGGAGGTGTTAGTAAGGTGGGAGGGAAGGGAAAGAAAAAGTTTGCGGTACCGGTAGTTGGCCAGGATGAGTGCTTCCATTTTCACAGGAAAGGGCACTGGAAGAAAGATTGCAAGGCGTGGAACGCCAAGAACCAGGAACCGAAGCAAGCTGTGGCTTCGACTTCAGGTGTGTTTGTAATTGAGAATTGTCTGTCAATTAACTCTACTTCCTGGGTATTGGATACCGGATCAGGATCTCATATTTGCAATTCATTGCAGGCACTGAGAAACCGTAGAGTGCTGAAGGAAGGTGATATGACCCTAAAGGTTGCTAACGGAGCTAGCGTGGGAGCTGCGTCCGTCGGGGATTATCACCTAGGATTGACAAGTGGACACATTTTGGTTTTACATAACTGTTTTTTTGTACCAAGCTTAACGTGTAATATCATATCAGTTTCCTTGTTATCAAATAAAGGTTATGATTTCACGTTTGTAAGAGATGTTGTTAACATCCACTTTAATCATGGTTTGATTGGGTCCGGTACACTAAATAACGGTATATATGTTTTAAACCAACTCCAAATTTTCAATGTCCAGAACACACTTAAAAGAAAGTCTCCAGATTTAAATAAAGCTTTCTTATGGCATTGTAGACTGGGTCATATCAATGAGAGAAGGTTGACTAAGTTGCATAGAGAAGGATATTTGGACTCGTTCGAATATCAAACTTATGACACTTGTCAATCTTGTCTCAAAGGAAAGATGACAAAGACTCCATTTACTGGACAAGGAGTAAGAGCGAGCGAGCTCTTAGGACTCATACACAGTGATGTATGTGGTCCAAAGTCTACGCATGCAAGAGGTGGTTTTTCCTATTTCATTACTTTCACGGATGATTACTCAAGATATGGATTCATTTATCTGATGAAACATAAATCCGAGGCTTTTGAGAAATTCCAAGAGTATAAGAATGAAGTAGAAAACCAAACCGGCAAAAGTATCAAGACACTTAGATCTGATCGAGGTGGTGAATACTTGAGTGCCGAGTTCCTAGATTACCTAAAAGAGAAAGGAATTCTCTCTCAGCTTACTCCTCCATACACTCCACAGCACAACGGTGTATCGGAGAGACGGAATTGAACCCTATTGGATATGGTACGATCTATGATGAGTAATGCTGAGTTACCGCGATCTTTTTGGGGTTATGCGCTAGAATCAGCAGCATATCTTCTGAACAGGGCTCCTACCAAGACTGTGTCTACCACTCCATGTCAGATGTGGACTGGGAAGAAACCCCATCTTCAGCATATGAAGATTTGGGGATGTCCAGCTTTTGTTAAAAAGCAGCATGTGGACAAGCTCGAGGCACGATCAGTAAAATGTAAGTTTGTGGGATATCCAAAGAACTCCAAGGGATATTATTTCTATTACGCAGAGGAACAAAAGGTTTTTGTTTCTCGTAATGCCCATTTTCTGGAACATCAGTTTTTAGAAAAGGAAATAAGTGAGAGCGAAATAGAACTGGAAGAAATTCCAGAACCACAAACTGCTACTGAAAGTTTGATAGAACCAGTAGTTCAAGAAGAACAGGACATTCCCGCACCCCTCCGCAGGAGTAGTAGGCCATCTCATCCGCCTGAGAGATACTACGGTTTTCTCATAGATGGGGATAAAGAGGATTGCATCATAGATGATGATGAACCTACTGACTTCCAGCAGGCCATCCAGAGCGGCGACTCGGTACGATGGCTAGATGCAATGCGGACCGAAATGGAGTCCATGTATACCAACAAAGTATGGACTTTGGACTTTGCTCCAGATGGGGTAAAACCCATAGGATGCAAATGGATCTTCAAGAAAAAGATTGGTGTAGATGGACAGGTGGAAACCTATAAGGCTAGACTTGTTGCAAAGGGTTTTCGTCAAAGACCTGGTTTGGACTATGACGAAACTTTTTCTCCAGTGGCTATGCTCAAATCCATTCGAGTCCTTCTTGCTATTGCTGCCTTCCATGATTATGAAATCTGGCAGATGGACGTAAAGACGGCTTTCTTGAATGGAAATTTAGAAGAGTGCGTCTACATGGATCAGCCAGAGGGTTTCAATCAGAGTGGGAGCAGCGAGAAAGTATGCAAGCTGCTTAAGTCCATTTATGGACTAAAGCAGGCATCGCGAAGTTGGAACATCTGTTTTGATGAGACAGTCAAAGAATATGACTTTATCAAAAATCCAGATGAACCGTGCATATATAGTAAAGTTGTAGCCAGAAGTGTCGTATTCCTCGTCTTGTACGTGGATGACATTCTATTGATAGGAAATGACATTCCTATGCTACAATCTGTCAAAGGATTCTTGTCACACAGGTTCTCCATGAAAGACCTGGGTGATGCCTCTTACATTCTGGGGATTCGGATCTATCGTGATAGATCCAAGAGGATGTTGGGACTTTCGCAGTTCAGGTATATCGACACTGTACTGAAAAGATTCAGTATGGAAGATTCTAAGCACGGTAATCTACCGGCTTGTCACGGAATCACCCTCTCCAAAGAGATGTCTCCCAAGACTGATTTGAAAAGGGAACGCATGTCTATTATACACTACGCTTCTGCGGTAGGCTCTATAATGTATGCGATGTTGTGCACCAGACCAGATGTAGCTTACGCACTGAGTGTGGTAAGCCGGTATTCGTCAGACCCAGGGGAGAAGCACTGGATAGCAGTATTAGTTGTATATATGCCCTAGAGGCCAGTATTGTACAGATGATGTATATTATATTGGATGCTTGGACATATATAGAGATGAATTTCTTGCTCGATATGATAGTATGCTATCTGGTTGCACTTTATCTTAACATGTATACTAGTCTCTTTATACTGTCTTATAGTTACATGTTGATAAAGCACTTAGGATGTGTACTTGACTACCTGGACTATGATGCAGATCATACTAGTGGGGACATGGTAGTCCATAAGTACATCCTTCAAGGTCCCTAGTCATGGGTGTATAGAGATGGGGCATCGATATACCAGTGTAGACTAGCGTATATGCTTCTCGACCCATGAGATGGGCGATGGATGATCCCATATCCATTGGTGTTTGACATCAGAGATGGTATACGGGTGCTCAGTGGAGACTGGGTACACTGGACGGACTCACCGAGAACTCCCAAATGGTATTATACCTCACGTCTGATGGCAGTTCTCTGGTGACACTTGTACAGGTTAGTCTGTAGACCCGAGATCGTCATAGAGTCTTGTGTGATTCCCACTGTGCTTTGATCTCCACATTACCATGTCCATGAGGGCGTACAAAATGGTGGTATTTGGGTACAGTCCCGAGTCACATGGAGGCAATGAGCGATAGGAGGGGTTTCGTCTCTCCCGGTATTAGGGGTTGATGTTGCGCTGTGCTCGATTGGCTGTAACAGGGAAGTCCCTGGCCAGGGCTGATCAGAGATTTGCTGGTAAGTGTTACCAGTAGTTTCTCGACCCGTTATGAGCCTCACATCGGCACGACTTATCGGTTACTGGGGTCTGACGTTTACCACCCCTAGACTTGATATGCGACATATCAGACGAACAGACCGGACTGTACGGTAAGTGTTACTGGTTGGATTCACAGGAGTGTGAGCGGGCTAGCTCGTCGATCTTCTGATCGCTCAATACCCGGGTGGCCGTTACGTTTAGCAGACCGCTTGCGGCTTGTAGGTGCTTGATATGATCATCATCTGCTACCGGCGTATTGACGAGTCTTTAGAGTCCTACACAGGGGTTTCCTGGCTCAAGCGAAACGAAATAGGAGCGCATATGAGATATGTGCGGGACCGAGAATAATGAGAGTATGTGATACCGTATTTCATTCTCGCGATGAATGTTTCGATTGGTTGTATGCGATATAACCTAGTTATCGAATCGTTGATTCGATAAATCGATACATTGTATACTAGTCGATTATGTGCGACATGACCGGATCGTTAAATCAAGTGTTGATTTAATGATTTAATGTATAATTATATATTTGATATATTACTTTGCATTAACTAGTATTGGTTCACTTTAAATGGATTTTCTCACTTGATGTGCAAGTTGTATATGTGATATACTTTTGTGCACATGTTTGTATCATGTTTGATGATGCTTGCTCATTTGGTTAAGTGTAAAGAATTAAACCTTGGTTAAGTAAATGGTTAGGGTTTTTATTTATCCATTCATTTATCTTTTTAATTTGGATTAAAAAGAAATTGCAAAAGAAAACAAAATGGTTGCTACCATTCTTGAAGCTTGTTGAAGCTTCATGAAGCTTTGACCAAAGTGACCATTTTGTCTTCATGCTTAACCCTAACCATTCATCTAACCTTAGTCAATTCTCTACACCTAACCATGGTTTATATTATGATAAGTATTCATTTCTTTTGCATTTTAAAAAAGATATACTTATCATATTCTATCTTGAGCTTCTTCTTCTTCTTCAAGAAAAAGCTTGCCATCATCAATGGCTTCTTGAGCAAAAGTGTGAGAAATCCAATTCTAAAGTGAACCCACCTCCTATTTCTTCTCCCTCTACCTCTTGCCAAGTAGTATAGGGTGTTTTCTTCACAAGTTTCACAACTTGGTGAAGTTGGAGCTTGATCTTGTGTAACCTCGACATAGATCATCTTCGGCATCGTAGCCGACGATTTGTCCGCTCATTTCTCCGATGAAGCCGATGCTAGAGTCCGAGATCTGACTAGGACAGCGAGAGGACGTTTACGTGGAGCTAAGAAAGTGGAGAACCGGATCTACAAAGGTTGTAGCTTCTCACTTTTAGTTAAGATGTTAACTAGCCTAACTTTTTGCCTAAAATTCTAGTTAACGATCCGTATTAGAGTTTCTCGGCACTTGTAAAAATTGAAATTGGCATGGTTGATGCCTTGTGAGACCTCTATTGTGTGTCTAGGAACCCTACAGTGGTATCAGAGCCTAGCTAGAGCCTTAGGCGATACTTAGACGATGTTTGAAACCCGATCAAACCCGAAACCCTATATTTTTCACGCTTTCTGGACTTTTTCTAAAAACTGGGTTTTTTCCAGATTAAAAATGCTTAAAAAATTCAGCAGGTAATTCTAAGAATTACGGTGCAAATTTTTCCAAGAGATCAGTTCAAAGCGCGGCGGAACCGCGGCAGAAGCCTGGCTTCTGCGGCGGTTCCGCGGTCATATGATGACATCATCATTCGATTTTTGCACAGTAATTCCTACTTTATGATGCTGAGTTTTCTGGGAATTTTTAACTGACTCAAGAGTTGAGTGTTCTGGGGTTGCATTGGGAATCATTGATTCGATCGGATTATTAAACTTCGTCTATGTGTTTTTCCGGATAACTTTAGAATATGTTAAAAAGTTCGACCGGATATAAATACCCAACTTTTCCCCTGCCGGAAAATTTCCAAGTGTTGGATTTTTCTGAGGTTTAAAGACGTTCTAAGTAGTGCAAGTAACGCGATGGTCCCTCTAGAAGACAACAAACCTTAACTCGATTATGTGACCGTCTTGAACTGCCCTTTGAACCTTCGGGTTTGGGGCAGTACGGCATGCCACATGTGAGGCGTTGGATTGACCCTTCTTCGGCTGGACCGTTGGTACTGAGGCATGAAGTGAATGTCTTTGAACCTATTTCATGTGTTGAACGGTTTCGGGAAAACTTGGGTGTTCGAATGTTCGATCGGAAATTTTAATATTTTCTATTTATCCGGAATGGGATACAATAATTGGAATTCACAAACAGTTATGAGATAACTGGATGAATGTTATAAATCTAGCGATTTAGTCTCACTTGATATTGAAAAGAGTTTTCGATAATGGGACTAAAATGCGGGGTTTATATTTGTTAGGCATGTGATGTCTAAGTATTTCATTTGATTAGGCATGCGATGTCTAATGAGGTTGTGGATTCCAACTGTTGTAGTTTTACACTTTCTTTTCTGCGACCGTAAGTGTAATATGTGATATCGCCGGTTTCGTTGCTATATGTCAACGACAATTGGGATGCGCATATTTACTTACGTTGATGACATGCGTTGTTATGTGTTGCTGGATATGTTATATTGGATTGTCGTGTTTGAATAGCCGGGGTTTTTTTATGTGAGATGAGTGTTTTTCATTTTCATTCATGTAAAAACTTGTATGTAATATTCTTTTATTTGGGGCACTTCCAGGTTGCGGAAGTTGTCACCCTTTGTATATTATTTACATTTCCGCATTAGGATAGACCCAAGGAGGGGAGCACAAGTAACCGGGTTCTAGGGTCCAGTGGGAGACCATCTCAAGGAGTCGAGTCCGGGTCTCCTAACCCTAGAATTGGTAGGGTTGCTTGCCGCTCTCGTAGGGGTCTAGGGGTGTGGGATTGGCTATTCATCACGACCGTGGAATCCGTGTTTTATACTGGCTCGTATTGAAAACACGGACGTCCTAGTATATCCAATGTTTCATATGTTTCTTCTGCTGCGATATCTGTGATGTGATCATGTGATGTTCTGTGATAGATACTGTATATAGTATATATGATATATTATATAGACGTTACTTATGTTTTGCATCCGCACCAGCCCTGCCCTGCTCTGTCGTTAGTTACCTAACCTAACGGTGCACGAGGGGACATCCAGGCGAATGCGGATGGCATAAGTGTACGTCGTATTTATCTGTGATGTTTAGGTGACTTAAATGATGGGACTTCATTAATGTGATTAATGAAAGAAAAGAAACCTAAAGATGTTGTAGAATCGAATTTCAAAATAAAACAGGTAGCTACAGTTCTTGCTTTGCATAGCGGTATATATGATATACCCTGCACCTTATTCGATGAGGAAAGTACCGAGATCCTTTCACCGGGAGTGACTCCTTTAGCAATAACTGACAGACGCTAGACACTCGGTTTGCTTTTGATTGCTTTTGGAGTTCTGCTTTGCACAGTGATATATATGATATATCCCGCACCTCATTCGACGAAGAAAGGGCCGACGATCCCTTCACCGGGAGTGACCCCTTTAGCAAAACTAGAAAAGCCTCAAAATCACTCCATTTCAAAACTTCATTTGATTCTACAACGATATCAAGTTCATTACGCAATAGGTTTTCAGAAAACCTGACGTAGCCCTCCGTCATTTCAGATAAATAGTAGTTAGTATTCGTGCTACGTTTGTTGGCCTGCGTCAAGGCATAGTGTGCGGTAGCTAACTAGTATTTATCTGTTTATGCATATGATGCAGATTGGATTAGGGTAGTCGTGCGACTTTGTTGGCCTGCGTCAAGGGTCGTACGGGTGGGTTTAATTCAATCAGGAAATGATGGGTTGAACTTGACTAGCGCACTATGGTTTGTTGGCCTGCGTCAAGGTCATAGGACGCTAGGGGAAAAATATTATCGGGAATTTCAAGTGTTGAAATTTACAATGAGATTGCATACCTTCTATGAGATAGTTGGATCCCGATACCCACTGCGAGTAAGGGTTACTCCTGGGAGAGTTTTACACATTGCAATTAGCTTATCAAGTAGGTGTCTAGAAATGTGTCAACGGGGTTACGCCTCTGAGAAAACGAGGTTTACATTAATTAGGTTCGTGTGAAAGCACGGGGGACCTCCCTCAAAGTACCGACACTGGCCTGGCTGAAAGATTGGCGAACTTGTAGTGTGTAATTAATCCCGGCTAGTCTTTCCTTTTAGGGTTTGAAGGAAGATTTGATGAAAACCAGTGGGAGCCATCCTGATTAGATAAGATAATAACCAATCTGATCTTGCAAGAGCATACGCTAAAGTGTTTTCTTCTCTCTCTCTCCGGGTGGCGACCATGTCATGCCGTAATAAAGATAAAAATATGGATGTATTGACTGAACCCGCATGTTATACTGTGCTGGGGAACGTTGGTTCCGTTCTTTCTTATAAGAGTTATAGGAAGGAACAGGATATAGGGGAATACCAGGATTCCCATGCCACCCGATTGAAGAAAGTATATGGTGATGCATTTTCTTCGGGTGTGTTCGTTACAGAGAACTGTTTCTCCATTTGCTCTACGTCCTGGGTATTAGATACCGGGTCAGGATCCCATATATGTAATCAGTTACATGGGCTTAGGAAAGGTAGAGAACTTGGAGAAGGTGATAAAGACATCAGAGTTGGAAATGGTGCAATTGTTGCAGCTAAGACTGTCGGGGAATATCACCTTGTATTACCAACTGGTAATACATTGGTTCTGAACGAATGCTATTACATGCCGAACCTGATATGCAACATTATATCGGTTTCTTTGTTGAGTAAAGAGGGATATAATTTTGTATTACAGGACAATGTTATGAACATTTTCCGTAACCAAAAGTTGGTTGGATCAGGCACGTTGTGCATTGGCATTTATGTTCTAAATCAATCAACAGTTCTGAGCATAACAAACACACACAAGAGGAAGAGTTCAGAACTGAACGAATCCTTCTTATGGCATTGTAGACTGGGTCACATCAATGCGACACGACTAGCTAAGTTGCATAAAGATGGATATTTAAATCCGTTTGAATTTTCATCTTATGACACTTGCCAGTCATGTCTCAAAGGCAAGATGACCAAAACTCCGTTTACAGGACACGGAGAAAGAGTTACTAAACTCTTAGGACTGATACATAGTGATGTATGCAGTCCTATGTCTACACATGCCAGGGATGGTTCTTCGTACTTCATTACATTCACTGACGATCTCTCTAGATTCGGATATGTGTTCCTGATGAAACACAAATCAGAAGCTTTTGAGAAATTTAGAGAATATAAACAAGAAGTTGAGAACCAAACCGGAAAAAGTATTAAAATCCTACGATCTGATCGAGGAGGTGAATACTTGAGCAATGAATTCCTGGACTTCCTAAAAGAGAATGGGATTCTCTCTCAGCTGACTCCTCCATATACACCACAGCACAACGGTGTATCAGAACGGAGGAACCGCACCCTATTAGATATGGTGCGCTCTATGATGAGCACGGCTGAGTTACCTATTTCCTTCTGGGGATATGCACTGGACACAGCTGCAGACCTATTGAATATGGTTCCCACCAAAACCGTGCCAACCACTCCATATGAGATATGGAAAGGAAAGAGACCATGTCTTAATTATGTTAAGATATGGGGTTGTCCGGCATATGTAAAAACGCAAAATCCGGACAAACTCGCGGCAAGGTCCTTTCTGTGTAAGTTTATTGGATATCCCAAGCATTCGCGCGGGTATATCTTCTACCACACCGAGGAACAAAAGGTGTTTGTTTCTCGACATGCCACCTTTTTAGAAAAGGAATTTCTTGATAAAGAGATTAGTGGCAAGGAGGTAGAACTGGAAGAGGTTTCATCAATACAGACTACGACAGAAGACTTGGTTGAACCAGAGGATTCAGTAGTTCCTGATGAACCTCAGCCTCTCCGCCGATCTAGTAGGGTTCCTCGCCAACCTGTGAGATACTACGGTTTTCTCATGGATGGTGGCAGCGAGGATTGCATCATGGAGGATGATGACCCAACTAGCTTCGAGCAGGCCATCACGAGTGGAGACTCAGTGAAATGGCTGGATGCTATGCGGTCCGAGATAGAATCCATGTACACCAACAAAGTATGGACTTTGGAAGTTGCTCCTGAAGGGGTAAAACCCATCGGGAGCAAGTGGATCTTCAAGAAAAAACTTGGAGTAGATGGGAAAGTGGAGACTTTCAAAGCTAGACTTGTTGCAAAAGGTTTTCGTCAAAGACCAGGTGTGGACTATGACGAAACCTTTTCTCCAGTGGTTATGCTTAAATCCATCCAGATCATGCTTGCCATCGCTGCATATCATGACTACGAAATCTGGCAAATGTATGTTAAGACCGCCTTTCTAAATGGTGATTTAGAAGAGTGCGTGTACATGACTCAGCCAGAGGGCTTCGTAGACAGTGGGAGCAGCGGGAAGGTGTGCAAGCTGCTTAAATCCATTTATGGATTAAAGCAAGCATCGCGGAGTTGGAACATCTGTTTTGACGTCGTTATCAAAGAGTTTGACTTCGTTAAAAACCCAGATGAACCTTGTATCTACAAGAAGGTAGCAGAGAGTAAGGTGGTCTTCCTCGTATTGTACGTGGACGACATACTCTTGATAGGAAATGATATTCCTATGCTGCAATCGGTCAAGCTCTTCTTATCATAAAGATTCTCAATGAAAGATCTTGGTGATGCCTCCTGCATATTGGGAATTAGGATTTATAGAGATAGATCCAAACGGATATTGGGATTGTCCCAATCCAGGTACATTGACACCATACTAAAGAGGTTTAGTATGGAAGAATCCAAGCGTGGGAACTTCCCACGATCTCTGGAGCCACTCTCTCCAAAGAGATGTCTCCCAATACTGATTTTGAGAGAGCTCGCATGCAAGGGATACCCTATGGTTCGGCTGTAGGCTCTATCATGTACGCGATGCTATGTACCAGACCCGATGTTGCATACTCACTAAGTGTAGTGAGCAGGTATCAAGCTGATCCTGGAGAGAGTCACTGGACAGCTGTGAAGAGCATTCTCAAGTACTTGCGAAGGACTAAAGAGATGCTCTTGGTGTATGGTAACAGAGAACTCCAAGTGGAGTCCTTTACCGATTCGAGCTTCCCGAGTGATAAGGACGACTCTAAGTCGCAGTCGGGATTTGTCTTTACCCTTTACGGAGGGGCGGTTAGCTGGAAGAGTTCCAAGCAGGAAACCATGGCAGACTCGACGATGGAGGCTGAATACATCGCTGCCAACGATGCTGCCAAAGAGGCTGTCTGGATCAAGAAGTTCATTACTGAACTTGGAGTGGTTCCATCCATTGAGCATCCAATACCTTTGTATTGCGATAACAATGGAGCAGTGGCTTTGGCCAAGGAACCTAGGTCCCATCAGCGATCCAGGCATATTCTGAGGCGGTATCACCTGATCCGGGAGATAGTTGATCGCCGGGAGATCGAGGTCAGGAGGGTTGACACGAAGAACAACACGGTGGATCCACTCACGAAGGTCATTCCCCAGATACAGTTTGAGAGACTCTTCGGGATGCTCGGTATGCGATACTACAGCAGCTGGCCCTAGTGCAAGTGGGAGATTATTAGTTGTATGTATGCCCTAGAGGCCAGTATTGTACAGATGATGTATATTATATTGGATGCTTGGACATATATAGAGATGACTTTCTTGCTCGATATGATAGTATGCTATCTGGTCGCACTTTATCTTAACATGTATACTAGTCTCTTTATACTGTCTTATAGTTACATGTTGATAAAGCCTTTAGGATGTGTACTTGACTACCTGGACTATGATGCAGATCATACTAGTGGGGACATGGTAGTCCATAAGTACATCCTTCAAGGTCCCTAGTCGTGGGTGTATCGAGACGGGGCATCGATATACCAGTGTAGACTAGCGTATATGCTTCTCGACCCATAAGATAGGCGATGGATGATCCCATATCCATTGGTGTTTGACATCAGAGATGGTATACGGGTGCTCAGTGGAGACTGGGTACACTGGACGGACTCGCCGAGAACTCCCAGATGGTATTATACCTCACGTCAGATGGCAGTTCTCAGGTGACACTTGTACAGGTTAGTCTGTAGACCCGAGATCGTCATAGAGTCTTGTGTGATTCCCACTGTGCTTTGATCTCCACCTTACCACGTCCATGAGGGCGTGCAAAATGGTGGTCTTTGGGTACAGTCCCGAGTCACATGGAGGCAATGAGCGATAGGATGGGTTTCGTCTCTCCCGGTATTGGGGGTTGATGTTGCGCTGTGCTCGATTGGCTGTAACAGGGAAGTCCCTGGCCAGGGCTGATCAGAGATTTGCTGGTAAGTGTTACCAGTAGTTTCTCGACCCGTTATGAGCCTCACATCGGCACGACTTATCGGTTACTGGGGTCTGACGTTTACCACCCCTAAACTTGATATGCGATATATCAGACGAATAGACCGGACTGTACGGTAAGTGTTACTGGTTGGATTCACAGGAGTGTGAGCGGGCTAGCTCGTCGATCTTCTGATCGCTCAATACCCGGGTGGCCGTTACGTTTAGCAGACCGCTTGCGGCTTGTGGGTGCTTGATATGATCATCATCTGCTACCGGCGTATTGACGAGTCTTTAGAGTCCTACACAGGGGTTTCCTGGCTCAAGCGAAACGAAATAGGAGCGCATATGAGATATGTGCGGGACCGAGAATAATGCGAGTATGTGATACCGTATTTCATTCTCGCGATGAATGTTTCGATTGGTTGTATGCGATATAACCTAGTTATCGAATCGTTGATTCGATAAATCGATACATTGTATACTAGTAGGTTATGTGCGACATGACCGGATCGTTAAATCAAGTGTTGATTTAATGATTTAATGTATAATTATATATTTGATATATTACTTTGCATTAACTAGTATTGGTTCACTTTAAATGGATTTTCTCACTTGATGTGCAAGTTGTATATGTGATATACTTTTGTGCACATGTTTGTATCATGTTTGATGATGCTTGCTCATTTGGTTAAGTGTAAAGAATTAAACCTTGGTTAAGTAAATGGTTAGGATTTTTATTTATGCATTCATTTATCTTTTTAATTTGGATTAAAAAGATATTGCAAAAGAAAACAAAATAGTTGCTATCATTCTTGAAGCTTGTTGAAGCTTCATGAAGCTTTGACCAAAGTGACCATTTTGTCTTCATGCTTAACCCTAACCATTCATCTAACCTTAGTCAATTCTCTACACCTAACCATAGTTTATATTATGATAAGTATTCATTTCTTTTGTATTTTTAAAAATATATACTTATCATATTCTATCTTGAGCTTCTTCTTCTTCTTCAAGAAAAAGCTTGCCATCATCAATGGCTTCTTGAGCAAAAGTGTGAGAAATCCAATTCTAAAGTGAACCCACCTCCTATTTCTTCTCCCTCTACCTCTTACCAAGTAGTATAGGGTGTTTTCTTCACAAGTTTCACAACTTGGTGAAGTTGGAGCTTGATCTTGTGTAACCTACGTAGATCATCTTCGGCATCGTAGCCGACGACTTGTCCGCTCATTTCTCCGATGAAGCCGATGTTAGAGTCCGAGATCCGACTAGGACAGCGAGAGGACGTCTACGTGGAGCTAAGGAAGTGGAGAACCGGATCTACAAAGATTGTAGCTTCTCACTTTTAGTTAAGATGTTAACTAGCTTAACTTTTCGCCTAAAATTCTAGTTAACGATCCGTATTAGAGTTTCTCGGCACTTGTAAAAATTGAAATTGGCATGGTTGATACCTTGTGAGACCTCTATTGTGTGCCTAGGAACCCTACAAGCAGTAAAGAACATTCTCAAGTACCTGAGAAGGACTAAGGAGATGTTCTTGGTTTACGGCGGAAAAGACCTCTGGTTGGAGGCCTTTGCTGATTCCGGCTTCCAGAGTGATAAGGACGATTCCAAGTCCATGTCGGGTTATGTCTTTACCCTCAATGGAGGCGCGGTGTGCTGGAAGAGCTCCAAGCAGGACACCGTTGCTGACTCGACGATGGAAGCGGAGTATATAGCTACTTGTGATGCCGCAAAAGAAGCAGTCTGGATGAAGAAGTTCCTAACAGAACTTCAGGTGGTTCCTACCATTGTTGATCCAATAACTCTGTATTGCAAACAACAACGGAGCTATAGCTTTAGCGAATGAACCAAGGTCCCATCAGAAGTCCAGACACATCTTGAGGCGGTATCACCTGATCAGGGAGATCATTGATCGTCGGGAGATCGAGGTTCGGAGAGTTGCTTCTGAAGAGAACATTACTGATCCATTCACAAATGCCCTACCTCAGATTCAGTTTGAGAGGCTACTCGAGATCATCGGTCTTCGATATGCCAGTACATGGCCCTAGTGCAAGTGGGAGATTGTTAGTGTATATGCCCTAGGGGCCATTATTGTATCATACTAGTTTGTATATTACTTAATGGAAGCTTGGGATATTCACATGTATATAACAGTCTTGCTAAACATGGTAGTATGCTACTTGGTTTTTCTATCTTAATATGTGAGTATACGTATTGATAGAGCTCTTAGGATCTTGCTTGACTACCAGCGTTGTGATGGCAGTCACACTAGTGGGGGCTGGGTAGTCTACAAGCACATCCTTATTCAGGTCCCTAGTCGTTGGATTATCGAGACAGGGCATCGATACTCCGGAGTAGACTAGTGTGTATGCTTCTCATCCCAGTTGGGGAGATGGCCTGTCCCACAGCCGTCAGTACGTCGTACTAGAGATAGTATGCAGGTGCTCGTTGGGTTACGGGTACACCGGACAGGACTCACAGGGAACTGTTGGATGGTTTTATACCAGTCGTCAGTGTACAGTTCCCAGGTGACATGAGTACAGCATAGTCCGCAGACTTGATACTGCTGCTTCGCCTCGAGTGTGTCCCACTGTTCTTAGATTTCTACCCTACCACGGCTCAAAGGAGTCGTGCAAACAGGTAGCAGTTGGGTGCAGTCCCGAGCAATTGGAGGCAGTGGCGGTTAGACAGGATTCGTCTCTCTCGGTATTGGGGGTTGATATCGCGCTGTGTCAGAGAGCCATTACGCAAAGTCCCTGGCCAGGGCAAGCGAGATTTGCTGGTAGGTTCCAGTAGTTTCTCAGGGTGTAATGGGCTTCGCTCCGACACGACTTATACCGCTATTAGGGGACTGACGCTTGCCGCCTCCCTAGGCCCGATATGCGATAGTCTTAAACGAACGGACCGGACTGTACGGAGATTGTCACATCAGACACAGTAGGAGTTCGGATGGGTTTCCTCATCGGCCTTTTTATCGACATCTACCTGGGGACCGTTACGTACAGCTAGTGCCGCTTGCGGTCTGTGGTTAAACCCACTGCCAGCGTAGTAGTCGAGTCTCTAGAGTCCCACGCAGAGAGTTTCCCTACTCCAGGCGAAACGATAAAGAGGTCGTATGGTTTTACGACAAGGGTTCGGACGCATACGTGTGTTTACACACGTACGACTTTCGGACAGTTTTTACTAGTCGGCTTTGGTTTAAGCCAGTTACTAGTATCCGGTTATTGGATTTATACAGTCTAAAGTTTTTCCGTGTTTTCATGGATAGGAGGGGCGTTCTCGTAATTGCGCGAGAAGCTTCTAGAAGATGGTGACTAAGGAGGTTTAGGTGCCATATACATTGAATCAGATTAGTGAGTCATATGGATGATTCATCCATGTCATTAATGCTTCATAATTGCTTAATGACTCATGGAGATGAATCACCACAAGATATTTATCAAGCATGGTTGTAAATCATTTTCTTTTCTTTTCTTGATAAAATAAAATGCTTGATATATATTATGATAACTCATTTTCTCTTCTCATTATTATGTTCATCTTCTCTCTCCTCAAGCTCTCTCTCTCTTCAAACCCTAATCCTCCCCTCTCATGTGTTGAGTACAAGGATTAGTTAGACTACTTAATCCATAACCATACTCTATTTCATCTAGGTACTTTGATTAGCACTTAAAGATACCTAGTTGCCTCAAGTTTAGAGGCAAAGCTTGGAGTTAAGCTCTCGTGGTGGATCGTCTACTACTTGGAGAAGGCCGAGGAGGAGGTGGAGTTCGTAAAGATGAAGGACACGGTTCTTTAGGTATAATCCCTTTACATAGTAGTTTAGAACTTCTATGTTTGATGTTAGTTATCTTTTAGCTTCGATTCATGCGGTTAGTCGATGTTTAAGCAAAGAACAAGATCGTTTTTCATATTTCCGCCTCCCCGCAAGTCGTGGGGTGTTGTACATCGACTTACAGTGGTATCAGAGCCTCGCTAAACAATAAATAACTCACTTGCAAAATTGTATGAATTTCGAACGGAAAAAACCAAAACCGGAAAACCCCGATATTATGGTTTCTGTCGATTTTTAAATGAAGTCCAAAAATTTTTCAGGCAGGTTCAGAAAGCCCAAAATGATAGTATTAGAACACTCAAGAAAACTGGGCTCACGAATCGACTAAACCACCGCGGAACCGCGGCGAATCCCCCCGATCCGCTGCGATTCCGCCGCTGAGTTGCCGATTCACAAGCCCAATTTTCCTGTGCTGGTTCTCTGTGATATTTGGTATTTTCTGAAATTTTTTTATTTTTGCTCAGGTTTCAGATTTACAGAGAAGTATTGGAGCAAAATTAAATGTGTTTAATCGATCGAAATTATATGGTATTTGCTTGTTGGATTATATCTGTGTTTGTATAATGTGTTCGTAAACCTCCCCTAACTGCTAGTATGTCGGTTGGCAGGGGGTTGCACATTTCTGTAATGGATTTTACTGTTTGTGGATATGAACTGTGTTGGACTGTTGTGATGTATAGCCGGAGTTATTATTTAATTCATTTGATGTAAATGTAATTTGTTGTAATATTATTTTGCGGGGCACATCCAGGTTGCGGTTGTAACCACCGTTGTATTATTTCATTTTACTGTTTTTGCTCCTAGGACAGACCCAAGGTGGGGTGCACAAACTGCCAGGCGGGTAGTTTGCCGTACCCATTGGGGTCTTGGGTGGGGCAATGGCTATTCATCACAACTGTGTAATCCGTCTTTTGTTGCAGGCTCAAAACAAACACGGATTACTTGCAAATCCAATAAAGTTCATCTGTGATCTGGAATGCCTATTATTGCGTCTGACGAATGTACAATATCTATATATGATAGCTATTTAGAATCACTTATGTTTTACACCCGCGCTAGCCCAGCCCCCGCTCTGTCGTTAGTTAAGTAACCTAACGGGTGATGACGGGACCCCGTGGCGAATGCAGATGGCATAAGAGGACGTTGTATTTTCGTTGTGATAGAGCCATACCGGATGGGTATCCTCACCGACACGACTTGTACGGTTATTAGGGGTCTGACGTTTACCACCTCCCTAGACCATACATGCGATACTCTTAGACGAACAGACCGGACTGCACGGATATTGTCACGCACAGGCTCAGTAGGAGTTCGGATGGGTATCCTCACCGGCCTTCTTATCGACATCTACCTGGGGACCGTTACATACAGCCAGTGCTGCTTGCGGTCTGTGGTTAAACCCACTGCCAGCGTAGTAGTCGAGTATTTAGAGTCCCACACAGAGTTTTCCCAACTCCAGGCGAAATGATGTAGAGATTGTACGGTTTACGACAAAGGGTTCGAACGCATACGTGTTTAAAACGCACGTACGACATTCGGACAGTTTTTACTAGACGGCTTTGGTTTAAGCCAGATTCTAGTATCGGGTTATTGGATTTATACAGTCTACAGTTTTTCCGTGTTTTCACGGATGTCAGGGGTGTTCTCGTAATTATCCGAGAAGCTTCTAGAAGGAGGGTGACTAAGGAGGTTAAGGTGACATTTTCATTAATTGCTTTAGTGACTCATTCATATGATTCATCATATCATTAAATGCATCATTAATGCATCATTAATGATCTAATGACTCACATGATGAATCACTCTTCTTGAATAAATGAAGCATGGTGAATAATCATTTAATTGAGATTATTTGATAATTCATTATGTTTGATATATTCAAGTGAGAAGCTTTTCTCTTCTCATTATCATCTCCACCTTCTCTCTCCTCAAGTGCACTCCTTCTACTAACCTTAATCGTACCACTCATGAGTTGAGACTATGGATTAGGATAGACTAAACACTCCACAACCTAACTCTACATCATCTTAGTTACTTTGGTTAGCAACTAGAGAAACAAAGTTACCTCAAGTCTTGAGGTGTAGCTTGGATTAGGGTACTCGGGTGGATCATCTATCACGGATAGGAGGCCGAGGAGGACTTAGAGATCATAAAGACGAAGGACTAGAATCATTTGGTATAATCTCTTTACATAGTAGTTTAGAACTCTATGCTTATTGTTAATTATCGTTTAGAAAAGATCTTCGGTTAGTCGATGTACGTTTATAAACATGATCGTTTTTCATATTTCCGCCTCCCCGCAACTCGTGGGGTGTTGCACATCGACTTACAGTGGTATCATAGCCTCACTAAACAATAATTAACTCACTTGCAAAGTCGTATGAATTTCGAACGCAAAACAAATCGGAAAAAACACGGATATCATGAAGTTTTTGTCGATTTTAAAATGAGGTCCTAAAATTTTTCAGGGACCTCCAGAATGTCCAGTAAGAAAATATAAGAACACACAAGAAAAATGGGCTCCTGAATCGGCCAAAGAGCCGCGGAACCGCGGCCGATACCACCGATCCGCCACGGATCCGGGCCGAGTTGCGGCCGATTCAGCCCAGTTTTCTTCTGTGCATCTTTTGTGATATTTTGGATTTTCTGGTACTGTTTATTTTCTGCTCAGGTTTCAAATTTACAGAGAAGATTTGGAGTAGAATTTAATGTGTTTAATCGATCGAAATTATACGATGTTTGCTTGTTTGATTATATCTGTGAACTGTATTATGTGTTCGTAAACCTCCCCTAACTGCTAGTATGACGGTTGGCAGGGGGTTGCACATATCTGTAATGTTTTAACTGTTTGTGATTATGAACTCTATTGGACTGTTGTGATGATTAGCCGGGGTTTTCTGTGATGGGTTATTGTATTAATTCATTCGATGTAATTGTAATAAGGTGTAATATTATTTTGCGGGGCACATCCAAGTTGCGGTTGTAGCCACCGTTGTATTATTTCTTTTTACTGTTTTTGCTCCTAGGATAGACCCAAGGTGGGGTGCACAAACTACCGGGTATTTCGAAGTGTTTAGTGGCCTACTCACGTCGTTGAGGGAGACCGCTTCACTTCGGGTATTTGGCGGGTAGTTTGCCGTACCCGTAGGGGTCTAGGGTAGGGTAAAGGCTATTCATCACAACTGTGTAATCCGTCTTTTCTTACAGGCTCAAAAGAAACGCGGATTGCTTGTAAATCCAATATTGTTTATCTGTGATCTGGAATGCCTATTATTGCGTCTGAGAATGTACAATATCTATATATGATAGCCATTTAGACGTCACTTATGTTTTACACCCGTGCTAGCCCAGCCCCCGCTCTGCCGTTAGTTAAGTAACCTAACGGGTGATGACGGGACCCCGTGGCGAATGCGGATGGCATAAGAGAACGTTGTATTTTCGTTGTTATCAGTAATGATAGGTTAAAGATAGGACGCATTATTTTTTAATGCAAAGAAAAATAAAACCTAAACTGAATCGTTGGAACAATTTCTAAAAACCACTCGGTTTTTTTGAAAAAGCAAATTTTTAATGCGGAGCTTAAACCACTCCTTTTAATAAAAGCTATCTTGGTTCCTTCGATCAAATCAAGTTCACTACGTTAACGGTTTTTTGCCAAAAACCAGCCGTAACCCTCCGTCGTTTCAAATAGACAGCACATCGTATTCATGCTATGCTTGTTGGCCTACGTCAAGGCATAGTGGATGGTAGCAGTGTGGCTTGCTTATTTGTTGCATAGATAGATACATTAGTATAGGACAGACGTACAGCCTTGTTGGCCTACGTCAAGGGCATGTACGATGTACCTAAATTAATCAGGACAACGACGGGTAGAACTTGACTTGCGTCTTATGACTTGTTGGCTTACGTCAAGGTCTATAAGAGCTTGGGATATAAGAATCACATTGGGAGTTTCAAACATAAAGGAAACTTGCAGATTTTAGCATGCCTTCTGGAGTGTGGTGACTAGAGTGGCTTCCATCTAGTACATCATGCAATGATAGTTGGATCCCGATCCCACTGATGAGTAGGATTACTCTCGGGAAATATTCTCACTTAACAATAAATGCTAGAAACCAAGTAGGTGTCCAGAAAGGTGTTAGAGGGGCTACGCCTCCAGGGAAAAGAGGTTATTTAATTAAGGAACTTTGCGAAAGCGTTGGAAAACCTCCCTCGAAGTACCAACACCAGCCTGGCTGAAAGGTTAAGCAAGTATTGTGACGTGTGATTAAATCCTGACTAGTTCTTCTTTTAGGTTTTGAAGAAGGATTTGAGGGAACAGTGGGAGCCATCCTGTTTAGATAAACTAATAACCAATCTAAACTTGCAAGAAGCATATGCTGAGTGTTTTCTTTTCTCTCTCTAGCAGCTACCATGATAGGACTAAAACTATTACTTGAGAAAAATATACTGACCGGACAGAACTATAAAGATTGGCTAAGGAACGTCAACATTGCACTGACTTATGACAAAGTAGCATATGTTACCCCCGCTGTTCCTCCCCTTATCCCTAGACCAGATTCCTCAGTTGTGGACAAGGAAGTTCGCAAAATTTGGGATCTGGATTGTGAGCGAGCTAAGTGTATCGTGCGGGCGTCCATGAACAATGAACTCCAGAAACAGTACGAGAGTATGGATATTGTATCCATCTTCCTCCATGTAAAGGAATTATATGGAGAACACTCCCGTATCGCAAGATACGAGACCTCAAGGAAACTCTTCCAGATGAGGTTAGCTCCAGGATCGCCTGTAGGAGAGCACGTCCTCAAAATGATCAGCCTCATTGAGGAACTCGCAAACCTGGGATGCGTGCTAGAGAATGATTTGTATATCGACTTGATTTTGCAGTCCCTTCCCCACACCTTCTCTCAGTTCGTGCTTAGCTTCAACATGCACGAAATGGAAGCTGATCTTCCAAAGCTCCTCAACATGTTGAGGGTAGCAGAGACCTCCTTGAAAAAGGAGAAGACCCCCGTTCTGTATGTTGGCTAATCATCCTCTTCTAAATCTAAAGCGAAAGCTAAAGGGAAGAAGAAGATGAAAGCCACCAAACCGAAGGGTGGGGTCAAGAAGGTGCAGGGAAAGAACAAAGCAGGAAGGGTGAAAGCGGATATAAACGAATGCCATTATTATCACAAGCAAGGGCACTGGAAGAAGGACTGTATGGCCTTCAAGGCAAAGGACACGAAGAAAGCGGTTGCTTCTGCTTCAGGTGTGTTCATAATCGAATATTGTCTTTCAGTAAACTCTACTTCATGGGTACTTGATACCGGTTCTGGTTCTCACAGCTGTAATTCATTGCAGGATCTGAGAAATAGTAGAATACTGGGGGCAGGTGATATGACTCTCCGGATGGGCAATGGAATGCATGTAGATCTGTTGCAATAGGGGAGTATCACCTAGGGTTGACTAGTGGGCACATTTTTGATGTTGTACAGCTGTTTTTGTATTCCAAGTATGCTATGTAATATTATATCAGTATATTTGTTGTCTAATGAAGGATATAATTTTGCGCTTGAAAGTAATGTCATGAACATTCTCCTAAATCAAGAACTGATTGGGTATGGCACACTGGAAAATGGCATATACATACTTAATCAACCTCGAATTTTCAATATTCAAAACACACTTAAAAGAAAGGCTCCAGATTCAAATCAAGCCTTCTTACGGCATTGTAGACTTGGTCATATAAACGAAACAAGGTTGACTAAGTTACATAAAGATGGATATCTAGATCCGTTTGAATATTCATCATATGCAACTTGTCAATCATGTATCAAAGGAAAAATGACCAAATCTCCATTCTCCGGACACGGAGAAAGAGCTATTGAACTCTTGGGACTTGTACACAGTGATGTATGTGGTCCAATGTCTACGCATGCACGAAGTGGTCACTCCTACTTCATCACTTTTACTAATGACTTCTCTAGGTATGGACATGTGTTCTTAATGAAACATAAATCAGAGACCTTTGAGAAGTTTAAGGAGTATAAAAATGAAGTAGAGAAACAAACTGGCAAAAGCATCAAGACACTTCGATCTGATCGAGGTGGAGAATACTTAAGTACCAGTTTCCTTGAATACTTAAAAGAGAATGGAATTCTCTCTCAGCTTACTCCGCCTTATACACCTTAGCATAATGGTGTATCAGAAAGGAGGAATCGCACGCTATTAGATATGGTGCGTTCAATGATGAGTAGTGCTGAGTTACTACTTTCCTTCTGGGGATTTGCTCTAGAATCAGCAGCATACTTATTGAATAGAGTTCCAACTAAGTCTGTGCCTACCACTCCATATGAAATGTGGAGCGGGAAGAGACCATATCTTAAGTACATCAAGATATGGGGGTGTCCGGCATATGTTAAAAAGCATAAACCGGACAAGCTCGAGTCACGATCGGTTTTGTGCAAGTTTGTAGGATACCCTAAACATTCAAGGGGGTACATGGTCTACCACACTGAAGAACAAAAGGTGTTTGTCGCTCGCCACATTGTCTTCTTAGAGAACGAATTTCTTGCAAAAGAAATTAGTGGGAGCACGGTAGAGCTGGAAGAAATTCCAGAACCTCAAACTGCTACCGGGACTTAGAAGAACCTCAGATTTCAATAGAACATGACGAACCAACGCCACTCCGCAGATCTAGTAGCCTTTCTCATCCTCCAGAGAGATACTATGGTTTTCTTCTAGATGGGGATCGAGAGGATTGCATCATTGATGATGATGAGTCTACTAGTTTTAAGCAGGCTATCACGGGTATTGACTCGATGAAGTGGCTGGATGCTATGAGATCCGAAATGGAATCCATGTACACCAATAAAGTATGGACTTTAGAAGTTGCTCCTCCTGGGGTGAAACCAGTTGGATACAAATGGATCTTCAAAAAGAAGATTGGTGCACTTGGACAAGTGGAAACCTATAAAGCTAGACTCGTTGCAAAAGGTTTTCGTCAAAGACCAGGACTGGACTATGATGAAACCTTTTCACCTGTAGCTATGCTTAAATCCATTCGGATCCTGCTTGCCATTACTGCCTTCCATGACTATGAAATCTGGCAGATGGAGGTAAAATCAGCTTTTCTAAATGGACATTTAGAAGAGAGTGTTTACATGGATCAACCAGAAGGTTTCTTAGATAGTGGGAGCAGCGGAAGAGTGTGCAGGTTGCTTAAATCCATTTATGGATTAAAGCAAGCATCGTGAAGTTGGAGCATCTGCTTTGATGAGACAGTCAAAGAGTTTGACTTTATCAAAAATGTAGATGAACCATGTATTTATAGGAAGATTGTAGAAGGAGCAGTAGTCTTCCTCGTTTTGTACGTCGACGACATACTACTGATAGGGAATGATGTCCCTATGCTACAATCAGTAAAGCTCTTCTTGTCACAGAAATTCTCTATGAAAGACTTGGGTGATGCAACCTACATTTTGGGCATTAAGATCTATCGTGATAGATCTAATAGAATGTTGGGACTTTCACAGTCCAGGTATATTGACACTATACTAAAGAGATTTAGTATGGAAGATTCCAAGCGCGGTAACATGCCCGCTTGTCACGGGATCACCCTCTCCAAAGAGATGTCTCCAAAGACTGATGAAGAGAGGGATCACATGAGCATTTTACCCTACGCTTCGGCGGTAGGATCTATAATGTATGCGATGTTATGTACAAGACCGGATGTAGCTTACGCACTTGGTGTGGTTAGCAGGTATCACTCTGACCCAGGTGAGAAACATTGGATAGCGGTAAAGAACATTCTCAAGTACCTGAGAAGGACTAAGGAGATGTTCTTAATTTACGGTAATGAGGACCTCCAGGTAAAGGCTTTTACCGATTCCGGCTTCTAAAGTGACAAAGATGATTCTAAATCCATTTCGGGTTTTGTGTTTACCCTCAATGGAGGGGCGGTATGTTGGAAGAGTTCCAAACAAGATACCGTCGCAGACTCAACTATGGAGGCTGAGTATATAGCTGCTAGTGAATCCGCAAAAGAGGCTGTCTGGATGAGGAAGTTCATCTCTGAACTTCAGGTGGTTCCGTCCATTGCCAATCCAATACCTTTGTATTGTGATAACAATGGGGCCGTAGCATTGGCAAAGGAACCCAGGTCCCATCAGAAATCCAGGCTTATCTTAAGGCGTTTTCACCTGATCAGGGAGATCGTTGATCGTAGGGAGATCGAGGTACGGAGAGTAGATACAAAAGGCAACACGGCAGATCCATTCACAAAGGCCATCCCTCAAGTTCAGTTCGAGAGGCTATTTGAGATGTTGGGCATGCGGTACTCCAGCAACTGGATATAGTGAAGACAGTGAGTACTCATTGTGCCAATAATAAGCCCTAGTGCAAGTGGGAGATTGTTGGATATATATGCCCTAGAGGCCTTCATTGTATAGGATACTGGGATATGTATGTACATAACAGTCTTGCTTAATATGATAGTACGCTATTTGGTTTGTCTTTATCTTAATGTATGATATATTTTGTGTAGTATTCATATATATATACATGTTGATAAAGCCCTTAGGATGTTTTCCTGACTTCCGGCGTTATGATGGCAGTCATACTAGTGGGAGCTGGATAGTCAATAGGCACATCCTTAGATGTCCCTGGTCACAGGAGTATCGAGACTAGGCATTGATATTCCAGAGTAGACTGGTGTATACATATCTAGACCCTGAAGAGGGGCGATGGATTGGTCCCGCAGCCATTGGTGAAGTGCACCTAAGATTGTATATAGATGCTCACTGGGTGTGAGTACACCGGACATGACTCGCCTAGAACTGACTGGATGGTATTTATACCTAACGTCAGATAGCAGTTCTCAGGTGACATGTGTGCAGATAGTCCGTTAACTTAAAGTCGTCATTTGTCTCGTGTGAGTTCCCACTGTGCTTTGATTACCACCCTACCACGGTTCAAAGGAGTCGTGCAAACAGGTTTTAGTTGGGCACAGTCCCGAGCCACGTGGAGGCAGTAAGTGACTGTTAGGGATTCGTCTTTCCCGGTATAGGGAGTTGATATCGCACAGTGATCGGTTGGTCATTACCATAAGTCCCTGGCCAGGGCTAATTGAGAATTACTGATAGATTGATCAGTAGATTCTCGGATGGTGATAGAGCCATACCGACACAACTTGTACGGTTATTAGGGGTCTGACGTTTACCACCTCCCTAGACCATACATGCGATACTCTTAGATGAACAGAACGGACTGCACGGATATTGTCACGCACAGGCTCGGTAGGAGTTCGGATGGGTATCCTCACCGGCCTTCTTATCGACATCTACCTGGGGACCGTTACGTACAGCTAGTGCCGCTTACGGTCTGTGGTTAAACCCACTGCCAGTGTAGTAGTCGAGTCTTTAGAGTCCCACACAGAGTTTTCCCAACTCCAGGCGAAATGATATAGAGGTCGTACAGTTTACGACAAAGGGTTCGAACGCATCGTGTTTAAAACGCACGTACGACAATCGGACAATTTTTACTAGCCGGCTTTGGTTTAAGCCAGATTCTAGTATCGGGTTATTGGATTTATACAGTCTACAGTTTTTCCGTGTTTTCACGGATGCCATGGGCGTTCTCGTAATTATCCGAGAAGCTTCTAGAAGGTGGGTGACTAAGGAGGTTAAGGTGGCATTTTCATTAACTGCTTTAGTGACTCATTCATATGATTCATCATATCATTAAATGCATCATTAATGCATCATTAATGATCTAATGACTCACATGATGAATCACTCTTCTTGAATAAATGAAGCATGGTGAATAATCATTTACTTGAGATTATTTGATAATTCATTATGTTTGATATATTCAAGTGAGAAGCTTTTCTCTTCTCATTATCATCTCCACCTTCTCTCTCCTTAAGTGCACTCCTTCTTCAAACCCTAATCCTACCACTCATGAGTTGAGACCATGGATTAGGATAGAATAAACACTCCACAACCTAACTCTACATCATCTTAGTTACTTTAGTTAGAAACTAGAGAAACAAAGTTACCTCAAGTCTTGAGGTGTAGCTTGGATTAGGGTACTCGGGTGGATCATCTATCACGGATAGGAGGCCGAGGAGGACTTAGAGATCATATATACGAAGGACTAGAATCATTTGGTTTAATCTCTTTACATAGTAGTTTAGAACTCTATGCTTATTGTTAATTATCGTTTAGAAAAGATCTTCGGTTAGTCGATGTACGTTTATAAACATGATCGTTTTTCATATTTCCGCCTCCCCGCAACTCGTGGGGTGTTGCATATCGACTTACAGACCCGCCCAAGAAAAGTAAGATGGATTACAACGTTCTGGCACACTTGACGAAGATCCCCTCACTACTAAGCATTCTCGACACCCTGCTGCTATCTAAGGAAGCAAGAGATTCGATGATCAAGGCATTGTAGGAGCCTGAACAATTCCAAGCTTTCCTCGCCGAAGAAAAGATGAAGGACGGGCTGGAAGAAGTACCCACAGCCGATATCACTTTCGACGATGAAGATCTTCTTCTCGGGACGTGTGAGCATAACCGCCCTCTTTATGTCTCCGGATACTGTCATGATATCAAAATTGGCAAAATCCTGGTGGATAATGGGTCCTCCGTCAATCTCCTCAATGTAAGAGTGTTGAAGGAAATCTGCATGAGCGTTCAACACCTCTCTCATGACAAAATCACCATCTCCGGTTTTGACACCCAGTCATCACGGACGCTCGGGTCTGTGATACTGACGCTGCGCTTTGGCTGCTAGTCACAGACATTAAATTCCACGTCATTGATTCTAAGACCTGCTATAACGCTTTGCTCGGACGGCCTTGGTTACACGAGTACAACATCATCCTTTCTATACAACATTAGTGTATGAAGTATTTCAAGGATGGTCTCGAGTACACTGTGACAGGAGAACTAAACCCATTCTCCGCGAACGAAGTCTACAAATATAAGGATGCCAAATACTTCCTGCCTGATTTCGAAGACACAGAAAGATGTCGCTAACTGGAGGACAAGAACAAAGCTATCACCACTATTCCGGTCTTCGGGAGTGACACCGAGGACGAAGAAGAAATAGTTTATTCAGGGGCGCCCCAATGCAACAAGCCAGGATTGTCCACCCTTATGTTGATCTTCGGCAGCGAATCGGAAGATGAGATCAATGCCGTATTCTCTGCTCGACCATCAATACAAGCCTTCGCTGATGAAGATCAAAGTTTGCAAGTTGCCATGGTTCCTCCAAAGCATCATAAAGAGCTAGACGCGCTTGATACCTACAGTGTGGAAGAACTGCAGACATTCTACGTCCCTCCCAGGCGAAAAGGTGAAAAGGCGATCTTATTCTACCGATCCGAGGAAACCAAAGCGGAGAAAGAAATTTTCCATGGTGCGGATTCTACACTTTACAGGTTCCAGCCCATCCGTTTGCCCAGATATTACACAGACGGGCTAAAAAAACTCTTGAAACGCCAAGGTGTACCCCTTAAGCAAACTGCATGACAAACACGGTTCTATAATAGGATCTGGAACGTTCCCGGAACTCAACGAAAGTTGCCCAATGGGACAATGGAAACGATCGGGCTTGGATATGTTTGATCCAAGAAACGGGAGCTATTCCGCGACTGCTACGTCATACATGACTTTGATGAAGAAGGAGATACTCTGTGGGAAGATGCTAATCCTAAACCAGAACGAGCTCTCGCCGTGAAAATGCCAAGTCCGTCGTTTGAAGAACAGGTGGACAAGCTTATAAGGGAAGCGGGTCAAAAGGTTCGAGACGATCATAATCGTGAAATGGCCATCTATGAGAAAGCCAGAACGCAGCGCCTCCTTCAGCAGATTGCGAAAAATGAAAATTCTTTTCCTTGTCAACCCGTCATATAAAAGGCCCGACGCAGAGGCAAAAATAAATCAAAAAGCGGGAAAGGCGTTCGACAGCGACAAAGAGGGACCAAGAAGCCACGTGATCGGGAATCGAGCAATCCAGATTCGTCTCTTATAAAGAAGATGGGTCGAGCATACTCTTTTCCCCAAGACAAGACACAGAAGATACTTGATCTTGCCATAAAACATAAAATGATTACCCTCCCGGAGTCCAAGCACCCCGAGCAAGCAGGTGAAGTTAATCACCCAGATTATTGCTCCTATCACCGAGCAATAGGACATCCTCTTGAAGAATGCTTCACATTCAAAGACTGGGTAGAAGACCAGTATCGGCAAGGCAAGTTCGCTCTATCCAGCAGCTGGAGGGTAACTCTGCCACAAAAGCATGAACCAAAAGCCGCGCCTGCAGCGAGAGTAGAACCAGATTAACATCGGTCTTGGAAGCGATCTCGTACTTGTCATATGATAATGTTGTTAGAAGAAGAACCCGAGAATACGGATGACCTCTCCTGGTGCTTCGAAAATGATGATGAAGTGGTCTCAGAGTTTCCACCGGCGCCGAAAGAGCTGAAAGATGGAATACATACTACTGCAGATAACCTTAAGAAAATTGATTTGGGGACGGCAAGTGGCCCGCGACCGACATTCGTCAGTGAGCTGTTGTCTGAAGAAAGTGTAGCTACGCTAAAGGACGTGCTCTTGCAGCATAGAGATTGCTTCGCATGGAACTATTCCGAGATGCCAGGACTAGATCCAGAGATTGCTGTGCACAAATTGGCGATATCTCCGGACATCAAGCGGATCAAACAAGCACCGAGAAGAATGCGGCTCGAGCTTGAGATGAGCATCAATGCCGAGGTCAAGAAGCTAATCGACTCCGGTTTCATCCAGAAAGTTTAGTATCCTGATTGGATCGCCAACATCATCCTGGTCATGAAGAAAAATGGGACGGTGCGCATATGTGTGGACTTTCGGGATCTCAATAAAGCCTGCCCGAAGGACGACTTACCAGTACCAGTCACTGAGCTGATGATAGATAATATGTCCACTCACGAAGTTTTCTCCTTCATGGACGGCTCGTCAGAATACAATCAGATAAAGATGCATCCCAAGGACTAAAAACATACTGCCTTCTGGACCCCTTTGGGCATATTCTGCTACAAGGTGATACCTATCGGTCTAAAGAACGCCGGTGCCACCTATCAGAGGGCCATGATGAAGATCTTCGATGAGCTCATACATGAAATCGTCGAATGCTATATCGACGACCTCGTAGTAAAAAGCAAATCATACGAGGAACATTTAGAGCGTCTGAAGATCGTGTTTCAGCGCCTTCGGAAATACAACTTGAAGATGAACCCTCTCAAATGCGCGTTCGGAGTGTCCTCAGGCAAGTTTCTGGGATTCATCGTCCGACACCGAGGCATCGAGATAGACCCGTCGAAGATTAAGGCGATCATGGAAATACCCCCACCAAAAACTCTCAAGCAGCTGCGATCTCTCCAAGGAAAGCTCGTATATATCCGGTGATTCATAGCCAATCTCTTCGACAAGTGTCGTCCTTACAGTCACCTAATGAAGAAAGGGACTCCTTTCGTCTGGGATCACAAATGCCAAAGTGCACTGGACGAAATCAAGCAATACCTGCAGAATCCGCCAGTACTGGCCGCTCCTGTCAAAGAAAAACCTCTCGTCCTGTACACAACATCCCTTGAAGGTTCTTTAAGCGCACTGTAGGCACAAGAGCACGACCAAGGGAAAGAAAGAGCCCTTTATTATCTGAGTCGAGTTCTCTTGGGGGCAGAAAACAATTACTCTCCTATTGAAAAACACTGCCTGGCGTTGATCTTTGCGATAACGAAGCTCAGACACTATGCATTAGCACATGAGGTCCATCTCGTATCAAAGGTAGATCCTCTCAAGTATTTGATGTCAAAGGCCATATTAACAGGACGTCTCGCTTAACGGGCCCTGCTTTTGATGGAATTCTCGATAACTTATCGACCTCTTAAGGCAGTGAAAGGCCAGGCCATCGCCGACTTCCTCGCTGAGCACCCGATACCAGCCGATTCTCCTTTGAACCACGAATTGCCAGACGAACATGCGTTTGACACGATCGACGGGGATGATACCAGGTGGGAACTCTATTTTGATGGAGCGTCTTCCATGAAGAAGCGCAAACAAAGCACCCTTATAATCAAATCAGGGGTAGGACTCATCTTCGTGACTCCACAAGGAGAGATAATGCGCTTTTCCTTCTCCTTAACAGAGCCGAGGACGAATATGAAGCTTTGATAGCAGGTCTTGAGATCCCCGTCGACATGGGAATTGAAAACCTCCTCATATACGGAGACTCCCTGCTGGTCGTTAGTCAAATAAACGGCGACTATCAAACGTGCAAGCCAGAGTTGGTGCAGTACGGCGAGAGAGTGCAGCAATTGCTGACTCAAATTCCTTCCTACACCTTGGAAAGTATACCGCGCGCGGAAAATAGCAAGGCGGATGCATTAGCCAAACTCGCTAAAGAATTGGCCGACGAGAACCTCGATGATGTGAGAATCATTGTGCAAAGCCGTCGGGTTCTTGCACCGGCAGAAATATCTCTGGAGTCATCCGAAGAAAAGGGAGCGACCGAGCAAATGGCTATGCAAATAAAAGACCAGGAAAAGGCTGAGGATTGGAGAGAAGTCTTTATAGACTACTTCAAATCCCGTCGAACACCTGAAGATGCGTCCTCAAGACATCAGCTTATGAAACGAGCTCTGTCTTTTGCTTTCGTCAATGATACTCTGTATAAAAGGTCATTTGATTCTCTGTGGCTAAGATGCCTGGGACCTAAAGAGGCAAAGAGAGTCGTCCAAGAAACTCATGACGGACTCCGCGGTTCTCACCAAGCCGGCCCGAAGATGAAGTTGAAGATCAAAAGGATGGGCTACTATTGGCCCACAATGATCCAGGACTGCCTTGAATACACGAAGCAATGCCACTTATGCCAGATTCACGGGGATTTTATTCACCAGCATCCAAATCCACTACATCCAATGGTGGCTAGCTGGCCGTTCGAGATGTGGGGGACTGACATAATTGGCCCCATCGAACCGACATCGTCCAGAGGATATCGATTCATTTTGGCGACAACTGATTACTTCTCCAAGTGGGCGGAAGCAGTACCGCTGAGGGAAGTGAAGACGGAGTATATCCTCCATTTCTTCAAGACGCACGTCATTTATCGGTTTGGAACTCCGCGACGGATCATCTCCGATAACGGGCCAGCCTACAGAAGCCACAAGATCAGCCGCTTCGCACAACAACATAACATAGACTGGAGATACTCTTCAGTCTATAATCCTCGGGTTAACGGTCTAGCAGAGGCTTTCAACAAGACATTGACGAAGATCGTGAAAAGACGGTGTCTCGAAATAAGAAGGACTAGCACGAGAGACTATATGAAGCTCTCTGGGAGTATCGAACTACGTTCAAAACGACCACAAGCACAACGCCGTACGCATTGGTATTCGGCACAGAAGCGGTACTCCCCATTAAGATAGAGTTACCCTCTCTTCGAGTGGCAGTTCGCTACGAGATAACAGACGAAGAAAATGCTCACCTTCGGCTTGAGGAGCTCGACGCCCTTGATGAAACCCGGCTCATGGCGCAACAAAATCTGGAGGCTTATAAAGAAAAGATGACGCGCTCATATGAAAGATTGACTAGGCCGAGTACATTCCGCCAAGGCGAACTCGTGCTAGTGGTCAAATCCCCAATCAGGCCAAGCGGGGGAAATTCGAGCCGAATTATGAAGGCCCGTATAACATAGATGTGTTTACCAAGGTGGTGCCTACCTACTCATGGACATGCATGGTGAAAGAACTTTCAGGCCAATAAACGGTCGCTTCCTAAAAAAATACTACGCCTAACGAGTCATGGCTTAGGTCAATGATAGATGACGACGTCTATGTCCGCTCGTTATCTTCCTAAGCCCAAACTCTGTAAGTAGTAGCCGACTTCCTTAACAACAGACCGAAATGTCCTTAAACTAACAACGGACCAAAATGTCCTAAAACTAACAATGGACCACTATGTCCTAAAACTGGCGTCGGACCGAGACGTCCTTAAACTAACGATGGACCAGTATGTCCTAAAACTAGCTGTTGACCGTGACGTCGATAAACTATTGTAGACTGCAGCATCCCAAGGCTGACACAAAAAAAAAAAAAGAAAAAGAAAACGGTATGTCCATAAGCAAAATGGGCACGAATAAAAACCCGGAAGGGCTCCGTGAGTAAAAACAGCAGGGCTACCGGCGAGTTTTTGTGAAAACCCGAAAGGGCGCAACCTCGTTAAAAGACACTTGCAAGATCCTCTCGCCCTTGTGAAGAGAAACCACTTGCGTGAGATCCTTACGACTTACAAGGGAGCAACACACTTAGGGATCCCCATGATTCCTAAGGAGAAATTACACTTACGAGATCCTCACGACTCATAAGGAGAACCCTCTTATGAGACCCTCACGGCTCATAAGATTCAAAAGTCTTAAGCTATAGGGATCTGAACCTATTCTTAAGCGGCCACCACAACCTCCAATGCTGCCCTACAAGCGGCTCAATGCTGACCCTTGTATACAATCCACGGGTGTGAATAAATATTTCCCTAACAAAGTCCCATCCGTGACTAGGGATGTGTCTACACGGTGAACAGCCCTTGTAAGTCCTCTCGACTTAGAAGGAGAAAATACTCTTGTAAGATCCTTACGACTTATGAGATGCCATACAGTTAGGTGTCCTCATGATTCCTAAGGAGAAAACACACCTACGAGATCCTCACAACTCGCAGGGAGAAATACCTTTATGTGACCCTTACGGCTCATGAAGTCAAAAGCCTTAGTCGAAAGGATCCTAACCCTGTTTGCTAAGCCACCTTTGTTTGACATCGACAGAGGCAAATGATGATTTGCTCCTGGCAATATCCCAGTTGTAGCGGTGCTGATGCCGAATCGGTGTCTAATTCCAATCTTGCAGCAAAAAGGCAACGAGCCACACATGCATACGAAATAGCCGAAATGATGGGGCAACTTGCAACAAAATCAGCAAGTAAAAATGTATGCATACAAAAATAGCCGAAATGATTAGGCAACTCGCAATAAAAAGCATCGAGTAAAAATATAACAAATAGCCGAAATGATTGGGCACCGCGAAAAATAGCCTAAATGATTGGGCAATCGCGACCTTTGCGATATAAAAGCTGAAATGATAGATCATCGCGGAAAGAAATAAATTTTTTTTTGAAAAGAATTAATTTTGCCCTACAGGCGATATCACATCAATCCCTGTATACAATTCAGGGGCGCAAACAAAGAAGGAATCACACTTTCCCTCCCCAGGCTCCATCAGAAGAAGAAGTCGAATCTCAATGGTTCACAAACAGCCTGGAGATCATTTCAACATTCGTCTCATTACAACAGACGCAACATCAAGTAAATCGGAACCGCGTCCATTCCCAGTTCCATGACTCGGTGGTGCACAGATGACCGAGAGCCAAACCCCGACTCCGTGAAATGCGGATAAAGTCGACCCTTCCTGGTCATGTGGAACGCGGCTTATGTCAATCCTGACCCCGTGGGAAACGTCCAGAGCGGAGCCTAGTCCTCGCAGAACACGGCTATGACCCCGTGGGAAGCATCCAAAGCAAATTCCTGGTCACGTGGAACGCGGCTTATGTCAATCCTGACCCCGTGGGAAACGTCCAGAGTGGAGCCTGGTCCTAGCAGAACACGGCTATGACCCCGTGGGAAGCATCCAGAGCGGAGCCTGGTCTTCGCAGAACACGGTTATGACCCCGTGGGAAGCATCCAGAGCAAATTCCTGGTTACGTGGAACGCGGCTTATGTCAATCCTGACCTCGTGGGAAACGTCTAGAGCGGATCCTGGTCCTCGAAAAACACGGCTATGACCCCGTGGGAAGCATCCAGAGTGGAGCCTGGTCCTCACAGAACACGGCTATGTCAATCAGACCCTGTGGAAGCATCCAGAGCAAATTCCTGGTCACGTGGAACACGGCTTATGTCAATCCTGACCCCGTGGGAAACGTCCAGAGCGGATCCTGGTCCTCGCAGAACACGGCTATGACCCCGTGGGAAGCATCCAGAGCAAATTCCTGGTCCCTTGGAACATGGTTAAAGTCAATTTTGACCCCGTGGAAAACGCCCAGAGCAACTCCTGACTCCGCGAAGTGCGGATAATGGCAACACCATCACTCACTTACAGGTCCTCTCGACCCGTAAGGAAGAAAACTCTCTTGTAAGATCCTTACGACTTACAAGAGAAAACACGCTTAGGAATCCTCACGATTCCTAAGGAGAAAATACACATACGAGATCCTCTCGACTCGTAGGGAGAAAAGCCTTTATGAGACCCTCACGGCTCGTGAAGTTGAAAAGTCTTAGGCAACATATCTGAACTTGCTTTCTAAGCCATCGCTACCTCTCGAAGAATTCAAAACGGAATGCTCTCTCTATCATCTGCAGGCTATGCTTACTAAAGTGACATGCTGATAACAAAGAAAAGAAAAAAGCAAAGAGATGACATGAGACATTACGAAAGAAATGTATCTTTTATTCATAAATTCAATTGGGTACAAAATACATTTTATGAAAGAATAAAAAAATATGGGTACATTTTATTCGAAATTACAAATGGTACAAAAACGATCATTGAGAGGGAAGCGTTTTCAATAGTCCAGTTAACTGCTCGCGCACTTCCCTCAGCCCCTTTTCTTGGTCAGCTACCACGGCCAACTCTTCTTCAACCTGAGCACGTTGCTGCAGATAAGATGAAAGTTGCTCGTCAACGCCCCGCTGAGCCACCTCATGACCTTGTGCATCTCGTTCAATGAGGTCAAGTTTCTGCCTCAGCGTTAGCCCGTCAGAAATACACCGTAGAAGTCTTTCAAAGATGACTTTCAGCTGTGCAGCGTTTACATCAACTTGAGCATGCAAATGAGCAGATTCGCTTAAAGTCTCCTCACGCTCCTTACGCCTCAAAGCCGCTTTTTGTTCAAGATGGCGGAAGTAAGGGGTGCTCTCCTCGACCTATACAGCCCACTGGGAGTTCACAGCCAAGACCTCAGGGGCAGAACGTCTAAACTCAAGCTCATGCAGACAGGCCTCGATTTTCCTGCAATGATTAACCCAGGACTCCACGACGCCTTCATTATGAAAGTGTATGAGCGTCGCCAGCATGGAATTAACCTCAGCAGCAAAATCTGCAGCAAGGGCAGGAGTCTCCACATCAAGCTCCTCGCGATGATCGATCAACATACGCAGGATATTCACAACACCTTTGGAGGAAGGGCGTCGAGAGAAGGGGCCTGCTGGCATTACGACTTGAGACTCAAACGGAGCTGAAGTCGGTGTCACAGCTGCAAAGCAAATCACAGTCAAATAACTATTCAAGAAATAAAAGGAGTTCATGAACAACGGAGTTTACTATACCAGCTACAGCAGGTGGCAAGGCCGGGAGTACCAGTGGTGCAACCGTTCTTTCATCTCCCCCTTCGAGCTGAAGGGCTATGATTAAAATAAAGAAGAATCAGAAACGATTTGACTACCCTTAAAAGAAAAGAAGAGACATTAGCTAAAGGATGTACTCACCAGTACCACTAGATGAGGCAATCTCTGACTGAAAGGAGAAGTGTGGGTGTAGCATCTGATACAGGTGATCAAAAAGGACTCCTTCAAGGATGTAGTAATACAATGTCGGAACATAAAATATACTGCCTGCAATGAAACTGATGAGTCACAAATCCGCGCCTTCCATCATTTGAGAGGGTACGAGAGAAGGCAAAGGGGCGGTCACCATCAAATCAGCAACTGGTGGCGCTTCCTCGGGTGGCACAACTTCAACGCCCACCGCAGTTGCATTCGAAAAAAAAGTACTGTTAGAAAATGTCGAAAAGGGATTGCAGAATAAAATAGAAAGCAATAACCTGAAATTTACCAGGTATGTCGCCGGTCGAGACCACAACAAGGGCATCACTGGATGCAGCGACTGCCTCACCCTCCTCCAACAAAATGGTCTCACCTCCCATTGCCTCATCCCCTGACCCTACAAGAGCCGTCGTAATGCTCGCGACGCCAGGAGATGGAAGAGAACCGCAGGCGGAAAGAATGATGATTGGAGCAGTGCCCAACTCTTGAGAAGGAGCGGCTACCTCGGGCTCGGCAATTATAGCCATCTCACCTACCGCTACCTCGGGCTCGACGATTGTAGCCGTCTCACCTACCGCTACCTCAGGCTCGGTGGTTGTTGCCATGTCACCTACCACTTCCTCGGCAAGACTCGGCCCAACAGGATAAGATATATGAGAACCTGAAAATTAAAGCTTTGACAAAAGAACCCAATATCACGTTACCTTGGGTCAGTTTTTCGACAGCTTCCCGAGCTGCACGTGCTGCCTGTCTGTGGGCGGTAGACAAGGTAGCCGAAGTATCCCTTGAAGGAGTAGGGGCAGGGGTAACAGCGCTTGAACCCGCACCTGCATCCAAGGCGGCGGTACGCTCCCTTGCCATGCGCATCCTAAGCTGTAAGCGAGCTCCTAGCTTCCCGCGGTGATGGACTCATGACGGAGGCGTCAACCAGCCGCATTATCCGAGAGAACCTGCATCTGTCGTAAAAAGAAGGTCTTTTATGGATACCGAAGACCCCAAGCACGTGCAGCTCTAGCCATGAAGTGAAGTAATGCATTGGGAAGTTGGCAGGATGCACCCCTGGTTCAGTGGTATCCGCTGCTAAGCTAAGGCCGTGATATAGGTGGGCTAACCCGGCGATCCCGATGGCCACTTGTATTCTGGCAACCATGCGATGCGCAGGGTAGAAGACAGAAGGCCTCATGTAACAAGGGTGCATAGGAAGCACGAACCAGCTTAGCCATAAACTGAGGAACCCGAGAAAGAACGCTTCCTCATCAATGCCCGGAGCGGCGATTTCTGACAGGGGGACGATCGCGAGAAGCGAAGCAGCGCTTCTGTTTCCCCCAATCAGAGCAAGGCTCTGTTTTGAAAATTAAAATGAAAATTGAAATTAAAATATAGAAGCAACGCTTCAGATTCCTTGCGCTGGGCGCAATGCGCCACGTGTCAAAATCAGACACGCCAGCGCAGGGAGCACTGCGTCCGGGGCAGCGCACCCAATCAGAGCAACGCTCTATTTAAAATAAAAATTAAAGAAGCAACGCTTCAGCTGACTTGTGCACTGCGCTGCTAGACACGTGGCAGCGCAGTTGCGCTGCGCTCTGCGCTGCGTGACACGTGGAAGCACAGTTGCGCTGCGCTCTGCGCGACATGTGTCATGTGCAGGAGCGTTTGCGCCAAACAGAATTAAAATTCTGAAAGATCTTTCTCAATCTTGTTAAAAACAAGAAGATTGCCTTCTGTAAAACAGAAACCCTTGGATCAAAGATCCAACGGTGGGGAAAATCCCTAAATCACTCAGAGAAAGATCTCTCTAACCAATTCAACAAATCATTGGCACTATATAAAGGCCCCCAGACCCCAACACATATACAACAACACAAAGAGAAAAAACAGAGAATTCCTCTAAAGAATTTTGAGAAGAGCTCAAAGAAAGAAAAAGGTAAAAACCTTTGAATAAAAGAAGAATTTCTTTTGAAAAGATCATTGATCTAAGAACAAGATCAAGGATCTTCAATAATGTAACCCTTCGAAAATCGTTTAGGCAGTTTTTCGGCTTTTTCCGTAAAAAGTCAAAATTGATATTTTTCATTGTAGACCTAATTATACAAAATTTAGATAAGATATTACTATAATTTTGTCACTAAAATGTCACTTATAATTATCTAGTTAAAAAAAAAAAAATTCATAATTAATTATTTTTTTTATTATTTTAAGCCTTTTTAAATACATTTAATTAGGGATAAATACAAATTTAATTAGGTAAATTTCTTAATTAGGACTCTTTATAAGCTAAAATATGGTGTTAATAAAATTATATCATGTCTTGCAAACTTTTGGTTTTATGGTGGGAAAATTATGAAAAAAATGATGAAAAAGGGGTTTTTTTTGGAAAAAGTTGAAATGAAAAGCATTAAATGATATCATATGATATTTGTTTGACCTAGAAACTTCTTCAAAACTCCCACAACCTCCCTCCTCTACCTCAGGTCGAGCTCAACCTGAGCAAACCCCATTTCCCTCTCTCTTTCTTGCTTCTAAAATCATGAAAAAATCATCAAAATCCACCGAAATCAACACATTTCTTCACAAATTCAAACCATAATCCTATTCCACCTCTTTCCAACCCTAATTTGCTTCAAAACAAGGTAAAAGGAGGCATCTTTCAAGGTCAAGTGCAAGTTAGGGTTCACTTGTAAGGTATAAATTCTAAACTAGTTGTTAAATTTGTAGTTTAAATAAGCTAAATTAGTATTTTAAAGTGTTAATTTCATTGTAATGGTTGGTTTTTGAAAATTCAAGAGAGGTGTTGATGTCCTAATTAGGGTTTGTTATAGGATAAGTGGGTTTAAGTTAGGGTAATGGTTATCTAGTTGGTTAGAATGGTTGTTTGTGCGATGTAGCGATCGCTACACTGTTAAACCGCGACAATAGCATCGATATTTCTACGTCAATGCTTACTAGTTTTTCTATATTTTTAAGAGGTGATGTTATAGTTAGGGTTTGAAGTTGAATAAGTGTGTTTAGGTTAGTATTGTGGCCATCTAGTGTATTAGGTCGGATATTTGTGCGATGTTGCGATCGCGATATCGTTAATTCGCGATGTTTGCTTTGAAATCGGCATGCTAATTGCTTACTAGTTTTTCTAAAATTTTAGGAGGTGATCTAATTGTGTTATTTAGGCGATATAATTAGCATCTTATACGACTATTAGGGTGTGTGAATGCGGAGTTTTGTTTAATCGGGTTTTAGTTTTGACAATTGCCCCGAAACGGCGATTTTAGTTAAGGTTTTAGCGATTTTCGTGTATTTTCCGCGTACCGAGTGCACGTTGTGATTAATTCGAGAGCGTCGATCTTTTCATAGTGTGAGTTGCATCATTTCAGAAATCTGTAACCTTATATTGTGTGTTATGCAATTCTAGGATCGGTCGGGGAAACTTCGGATACGGCGCGAAAAGGCAAAGCGGTGGCCGGGTCAGATTAGCGGGGATTTCAGGTGAGTAGATGTATTCATCTATGGGGGAATCGTCTGGATGGCGCGATGCGCCCCCCCAGTTAGGATTATCCTACTTTATGCAAGATTTATATTGTTAGATAGCTTACCCCTTTATGTACATTGCATACCCTCACAGCTAACCGTATGCTAGATTGCATGGACATTCATCTTCATATATGCGATATCACTTCGTAGGACACGAACACCATTACCATTGGCATCTGTTGCACGCGCACTATTCATGTGACACACACACCTTTGGTAATTGACATGCCACATGCACGATAGAACCTGTTTATCTTAATATCATCACCTGCATTCATACTTGATATATGAAACTGCATCGCATGCACATATCTCGCATCATCATCATATTTACATAGAACTCTAGCCAAAATTCACATCATACACATTGATATTATAGACATTTATCATACATATAACATGTGGACATTATGATTTTCTTGAGGATTTCAGTTTTGCTGCGATTTCTGGATTTTTGGGGAAAACCGCAAGAATTTAACAAAACCTTATCTTTATCATTTTCAAAACAAAAGTTGCGGTTTTCTCGTGATGTATGTGTCGTCCACCATGAGTTTTCATGTTTTCTGTTGGATTTCGAGACCCGATTCGAGGAGTGGATGAACCGTCTCGGGTACATGGTGGGCCCGGTATGGTACCCCGGGGCAAGAAGATCGAGTTGTAGACGATGAGCCTGGCAGGGGAAGACTACCTACCGGTGATGTCTGGCGCGGCGGATATCCGGAGGATACCGACCGTTGTCGTGAGATTTATGATATGGGCCGATCCGGACTGACGGAGCCCGATATTGAGACAGATGTGATTCCTATTTGGTGTCGATGCTTGACACAGGTTTTCAGAGGATTTCTTGATGATATTTAGCTATTATGCAGACATTCATTTTTCTAAAAGTTAAGAATGCAGTAACATTAACGTTTAAAACACTTAAAGAGTTAGAAAAGATATTGTATACATGTGCATGCATACTAGAGTTATTATATCACATATGGACATACATGTTGTTCCGCATTGCGTGCATTCTTACGATTGCCTTACTAGATGTTATATTCTACTCACGAGCTGGCAACTCACCCCCATTGTGCCACAGTGTCTTGCAGGTCGGACCCGTCAGTCTTGTAGAGGCGGGCTATCTTGTCATCAGTTCCTTTTGCTCAGACTCGCGACATCGCCCGTAGGTGGGTTGCGAGTATACTTTATTTCTTTTTGCTTTTTCATTGTATCTAGTATTCTCCATCTACCACTTGTATTGTATATGCGACCTAGTGATGAGACTGAGAGATTTGTATATTTGTGGTTTCTTTTGGGTCGAGCTCACTTGAGCCGACGTGTGTTTTCTGGTATTTGCATCTCTTTTATGCTCTTTTTCTCGATATTACTATTATATTGCATGTGGTTGTGATCCGCCTTGGGCGAAGAGCTAGCTCCCGCTTGGGGATGCCATTTTTTTTAATTACAGGTTTATTATCTTGTTGTACCCATTTTGGGGGATAGAAAATACAGGGGAGACTCTGCCGAAATTTTCAGAAATTTTTGATGTTTTTAAAATGGGATTCTATGCAACTTAATTGATTTCAAAACCGTTTTCATTTAAGGTTCTCCTTCACTCTCTTTTGATTTTGGGTTAGATTTCTGGGCTTTGGCTGACTTAGGTTACGGTACGCCTTTAGACGTCTCGTAATCTAAGTGCCAGTCACGTTCCATACTTTCGGGTCGTGACAAAGTTGGTATCAGAGCGTAGGTTTTACCTTTCTGAGTGTAGGACGACCTTGGTAGATGGAGTAGGTGACTTAAGCAGAGTGGCGTAGCGTGGGTATGATCCGCGGCATACTTACGATACGGTACTCCGCCTAAGTGACCTTAGGACATAATTTCTTGTATTTCCTTTCTTGATTCCTTGCATTCCTTGATTCAATTGCAATGATCTTATCAGTCCTGTTTCTTATTCCAGCTTCGATGCCGCCAAAGACTACGAGAGCTCAACCGCTAGGGATGAGATTCGGGCGGGCCCGTCTGAGGCGAGGATCGAGCGGGAGGATACGCCTACCCCTCAGGGTCATACTGATCCGCCTTATCCAGACCGTATTGCCAGATTAGAGGCAGGCATGCAAGAGTTGCGGCAGATGATGGGATCTTTAGTTGAGTCCAGCCGGGCACAGAGATCCGAGGATGTTCCTTCCACCGCACAGACCACGATCGTACCTGCTGCACAGATGGTCACTCCTGCTGCTACTACGGAGACTATCCCTGTTTCACTACAGGAGTTCATGAGATTGAGACCTCCAGCTTTTACCGGTACAGATGCGACAGAGGACCTACAGGCATTTCTCGATAGGATGGCACGGATTGGCCGTTCGTTGAGGTGTTCTGAGGATAGATTGGTGGAGTTTGCGAGTTTTCGTCTGGAGGGTCTTGCCCAGACATGGTACGACTCAGTAGAGAGAGGCCGAGCTGCAGGTCTGCCTTCTATGACCTGGGATGAGTTTACAGCTGCATTTCTTGCCCGTTTTCTTCCGGAGAGTGTCCGAGATGCTCGAGCCCGCAGTTTTGAGTCTTTGCGCAAGACTCCTGGGATGACAGTGTCGGAGTATGATATACAGTTTACCCAGTTGTCTCGATATGCTCCGTACCTAGTAGACACAGAAGAGAAGAGAATAAAGAGGTTTGTGCGAGGGCTTGATACACAGCTATTCCTTGCCATCGGCACCCAGCACTTCGATACATACGCAGCCGCGATGGATGCAGCCTTACTTTTGGAGGAGCGTATTTCTGAGACTCCGGTCGCTTCTGGGCCGAAGAGGATCCGTACTGATACGCCAGCTCAGCGGCAGATGGGCAGACATCGTGATAGATTATTTCCGGGAGATGGCGGAGGCAGAGGATTGAGACGAGGTCAGTTATTTGGTTCATATCCACAGACCCAGCAGTCATCTCCAGGATGTTTTCGGTGTGGGAGTCAGTACCACCGTGTCAGAGACTATACCATGGGACGTCCGGGCACGGCGACAGTCCCGCATGTGACTTTACCACCCTCACCACCTTCTCAGAGAGCTTAACTTCCTACTCCTGATGATGCTTCACGCCAGCCAGATGCTTCTAGAGGCCGTGGGCGTGGCGGTCCGGTTCCGCGAGGACGAGGCGACAGAGGCAGAGGCAGAGGCCGAGGTAGAGGCAGAGGACAGCCAGCTATTAGTGGTGGACAGGCCCGAGTGTTCGCGTTGACTCCTCAGGATGCACAGGCATCCAATGCCGTCGTGACAGGTACTCTGCCAGTATGTTCTTTTGATGCACGGGTATTATTTGATCCAGGCTCCACACATTCCTATGTTTCCACGTATTTTGCACCGAGGTTGGGCCGAGAGTCATCTCCGTTAGATCAGCCGCTTGTCGTTATTACCCCGGTAGGCGAGTCTTTTGTTGCCCGTTTTGTATACCGATCTTGTTCTGTTCGTATCGGGGAGAGAGATTCTTCAGTAGATTTGATTCTCCTCGATATGCTAGACTTTGACGTTCTTCTTGGTATGGACTGGCTAGCCACCTGTTATGCATCCGTGGACTGCTGTGAAAAAGCAGTCAGATTCAGTTTTCCGGGTGAGCCGGTTCTTGTTATTCAGGGAGATCGTAGTGCTACCCTTCTCAGCTTGATTTCTTCTCTTCGCGCTGGTCAGCTCTTAAGGAAAGGGTATCAGGGATTCTTAGCCTATGTTTGTGATACTAGCTCCACAGAGGTTCCGTTGGACCAGGTCCCTGTTGTGAGAGAGTTTCCTGATGTCTTCCCTGATGAGCTGCCTGGTCTGCCACCAGAGCGCGAGATTGAGTTCTGTATTGACTTGATCCCTGGCACGGGGCCGATTTCTATACCTCCTTATCGGATGGCCCCGGCGGAGCTGAGAGAGCTAAAGGATCAGTTACAGGACTTGCTGGACAAAGGGCTTATCCGACCGAGTGTATCACCTTGGGGTGCTCCCGTCCTGTTTGTTAAGAAGAAGGACGGAAGTATGCGTTTATGCATTGATTATCGTCAGCTGAACCGGGTTACTGTGCGGAACAGGTATCCCCTACCCCGCATTGATGACTTATTTGATCAGCTCCAGGGTGCAGGATCCTTCTCGAAGGTTGATTTACGATCAGGTTATCACCAGTTGCGGGTTCGGAAGGAGGATATTCCGAAGACCGCCTTCCGTACTCGTTATGGTCATTAAGAGTTCTTGGTGATGTCGTTCGGGCTCACCAATACCCCGGCAGCTTTTATGGATTTGATGAACCGCGTATTCAGGCCGTATCTCGATCAGTTCATCATTGTGTTCATTGACGACATCTTGGTTTATTCTCGGAGCCGGGAGGAGCATGAGCAACACTTACGTATCACATTGCAGACTTTGAGGGAGCATCAGCTGTTTGCCAAATTCTCCAAGTGCGCATTCTGGTTAGACAGTGTCGACTTCTTGGGTCATGTGGTGACGAGAGATGGTATTTGCGTGGACCCGAAGAAGATCGAGGCAGTTCAGCGTTGGCCTAGACCAATATCAGTTACAGAGGTTCGCAGTTTTCTAGGTCTGGCCGGCTATTATCGACGTTTCGTCCAGGATTTCTCCCGCATTGCTGCACCGTTGACCGGGTTGACCCGGAAGGGGGTTCCTTTTGATTGGACCCAGGCATGTGAGGATAGCTTCCAGCAGTTGAAGACTCGTCTGACTACTGCACCAGTGTTAGCATTGCCTTCAGGATCAGGCGGGTTCGTGGTATATTGTGATGCTTCTAGAGTGGGGCTAGGCTGTGTATTGATGCAGCACGATAGAGTTATTGCGTATGCTTCTCGGCAGCTGAGGAAACACGAACAGAACTACCCCACCCATGATTTAGAGATGGCTGCAGTGGTATTTGCACTTAAGATCTGGAGACATTACCTATACGGTGAGTCGTGCCAGATATTCACTGACCACAAGAGTTTGAAGTATATCTTCCAGCAGCGAGACCTGAACCTGAGACAGCGCCGTTGGATGGAGTTGGTGAAAGATTATGACTGCGAGATTCTATACCATCCGGGCAAGGCGAATGTGGTGGCAGATGCTTTGAGTAGGAGGCCCGGAGGTAGTTTATCTTGTTTGAGCGCAGTACAGATGCAGTCGACGGCGGATTGGCAGGTTTTATGTGATAGCAGAGTGCAGTTCGAGTTTACTCCTACAGGGGGACAGCTGGCCCATTTCAGAGCACGCCCACAGTTACTTGACCGTATCCATGAGGCATAGTCCGGCGATGCCCGTACATTAGAGATCATTGAGCAGATTCGACAGGGCAGAGTTTCTGAGTTCGTGATTGATGATCAGGGGATACTTCGATTTGGGACTCGACTGTGTGTGCCAGATTCAGAGGGACTGAGGCGTGATATTCTCGAGGAGGCACATAGATCCGTATACAGTGTGCATCCAGGTTCCACCAAGATGTACCGTGATTTGAGAGAGGTTTACTGGTGGGACGGGATGAAGAAGGATATTACAGACTTTGTGTCGAGATGCCTGACTTGTCAGCAAGTCAAGGCCGAGCACCAGAGGCCAGCCGGCGAGTTACAGCCTTTGCCCATCCCTGAGTGGAAGTGGGAGCAGGTCTCCATGGACTTCGTTGTGGGTCTACCCAGGACCAGTCGAGGGTATGACTCTATTTAGGTGATTGTGGATCGACTGACGAAAGCGGCTCACTTTCTGCCAGTGAAGACCACTTTTGGATTTTCTCAGTACGCCCAGGTTTATATTGATGAGATAGTGCGACTGCATGGTGTTCCGACTTGCATCGTGTCCGACCGTGGCACCCAGTTTACAAGCCGATTGTGGCAGAAACTACAGGAAGCTTTGGGCACCCGATTGAGTTTTAGCACAGCCTTTCATCCTCAGACTGACGGTCAGTCGGAGCGTACGATTCAGACTCTTGAGGACATGCTCAGAGCTTGTGTTTTGGATTTCGGTGGTAGCTGGGATCGTCATTTGCCTTTGATCGAGTTTTCCTACAATAATAGCTTCCAGGAGACGATTCAGATGGCACCTTTCGAGGCTTTATATGGGAGGAGATGTCGATCGCCTGTATGTTGGACAGAGCTCAGGGAGAGCAGCATTTTGGGACCGCAGATCGTACAGGAGACGACCGAGAAGATACAGCTGATTCGGGACAGGATGAGAGCGGCACAGAGCAGGCAGAAATCATATGCTGACAGGCGCCGTCGCCGACTCGAGTTCGCTGTTGGCGATCATGTTTTACTGAAGGTCTCTCCGATGAAGGGTGTGATGAGATTTGGGCGGAAAGGGAAACTGAGTCCTAGATATGTTGGTCCTTTCGAGATCCTAGAGCGTGTTGGTCCGGTCGCTTATCGGTTAGCTCTTCCGCCCAGCTTCCCCGACGTTCACCCCGTATTCCATGTCTCGATGCTCCGCCAGTACCTTCATGATCCTTCCCAGGCGATTCAGCACCAGACGATCCAGTTAGAGCGTGATCTTTCTTTCACCGAGCAGCCGGTTGTCATCTTGGATCGGCAGGTGAAGAAATTGAGGTCGAAGGTCATACCGTCCGTCAGGGTCCTTTGGCATGGGCCAAACAGCGAGGAGGTCACCTGGGAGACCGAGGTCGAGATGAGGAAGAGATATCCCCATCTTTTTGAAGGTACGCGTAGTTAAATTCTAAATTCGGGGACCGAATTTCTTTAAGGGGGGAAGATTGTAACCCTTCGAAAATCGTTTAGGCAGTTTTTCGGTAATCGGCAAATTTTTCGGCTTTTTCCGTAAAAAGTCAAAATTGATATTTTTCATTGTAGACCTAATTATACAAAATTTAGATAAGATATTACTATAATTTTGTCACTAAAATGTCACTTATAATTATCTAGTTAAAAAAAAAAATTCATAATTAATTATTTTTTTTATTATTTTAAGCCTTTTTAAATACATTTAATTAGGGATAAATACAAATTTAATTAGGTAAATTTCTTAATTAGGACTCTTTATAAGCTAAAATATGGTGTTAATAAAATTATATCATGTCTTGCAAACTTTTGGTTTTATGGTGGGAAAATTATGAAAAAAATGATGAAAAAGGGGTTTTTTTTGGAAAAAGTTGAAATGAAAAGCATTAAATGATATCATATGATATTTGTTTGACCTAGAAACTTCTTCAAAACTCCCACAACCTCCCTCCTCTACCTCAGGTCGAGCTCAACCTGAGCAAACCCCATTTCCCTCTCTCTTTCTTGCTTCTAAAATCATGAAAAAATCATCAAAATCCACCGAAATCAACACATTTCTTCACAAATTCAAACCATAATCCTATTCCACCTCTTTCCAACCCTAATTTGCTTCAAAACAAGGTAAAAGGAGGCATCTTTCAAGGTCAAGTGCAAGTTAGGGTTCACTTGTAAGGTATAAATTCTAAACTAGTTGTTAAATTTGTAGTTTAAATAAGCTAAATTAGTATTTTAAAGTGTTAATTTCATTGTAATGGTTGGTTTTTGAAAATTCAAGAGAGGTGTTGATGTCCTAATTAGGGTTTGTTATAGGATAAGTGGGTTTAAGTTAGGGTAATGGTTATCTAGTTGGTTAGAATGGTTGTTTGTGCGATGTAGCGATCGCTACACTGTTAAACCGCGACAATAGCATCGATATTTCTACGTCAATGCTTACTAGTTTTTCTATATTTTTAAGAGGTGATGTTATAGTTAGGGTTTGAAGTTGAATAAGTGTGTTTAGGTTAGTATTGTGGCCATCTAGTGTATTAGGTCGGATATTTGTGCGATGTTGCGATCGCGATATCGTTAATTCGCGATGTTTGCTTTGAAATCGGCATGCTAATTGCTTACTAGTTTTTCTAAAATTTTAGGAGGTGATCTAATTGTGTTATTTAGGCGATATAATTAGCATCTTATACGACTATTAGGGTGTGTGAATGCGGAGTTTTGTTTAATCGGGTTTTAGTTTTGACAATTGCCCCGAAACGGCGATTTTAGTTAAGGTTTTAGCGATTTTCGTGTATTTTCCGCGTACCGAGTGCACGTTGTGATTAATTCGAGAGCGTCGATCTTTTCATAGTGTGAGTTGCATCATTTCAGAAATCTGTAACCTTATATTGTGTGTTATGCAATTCTAGGATCGGTCGGGGAAACTTCGGATACGGCGCGAAAAGGCAAAGCGGTGGCCGGGTCAGATTAGCGGGGATTTCAGGTGAGTAGATGTATTCATCTATGGGGGAATCGTCTGGATGGCGCGATGCGCCCCCCCAGTTAGGATTATCCTACTTTATGCAAGATTTATATTGTTAGATAGCTTACCCCTTTATGTACATTGCATACCCTCACAGCTAACCGTATGCTAGATTGCATGGACATTCATCTTCATATATGCGATATCACTTCGTAGGACACGAACACCATTACCATTGGCATCTGTTGCACGCGCACTATTCATGTGACACACACACCTTTGGTAATTGACATGCCACATGCACGATAGAACCTGTTTATCTTAATATCATCACCTGCATTCATACTTGATATATGAAACTGCATCGCATGCACATATCTCGCATCATCATCATATTTACATAGAACTCTAGCCAAAATTCACATCATACACATTGATATTATAGACATTTATCATACATATAACATGTGGACATTATGATTTTCTTGAGGATTTCAGTTTTGCTGCGATTTCTGGATTTTTGGGGAAAACCGCAAGAATTTAACAAAACCTTATCTTTATCATTTTCAAAACAAAAGTTGCGGTTTTCTCGTGATGTATGTGTCGTCCACCATGAGTTTTCATGTTTTCTGTTGGATTTCGAGACCCGATTCGAGGAGTGGATGAACCGTCTCGGGTACATGGTGGGCCCGGTATGGTACCCCGGGGCAAGAAGATCGAGTTGTAGACGATGAGCCTGGCAGGGGAAGACTACCTACCGGTGATGTCTGGCGCGGCGGATATCCGGAGGATACCGACCGTTGTCGTGAGATTTATGATATGGGCCGATCCGGACTGACGGAGCCCGATATTGAGACAGATGTGATTCCTATTTGGTGTCGATGCTTGACACAGGTTTTCAGAGGATTTCTTGATGATATTTAGCTATTATGCAGACATTCATTTTTCTAAAAGTTAAGAATGCAGTAACATTAACGTTTAAAACACTTAAAGAGTTAGAAAAGATATTGTATACATGTGCATGCATACTAGAGTTATTATATCACATATGGACATACATGTTGTTCCGCATTGCGTGCATTCTTACGATTGCCTTACTAGATGTTATATTCTACTCACGAGCTGGCAACTCACCCCCATTGTGCCACAGTGTCTTGCAGGTCGGACCCGTCAGTCTTGTAGAGGCGGGATATCTTGTCATCAGTTCCTTTTGCTCAGACTCGCGACATCGCCCGTAGGTGGGTTGCGAGTATACTTTATTTCTTTTTGCTTTTTCATTGTATCTAGTATTCTCCATCTACCACTTGTATTGTATATGCGACCTAGTGATGAGACTGAGAGATTTGTATATTTGTGGTTTCTTTTGGGTCGAGCTCACTTGAGCCGACGTGTGTTTTCTGGTATTTGCATCTCTTTTATGCTCTTTTTCTCGATATTACTATTATATTGCATGTGGTTGTGATCCGCCTTGGGCGAAGAGCTAGCTCCCGCTTGGGGATGCCATTTTTTTTAATTACAGGTTTATTATCTTGTTGTACCCATTTTGGGGGATAGAAAATACAGGGGAGACTCTGCCGAAATTTTCAGAAATTTTTGATGTTTTTAAAATGGGATTCTATGCAACTTAATTGATTTCAAAACCGTTTTCATTTAAGGTTCTCCTTCACTCTCTTTTGATTTTGGGTTAGATTTCTGGGCTTTGGCTGACTTAGGTTACGGTACGCCTTTAGACGTCTCGTAATCTAAGTGCCAGTCACGTTCCATACTTTCGGGTCGTGACAAATAAAAATATATAATAATAACAAAGGCATTGCCTTTTGATGAACCACTGGTTATGAAATCTTAAAAGATTCTTTTCTTGAATCCAAAATTGGATCAAGATATTAAAATAGTGCCTTGCACTTGTAAGTCTGCACTGTTGCGCTCCTGGGTTAGCGCAAGCCACCAGAGAGCGCCACGTGTCAGCTCCAGAACAGCTTGCCCTATGCACTTTTAAAACAGAGCATTGCTCTTATGAATTGGTGCAACTCACCAGAGCGCGCCACGTGTCAGCAGCGCAACAGCGCAGCGCACTGCGCTTGCGCTCACCGGAGCGTGATACGTGTCACCTCCATATGGACTTGCGCCTTGCGCTTCTCAATTGGCGCAAAGCGCCTGACAAGCCACGTGGCGCTCTGTCAGACTAATTAATGCATCGCATTATTAAAGGGTATAGCTCAATTAAGAGGCCTAATGGACCAAAATAAATGCTCTGCATTATAAAAAGGGGACAGAGCCCAACATAAAAGGCCTAACAGGCCAGAATAAAATGCAGTGCATTATTAACAGGGGCAGAGCCCTAATAAAGGCCTACTAGGCTAAAGATAAATAAAAATGTTGAACATTATCAATTAGACTTAGCCCAATTCTGGCCGTAAATCCTCAAATTAAATTGACTGAGCATGGCTGCTCTCTTAAATCAATTTACACCTGGTTCAAGGGTACATCTCTGAACTTCTCTGACACCTGTCGTTGTAATCCTTCAACGTTGTCAGAAAGGTGACGGGTCCCGACGGCCATACATACAATGGACCTCTATGTCCCTAAACTGGAACATGGACCTCTACGTCCCTAAACTGGAACAATAGAGCCCCCAAGTTCTCTTTTGTCGGATCTAAACGATCCCGTTTAAGTCGATCTTAGCCTCAAATATGGCTAACGTATCCTTAAACCTTCAAACAGACTTTAGTCCCAAATTGGACTATAAGACCCCCAACCAACTTTTGTTCAAGGGTACATCTCTTAACTCCTCTGATATCTGTCGTTGTAATCCTTCAACGTCGTCAGAGAGGTGACGGGTCCCGACGGCCATACATTCAATGGACCACTATGTCCATAAACTGGAACAATAGAGCCCAAATGCTCTTTTGTCGGATCTAAACGATCCCGTTAAGTTGATCTTAGTCTCAAATTGGACTAACGTATCCTTATGAAACGTTTAAGTTGATCTTAGCCTCAAATATGGCTAACGTATCCTTAAACCAAAACCCAAAACCCAAATCTAAGAAAATACGGATTTGGACTAATCCATGTCCTACGGGTGACGACATAAATTAGTCTCCGTATACAATCAACGGGCAACCATAAACAAAACAAACACCCACGACACGGAGTGAACATCTGGAGAAGGAGAAAGTTGTTACCGCGATGCGGTAGCGTAATTAACTGCAGGGGCTTGTGCCTACAGGGAAGAGCGTCCCCACAATCAAAAACCCCTCAAGCGAGGGGGAATCTGACGAAGTCTGCTACATCGGCCGCATCCGTCTAAACCTCCGATACACGGTGCCATAAATCAACTTGGAATCTTCGGAGAGGTGGACGGATAAAACCAAATAGCATCTGCCCCGAATCTCAGGCAAGACGCCTATGTCTCGGCCGCCATTCGGAGGGGAACAGATTCTGGCACGCCCGGTGGGACCTTTTCCTCTTTCCACTCCACACTTCGTGTGTCGTGTTCGCGAACAAATCGCGGTTTGCTGTGGTTGCCTGTGGATTCGAGGTACTTAGATTTGGAGTCTTTCTCCGTGCAGAAAACAGAAGATCAATGGCTTCAAACTGCACTACCTGCAACTGCAACTCTCGCTCTGTCCCTACCGGAGGAGTGACTTATGGGCCCCAAGCGGCCTCCCTTTTCAAGATGCCAATGGAGCAGATAACTCAAGCCACCACTGGATTATTCTTCGGGACCATGCTCTCACCGATGAGCTTCAATTCCCCAATGACGTTGCAAGAAGCCCCAAAGAAGTCGGTCTCTGATCGATTTACCCCTGCCGCGGCCCCTCTCAACGGGTCGCCCAACTTCAATACCTCAGTTTTCAACAGACTAGGCCAGAGCGTCTACAAGCCCGCGATACCCGAAGTTGCCATCTCAAAGCGGATAGCCATCCCGGCTCAAGCGGAAGAAATCATTGGAAAGGCTCCTCCTTCCAAGAAGTCAGTTTTTACAAGGCTGGCCATTCCGGTTGCTGCTCCAGGTGAGGTCCTCAAAGCTGCTTCCCCTGCCCGGAGATCTGTCTTTGACAGATTAGACATGGCTTCTCAACGGGTGTCAGTCTTCGACAGGCTTGCACCAATAACGGTCTCTCCTCAAAGCAGGGGGTATGATGAAGTCACCCTTATAACTGAAACAACTCCATCCGCACGACACGCTCGATGTCGTCACTGGCGCCGAGTGAGGAAGGCTGGGGGCAACTCCCCCTCTAGGACAACTTCGCCAGCTCCGATGGTGGGGATCAATGCTGCTATTCCAACCGAGAACAGCTTTGAATTGCTCAACAAGGTGCGCAGAAACTCTCCTACTGCAATGCTGAAGAGAACTCCTTCACCTGTAGAGAATACTCCAAAGGTGAAGCTGGAGCAGCCCCCTCAGCGGTTGTCCTCTAAAATTTACAAGGTCTGGCGTCAAGTTCAAGACTCCGTAATGGATCAAGACTATCTCCGCCGACAGAAAAAGATGAAGGTTCGGCAGGAGAAGGATTATTCCGTTAGGCCAAAAAAATCAACAACTACTTGGGTGCCCACTACAACGGCCCCCTCAACTTCGATCACTCAAAAAAGAAGGAGGTCAGGGAAGATCCCTGCGATTTTGGCAAATTGCAAAGACACTGAATCTAAATGTTCCAAGTTTGGGGGCATGGTGGTGCACACTGTCTATATGGAATCCGGAAAAGAGGATAGCCGTATCTCCATAGGTCATCGACCGCTTACGCGATCCATGACAAAAGCCTAAGAACAGCAGTAGAAGCTTCAGGAGATGATGACTGCGATGGCCGCACTTACCGGGCCAAAAGAAAGCTCGGAGGCATCATCAGAACAGCGGCATGAACAGGAAACTGAGGTTGACTTCCTGCGTAGAGTCCTCGAAAAGAAGGACAAAGAAGCCGCAGAGAAAGCGGCTAATATAAAACAAATGGCACTTCTGTTCCAGGACATGGTCGGGATGATGATCCAGCCGGATCCCCCAGCCGAAGATCCTCCGATAATCCTTGAAGATGACAGAGGAGAAACGTCAAATCCACCTCTGACTCTTTCAGCGGCCAAGGAAGAAACCATTTTCAAGACCGCTCTGGATGACTATATAGCTCAGCAAATACGAGCTCACCAGGCAAATGAAGCGGCTGGACAAATCGTGAAAACCGGACGACCCTATCCGGGCTGGTATGACCAGATTAGCTACCTGCCGGGATATACGATCCCTAAATTCCACGTATATAAAGGGACAGGGAATCCACATCAGCATGTCGCTCAGTTTAGGGCTCTTTACGGCAACACCGGGGGCGATGACAAACTGCTACTCCGCCAATTCGTCGGCAGTTTAGCAGAAACAGCCTTTGGATGGTATTCGAAGCTACCTAATGATTCTGTCAAAACTTTCGCGGAAATGGAGTTGTTGTTTACCCAGCGTTTCGCTAGCACCAGCGAGCGTACTCCGATAACAGCTTTGATCAATGCAAGAGTAAAGCCGGGCGAAACCTGGGTTCAATATGCAATCCGATGGCGGAACTTGTGGTCAAAATGCGAACAACGCATCGAAGAAGCGCCAGCGGTGGGCATGTTCGTGGGCACCCTAGATCCTCATGCAACTATTTCACAATTCATGATGTTCTTCAAGCCAACCACTTTTCAGGCCTTGATTGACAAGCTGGCCCAAATGGACCAGATGGGTCATAGACCATCTCCTTCAAAGACAGAGCCTTGGAATGAAAAGGGCAAAGGGAAAGCAACCTTCGTCGCCAATGCTCAACAACAATCGAGTGGCCCTAGACCGGTTGTTCGCCAAAACAACATGCGGCAACCCCTCTATGAGAGGTTGAAACGTCCTTACTCGTTTCCCCAGGATGAAACAAGGAGGCTGTTCGAAGTGGCAGTGCACAACAGGCTTATCACTCTACCGGAGCCGAAACACCAGTTACAACTGAATGATGTCAACAATCCTAATTACTGTCCTTACCACCAAGCATTGGGCCATCCGATCGAAAACTGCTTCGTCTTCAAAAACTGGGTTGAAGACTAATACCAACAGGGCAAGTTCGCGCTGTCCGAAAACTGCAAGATGAACCCGCCACAACCACATGCCCCTAAAATGATGGACATGCCGGGGGCATCTTGCTCATTCATAAGGAAACCCCATCGACCGAAAAGTCAGTAAACTAGAGATTCGCCTCAAATATGGCGACATTGGACCACTATGTCCTAAAACTGGCGAAAGACCGAAACGTCGTTAAACTAACGATGGACCACTATGTCCTAAAACTGGCTGAGGACCGAAACGTCCTTAAACTAACGACGGACCACTACGTCCTAAAACTAGCCGACGACCGAGACGTCTTTAAACTACTACCGCAGCATCCTCAGGCTGACGTGATAAAATAAAAAAATATAATAAATAAATAATAAATAAATAAAAACGTTATGTTCATAAGCAAAATGGGCACGGATGAAAACCCGAAAGGGCTCCGTGAGTAAAAACAACAGGGCTACCGGCGAGTGTTTGTGAAAACCCGAAAGGGCGCAACCTCGTTAAGAGACACTTGCAGGGTCCTCTCGACCTTGTAAGGAGAAACCACCCGCGTGAGATTCTTACGACTCACAGGGAAGCAACACACTTAGGGATCCTCACGATTCCTAACGAGAAATCACACTTGCGAGATCCTCACGACTCGTAAGGAGAACTCTCTTATGGGACCCTCACGGCTCATAAGATTTGAAAGCCTTAAGTTACAGAAACCTGAACCTGTTCTTAAGCAACCCCCATAACCTCCGATATTGCCCTACAAGCGGCTCGGTATTGACCCTTGTATACAATCCACGGACGCGAATAAACATTTCCCTAACCAAGTCCCACCCGTGATTGGGGATATGTCCATATGGTGAACAACCCTTGTAAGTCCTCTCGACTTATAAGGAGAAAACCCTTTTGTAAGATCCTTACGACTTATAAGGGAACATACACTTAGGAATCCTCACGATCCCTAAGGAGAAAACACACATACGAACGACTTGTAGGGAGAAATACCTTTGTGAGACTCTTACGGCTCATGAAGTCAAAAGCCTTAGTCGACGGAATCCTAACCCTATTCGCTAAGCCACCTTTGTTCAACATCGACAGAGGCAAGTGATAATTCGCTCCTGGCAATGTCCCAGTTGTAGCGATGCTGATGCCTAAACCGGTATCAAATTCCAAGTCCTTTCATGGTAAATGATTATTCGCTCCTGGCAATATTCCAGTCGCAGCGATGTTGATGTTAAGATTGGTATCAGATTCCAAATCCCCTACTCGCGAGAAAAAATCAGCGGGCCAAAAAAATGCATATGAAATAGCCGAAATGATGGGGCAACTTGCAACAAAATCAGCAAGTAAAAATGTATGCATACAAAAACAGCCGAAATGATTGGGCAACTCGCAATAAAAAGCAGCGAGTAAAAAGAAAAATAGCCGAAATGATTGGGCACCGCGAAAAATAGCCGAAATGATTGGGCAATCGCGATTTTCGCGATATGAAAAGCTGAAATGATAGAGCATCGCGGAAAGAATAAAAAAAATGAAACTTTTTGCCCTATAGGTGAGATCATATCGATCCCTGTATACAATCCAGGGGCACAAACAAAGAGGGAACCATACCTTCCCAACAGGCTCTACCAGAAAGCGAAGCCAAATCTCGACGGTTCATAGACAACCTAGAGACAACCTCGACATTTGTCGCAATATTGCAGACACAATGTCAACAAATGAAGCAAAGGAAGATCCCTAGCATCAGGGTCTCGACGTTAATATCGACAACTTAGAGACCACCAACGGCGTTTCTCCTCACTCCAACCAGATGCAGACGTGACATCAACAATCGACCTCAGAGTCGCAACGAAACGAAACCATGGCAAAGTCCCTGGTTCCAAATCTCAATGGCTACATCTGCAGCCTGGAGACCTACAACGGTGGGCCTCCTCATTCCAGCATGACACAGAGGTTGCACCATCAAATGGAGCGACGGCAAAATCCCAGCTCCACCTCAGCATTCGTCTCAATACAGCAGACGAGATGTCAACAATGGCGTTCCTTCGCAGTCCAGCAGTATGCTGATGCAACGTCAACAAAAGACCTCTTGGTCGAAACAAAGTAGAGTGACGGCAAAATCCCAGCTCCATCTCAGCATTCGTCCCGTTACAGTAGACGAGATGTCAACAATGGCGTTCCTTCGCAGTCCAACAGGATGCAGAAGCAACGTCAACAAAAGACTTCATGGTCGAAATAAAGCGGAGTGACGACAAAATCCCAGCTCCACCTCAGCATTCGTCTCGTTACAGCAGACGCAATGTCAACAACAGTATTCCCTCGCAATCCAGCACGATGCAGATGCAACGTCAGCAAAAGACCCTATGGTCGAAACAAAGCAGAGTGACGGCAAATTCCCAGCTCCACCACGACATTCGTCTCGATACAGCAGACGCGGTGCCAGAAAATGAAGCGAATGCCAAATTCCTAGCTTCAGCGTCTTGACGGTAACTCATATAAAACCTGAAAGACTATCGGAGATCATCCCACATCAGCGCGGAGCGGTCACCACCTCGACGTTCATCTCGATACAGCAGACGGGATGTCACTACAGTGCCCTTCCTCCAACAGGATTCGGACGCCCCAAAGCAAACGAAGTGAAGGCCAAATTCCTAGCTTCAAGGTATTGAAGGCAACTCATATAAAACCTGAAAGACTATCGGAGATCATCCCACATCAGCGCGGAATGGTCACCACCTCGGCGTTCGTCTCGATACAGAAGACGCGATGTCACCACAGCGTTCTTCCTCCAACAGGATTCGGACGCGCCCGAGCAAACGAAGCAAAGGCCAAATTCCTAGCTTCAAGGTCTTAACGGCAAGTCATATAAAGCCTAAAAGACAACCGGAGATCGTCTCACACCAGTGCGGAATGGTCACCACCTCGACGTTCGTCTTGACACAGTAGACGAAACATCATCAAACAGCGGAGCCACGGCAAAGTCCCTAGTTCCAAACCTCGATGGTTCACCAACAACCTAGAGAAAACCGCGACATTCATCTCGATATAGAGGACGTAATGCCAACAAACGAAGAAAAGGCTAAATTCCTAGCTTCAAGGTCTTAACGGCAAGTCATATAAAGCCTGAAAGACAATCGGAGATCGTCTCACACCAGTGCGGAATGGTCACCACATCGACATTCTTCTAGACACAGCAGATGCAACATCATCAAACAGCGGAGCCACGGCAAAGTCCCTAGTTCCAAATCTCAACGGTTCACCAGCAACCTAGAGACAACCGCGACATTCGTCTCGATATAGAGGACGTAATGCCAGCAAACGAAGCAAAGGCCAAATTCCTAATTTCAGGGTCTTGACGGCAAGTCATATAAAGCCTGAAGGACTATCGGAGATCATCCTACACCAGCACGGAGTGGTTATGACTCATCGGGGCTCTCCAAAATGTGCCTAACCTCAAGTAAAAAGTGACATGGAATATCCCTACGCTTGCTCTTTCGACGGTAATACTACCTGGAAGATTACTTGAAGACGTCTTGTGTAATACCCAGCCCCCTTTTATACCAATATCTGTATTTTGTTACTCTTGAATTTTATTTATTTTTATTTATAATTTTACTTCTTCTAAATCCCGAACCCTAATACCAATCCCTTTTATATTTTTCTCAGCCCAAGCTTTTTTCCCACCCCAGCCCAAAGAATATATATAAATTAAAACTTCAATTCTTTCCCTGGCCCAACTCCTTCAGCCCGGCTCATTTCTTTTTATTTAAAACCCAAAACCCCTATTCTTTTTCCCTTCAGCACATTTCCTTATATTCATTAAAATTAAAACCCCATTAAACCCAAACCACCATATAATTTCCTCAGCCCATTTCTTTTATTCATTTTAATTATACCCAGCCCAAACAATAAAACCACTATATATATTCTCCTCATCCCATTTTCTTTTTCCAAATAAAAAACCCCCAGCCCATTCCCCATTTTATTCCTTCCGGCCTTTCCCCATCTCCTCAGTCCAGCACAAAAATAAAAAGGAATTTAATTTAAACCCTCGGCCCGACCCAATCTCCTCAGCCCGCACCCGCCGCTTCAACCCGACCCGGCGCACACCCTACCTTCTTCTCCCAACGGCTCTCTCAAAATTTCTCGCTCCCTGTTTCCCTCGATCCGCCTCCTCCGCCTACGCTCGAACCCACGTCGCAGCGCCGTTACCCCGACTTACGCACCCCCTCGTGGTCCACTCGATGTCCTCCCCTCGTCTCAACCTCACTGCTCTCTAACTCCCATCACTTTCTCCCTCCTCCTCTTTTTCCACTCCCGCTCACTCGACCCACACCACACCGACGCCGCGCTCACCTCCACCATCGCCGGCATCACCCTCTCTTCTCACTCATCTCTCCTACCCGTCTCCCCTATCTCCCTCACACGCCTCTCTCTCTCCTCCCATAATTCTTTCTCTCAACCCACCACGAAATCTACGGCCTCCATCTTAACATCGACGACGACGTCGCCGCCGACAACCACTCTCTACACCCCTCTCATTTTTCCCTCGCTCCAACCTCTGCCTCAAGCTCCCCCTGCACCCGGACGCTCTCGCCAACCCATCAACCCCGCCTGCATCTCGACGGCGCCGACGAGCTCCCTACTGCTCGAGCCGCCTCTTTGACCCAAGCACCACCTCCTCACCACCACCTAGCCCTCCTTCTCTCTCTCTCTGTCTCCCCCCTCTCTCTCTGTTACACACACACACACACACTCTCTCTCTCTCTCTCTCTAATTCGCTCTCTCTCAATCTCTACATCTCTCTATGATTCTCTCTCTCTCTCTGTCTAACTCTCTCTCTCTATCTAAATCTCTCTCTCTCCCTCTCAGCGCCTCTCCTCCCTGCTAGAGCCACAGTGTCCATCGCAACCACCGAGACATTGAGTCCAAGAACCAAGCTCGAGCCAAGCCCAAGCCTAGCCGAGACTCGTCGTGTTATTGCTACTTCGTGCCCGTGCCATTTCACCACTGCCTTCGCTGCCGTGCATCTCCAGGCAAGTACTTTTACTTGCTACATGCTAATCTATTCGAGTTACAAACTTATATCATATAGATTACAAGTTTACAATATTCAATAGACTATGTGCTATACCTGTTCGATGCATGATCCCAATGAGATTATTCATCTATTTTGACGGAATTGGATTGTTTATGTTGGCCCATGTAGTGACGAACATCTTGTATAAATTTCACTGGAAAATACGACTGTTAATGACTAAAACGATTACCCCCAAATATACCTGTAAAACTGGAACTTTCCCGTATCTGAAAACCGTTAAAATCACCATAAATTATGTACATACTGGAATGATATGTTCAAGGGCTGAAATTGAAGCCGACTTGACGAACTATAATCCTATGCTAGTTTCTAATGATTTCTGCACTTGAATTGTGACAATATTTGGATCGGAGTGCGAATCTGGACTGCAGTCCAGAGCGACTCTGAATATTGCTTACTGTCCCGTAATGGGTACCGCCTTGTTTCCTTAACTCGTATGTTGCGGAAATCTGCTGTTTATTAAAGGTGAATCTGTTATCTAGATAACACAAGTGGTTTCATTCTTTTTCGTCATCGTTTGATATTTAATCTGTAATTTAAAAGATCGGGACGTATAACAGTCCCAACAGAATCAGAATTGACATACTAGTATTGAATAGTGTATAACTCCTGACGTATAGAAGTGATTGAGAATACGTCTCTTGCGTTGAAAACCTTATTGAAAACCCTAGATATCATTCAACTATAGTATTGCTAAATTCTGATCTCTATTGGGGTTTAAATGCGTTGCGAAATGGACTTCCGATTCTGAAACCGGATTTCCAGCCGTGAACGCTTAAAATGAAATGGCCATAACTAGTGATCCTGAAACCCGATTGACGTGAAACTAGATTCGCTGGATAGATAATCAAACATAATATTTATTCACCATTCATTGTTTCGCTAAAATGTACACGTATGATTTATGATAAATTATGCAAGTGGTAGAATACTGATTTACGACATCTTAATCATGCTTTACATACTGTTTCCTCATCATATCATACATATGTCACTGCATTGATAACCTAGTGATCATGTGCATTACCCAGAGTTAGGTATTAGTGATGATTGTGGCAAGTACGTTAGTGTTCGTGCATGAGTGAATAAGTGAAAGTGACACGTACTTGTACACAATCAGTGACCCTATTATTCTATTGCATTGTCGACGTCTGTGGGGCGCATGTAAGTGTGACTATAAGTGGTATGGGACACTTATGGAAGCTCTTGCATGGATGTCACAGATAAGGCACCAGACACTGCCATTTATGTTGGGTATTAGTCGGGACGTGCTTGATGGAGATCCTGTCTCCAGTTCTCGCGCAGACTTGTCACAGACCGATTGGTATTTGAGGTTATGGTTAGCGTTTGATGTAGACCACGGGGTGTGGGGTAGTTTGAGTGTGACTTCAACAGAATCTCGGGAGTCCCATACCGGCTTATATATATGGAGATATATAGAGATTTACAGGGTACATGATTATTACCGTGAGTTATATGTTGGGCCCGTGGTCCCTTGCCCTTGGGTCCTACCCTTGGGTGGAGGACACTCGCGAGTGGTTGACTCTCACACTTGGACTGACGATAGGCTTAGTGACCTGTACAGTGAGACTTAGAGACTAATAGGGATAATGGTATTGATATGCATTACTTACTGTGTTGACATACCCGGCATACTATATTACTGCTTTATCGTTCACTTGATCTATTGGACACTTCATTGGTTACTGGATGTTCATATCTTTACCGTATTGATTACTGTTATATATCTATTATCATTGTTCGAGTAGTCACTTGCATCTATGTTTATATTGCTATTGTGTCGCTCTGACGACCTGAGTATGCATGCTCAGTGTGAGGAGTGGATCTAGCCGGGACCAGGACCAGACGTACATCACGGACATCTTGATTAGCTATCCAGAGTTATACCCTTTTGATTTCCATCAAGTCAGTTCTTTGTATTTTTTTGTTTCAGTTACTGCATTTCTCATTACCTGCGCATTATTTACTGATTACCACGTAAAGCTAGAAGCCGAAGTGTGACTACGGCAGGACATTTCCTTGATCATAGGAGCATGGCTGGCCTTGTCAATCCCTCGTAATCCGTATTTTGGGATGCGGAGCGTGACATGGTTTTGTTGGTATCAGAGCCCAGGTTTTTCTTCGATTGGGATTGCAGTTTTCCGTGTATAGCTTGACAATCTAAGACATCCCTCGGTCTAGGTTGTTAACTTGTCATTCTTGATCCATATTCACATTGTGTGTTCTGCTATCCATCCGCTAGGGTTTGAGTGTCTTGGAGCTCTACAGTGATTTCCACTTGTAATAAATTTCATCACATCTGATATTCTTGAATCCTTGCCTAATTCATATTATATCTTGATTCTTATAGCTTGTGTCCTATATCACCCTCAAAATAAATTGTTGTTTCAGGATTATGTCGTCCAACGACTCTTCCTCTATTTCCACTCCCCAGAATCGGACCGTTGAGATTCTGAGTGTACTGCAAGGTCTGAAGGAAGCCCAGGAGCGAACAAACGACTTGTTAGCTGAAGGACCGAGAAGGCAGATGAATCAGGCACCAGCGGGAGTTTCCAATCGTAAAGGGATCCCTGTTAGATGAGGAAAAGAGAAGAAGATGAAGCGCCCATTTGTTTTCCCGCGACAGAAGCAGCAGAAGACCCAATGTTGTGGGTACTGTAAGAGGCCAGGACATCTTCAGAGGGATTGTCGCCGCGCCCAAGGGAAATGTCTGATTTGCGGATCCAGCAAACATCTTATCAACGGTTGCCCAAAAAGGAAGGAGCTACAAGGAGGAGACCCGTCCACACTCTCCACTTCTGACAATTGATGATTATTGCGTAGTTCGAACCTCGAGGATAAGGCGGACCCAGCGCAGGATTCAACTCCCATGACGAGAATGCAGCGGCCTAGTAATCGAAGAAGAGTTATCACGTTTTCTACTTTTAATAAAATGTTGTCATCCTCTTATAATTATTTCTTTTCGTTTGAAATCTTGTATTCGTCGAACTTTTTGTTGAATGCAATAATAACTTTGAATCGTAATATATGTATCATTCTCTTGCTTTTCCTCTTATTTATACTATTCATTACCACAGCATTTCTAATTCTGATTTTTCAGTTCCTGCCCACCGCATATTTTCCTATACTCCGTACCTTAGCTATTTTCTTGATGTGTTCTACTGTCTAATCATGACTCTTTCTTTTCAGGCCATGGCCCACCCTAGAGCAGCGCCGCATTTAGATGAGGATGCACAGCCATGCGTTTCCATAGACCACACGCTGATGAGTTCTGACGATGAGGTCAACGGTCCCCAGGTCATCTTCGAAAACAACGATTCCAAGGATGAAGGAGCCGCCGCCCCAGAGGTTGACATGATAGGCGATTCCGACGAAGAGGAAGGAGACCCTGAAGAGAACCCGATAGAGAATGATCCCAAGGAAGACCCGATAGAAGAAAATCCAATGGAGGAAAATCCCATGGAAGAGGACCCAGAAGAAGAGAATCACATGGAAGCAGACCTCGATGAAGAAGCTCCAGCCGAGGAAGAAGGACCAAAAGAACAAGACCCTGCGGTGGAAGAACTCCCAATGGCGGTCCCTGTGAGGTACTATGGAAATGGACGCCCCTACCTGAGCGCGCGAGCCTACCGCAACCTGCTGAATCTCCACAACCGCGACTGGCGGGATTTTTTTAGATTTTGTCTTCTCTGGCCAAATAGATCTGTGTATAGTTGATGGCCATCTGTTACTTTTCGAGGGTGTTTTGTTTAGAATTTTCTGGAATGAAATAAATTGCTGAGTTTGCTAATCTTTCGATCTTTTTGGTTCACTTGATGCTTGATTATTTCTCATATACATTTATTTTTCCTGCTGAAATCCCTGACTGTCCACCCCTACTCCTTGTATTGTTTTAACCCTCGCTTCGATAAAAGTACCGCACCCGATCTTTTGAGTGGTCTACCCTTCATCCTTCGTCTATGTCTCGTTTGAGATCCTTCTGGGAGGGGATATTGATAGTAAAATTTCCGAGTTAGCTGACCCTTCGAATTTTTGATTCACATGATGTATCGACCGTTATCCTCCCTCTACATTTCCCCCTTATAGTCCCTTGCTGCTCACCCTTACTTTCTGTGCTGACCCGACCCCAATCTCTTTGACCTTCAGTCTAAAGCCGTCACACTCCGACCTTTTGAATGAGCTACACTCCCTTGTAATCCCTACCCTAGCTAGCCATATACATTTTGTGCTTTTTCCTATTACCCTAACTATATTCAGGGACATCGTTATTCAAATTTAGTTTTCATTATTTTGTATTTATTGAAAAGTGCGTGTTATTGACTACTCCGTTTAGGTATTTTAAGTACACTATTTTCTTCTCATTTTTCGGTAGCGTGACCATATGTATTACGCATATTATTTTGGTGCTATGCTTCTTATTTTCACTATGTGGTTTTCTAAGTTATGTTACAATGGTTGGATTGATACGTTATTCTAAAAATGTTTTAAATCACCGATAAGTCCTTCACTGCTTCATTATAATTATGCCTTATGCTTATTATTTCTGCTCTGCTCTTTTGATTTACTTATTTGTGCACATATTTGGGTTTCGATTTTATCGAACATGCCTTGATTATTATTGTTCGTTATTGTTATCTACATTCTCGAATACATGTAGTTGTCCTTATAGTTATTCCTGCCTTATACCTATTTAGAACTATCTTTTGTATGTTATTCTTACATATATATACCTTCAAAATTTTATCCACCCGTTTTAAGTAAACCACTATGTATTAGTGTTCGATGTGGTAACTTTTCGCTTATTATTTTATAGCTTGTTGTTCCTTTTAAATTTCGAGGACGAAATTTTTGTAAGGGTGGTATGATGTAATACCCATCCCACTTTTATACCAATATCTGTATTTTGTTACTCTTGAATTTTATTTATTTTTATTTATAATTTTACTTCTTCTAAACCCCGAACCCTAATCCCAATCCCTTTTATATTTTTCACAGCCCAAGCTCTTTTCCCACCCCAGCCCAAAGAATATATATAAATTAAAACTTCAATTCTTTCCCTGGCCCAACTCCTTCAGCCCGGCTCATTTCTTTTTATTTAAAACCCAAAACCCCTATTCTTTTTCCTTCAGCACATTTCCTTATATTCATTAAAATTAAAACCTCATTAAACCCAAACCACCATATAATTTCCTCAGCCCATTTCTTTTATTCATTTTAATTATACCCGGCCCAAACAATAAAACCACCATATATATTCTCCTCATCCCATTTTCTTTTTCCAAATAAAAAACCCCCAGCCCATTCCCCATTTTATTCCTTCCGGCCTTTCCCCATCTCCTCAGCCCAGCACAAAAATAAAAAGGAATTTAATTTAAACCCTCGGCCCGGCCCATTCTCCTCAGCCCGCACCCGCCGCTTCAACCCGACCCGGCCCACACCTTACCTTCTTCTCCCAACGGCACTCTCCAGATTTCCCGCTCCCTGTTTCCCTCGATCCGCCTCCTCCGCCCACGCTCGCGCCCACGACGCAGCGCCGTTACCTCGACTCGCGCACCCCCTCGTGGTCCACTCGACGTCCTCCCCTCGTCTCAACCTCACTGCTCTCTAACTCCCATCACTTTCTCCCTCCACCTCTCTTTCCGTTCCTGCTCACTTGACCCACACCACACCGACGCCGCGCTCACCGCCACCATCGCTGGCATCACCCTCTCTTCTCACTCCTCTCTCCTACCCGTCTCCCCTATCTCCCTCACACGCCTCTCTCTCTCCTCCTATAATTCTTTCTCTCAACCCACCACAAAATCTACGGCCTCCATCTTAACATCGACGACGACGTCGCCGCCGACAACCACTCTCTACACCCCTCTCATTTTTCCCTCGCTCCAACCTCTGCCTCAAGCTCCCCCTGCACCCGGGAGCTCTCGCCAACCCATCAACCCCGCCTGCATCCTGACGGCGCCGACAAGCTCCCCACTTCCCGAGCCGCCTCGTCGACCCGAGCACCACCTCCTCACCATCACCAAGCCCTCCTTCTCTCTTTCTCTGTCTCCCCCCCTCTCTCTGTTACACACACTCTCTCTCTAATTCCCTCTCTCTCAATCTTTACATCTCTCTCTGATTCTCTCTCTCTCTCTCTCTCTTTCTCTGTCTAACTCTCTCTCTCTCTCTTTCTCTCTCTGTCTAACTCTCTCTCTCTCTCCCTCTCAGCGCCTCTCCTCCCTGCTAGAGCCACAGTGTCCGTCGCAACCACCGAGACATCGAGTCCAAGAACCAAGCTCGAGCCAAGCCCAAGCCTAACCGAGACTCGTCATGTTATTGCTACTTTGTGCCTGTGCCGTGTCATCACTTCCTTCGCTGCCATGCGTCTCCAGGCAAGTATTTTTACTTGCTACATGCTAATCTATTCGAGTTACAAACTTATATCATATAGATTACAAGTTTACAATATTCAATAGACTATGTGCTATACCTGTTCGATGCATGATCCCAATGAGATTATTCATCTATTTTGACGGAATTGGATTGTTTATGTTGGCCCATGTAGTGACGAACATCTTGTATAAATTTCACTGGAAAATACGACTGTTAATGACTAAAACGATTACCCCCAAATATACCTGTAAAACTGGAACTTTCCCGTATCTGAAAACCGTTAAAATCATCATAAATTATGTACATGCTGGAATGATGCGTTTGAGGGCTTAAATCGAAGACGGCTCGACAAACTATAATTCTATGCAAGTTTCTAATGATTTCTGTACTTCAATTTTGACAATATTTGGATCGGAGTGCGAATGTGGACTGCAGTCCATAGCGACACTGATTATTACTTACTGTCCCGTAATGGGTACCACCTTGTTTCCTTAACTCGTATGTTGCGGAACTCTGCTGTTTATTAAAGATGAATCTGTTATCTAGATAACACAAGTGGTTTCATTCTTTTTCGTCATCGTTTGCTATTTAATCTGTAATTTAAAAGATCGGGACGTATAACAGTCCCAACAGAATCAGAATTGACATACTAGTATTGAACAGTGTATAACTCCTGACGTACAGACTCGATTGAGAATCCGTCTATTGAGATGAAAACCTTATTAAAAACCCTAGATATAATTCAACTGTAGCATCGCTAAATTCTGATCCCTATTGGGGTTAAAATGCGTTGTGAAACGGACTTTCGATTCTGAAACCGGATTTCCAGCCGTGAACGCTTAAAATGAAATGGCCATAACTAGTGATCCTGAAACCCGATTGACGTGAAACCAGATTCGCTGGATAGATAATCAAACATAATATTTATTCCCCATTCATTGTTTTGCTAAACTATACACGTATGATTTATGATAAATTATGCAAGTGGTAGAATACTGATTTACGACATCTTAATCATGCTTTACATACTGTTTCCTCATCATATCATACATATGTCACTGCATTGATAACCTAGTGATCATGTGCATTACCCAGAGTTAGGTATTAGTGATGACTGTGGCAAGTACGTTAGTGTTCTTGCATGAGTGAATAAGTGAAAGTGACACGTACTTGTACACAATCAGTGAACCCTATTATTCTATTGCATTGTCGACGTCTGTGGGGCGCGTGTAAGTGTGACTATAAGTGGTATGGGACACTTATGGAAGCTCTTGCATGGGTGTTACAGATAAGGCACCAGACACTGCCATTTATCTTGGGTATTAGTCGGGACGTGCTTGATAGAGATCCTGTCTCCAGTTCTCGCGCAGACTTGTCACAGACCGATTGGTATTTGAGGTTATGGTTAGCGTTTGATGTAGACCACGGGGTGTGGGGTAGTTTGAGTGTGACTTCAACAGAATCTCGGGAGTCCCATGTCGGCTTATATATATGGAGATATTAGAGATTTACAGGGTACATGATTATTACCGTGAGTTATATGTTGGGCCCGTGGTCCCTTGCCCTTGGGTCCTACCCTTGGGTGGAGGACACTCGCGAGTGGTTGAATCTCACACTTGGACTGACGATAGGCTTAGTGACCTGTACAGTGAGACTTAGAGACTGATAGGGATAATGACATTGATATGCATTACTTACTGTGTTGACATACCTGGCATACTATATTACTGCTTTACCGTTCACTTGATCTATTGGACACTTCATTGGTTACTGCATGTTCATATCTTTACCGTCTTGATTACTGTTATATATCTATTATCATTGTTCGAGTTGTCACTTGCATCTATGTTTATATTGCTATTGTGTCGCTCTGACGACCTGAGTATGCATGCTTAGTGTGAGGAGTGGATCTAGCCGGGACCAGGACCAGACGTACATCACGGACATCTTGATTAGCTATCCAGAGTTATACCCTTTTGATTTCCATCAGGTCAGTTCTTTGTATTGTTTTGTTTCAGTTACTGCATTTCTCATTTCCTGCGCATTATTTCCTGATTACCACGTAAAGCTAGAAGCCGAAGTGTGACTACGGCAGGACATTTCCTTGACCGTAGGAGCATGGCTGGCCTTATCAATCTCTCGTAATCCGTATTTTGGGATGCGGGGCGTGACATCTTGTCCAGCCCCTGAAGGGATCAGAGACACGAAAATCGCAAGGCTACTCGAACAGCAAGATTGCATATCGAGGAATATATCAGCCAATGCGATGGTACGACGGCCAAAACCCAAGTACCACAGACCCTAACGGACTTCTGTCGTAAAGAGCAGAGGTTAACTGTGACGGTAGATATTCTTGCAAGAAATGCTCGATTCGTCTCGACTCGTGAGGAAACTAATGTCTTTACGAGAACTTCTCGGTTCGTCTCGACTTGTGACTTAAAGCCTTAGGCGGTAGGGATTAAGAAACCTGTTTCCTAAGCACTGGGACCCTGCAAGTCGGCCCAAAATGGTCTCTTGCATACTATCCATGGGTCTCACTCTCCAAAGTCGAATCTCGACAAGAAGGGAAACAACCACTTACGGGTCCTCTCAACTCGTAAGAGGGAAAATTCTCTTATAGGATCCTTACGACTTATAAGAGAAAACACACTTAGGAATCCTCAAGATTCCTAAAAAGAAAATACACCTACGAGATCCTCTCGATCCATAGGGAGAAAAGTCTCTATGAGACCCTCACGGCTCATGGAGTTAAAAAGTCTTAGGCGGCAGATTTGAACCTGCGGCCTAAGCCATTGCTACCTCTTGAAGAAACCAAGACAAGATGCTCGCTCTATCGTCTGTCGACCATGTTTTCTTAAGTAACATGCTGAGAATAAAAGAAAGAAGAAAGCGACAGAAAAAACATCCGATGTGCATTTGATCAAGCGTTCGAGACACACTCATTCATGCATGTGCAAGAGACTCAGAACGAGAAATAAGTCAAGCTGAAATAAAAAATTTCCATTCATATTGCCAAGGGTTCTTACAATCATAAAGAAATAAATAAGAACATCATCAAATGATTATAACGATATAACCTCAAATCCCGGGCACGGATTAAGGAATTCAAAAGTAAGGCCATCTAAAGTTCTTCTGGCCTTTCTGATTATTCTCGTGCGCAGTCTCTCGCGCTCACGTGTGTCAAGATCTTCGGTAAGGCCCCCATCCTTCGATAAGCAGCCATTATCGTCGTCTGCTGAAAAATTTGATGCAGAATGTCGATGAGGCTATCCCGCCGTTTCTTCGAGATTAGCCCCGATAAGTACACTGAATGCACCTTGTCTTCGGCATCATCCAGCGCGTTAAGCGGCATGGCCTCATGAAACACCGGGAGTGCTCTCCAAATGGCTCCCAGCACGACTTTCAAGAGAGCAGAACGGCGAGGAATCAGCCAACCAACGCGTGCGTTCAGACGACCCATAACCTCCGCACACTGGGTATCTGTAAACTCCTGGTTTTGGTGACGGCCCTGTACGCGGATATCCTCGTAGGTGATGAATTCGTGCAGACTGTATAGATGAACAGCCATAATGCCTGAAGGAAACATCATTGGAAGATTAGCAATGAGTAAAAGACACAGGGAGTTAAACTCCTCGAGAGCAATGCTCTGTAGACAGGAGTAACACCTGTCAAAATCAGTTATGAGGAGAATTTGAAGAAAATCCCCCAAGAACATGAAGAGCTCTGCTCTAAAAAGATGATATAATTCGTCAAAAATAAAATTCCATCTTAAACTCCAAGAGCTATGAAAAACTCCTAAGAGTTCTTTTGTATGATTTGGAAGGAGCAAAGCTCCATTAAGGAAATGAGAAAATACAAGGAAAATCTTTTAGAGAGCAGAGCTCTATTAGGCTTCCCTTTCGTTCTCTTTAGACCCCCTTAGAGCAAAGCTCTGCTAAGTGAAACCCTAAATAGGTTTTCTTTAGATCAGGGATCTATTGAGAGTAAGGCTCTTAATATTGATTTAATTTAATCCAAATTAATTTTTACCTAAAATTCTCTAGAGTTTGAACTTTTAAAAGTTCTTAAACAAAAGAGCAGGGCTCTGAACAAAATCCTTATGAAGAGATGATGATCATCTGTTGAGGACCAAAGGTCCTATTTATAGGCATCAAATGCCGTTTCAACTTCCAAGAGTTGCCGCGACGGTTGGAATTCTGCCACCGCTGCGCTATGTTTGGGGGCCACGTAACCGCAACGGTGGAGGGGGCATTTGTTTACCCCAATCAGAGCAAAGCTCTGTTCAAATTTCAAGGCGGGAAACGAAGAAGCGTTTCTTTTTCCCCCAATCAGAGCAAGGCTCTGTTTTGAAAATTAAAATTAAAATTGAAATTAAAATAATGAAGCAACGCTTCAGATTCCTTGTGCTGCGCGCAACGCGCCACGTGTCAAAATCAGACACGCCAGCGCAGGGAGCACTGCGCCCGGGGCAGCGCACCCAATCAGAGCAAGGCTCTATTTAAAATAAAAATTAAAGAAGTAACGCTTCAACTGACTTGCGCTCTGCGCTGCGCGACACGTGGCAGCGCAGTTGCGCTAGCGCAGTTGCGCTGCGCTCTGCACTGTGCAACACGTGTCAGCGCAGTTGCGCTAGCGCAGTTGCACTGCGCTCTCAGTTGCGCGACACGTGGCAGCGCAGTTGCGCTGCGCTCTGCGCTACCTGACACGTGTCAAGCGCAGGAGCATTTGTGCCAAACAGAATTAAAATTCTGAAAGATCTTTCTCAATCTTGTTAAAAACAAGAAAATTGCCTTCTGTAAAAGAGAAGCCTTTGGATTAAAGATCCAACGGTGGGGAAAAAATCCCCAAATCACTCAGAGAAAGATCTCTCTAACAAATTCAACAAATCATTGGCACTATATAAAGGCCCCCAGACCCCAACACATATACAACAACACAGAGAGAAAAAACAGAGAATTCCTCTAAAGAATTTTGAGAAGAGCTCAAAGAAAGAAAAAGGTAAAAACCTTCGAATAAAAGAAGAATTTCTTCTGAAAATATCATTGATCTAAGAACAAGATCAAGGATCTTCAATAAAAATATATAATAATAATAAAGGCATTGCCTTTTGATGAACCACTGGTTCTGGGATCTTAAAAGATTCTTTTCTTGAATCCAAAATTGGATCAAGATATTAAAACAGTGCCTTGCACTTGTAAATCTGCACTGTTGCGCTCCTGGGTTGGTGCAAGCCACCAGAGAGCGCCACGTGTCAGCTCCAGAACAGCTTGTGCTATGCACTTTTAAAACAGAGCATTGCTCTCATGAATTGGCGCAACTCACCAGAGCGCGCCACGTCTCAGCAGCGCAACAGCGCAGCGCACTGCGCTTGCGCTCACCGGAGTGTGACACATGTCACTCCACATGGACTTGCGCCTTGCGCTCCTCAATTGGCGCAAAGCGCCTGACTAGCCACGTGGCGCTCTGTTAGACTAATTAATGCAACGCATTATTAAAGGGCAGAGCCCAATTAAGAGGCTCAATGGACCAAAATAAATGCTCTGCATTATAAAAAGGGGACAGAGCCCAACTTAAAAGGCCTAACAGGCCAGAATAAAATGCAATGCATTATTAACAGGGGCAGAGCCCTAATAAAGGCCTACTAAGCTAAATATAAATAAAAATGTTGAACATTATCAATTGGACTTAGCCCAATTCTGGCCGTAACTCCTCAAATTAAATTGACTGAGCATGGCTGCTATCTTAAATCAATTTATGCCTGGTTCAAGGGTACATCTCTGAACTCCTCTGATACCTGTCGTTGTAATCCTTCAACGTTGTCAAAGAGGTGATGGGTCCCGACGGCCATACATACAATGGACCTCTGTGTCCTTAAACTGGAACATGGACCTCTATGTCCCTAAACTTGAACATGGACCTCTATGTCCCTAAACTGGAACATGGACCACTACGTTCCTAAACTGGAACAATAGAGCCCCCAAGTGCTCTTTTGTCGGATCTAAATGATCATGTTTAAGTCGATCTTAGCCTCAAATATGGCTAACGTATCCTTAAACCATCAAACAGACTTTAGTCCCAAATTGGACTATAAGACCCCCAACCAACTTTGGTTCAAGGGTACATCTCTGAACTTCTCTGATATCTGTCGTTGTAATCCTTCAACGTCGTTAGAGAGGTGACGGGTCCCGACGGCCATACATTCAATGGACCACTATGTCCCTAAACTGGAACAATAGAGCCCAAATGCTCTTTTGTCAGATCTAAACGATCCCGTTAAGTTGATCTTAGTCTCAAATTGGACTAACGTATCCTTAACAAACGTTTAAATTGATCTTAGCCTCAAATATGGCTAACGTATACTTAAACCAAAACCCCAAACCCAAATCTAAGAAAATACGGATTTGGACTAATCCACGTCCTACGGGTGACGACATAAATTAGTCTCCGTATACAATCCACGGGCAACCATAAACAAAACAAACACCCACGACACGGAGTGAACATCTGGAGAAGGAGAAAGTTGTTACCGCGATGCGGTGGGGTAATTAACTGCAGGGGCTTGCGCCTGCAGGGAAGAGCATCCCCACAATCAAAAACCCCTCAAGCGAGGGGGAATCTGACGAAGTCTGCTACATCGACCGCATCCGTCTAAACCTCCGATACACGGTGCCATAAATCAACTTGGCATCTTCGGAGAGGTGGACGGATAAAACCAAATAGCATCTGCCCCGAATCTCAGGCAAGACGCCCATGTCTCGGCCGCCATTCGGAGGGGAACAGCGACGTCGGGAAAAAAGAAATCCTTTTGATCGGCTTCCAATATTGGCCGGCGGTCCAAGCCAAAGCCGAAAGGATCATCAAGTTTAGCAAACTTTTCACCTTGTCGCGACAAAATTTCTGGGCGAAGAAAACGGGAATGAAGTCCGTAAAGCTGACCCCCCCGGCCTCCGGATTCAAGAAAGAGGCTCTCATACATGTTCAACACCTTTATCAGATTTGGGAACTGGTGCTGAATGACGTTCTCTGGGGTAAGACCCATTACTACTGATTTGGTGGCAAAAATATATTCATCTGGAGGAAGCAGCTCTTTGTAGTGCTCCCCTCTAACTGGTAAACCAGAAACCTCGGCAAATTCCTCTAAGGAAATGGAGACCTCTCTATCCAATAGGAGGAAGGTATGGGTCGGAATGCTCCACTGCTCTAAAAATGCCTTGATCCACCATGTGGGAGGTGCAGAATACTGGAACTAAGGAAGCATAGATCGCTGGGTATAAGCCAAGCTTCAGCAGCTGCGATTTCTTTGCCGATAAGATATATCGGGCCCACTGCAAGTATCCGGCCGGGTGACGGGGAGTTAGTCCGATGTTGTACGACTGTCCCTAAAGGCGCGACTCGCCCTAACATATGCGCCGCCCTAGGGTGTCCAAAGCCACCGGCGGCTGCATGGGTACCGCGGCAATAGAAGACCAGAGGAGACATTCTGAAGTCCAATTTACCTCCTCTATAGTATAATTGATCGGGGGTGCATCTGCATAAGGGATCGCAAAGATAGGCTCCGAGGGTGTCGCACAAGAAAAGCACCGGCGACCTCTGATAATTTGATCATACCATCTACCCTATAGTTGAAGATTCTTGTATTCTGGGTCATGGTCTTTGATCAGCGCAAGAACCTCTCAGTCTACGGGCGCCTCAGGAAATCCGCCCTCTGAGTGGATGAACGGGAAAGAAGTGTCGAAAGACATGCCGCATGCGCGAAAAAGGACAAAAGTCAACTGTCAGTGCTATAATTTAATTTAAATTCTGACACTTAGTACTTTAGAAATTAAACCACATTGCAATGCAGTGGAAAGGGACCAAAGGGGGCCCACAAAATCTAGATGACAGTTCATCATTAATAAAACAGCCTCATCATTTGATGAGGCTGTCATTAAGTGAGGAAATCCTCAAAAGAAACTCTCATTAAATGAGAGATCTCTCGGTCAGAGGAGTAAATCTCCCTTTCAGAGCAATACTCTGTGACAGAGTGATACTTGTCAACCTCTGATCATGAAAGAATAAAGATTCCTCAAGAGCCTTGCTCTGTAGAAATGATGGAATAACCATCAGAACATTTAAAATAAAGGTTTTAATGAAAAAAATTCTAAAATTTATGAACAAACTCTAAGAGTTCTTCATGAGCAAAGCTCTGTTCATTCATGGGCTAAGAAACCCCAGGAAAGATCTCCTTAGATCTATGGGTTCAAGAGAGCAAAGCTCTGGTAATGAAACCCTAAAAGGGCTTTCTTTAGATCAAAGATCTATGGAGAGCAAGGCTCTATTAATGGGTAAAACCCTAGATTCTTAAATGATCTTTTAAAAGATTTAATCTTTACCTAGATTTTAGCAGAGTTTTGACTCTTGAAAAGTTCTTAAGCAGAAGAGCTATGCTCTGAATAAAAATTCTCAAAGGAAGAAGATGAACAGAATCATCTAAAAGGCTAAGGGTCCTATTTACAGGCATAAATAGCCGTTTCAACTTATGAGTTGATCCAACGGCAGAGATTCTGCTACCGCTGCACTCACGTGTGGGCCATGTGAGCGTAACGGTGGGGGGCATTTATTTCCCCCAATCAGAGAAAAACTCTATTCAAAATTAAAATTTTAAAGTAAAACAACGCTTCAGATACAACACCCAGTGTGCTGCACCCTAGGCAGCGCACCACGTGCAAAACGTGCGTGCGCTAGCGCCAAGTGCACTGCGCTCTGAGCAGCGCACCACGTGCAAAGCACGTGTCCGCTAGCGCCAAGTGCGCTGTGCTCTGAGCAGCGCACCACGTGCAAAGTACGTGTGCGCTAGCGCTAAGTGCGCTGCGCTCTGAGTAGCGCACCACGTGTCAAATACGGGTGCGCCAGCGCAATCTGCGCTGCCTTTTAAGCAGCGCACCACGTGCAAAGCACGGGTGCGCTAGCGCTGGAATTAAAAACTCCCCACCGTTAGATCAAAAGATCTAATAATAATGATAAATCATTAATTAATCAGAATTAAATTCTGTTAAGGAAAGATTCCTTAAAATCTTTCTAAATAACAAGATTGTGCTCTGTAAATCAGAGCACCGTTGGATCAATGATCCAATGGTAAATAAAAATTACCAAAAGACAGAATAAATTCTGTATGGAATGATTTTCCAATCTTGTTAAAAAAAAGAAGATCGCCTTCCGTAAAACAGAAGCCCTAGGGTCAGAGATCCAATGGTGGGGAAACATCCCCAAATCAATCAGAGAAAGTTCTCTTTAACTGATTCAACAAATCACCCTACCCTATAAAAAGGCCTCTAGACTTCAAGTCTCAGAGACAGATATAGAGATACAGAAAAAGAGACAGAGAAACCCCCTATAAACTTTGAGAAACTCAAAGATAAAGAGCAAGTTCTTGTAAGAAGATTTTTCTTCAAGGTAAAAATGATAATGATGAACATAGAGATGAAATCATCGCATAAAAAGAAGAATTTACTTCTTTAAAGATCATAGATCTACAAGACCAAGTTCTTTCACAAAAAGATCAAGAGATCTCATCATAAATTAAAAATAATAAGAATATAATTGTTCTCACAGATCATGGATCTATAAAGGCAAAGCATTTCATCAACATAAGAGATTGGAAATACCTCCTGCAAAATAAGAACCGTTGTTCTTAGATCTTGAGACAAAGTCTCTTTTAAGAAGAACATAAATCTGTTTCCCAGATCATAAAATTGATCAGATGCGCTTTGCGCTCTTGAACTGCACTTCTGCGCTCTCTGGACTGGCGCTCAGCGCCAAATGCGCCACGTGTCAATCACGTATGCACCAATTAACAACTTGCGCTTTGTGCTTATGAAATAGCGCACTGCGCTCATGGGCTGGCGCTCAGCGCCAACCGCACCACGTGTCACTAACATGTGCGCCATTAAACTGAAAGCGCAATGCGCTCATGGTTTAGCGCTCAGCGCTCATGGACTGGCATCATGCGCTCATCATTTGGCGCCTAGCGCCAAGTACGACACGTGTCCCTTACATGTGCGCCACGTGGCAGAAGCGCACTGCGCTCTTTGACCGGCGGGAAGTGCCTAGCGCTCCTGACAAAACATAAATTGTTCTTTAATAAGCCCAGAGCTCTGATGAATGCGCAGCATTCAATAAAAGACATAATATTGTCAGAATTCAAGCATTGTTAAAAGGACCAAGCCCAAGCAAATGCTCAGCAGCCCAAAATAAAATGTTAAACATTTTAACCTGATTGGACTTAGCCCAAGATTGGACATAAGTCCTCAACTCATATTAATTGAGCTCATCTGCTCATAAATATGTTAGCAGATCTTAGTCCCAATTAGACTACAGGTCTCTTAACCCACGTCGGTTTAAGGGTATATCTCTGAACTCCTCTGAAATTTGTCGTTGTAATCCTTCAACGTCTTCAGAGAGGTAACGGGTCCCGACAACCATACATTTCATGGACTGTGGGGTCCTTAAACTCATGGACTATGATGTCCTTAACCTGGACTATGGGGTCCTTAAACTCACGGACTATGATGTCCTTAACCTTGACTGTGATGTCTTTAAACTCACGGACTATGATGTCCTTAACCTCGACCGCAATGTTTTTAAACTAACATTGGACCGAGATGTCCTTAAACTAACATTGGACTGTAATGTCCTTAAACTAATCGACCGCAATGTCCCTAAACTAAACAATAGGGCCCAATTGCTCTCTTGTTGGATCTAAACGATCCTGTTAAGTTGATCTTAGTCTAAAAATTAGACTAACGTATCCTTAACATACGTTTAAGTTGATCTTAGTCCCAGATGAGACTAACGTATCCTTAAACCCAAAACGTATCCTTAAACCCAACCCCCAAACCCAAATCTAAGAAGATACGGATTTGGACTAATCCACGCCCTACGGGCGATAACATTAATTAGTCTCCGTATACAATCCACGGGCAACCAAAAACAAAACAAACACCCACGACACGAAGTGACCATCTGAAGAAGGAGAAAGTGGTTACCACGATGCGGTAGCGTAATTAACTGCAGGGGCTTGCGGCTGCAGGGAAAAGCGTCCCCACAATCAAAAACCCCTCAGATGAGGGGGAATCTGACGAAGTCTGCTACATCGGCCGCTTCCGTTTAAAGCTTCGATACACGGTGCCATAAATCAACTTGGCATCTTCGGAGAGGTGGACGGATAGCACCAATTAGCATCTGCCCCGAAATTCAGGCGAGACGGACCCGCGCGGTTGCGTTTCCTCGTTTTCGGCGGGGAATAGGGCCGAGTCAGGCTATGGGTAGGTAGGGGGTCTCCTGGTGTAGGCTCTGGTATATTCAGTTTTTCATGGGTAGTGGGAAAGTTTGGAGTTATCATGTGTTGACTGTTGGGCTTCAATAAAATTTAAAACAAAATAAATATTAAAAATAATGTGGGGTATGGGATTTGAACTCTGGTGGCTTGGTTCAGCAGTGCAAAGTCTTACCAATAAGATACAAGCCCTTGCTTGTAATTAAATTGCTAATTAATTACTTATCTTGTGCTCAGGCAATAAATACCCCTTTATGGATTTTTGAAAAATATTTGGAAAAAAAATTGTATAGGAAAATTAGGGTTGTTACACACCCTCATCCGCTCTGGTCGGGACTGGTTCCGAGGCTCGAGCCTCACTCAATCTCGACCTTTGACGAGCTGGCTACTCAGTTCCTCGGCCACTTCGTCGGGAACCGTCGGCAGAAGCGTGCGGTCAACTACCTCTTCACAATTAAGAGCGGGGACAAGGAGACGTTCAAACCTTACGTCACCCGCTTCTACAATGCCCTCCTCGAAGTCCCCGAGCACCGGGACGAGACCGTCATCATGGCGCTCAGATCTAGTCTTAGGTACAAAGAGTGGTTGCGCTCCTTTGCGTTGGCTCAGCCTAAGACCATGGCCGAGGTCAAGGCGTGGACCGAGCGCGAGATCCAGCTCGAGTCCGAGGTGAACGCGAACCTCCCTCGAGCAGAACGGTCCAACCAGAAGAAGAGGGCTCGGGAAGTGAAGCCAGAGCGCCAGCAGCCCTATCACCCGAAGTTCCAGGAGTACACCCCGCTCAACGTCTCCCTCGCAGTGTTACTAAAGGAGGCCCAGGGCGAGGGGTTCTTCAAGTTCCCTCCAATCATGCGTCAGGCCTTGAAGCGAACCCGGGGCCCCTACTGCGCCTTCCACCAGACGCTGGGCCACACCACGGAGGATTGTAAGAAACTCCGGGATTACATCGAGGAGCTCATCCGATCGGGGCACCTCGCCGCCTACTTGAGGGATAAGCGGCAGGGCGACCGCGAGCAGGAGCATTGTCCCCCTCCCGCCGAGCTGACCATCAGCTAGATCATGCTCGTTTCGGCAGATAACCAGTCCGGAGCCCAGGGAGCCCCGTACCCGGTGCAGAGCACGGAGACCAACAAGCCTCTGGGGAGCTCGGGCCACGCTAATAAGGTCATCTATTAGCACGCACTTTTTTAGGGCAATGTAAACTCTTCCTAGGGTTTGTTGTAAATTTAATAAAGATCAATGGAACATTATGAAAAAGAAGGAAAGGTTTCATCTATTCAAGAAGGTATTATGGGATCCTCAACCATACATACAAAAAGAAAAAGAAAATTACAGCAGCGGGGGAAGGGGGTGCAGAGAGCACTGCTCATGGTACTCAGTAAAGATCTCTGCCAGACGAGGCCTTACGAGATCCAACCTCAGCCCTCGATTCCCCCCAAGCACGTTGAACTCGAGCCTCAGTTTGTAGCACTCACGGACGAGCGCCATCGAGCGAGCCAGCCGACTCGCGGAGATCAGGTCGAAGCACCTCAGAGACCGCAGCTTGCCCATGGCCTCGTCATAGAGCTACTCGGATAAGGGGTTGTAAAGCCCTGACGACGCCCTCCAGATGGAGTACATCAGCAGCTGCAGCAGGGGGGAGCGCCGGGGGAGCAGCCGGCCGAAGTGGTCTTCGATGCTCCCATAGACCAACTGTACTATGTCCTCGGTGAAGTTCTGGTCATAGAGGTATACGTCTTCGAAGTGGATGATATCGGGGATGGTAAAGGGGAAGTCTTCCATTCTCAATGATCTGTTTACGAAGAAAGGAAGGACCCGTGCTCCCTCAGCCTTAGATAGCCTACTGCGCCCCAATGGAACCCAACAGTCGCCCGTCTTCGCCTACAAAGTCGCTACCACGCGACGATCATTGATCCTTCTCTGGCAGAATCGAAACAACACGACTCTGGCATTTCGCCTCCTCGCGCATTCTATGTGCATGCTACGTGCACGTTTGCCGCGACCGTTCTTGTTCCCCATACCTACCACGGGATGGTCGGGCGAAACCTCATGAAGAATCGGCCAAGTATCTACCATGCTCGGCCCTCCCTGGCCGATAGCTTCCCTACACGCAACGCCAGGGATCAAAGCCCTCGCCGAGAGGCAACCGCGCAGCTTCACTGCCCGGTTATCCTTAGCAGGTCTCCTACGGCCCCTCCGACCCTAAGGATCAAAGTCCTCCGTAGAGACAGCCGAGCGGCTTCCATGCTCGGCTATCCCTGGCCGGTAGCTTCCCTACTCACAACGCCAGGGATCAAAGCCCTCGCCAAGAGGCAACCGCGCAGCTTCACTGCCCGGTTATCCTTAACAGGCCTCCTACGACCCCTCCAACGCTAAGGATCAAAGTCCTCCTTGGAGGCAGCTCAGCAGCTACCCTGCTCGGCTATCCCCGGCTGGTAGCTTCCTACCACAACCGACAGGGATCAAAAGCCTTCCCAGAGGCAGTCGAGCCCGACCCTCGCTCGGCTATCCTTCAGGACAAAAGCCCTCGCCAAGAGGCACCGGGCAGTAACCCTGCTCGGCCAAGGGTCCTTGGTAGGCTTCTTACAGCCCTCCCGTGCTAAGGACCAAAGTCCTCCTTTGAGGTGGTCGAGCCCAACCCTTGCTCGGCTATCCCCGGAAGGTAGCTTCCTACCACACCGGCAGGGATCAAAGTCCTCGCCAAGAAGCACTGGGAAATAACCATGCTCAGTCCCCGTCCTGAAGGATTAAAAGCCCTCGCAAGAGGCAACCAAGCCCGACCCTTTCTCGGTCATCTCCGGCTGGTAGCTCCCTACCCATGACGCCAGAGATCCAAGCCCTCGCAAGAGGCATCCGAGCGGCTACCCCGCTCGGTCATTCCCGGCTGGTAGTTGCCTACACATGACACCAGAGATCAATGCCCTAGCCAAGAGGCCACCGCGCAGCTTCACTGCCCGGTCGTCCTTAGCAGGCCTACTACGGCCTCTCCAATGCTAAGATTCAAAGTCCTCCTTAGAGGCAGCTCAGCAGCTACCCTGCTCGGCTATCCCTGGCCGGTAGCTTCCCTACTCACAACGCCAGGGGTAAAAGCCCTCGCCAAGAGGCAACCACACAGCTTCACTGCCCGGTTATCCTTAGCAGGCCTCCTACGGCCTCCCCAATGCTAAGGATCAAATTCCTCCTTAGAGGCAGCTCAGCAGCTACCCTGCTCGGCTATCCCTGGCTGGTAGCTTCCTACCACAACCGACAGGGATCAAAAGTCCTCCCAGAGGCAGTTGAGTTCGACCCTCGCTCAGCTATCCTTCAGGACAAATGCCCTCACCTAGAGGCACCGGGCAGTAACCCTGCTCGGCCAAGGGTCCTTGGTAGGCTTCTTACAGCCCCTCCCGCGCTAAGGACTAAAGTCCTCCATTAAGGCGGTCGCGCCTGACCCTTGCTCGGCTATCCCCGGCTGGTATCTTCCTACCACAACCGACAGGGATCAAGTCCTCGCCAAGAGGCACTGGGCAGTAACCCTGCTCGGTCCCTGTCCAGAAGGATCAAAAAGCCTTCATGAGAGGCAACCGAGCCTGACCCTTGCTCGGTCATCTCTGGCTGGTAGCTCCCTACCCTTGATGCCAGGGATCAAAGCCCTCGCAAGAGGCATCTGAATGGCTACCCCGCTCGATGATCCCAGGCTGGTAGTTGCCTAACCACGACGCCAAAGATCAAAGCCCTCGCCAAGAGGCCACCGCGCAGCTTCACTGTCCGGCTATTCTTAGCGGGCCTCCTAGAGCCCCTCTAACGCTAAGGATCAAAGTCCTCCTTAGAGGCAGCTCAGCAGCTACCCTGCTCGGCTATCCCTGGCCGGTAGCTTCCCTACTCGCAATGCCAGGGATCAAAAAGTCCTCCCAGAGGCAAAGGCCTAACCCTCGCTCGGCTATCCCCGGCTGGTGGTTGCCTGCTCGCAACTGTAGGGTGTTTTTCGTCACCCCATTGAGATAGGAATACGCGCGCGCTTATCAGGCGTACTACAGATTCCCCCTTTCTAGGGTAGGCCGGGGTTTAATGATTGTGGGGATCCGAATCTCCGGCAGCCGCGGACTAAGCTGCCGTTAATTACCCCTCGCCTTTGGAGCGAGGGAACCTCCGATTGACGGGTTAAACTGGTCATGCGAACTCAATGTGCAGTGTGCGTGTGTTGTGTTTTGAAAGGGGGTTTTGGTTATATCGGGAGCCACGCAGAGTTTTTACGGGGGTCCCGCTACCCGGATAGCGGGCTGGGGGTCAAGGGGCTAGCATCCCCCTTGCGGGGTGTGGGGCAGCGCCCCATTAGAAATTTTTTTCTAACAGGGATAGTGTCATGGTGTATGTGTGTGTGCACATATGTATGCATATGTGTACATATGTATATATATATATATATATATATATATATATGTATATACATATAAAAAAAGGGGGGGAAGAGGCATCCAAAGGATGCGTGGGGGCAGCACCTTAGGCGCTGTACGCCTAGGTGCTGTGCACTCAGGCGCTAGAGTGCCACGTGTCGGCACGGGGGCGACTTGCGCTCGAGCGCCTGCGCTGGAGCGCAAGCGCGCCATGTGTCGGCACAGGGGAGACTTGCGCTCGAGCGCCTGCGCTTGAGCGCAAGCGCGCCACGTGTCGGCACCGGGGCGACTTGCGCCCGAGCGCTTGCGCTTGAACGCAAGCGCGCCACATGTCGGCACCGGGGCGACTTGCGCTCGGGCGCTTGCGCTTGAGCGCAAGCGCTCCACGTGTCGGCATGTGGGCGACTTGCGCTCAAGCGCTTGCGCGTAAGCGCAAGTGCGCCACGTGTCGACACGCGGGCGCTCTGCGCTTGAGCGCCGGCGAGAAAAAGGGGCTTTTAGCCTAAGAAACAGAAGCTATGCTTCAGAAAAGAAATATTTGTTGTTATATATATATATATATGTTATGGAGTTAAAACTCCTAGGATATTTTGAAGCCGATGAAGAGGGGGTTCTTCTTCTTCCTCCTGTTGTTTGGCCGGGTCTTAAAGATCAAGAAGTAAGAGATTTTAAAAATATATCCTTTTTGAGATCTGATGGGAGATCTGAGTTCCCCTCTGTGGGTTTTGTGGTGGAAAACTACTTAGTTTTGGAAAAGAAAGAGTAAAACTCTTGATTTAATTCAAAAGAAATGAGAAGGTTTAGAACCTTAAAGAAGGAGCAGGAGGCACAAAGAACCCTAGTTTTTGGGGGAATGAAAAAGTGTATTTTTTTTTTATCATCATGTTGCCCTTTATAAGCTTACATATTTACATATAGCCCCTTGGGCTTTGCAAAATGGCGTTTTGCCCATCCCATGGCTCATGTGCCATTTCTTTTTGCATATAAGCCATGAGCTTACAAGAATTTTGCTTTATGCCCATTTTGTTTACATTCATGCATAAAAAATTACATAAAAATTATTTATGACATGATTTCGTTGTTGGCATGGGGAGGCTGGCCGCGGGCTCGACTTGGGCATGGGCCCGCTTGACCTGGGCTTGGGCCCACCTAGCTTGGGGTTGGCCTTGACTTTGACTCGGTCAACCGGGGTGTAAATTGTTACCCCAACAAATTGCCCCCATCAATAAATGCACACCGCACATGTGGGTCGTGTGCATGAAATTGATGGATCTTCTTTCACGTGGAGGCGACTTGCTTTGGTTCCCACTTTTTGGGATGCACTGCCCATTTTACGACGTGGACGGTCGACGCTTGACGCGTCTCCGAGACAGAGTGTCCGTGGTAGACGTTCCCTTGCTCGGAGCGATCCGGTTCCTGCTTTGTTGGAAGCCTGCACTGCGCTTTTTGCGACATGGACGGTCGACGCTCTGATCCGGAGCGATTTGGTAGATGTGTCCCTAGCACGTAGTGTCGCTGTTGGACGTTTCCCTGATGCGGAGTGTCTGTGTTGGACGTTTTCCCGATGCAGAGTGTCGCTGGTTGACGTGTCCCCACGACGGAGTGTCTGTTGTCGATGTGCCCCCGGCACGGAGTGTTGATCAGTCGAAAATATTGCATATTTTAACCGGCAATTTCCTTATCATCTGCATACATATAGAAGTGTTCGGCATCAGTATTCTACATATTAGCAAATCTATCACAGATTATCAAATTACATGTACTAGACCTTAAAACCGGCATTTCTAGGGAAATTGACTGCATTGCATTACATAGCATATTTTCTATATCTTGCAACCCGTGTTTCGAAGTCTGTGCAGGAAAAGAGAAGCTTGCTCGATCATTACATTGCTCGACCATTACAATTGCTCGTAAACCCACTAAAATCAAATCTGGTATCAACACAAAAGAGCAACTGGAATTCAACATATCATAAAAAGCCCTAAACAGCAGTACCAAGCAACAGAAGAAGGCACAGATCCCAAGGCCATCAATGAGCCGCGGAAGCGCGGCCTATAGGCACCTTAGGCCGCGGATCAGCGGTTGGTTCAGGGAATTGGCTCCTCATTTTTATTGCACAATTCCTGTTTCAGTGGCTACAGCTCAAAAATGCATCCCAGTTTCCAGAATATTCCAGATACTTCCACCAGATCAGCAAACACCTTGAGTTACATTACATTAGCCTAATACTTCTAGAACTTTCCCTAAACCCTAGCTTAAACCCTAAGCTAACTCCTAACAAACTCCTTCTAGAAACTCTTCAACAAACTTTTGGAGGGAAAGTTCTAATTCAAACCTAAACCTAGGGTTTGGGAGTTCTATAAATAAGACCCTAGGCTCATCATTTGGAAAGGATTCAACCTTGGGAAAGCTTAGAAAAATCAATCTCTTTCTTCATCCCCTCTTCCTCAAGTTTAGTGAGAGAGCTTGTAGGAAACCCTAACCCTAAATCCAACCACAATTCAAGATCTTGAGTGCAAGCCAAGCAAGATGCCTTCAACCCTTTTATGAGCCGAGCCGATCTTCAATCGGGCAAGAGATCAAAGTAGATCCACGATCCACGGAGACGAGCGAAGCCGAGTCAACGATCGATTTCTTCTTCTTGTAGATCTTGAAAGAATGTATTGAAATTGTTGATTAAATAAAAGGTGATATTCTTTTATCTTGTTTTCTTTAAATTCCGCATCATGTTATCTTTACAATTCTTGAATATTATCTGTGTGGTGATGTGTGAATAAAACTCCGCTCGTTAAGGAGTCGAAACGATCTTTAGTATGATGATGTAACAAATTTGCAATCGATTCTTGAATCCCACGAGTTTGTAAACCCTAGCAAGTTCAAGAATCGACGACCCATTTCGTTTCGATGCTTTCTTGATTGACATCGATCGAAATTGGGGAGTTCCGATCGTTTCTTGAAATTGCTAGAGGCTAGAATATAAATGGTATCCACGAAAGAACAAGGGTTAAGAGATGAAACCCTAATTTCATCAAGAAAGCCCTAACTCTCGTCGATCACCATTGATCTAGTATCAATTCTTCGAAGGACAAGAACACGAAACCTTTTAGATTACATCACATCTAAAGATCCGATCGATTCCTACGAGCCTCTCTTATATTCTTGATTGTTGATTGGAAATATTATCAAAACACCGATTCTTGATTGTTTATAGTTTCTTGATTCTTGCATAAGAATAGTGACACTCGAATACAAATCATTCTTGAATCATGTTTTCTTTTATTGTTGCTTAACTTTTCATTTCAAACGTATCAAAATACAATTGAATTGTGCAATCCCTGTGGACGATCCGCACTCATTCATTAACTACATCCGACACCGTAGTTTGATTGCGGTCAAAATAGTTTTTGGTTGTGAAGTTCTTTACAAATTTCTCTATATACTACACAACGGGAAAAACGATCAATCAAAATGGCGCCGTTGCCGGGGATCGCGCTAATTCATTTACATTTTTAGTTTGAAGTGAAAGAATTATTACATTTTACTTCTTGAAATCAAAATTCGTACAAACTCTTATATGTGTGTTGTGAATTGATTGCAAGGTGATCTGGAGCTTACTAGGAGTCTGGAAAATTATTTGGGATATACCACAGAGCTGGAGATAGCAACAGAAAGCATCTGTTGAAAAATTGTTCACTGTTCTCACAACCTGAGCACGGAAGAGCGGCAGATACATGGTTATTGCGGCGGAAACGCGGCATCATTGAAGGATCACTGAAAAATTTTCAGTGCAGGTGATTTCTTGCTCTCTCCCCTCTTCTCTTTTTAGCTCCAACTAACCCTTTGCTGCAGGATTCTTTGCAAATAAATCGCAGCGCACAAAAGCAAAATTAAAATTGAGTGTGATTTTTGATTTCTTGGTTGTTTGCATTCTAATACGGAAATTTAAGGGGCACGGCCAAATCCAAATTAGGTGGGGATTTCATTACCCTTCCTAGGCCCCGAAAATCGTCAAACTTGCATCCGCATTACCTCCATTAACTAAAAGAAATCTAGAGAAGACTCTAAGGACTGTCGCGCTCAATAGGACAAGAGAAGGTCGTGGGTAATTCATTGCTTATCCGCGTTTTCTTATGGTGCCTAAGGCGAGTGTGTCTAAGGCTAGTGGTTATTAATTAGGTCCACTGTAGTGGTGGTTCCTTCCCACTTACCTGGCACTTATCCGGCCACAGGAGGACAAAGTGGCAGTGGAGGATTCTATCCTGCGGCTTGTCTTTTGGCAGTTAGGAGCGGTCTAGAGCCGGACCTAGGTGACCAATAGATTCTAGGGTTGTGTGCTGCATTTGTTTTGTCGCATCATTTTTTTTAAAAAATCCGTCCACTTTTCAAAAACAAACACCACATTCATTTACCCCTAATTATAAGTCAACGTTGTCACTTGTACTAACCCTTTTTAGTACAAGATAGGCTGGACATGGGATTCTAGTGCCCGTTTAGTCCGCGTACCCTTTATCGACTCTGAAGTCGATATTTCTCCATTTACCTTTTCTTTACCCACTACCACACCCACACCGATGGATCCGAATCCATCAAACTTCTTTAACCCTAATCTGCCACCGTCCGATGGTGCGCAGAATCCACCGTACATCTCTCTCCAGGAGAGATGCTACCCCACCCGAGGTCCTCTTTCGACCTGCTTATCCACACCACCAGCCAACGGGGACGACTTTGAAATAAAGCCCCAGTATATCAATCTTTTACCCAAATTTCATGGACTCGAGACTGAGGACGCTTACGTTTTCATTACCAAATTTGAAAACGTATGCGCAATGATGGGTACGTCTCAACTTTCAGTGGATGCTATGCGTCTACGACTTCTTCCATTTACTTTGTGCGATATAGCCGAGAAGTGGCTATATAACACTCCCGCACATTCTATTACGAATTGGGAAGAATTCGTCGCTGCATTCCTTAAGAAATTTTACCCAGTACAAAAGACAGCTCGACTCCGTAGCGAACTGAATCAATTTTCCCAGCTCCCTTCTGAACCATTCTCTAAATACTTTGAACGTTTCAAGGATCTTATGGTTCAATGTCCTCATCACGGCATCCCGAGATGGGAATTGTGCCGAATCATTTATGAGGGCCTTAACCCAAGCACTAAACAGAGCCTTGAAAACATGTGTCAAGGTACTTTTATGACCAAGGATGATAGGGATGCATAGAAGTATTTAGAAGAGTTCGCTGAAAAATCATTACAGTGGGAGAGCGCAACCCAACCATTGAATAGGGGTGGCGTACACCAAATAGATGTGTCCATAGGTGTTCGAGCTGAAATGGAAGCAATGCAAAAGAAGCTCGACGCTATGGAACACAAATTTGCAGCAGCCTCCCTAAACCCAGTGTCACTCCCCAAAACTGTTTGTGGGTGCTGTTCTGATCCGTCACATTTAACGGAAGAATGTCCATTAAACTCTGCGTTTCAAGGTCACGAGCATTCTAATGCCGCATTTCAAAGACCTCGAAACGATCCATATTCTTCCACGTACAATCAGGGTTGGAGGAACCACCCGAATTTTGCTTGGAACCAAAACCAATCTCAAAACACGGTTCCAAACATGAATAATTTTCAAAAGGCTCTTCCTCCACCACAACAGCAACCCCTTCAACTCACTCAGCACCCCTACCAGTCACAAAATTTCCAAAATCAGGGCAACACTTCCGCACAGTCTAATCCTATGCAGTCCTGTTCTGACGAGTTCTCTCAATTCACTCAAACCATGAAATCACTTATATCAAATTTCATGGATGTTTCGACTGAGGTTAGATCTTCCGTCAGTGAAATAAAGAAAAACTCAGCGTCCCAAGCTGAGAGTATTCGCACGATGGAAGCTGAAATCGCACGCTTAAAAGCCGAAATGAGTGCGAGAGAAAAAGGGAAACTTCCCTCTCAACCCCTACAGAATCCTGGGCATTACAATGTAAATGCCATCACAACGTTGAGATCGGGAAGAGTGCTGAACAATCATGTCGGGGAAGATATTGATATACTGAAAATCAGATCAACACCCCGGCTGAGTCTTTTCCACACACTTCACCTTCTGATCCTTTTTCTTCTACCAAACCACCTTCGCACGAGCCTATTCTCCATTTCCCTCTAGGCTCAACACCTTCACCCAACCCTTATAGTTCTCCACAGACGGTCCCCACACCTCCTTTGGGATCTCGTCTACCCCCCTTTCCTTCTCCTATGATGGACCCCGCGCTTATTGCGAAAGCTCCTTACCCGAACCGGCTAAGGGCTAATAGAACGAGTCCTCATATGGTGAAAATTTTAGAGATGTTCAAACAGGTTAACATCAATATCCCTCTCCTAGATGCGATTCAGCAAGTCCCCGCTTATGCGAAAATTCTTAAGGACTTGTGCACTAGGAAGAGGAAGACCCAAGTACCAAAGAAGGTCTTTATGTCTAATAACATTAGCACTGCTTTTATACCCCAGCTTCCAAAGAAAAGAAAGGACCCAGGATGTCCTACAATATCGATTTCGATTGGGGGTAAAAACATAAATCGTGCTCTTTTAGACCTTGGCGCGAGTGTTAACCTGTTACCTTATTCTGTCTATGAGCAATTAGGGATTGGAGAGCTGAAACCTGCTCATTGCACTCTCCAGATGGCAGACCGATCTATCACCAAACCAAGGGGTGAATTAGAGGATGTGTTAATAAAGGTCGGGGAATTTGTTTTCCCTGTAGACTTCATTGTGCTCGACACACATCCTGTAGCAAACCCCCGGGGCCAAATTCCGGTGATTCTAGGTCGTCCTTTCCTTGCCACTTCCAACGCTGTTATAAACTGTAGAAATGGTTCAATGAATTTATCATTTGGAAATATGACCATTGAACTAAACATCTATAGAGTTGGAAGTCAGCCGTCAGAACCCTCTGCTCATATTTTAGATGTGTGCTCTGTCCATGAGATCGCTCCCGATAGTTGTGGAGCTGAGGATCTTTGCTTTACTGATCTCGATGACATTAGCACATCTCTGCTTGACTTTGCACTAGATCTTAGTGAGGACACTTTACCTGCACATGAGTCCTGCACTTCTGACTTTTCTCCACCCGAGTCTGTATCTTTCACAGGCTCTGAGCTTCTTTGTAGATCCAAAAATCAATCTGTGACCCTTCCTTCTATCATTTCTCCGCCTGAGTTAGATCTCAAAATTTTACCTTCTCATCTGAAATATGCATATCTTGGTGAGAACGAGTCATTACCGGTTATCATTTCCGCTTCTCTTGCATCAGAGCAAGAGAATGCCCTTTTATCGGTATTGAGATCTAACAAAGAGGCGTTTGGTTGGATTATGGCGGACATCAAAGGGATTAGTCCCTTGATAGTTGAACATCATATACATGTGATGGATGATGCCAGACCGACCCGAGAACCATAGAGACGGTTGAATCCCGTCATGAAGGAAGCTGTCATGAAAGAAATCGTCAAGTGCTTAGATAATGGTATCATATACCCCATCTCCGATAGCCAGTGGGTGAGTCCTATACATGTCGTTCCTAAGAAATCCGGCATCACAGTTATCACAAATGAGGCGAATGAGTTGATTCAGACACGCGCCCAAACTGGGTGGCGTGTATGCATCGATTATAGAAAACTCAACGCTGCTACGAGGAAAGATCATTTTCCTCTACCATTTATTGATCAAATGCTGGAACGCTTAGCGGGACGAGAGTTTTATTGTTTTATGGACGGATACTCAGGCTACAATCAGGTCCCCATTGCCAGAAAGGATCAAGATAAAACCACTTTTACTTGTCCTTTTGGTACCTTTGCTTACAGTCGCATGCCCTTTGGGTTATGCAATGCTCCCGCTATCTTTCAGCGGTGTATGATGGGGATATTCTCTGATATGGTAGAGAATTTTTTGGAGATCTTTATGGACGACTTCTCGATTTTTGGAGACTCTTTTTCTGATTGCCTAGCGAATCTGGACGCTGTTCTTACTCGTTGCAAAGAGAAGAACTTGACATTAAACTGGGAAAAATGCCATTTTATGGTCCAAGAAGGAATAGTACTTGGACATGTCATTTCACAGAAAGGCATTGAGGTTGACAGAGCTAAAGTAGATGTCATTCAAAACCTCCCTCATCCCAAAAGCGTCAAAGATATTCGCTCTTTCCTTGGCCATGCGGGCTTTTATAGGAGATTCATTAAGGATTTTAGCAAAATTGCTAGACCTTTAACACTACTCCTGGCCAAGGATACGACCTTCCATTTTGACTCGGATTGCGAGACAGCTTTCGACTCACTTAAACACTCACTCACTTCAGCCCCCGTTTTATCATCACCAAATTGGGACTACCCCTTTGAGCTGATGTGTGACGCATCTGATTTTGCAGTAGGTGCAGTCTTAGGACAACACATTGAAAAGATGCCACACGTGATTTACTATGCTAGTAAGACCCTGAATGATGCGCAAATCAATTATACAACCACCGAGAAAGAGCTTTTAGCGGTTGCATTTGCATTAGAAAAATTCAGGCCTTACTTAATCGGCTCACCTATAGTTGTGTATACTGACCATTCCGCTTTAAAACATCTTCTGGCGAAGAAAGATGCAAAAGGTCGACTAATACGTTGGATCCTTCTGTTACAAGAATTCGATCTTGTTATCAAAGATAAGAAAGGATGTGAAAACGTAGTAGCTGACCACCTTTCACGCATCGTTTCTTCCCCTGTGACCCTGCCGATCAATGATTCATTCCCTGACGAACAACTCTTGAGCATATCCGCTGAACCATGGTTCAGGGATATTGTGAACTATCATGCCACGGGACTTATACCGAGCGATTGGTCAAAACAGGACAAATACCGTTTTCTATCCCAAGTAAAACACTTTTACTGGGATGAGCCCTATTTGTTTAAATATTGTCCTGATCAGATCATTCGCCGGTGTATCCTAAATGAAGAGTTCAAGAGTGTTCTTTCATTTTGTCATGATCAGGCCTGTGGGGGTCACTTTGGTCCTAAAAAGACAGCGGAAAAGGTTTTGCAATGTGGATTTTATTGGCCGACCTTATTCAAGGACGCATTTGAGTATTGCAAAACCTGTACACAATGTCAGTATACGGGTAGAATATCCCAGAGGAATGAAATGCCTCAGCAACCCATTCTGGTTGTTGAAATGTTTGATGTTTGGGGCATTGATTTTATGGGTCCTTTTCCCAACTCCTTTGGGAATCTGTACATATTGCTGGCGGTTGATTATGTCTCAAAATGGGTAGAAGCCATTCCATGTCGCACTAATGACAGGAAAGTTGTCATTAAGTTCTTAAAAGAGAATATCTTTTCGCGATTTGGACACCCACGCGCTATCATTAGCGATAATGGGACACACTTCTGCAACAGGTTTTTCGAGACTCTGATGCGAAAATACTCAATCAACCACCGTCTTTCTACACCCTATCACCCCCAAACAAGCGGGCAGGCTGAGATCTCAAACAGACAAATCAAACTTATCCTGGAGAAAACTGTTGCTAAGAATAGAAAAGACTGGTCGACCAAATTGACGGATGCTCTTTGGGCATTCAGGACTGCATATAAGACCGACCTAGGAATGTCTCCATATAGGATAGTGTTTGGAAAAGCATGTCATTTACCTGTCGAGATAGAACATAAAGCATTGTGGGCTATAAAGGAAATAAATTTTGATCTAAACCTTGCTTGCAACTTTCGGAAGCTGCAACTTAACGAGCTAAGCGAACTCCGCGATGAAGCTTATGATAACGCTGTAATCACAAAGAATAGGACTAAGGTTTTTCACGATAAAAATATTGTAAGGAAAACATTTTTACCTGGTCAACAAGTCCTTCTTTATGATTCACGATTACACCTTCATGCGGGTAAGCTCTGATCTCGATGGAAGGGACCATTTGTTGTGCGGTCTGTATACCCGCACGGGGCAGTAGAAGTTGAAAATGTTAAAAACGGCACTGTTTTCAAAGTAAATGGACATAGATTAAAGCCGTATTTTTCCACTGACCCCACGGAGGAGCTCTTGTTCTTACAAGAGCCAGTTTATTTGGATTAAAATTCCTCCGTCTCACCTTCATATCCAGTATATCATTGCATCATTTTTTGAATGAAGGTGAGTAAAAGATAAGTTTGGGGGAAGTTCTTCACTTATATATTTTGCCCCCACTAATAATTTCCCCCAGATTTACAGGTTTTATAGATATAGCTGTCGGCAACAGTGAGGACACTGTTGAAATCAAGTTTGGGGGAGGTTTGTGCTTATTTTCGCATCATTTGCATATCATCTGCATAAGCACAAAACATTTCTTTAAAAATCTATAAAAATTGAAAAATTTTCAAAACCCATAAAAATTTAAAAATTTTCAAATATAAAAATAATTTTAATATTTACACTTTTTTGTATATAAATAAGATAATGAAAGTTTAGATAGTGAAAAATTACATCCATGAGATTAGAAAAATTTTAGAAAACTAAGAAAATTAGAAGTTTTCTTATACGAACTAGTAATAAGTAGTTATGAGCCGTTGTCCCAAGGGTTAGTAAGATGAAGGACGTCACTAACCTGAGGATAAAAATAAGTCTGAAAAATAATTTCTATTCTGGAAGCCAAACATTTTGAACGTTGCTACCCTGCTATTCGCACTTACACACGTCTTGAAGCCTGGGATAGTAGAGGATACCTTGAAATGCTCTTGTCTTAAAACCAAAAGTATGAAAAAAAAATATATGGTGAGAAAAATAGACACTGGTTTTGTTATCACCGAGGGAAATAAAAAAATATATAGCGAGGGTGCTTCTTCATCTAGTGCCCTAAGGCCAACTGGTCTGGGAGTCACTGCTATACCTAAGGTGGTGCAAGACTAGGAAAATACACCAAATAAGCAAGCACATGAGTAATCGGTCGGTTAGTACCTCAAGAAGTATTAACGGTCGCATGAAAGTGTGTGAGCTCATCAAAAAAAAAAGAGTACTGAGGTTGATGGGCAAGAGTATGATAGCTTGAATTGAATTCTTCGGGTGTAGGGATGTCTTTATACACACGCAGGGTTATATGATCGATGTTTGGAAGAAAGATAGGAATGAAGAATAAGATGATGTTTTATTGAGGGAGGACGTGATTTCTAACATCTTTTCATGACCATTAAGATAGGGCTCAGGACAACCGAAAAGCTAGCTTAGTTGGAAACCCTAATTTTCAAAGCTTTTCTTTTACAATTCTCTTCTTTAAATGTAATATTCATGATCTTGCTTTTATTATTGGATTTTATGGGTGCAATCCGCTGAAAACCCTCAGGAGACAACACTCCTCCTACTAGGGACACCTAGAGGTTTAAAGGCTTGTTGCACGCGCTCAGTGCAATCGTGTTGCCTACGAAAGTGTGCTAGTTAGTTTTTTCTCTTTCTTTATTTTCTCCTTCTCTCTTTTTAATAAAACATTCGCTCGAGACGATCGAAATTAAGTTTGGGGGTATTTGATCAGTCGAAAATATTGCATATTTTAACCGGCAATTTCCTTATCATCTGCATACATATAGAAGTGTTCGGCATCAGTATTCTACATATTAGCAAATCTATCACAGATTATCAAATTACATGTACTAGACCTTAAAACCGGCATTTCTAGGGAAATTGACTGCATTGCATTACATAGCATATTTTCTATATCTTGCAACCCGTGTTTCGAAGTCTGTGCAGGAAAAGAGAAGCTTGCTCGATCATTACATTGCTCGACCATTACAATTGCTCGTAAACCCACTAAAATCGTATCAACACAAAAGAGCAACTGGAATTCAACATATCATAAAAAGCCCTAAACAGCAGTACCAAGCAACAGAAGAAGGCACAGATCCCAAGGCCATCAATGAGCCGCGGAAGCGCGGCCTATAGGCACCTTAGGCCGCGGATCAGCGGTTGGTTCAGGGAATTGGCTCCTCATTTTTATTGCACAATTCCTGTTTCAGTGGCTACAGCTCAAAAATGCATCCCAGTTTCCAGAATATTCCAGATACTTCCACCAGATCAGCAAACACCTTGAGTTACATTACATTAGCCTAATACTTCTAGAACTTTCCCTAAACCCTAGCTTAAACCCTAAGCTAACTCCTAACAAACTCCTTCTAGAAACTCTTCAACAAACTTTTGGAGGGAAAGTTCTAATTCAAACCTAAACCTAGGGTTTGGGAGTTCTATAAATAAGACCCTAGGCTCATCATTTGGAAAGGATTCAACCTTGGGAAAGCTTAGAAAAATCAATCTCTTTCTTCATCCCCTCTTCCTCAAGTTTAGTGAGAGAGCTTGTAGGAAACCCTAACCCTAAATCCAACCACAATTCAAGATCTTGAGTGCAAGCCAAGCAAGATGCCTTCAACCCTTTTATGAGCCGAGCCGATCTTCAATCGGGCAAGAGATCAAAGTAGATCCACGATCCACGGAGACGAGCGAAGCCGAGTCAACGATCGATTTCTTCTTCTTGTAGATCTTGAAAGAATGTATTGAAATTGTTGATTAAATAAAAGGTGATATTCTTTTATCTTGTTTTCTTTAAATTCCGCATCATGTTATCTTTACAATTCTTGAATATTATCTGTGTGGTGATGTGTGAATAAAACTCCGCTCGTTAAGGAGTCGAAACGATCTTTAGTATGATGATGTAACAAATTTGCAATCGATTCTTGAATCCCATGAGTTTGTAAACCCTAGCAAGTTCAAGAATCGACGACCCATTTCGTTTCGATGCTTTCTTGATTGACATCGATCGAAATTGGGGAGTTCCGATCGTTTCTTGAAATTGCTAGAGGCTAGAATATAAATGGTATCCACGAAAGAACAAGGGTTAAGAGATGAAACCCTAATTTCATCAAGAAAGCCCTAACTCTCGTCGATCACCATTGATCTAGTATCAATTCTTCGAAGGACAAGAACACGAAACCTTTTAGATTACATCACATCTAAAGATCCGATCGATTCCTACGAGCCTCTCTTATATTCTTGATTGTTGATTGGAAATATTATCAAAACACCGATTCTTGATTGTTTATAGTTTCTTGATTCTTGCATAAGAATAGTGACACTCGAATACAAATCATTCTTGAATCATGTTTTCTTTTATTGTTGCTTAACTTTTCATTTCAAACGTATCAAAATACAATTGAATTGTGCAATCCCTGTGGACGATCCGCACTCATTCATTAACTACATCCGACACCGTAGTTTGATTGCGGTCAAAATAGTTTTTGGTTGTGAAGTTCTTTACAAATTTCTCTATATACTACACAACGGGAAAAACGATCAATCAAGTGTCTGCTTGACGTTTCCCCGAGGCGGAGTATCGGCTGGTTGACGTTTCACCGATGCGGAGTGTCTGTGTTGGACGTTTCCCCGATGCAGAGTGTCACTGGTTGATGTGTCCCAGGCACGGAGTGTCGCTGATCAACTTTTCCCCGGCGCGGAGTGTCGGGTTGACTTTTTCCCGGCACGGAGTGTCGCTGATCGACTTTTCCCCGTCGCGGAGTGTCGGGTTGACTTTTCCCTGGCAGAAAGTGTTGCTGATGGACTTTTCCCTGGCACGGAGTGTCGGGTTGACTTTTCTCCGGCGCGGAGTGTCGCTGATCGACTTTTCTCCGGCGCGGAGTGTCGCGGGTTGACTTTTCCCCGTCACGGAGTGTCGCTGATCGACTTTTCGCCGGCGCGGAGTGTCAGGTTGACTTTTCCCCGGCACGGAGTGTCGCTGATCGACTTTTCCCCGGCGCGGAGTGTCGGGTTGACTTTTCCCCTGCACGGAGTGTCGCTGATCGACTTTCCCCGGCGCGGAGTATCGGGTTGACTTTTCCCCGGCGCGGAGTGTCGGGTTGACTTTTACCCGGCACGGAGTGTCGCTGATCGACTTTTCCCCGGCGCGGAGTGTCGGGTTGACTTGATTCCGAGGCGGAGCATAATTCCGGCAGGGAAGGTAAATATCCTGAGGCGAAGTATGATTTCGACACGGGGTAAATTCTGGGACGGAGCATGATTCCGCCATAGAGGTTGGTTTGATTTGATTTGGGTTGACATCAGCACCGCTACACTGGAATATGGTACCAGGAGCGAATCATCATCTGTCTTGAGAGGATTTGGGAATTGGTTTTCTGTCGGCATCTGCATTACTGCACTGGAATAATGCCAGGAGCAACTCATCATGTGCCCCAGGAGGATTTGGATTTGGTTTTTTGTTTGGCATCTGCATTGCTGCACTGGAATAATGCCAGGAGCAACTCATCATTTGCCTCGGGAGGCTTTGGGAATTGGTTTTGTTTGGCATCTGCATTGCTGCACTGGAATAATGCCAGGAGCAACTCATCATTTGCCCCGGAAGGATTTGGGAATTGGGGTTTTTGTTTGGCATCTGCATTGCTGCACTGGAATAATGCCAGAAGCAACTCATCATTTGCCCCGGGAGGCTTTGGGAATTGGTTTTTGTTTGGCATCTGCATTGCTGCACTGGAATAATGCCAGGAGCAACCCATCATTTGCCCCGGAAGGATTTGGGAATTGGGGTTTTTGTTTGGCATCTGCATTGCTGCACTGGAATAATTCCAGGAGCAACTCATCATTTGCCCCGGGATGCTTTGGGAATTGGTTTTTGTTTGGCATCTGCATTGCTGCACTGGAATAATGCCAGGAGCAACTCATCATTTGCCCCGGAAGGATTTGGGAATTGGTGGCTTAGGAGACAGGTTTAGATCCCTATCACCTAAGGCTTTTCAATTTTATGGGCCGTGAGGGTCCCATAAAAGCATTTTCTCCCTACGAGTCGTAAGGATCCCGTAGGTGTATTTTCTCCCTAGGAGACATGAGGACTCCTAAGTGTGTGGCTCCTTTGTGAGTCGTAGGGATCATACGCGGGAATTTTCTCCTCGCAAAGTCGAGAGGACTTTGTGAGTGCATTTCATCTCTTTTTCACGAGTTTGCGCCCTTTCGGGATTTCACAAACTCGCCGGCAGTCCTGCTGTTTTAACCCACGGAGCCCTTTCGGGTTTTCATCCGTGCCCATTTTGCTTGTGGACATACCTTCTTTTTTTTCTTCTTCTCTTTTTTTCTTTTTTTTTTGAATCTTCCCTGCCGGTGGGACTTTGAATGTGGTCTCGCTGGTAGGACTTGGGAGAGATTGGGATCGTTTTACGCCCGTGGATTGTATACGGTTTTGCTAGATGTATGATCCAGACCGTAGGGCCAAAAACATTTCGGGACTTTGTTGGCGTCTGCATCGCTGCACTGGAATATGGTACCAGGAGCGACTCATCATTCGCCGTTGGGGTATGGGAGTTGGAATTTGGTTGGCGTCTGCATCGCTGCACTGGAATATGGTACCAGGAGCGACTCGTCATTCGCCACTTGGGGATTTGGATTTGGAATTTGGTTGGCGTCTGCATCGCTGCACTGGAATATGGTACCCGGAGCGACTCATCATTCGCCACTTGGGGACTAGGGAGCGATGGCTTAGGAGACAGGTTTAGATCCCTATCGCCTAAGGCTTTTCAATTTTATGGGCCGTGAGGGTCCCATAAAGGTATTTTTCCCTGCGAGTCGTAAGAATCCCGCAGGTGTATGTTCTCCTTAGGAGTCGTGAGGACTCCTAAGTGTGCTTTTCCTTTATGAGTCGTAAGGATCCCACAAAGGTTTGTTCTCCTCATGTATCGTGAGGACACATGAGTCGATTTCCCTCGTTCCCAGTTTAATGACTTAGAGGTCGACTGTTTCCAGTTTAATGACTTAGAGGTCATCTGTTTCTAGTTTAACGACTTAGAGGTCATCTGTTTCCAGTTTAAAGACGTAGAGGTCATCTGTTTCTAGTTTAACGACGTAGAGGTCGTCTGTTTCCAGTTTAACGACTTGGTGGTCATCTGTTTCCAGTTTAACGACTTGGAGGTCGTCCGTTTCCAGTTTATCGACGTAGAGGTCATCCGTTTCCAGTTTAACGACGTAGAGGTCGTCCGTTTCCAGTTTAACGACTTGGAGGTCATCTGTTTCCATTTTAACGACTTGGAGGTCATCTGTTTCCAGTTTAAAAACTTAGAGGTCTATTGTCTCCAGTTTAACGACTTGGAGGTCATCTGTCTCCAGTTTAACGACTTGGAGGTCATCTCTTTCCAGTTTAACGACGTGGTGGTCATCCATTTCCAGTTTAACGACTTGGAGGTCATCTGTTTCCAGTTTAACAACTTGGAGGTCATCTGTTTCCAGTTTAACGACGTAGAGGTCGTCCGTTTTCGGTTTAACGACTTAGAGGTCATCTGTTTCCAGTTTAGAGACTTAGAGGTCTATTGTCTCCAGTTTAACGACTTGGAGGTCATCTGTCTCCAGTTTAACTACTTGGAGGTCATCTGTTTCCAGTTTAACGATGTGGTGGTCATCCGTTTCCAGTTTAACGACTTGGAGGTCATCTGTTTCTAGTTTAACGACTTGGAGGTCATCTGTTTCCAGTTTAGAGACTTAGAGGTCTATTGTATTGATTTGGAATCTTGGGATAGGGGCCGGCATCAGCGTTGTTAACACTGAAGCACATGTGCCAGGACACATGAGTGGGTCTTCCCAATGGAGCATAATTCCGAGGGCGGAGACAAACCGCTGGACTGGTGATTCCAGTGGGATATGGGTATGATGAGAATTATTTGAGCCCGTGGATTGTGTACGGCAGTCAATTTGGGGACTGGCCGTAGGGCCGAGGGAATTTTGAAAAATTGGATTTTTGTTTGGGTTTTTTTTGTTTTTTGTTTTTGTTTTACCGCGATTGCTCTATCATTTCAGCTTTTCTTATCGCGAAGGTCGCGATTGCCCTATCATTTCGGCTTTTATTCGCGGTTGCCCTATCTTTTCGACTTTTATTTCATCTTTATTTTACTCGCTGATTTTTATTGCGAGTTGCCCCATCATTTCGGATTTTATTTCATCTTTATTTTACTCGCTGATTTTTATTGCGAGTTGCCCCATCATTTCGGCTTTTATCTTTATTTTATTTACACATTTTTTATTCACATATATATATGTATATTTTTACATTCCCAGTTTAACGATTTAGAGGTCGACTGTTCCCAGTTTAATGACGTGGTGGTCGATTGTTCCCAGTTTAATGATGTGGTGGTCCTTTTTGCTTATCCCAGCTCCTTGAACTTTGATCTTGGCGGAGCTGTGTTGACGACCTAGCTCTGTGGCTTGCCGATACATCCGAGGATTGTGAGGTTTTTCCAAGCTTATATTGGTCCTCTACCCAATCTTTGAAAATATAGCAGTCTTCGATGGTATGACCCACCACTCTATGATATGGGCAGTATATGGGATTGCTGGTCATGTTCATCTCTTGTGGCCTTTTTGGAACAGGCAGTTGCAGACCGCTGTTCAGGGCGTCCATGAATATTTTGTGGACTTCATCCCTCCTGAAGGAGTATACCTTCCTCTTTCCCTCCATTGGAGTAGGTGCCTTTACTAATGCTGGTCCTCGATGCACATGTCTGGGAGGATTAGGTTCTCGAAAGGTTTCGGTCTCCATTTGCATGAAATCGGCGATCGTAGCTTGACTGTTTGCTAACACGCCTTTAGACAATTCTATCTCTCCCATCTTGTATTGCCTTTCGACCCAATCTTTGAAGACGAAGCAGTCCTCAATGGCATGACCTATCACCCTGTGATAGGGGCAATATTTTGGGCCGTCGATCATATTCTCTTCTTGCGGTCTCTTTGATTCTGGCAGTTGTAGACCGTTTCTTAGGACGTCCCTGAATATCTTGTGGACCTTTTCCCTCTTGAAGGAATAGACCTTTTCCAGCTTCTCTTTCAGAGGCGATTCCCCCCCGGCGTATGTATCAGAGGGACTGGAGGCTGATTGCGGCCGCTTTTCGCGAAGGCGCTCCGCTTTTAGGTTGAAAGGGATATCAGTTGGCTGCCCCCGGGTATCAATCCCTGGCTCATAAGCCAAAATTTGATTCTGCTGTAATTGCAATCGGGCGACTTGGGTCGCGAGATCTGCCACGACGTTTGCCAGCTCGTCGACTTTAGAATAGACCTCGGCAATCTTCTCATCCCTGTCCTGAAATTGCCTTTGAAGCCATTGGAATAATGCTTGTTCTGTAGTTCCGGCTATGACAACCGGGTAATCTTTATTGCCTGAGCTCAATTCCGTAGGAACCACGGGCTCCTCTGGCTTATCGGCCTGAGCGGGCTCTTCATCATTTAGATCGATCCGATGCTGGGTAGCGTCAACCATATCATCACCATGGCTGTGAAGAAGAGGAAGGTTCGTTTCTTCATGTCCGGCCATGCAGACAGTGTGGATAACACACTCAGCCATTCTTTCATCACTGGCAGCTGGTTTCGCGGAGCGGTCCGGGCTTTGGAAATTCATAAATTTTAACATGGACAGAGCCCTAGCCCTTTTGTTGGCTCTATATCTGAGCCGCTTCTGCCTCAGCTTCTCTGCTTTGAGCGTCTGGCAAGCTTCTGCTCTTCGGGAAGCCGCCACAGGCCGAGTGATGGGGAGGCTTGAGAAGACGCCCAATCGAGCAGTGGTCAAGGGTACCGCTGGAGCTTGCTCGGGATGCCTTGTTTCTTTGCTGGTGTTGATGGCCTTGCCCCCTAGCTGCCGAGGAAAGTTGTTCGAACACTGACTTGCGTTTGGGTTGGGGCGCCCTCGCGACCACAACATTTGGTCTCCTGCCTTTCGAGACCGGTTTGTCTGCCACCGGGGCTTGAGGAGCCGGGATGGCGCCAACAGGCATGAATATAATAGAGCCGAATGGTAGCAGCGGCTCCTCCCATTGTCGCCCGAGACTGGTCGGAAGGACTGTCCTGGAGTCTATCTTCATCGTGTAGGAGACGGGAGCTGTGCTGAGAGCTGAGTTCATCATCGGAGACATTGTTGGAAAGTGATTGCTTGAAAACCTGGATGAAAAAGCATTATTTTAGTATAAATATAGACATGTATATAGATTGAGTTCGCATGAACGCTTAACCCGAAATATTGGAGGAGAGATTGGTCCCACCGGGCGTGCCAGAATCTGTAGGGTGTTTTTCGTCACCCCATTGAGATGGGAATACGCGCGCGCTTGTCAGGCGTACTACAGATTCCCCCTTCCTAGGGTAGGTCGGGGTTTAATGATTGTGGGGATCCGAATCTCCGGCAGCCGCGGACTAAGCTGCCGTTAATTACCCCCCGCCTTTGGAGCGAGGGAACTTCCGATTGACGGGTTAAACTGGTCATGCGAACTCAATGTGCAGTGTGCGTGTGTTGTGTTTTGAAAGGGGTTTTTGGTTATATCGGGAGCCACGCAGAGTTTTTACGGGGGTCCCGCTACCCGGATAGCGGGCTAGGGGTCAAGGGGGCTAGCAGCCCCCTTGCGGGGTGCGGGGCAGCGCCCCGTTAGAAATTTTTTTCTAACAGGGACAGTTTCATGGTGTATGTGCACATATGTATGCATATGTGTACATATGTATATATATATATATGTATATACATATAAAAAAAAGAGAGGGAAGAGGCATCCAAAGGATGCGTGGGGGCAGCACCTTAGGCGCTGTGCGCTCAGGTGCTAGAGTGCCACGTGTCGGCACATGGGCGCTCTGCGCTTGAGCGCTGGGGCGCAAGTGTGCCGCGTATCGGCACAGGGGCGACTTGTGCTCGAGCGCCTGCGCTTGAGCACAAGCGTGCCACATGTCGGCACGGGGGCGACTTGTGCTCGAGCGCCTGCGCTGGAGCGCAAGCGCGCCACGTGTCGGCACGGGGAAACTTGCGCTCGAGCGCCTGCGCTCGAGCACAAGCGCGCCACGTGTCGGCATGGGGGCAACTTGCGTCCGAGCGCTTGCGCTTGGGCGCACGCCACGTGTCGGCACCGGGGCGACTTGCGCCCGAGCGCTTGCGCTTGAACGCAAGCGCGCCACGTGTCGGCATCGGGGCGACCTGCGCTCGGGCGCTTGCGCTTGAGCGCAAGCGCGCCATGTGTCGGCACGTGGACGACTTGCGCTCGGGCGCTTGCACTTGAGCGCAAGTGCGCCACGTGTCGACACGCGGGCGCTCTGCGCTTGAGCGCCAGCGAGAAAAAGGGGCTTTTAGCCTAAGAAACAGAAGCTATGCTTCAGAAAAGAAATATTTGTTGTTATATATATATATATATATATATGTTATGGAGTTAAAACTCCTAGTATGTTTTGAAGCCGATGAAGAGGGGGTTCTTCTTCTTCCTCCTGTTGTTTGGCCGGATCTTAAAGATCAAGAAATAGGAGATTTTAAAAATCACTCCTTTTTGAGATCTGATGGGAGATCTGAGTTCCCCTCTGTGGGTTTCGTGGTGGAAAACTACTTAGTTTTGGAAAAGAAAGAGTAAAACTCTTGATTTAATTCAAAAGAAATGAGAAGGTTTAGAACCTTGGAGAAGGAGAAGGAGGCACAAAGAACCCTAGTTTTTGGGGGAATGAAAAAGTGTATATTTTTTTTATCATCATGTTGCCCTTATAGGCTTACATATTTATATATAGCCCCTTGGGCTTTGCAAAATGGCGTTTTGCCCATCCCATGGCTCATGTGCCATTTCTTTTTGCACATAAGCCATGAGCTTACAAGAATTTGGCTTTATGCCCATTTTGTTTACATTCATGCATAAAAAATTACATAAAAATTATTTATGACATGATTTCGTTGTTGGCCTGGGGAGGCTGGCCGCGGGCTCGACTTGGGCATGGGCCCGCTTGACCTGGGCTTGGGCCCACCTAGCTTGGGGGTTGACCTTGACTTTGACTCGGTCAACCGGGGTGTAAATTTTTACCCCAACAGCAACGCCAGAAGTCAAAGCCCTAGCCAAGAGGCAACCGAGCTGCTTCCCTGCTCAGTCATACCCGGTAGACATCACTCTGCCCATCACATGCAGCGGATCCGAAGCCCAACAAGGGACATCAGGTCTATCCAAGTCTGAGCGATCCCCCCTTGACTTTGGGGCTATGGAAATGCCTCCTTCTCAGCAGCGCTTGGCACACTTAGCAAGTGATCGAAATCAACTCGACGAACGATCGCTAGACAGATAGCCGACCTGACATGGAAGCCCAACAGTGCAAGCAAAGATATTTTAGGAGCATTCCTCACAAACAAAAGATAAAGAGCAAACTGATGAAACAAAAAAAGTTTTGCTACCAAAAGCGAATTCTTTACAAAGGGTATTTTGGGCTCCCCGGCCTTACAGATAGCCCGGAGGCTTACAAAAATTCCAGAAGCAGCAAAATAAAAGGAGGAGGAAGACGAGGGCTTTAGGCCTCGGGGCCAGGCATGACATTGGGGTCCTTGATATCTACCACGAGTCGAGCAGGGTCCTCGGACAACTCCTCATCAGGAATCTCTTCCCCCTGCTCATCAGCGTCCATGAGGGGGTATTCGGCCCAGAGCTCTTCATCAACGAACTCCGGCATCCGGGCCTTGACGGCGTTGAGGGACTCATGCCAGATGCGGGTGGTGGCCACGGCTAAGTCATTGTAGAAGTCCTTCGACTTCTTATAGACCTCCACCGCCTTAGCCGCCGAGAGGTCGTCCCGCTCCGCCACCTTGACCGCCGTCCCCAGCTCCTTCCGGAGGGTCCTCACCGTCTTCTTCAGGTTGCCGACGAGCACCTGAGCATCTTCAAGCTTGACCTCGAAAGCCAAGGCGGCCTCGCGGTGCCGGGAAACCTCCCGTTTCCCGGCCTCCACCTCGCCCTCCAGGGCGGAAACCCTCGCCATTTCCGCCTCCAGCTCCCGCTCGGAGCTCACTTCCAGCGAGGCAAGCTGGTTCGCGGCCTTCATCGCCGGGGCTATCACCTCGGCCTCCATGCGTAAGGCAAGGGCGACATGCTGGAGGACCAGAAAAAAATAAGAAAAAGTTCAGGAAGGCGAAGGAAGCACCAAATCTCAAAAATAACCGAGCACTTACCTGCACGGATTCCTGGGCGATGGACGCTATCTGGGCCCTGAAGGTCCCCCCGGGGACCCTACCCCCTGCCGACCTCTCTATTTCGTGCAGCAGGCTATCCGTGACAGATAGCCCTGAGGGCACCGCGAACCGGAGGCCCCCCCCTCCACCATGATCGACGAGGGCGGGCCCCGAGAAAACCTCCGGGAACCCCTCTTGAGTAGCTCCGATGGAGAGCCGGTCTCCTCCTCCAAGACCGGGTCCTCCAAAATTCGAGCCCGCTTCCGGCCCGGCGCTCTGCTAGGCCCCGGGGCGGGATCCGCCCCCGAACGCTCAAGGTACGCGGCCACCGAAGGCACCGGGACGGAGGCCGAAGAAGCCAGGGTAGGCTTCGAACGGGAAGAGCTGGCACCTCCAGCCTTCGTGACCTTCCTCGGCTGGCACATGGAGGCTCGGAGCTCGTCCATATCCATAGGTCCTGCACAAAACCAAATGCAAAGAAGTTAGCGACACATGCAATATAAGAGCCAAAAAGCAAGCCTAACTTACCAACGAACTCAATGGCGTTGAGCCCGGCCCAACTCAGGACCCTCTCAAACAGCAGCACGTCAAATCGGGGGACAGGCTCCCACGATGCAACTCTCACCGCGGCGGGGTCATTAGATTGGTTCCTCGGCAAGCATTTTTACCTCGACCACCTGGTGGGCACGGGCCAGTCCTCGCCCTCGGGCGGCGTGATGAAGAAAAACTTCTTATTCCAGTCGTGAATGGAAGAAGGCAGGGCTACAAATCCTGTCCCGGCGGCGCCCCCCTGTCGCTTCCTAAAAGAGAGGTAGACCCACCTCGGGTCGCCCTCTCGACCCCCAGGATGATTTTTGAAAACAAGGGAAGAAGCAAGGATGGAGAGGCTGAAGGGAACCGCCTGTAGCTTCAGGCGGATCAGGAACCCGAGGAGAATCCTCCATGAGTTTGGCAGTAACTGGCCAGGGGCTAGCCCGAAGAAATTCAGTGCTTCGACGACCTCGGGAAAGAAAGGCAGGCACATTCCACCCCAGAAAGCTTCCATGTATAGGGCAATCTCCCTACCCTGTATTTAGTCTGCCTGTTCCCCTCCGAAAGACGACGTGACAGGGACGTCTAGCCTGAGATTCGGGGCAGATGACAATAGGTTCAATCCGTCTACCTCTCCGAGGATGCCAAGTTGATTTATGGCACCGTGTATCGAAGGTTTAAACGGATGCGTCCGATGTAGCAGACTTCGTCAGATTCCCCCTCGCTTGAGGGGTTTTTGATTGTGGGGATGCTCTTCCCTGCAGGCGCAAGCCCCTGCAGTTAATTACGCTACCGTGCCGCAGTAACAACTTTCTCCTTCTCCATATGGTCACTTCGTGTCGTGTGTGTTCGTTTTGTGTTCGGTTGCCCGTGGATAGTATACGGAGACTAATTTGTGCTGTCGCCCGTAGGATGTGGACTAGTCTAAATCCGTATCTTTCTTAGATTTGGGTTTGGGGGTGTGTGTTTAAGGATACGTTAGCCTTATTTAAGACTAAGATCGACTTAAACGTTAGTTAAGGACACGTTAGTCTAATTTTAGACTAAGATCGACTTAACGGGATCGTTTAGATCCGACAAGAGAGCAATTGGGGGCTCTATTGTTCAGTTTATTGACATTGCGGTCGATAGGTAGTTTAAGGACATTGCGGTCCAATGTTAGTTTTAAGACGTTGCGGTCAAGGTTAAGGACATCATAGTCCGTAAGCTTAAGGACCTCACAGTCCGATATTAGTTTTAGGACATCACGGTCGAGGTTAAGGACATCATAGTCCATGAGCTTAAGGACCTCATAGTCCGGTATTAGTTTTAATACATCACGGTCGAGGTTAAGGACATCATAGTCCGTGAGTTTAAGGACCTCACAGTCCGATGTTAGTTTTAAGACATTACGTTTATGGTTAAGGACATCATAGTCCGGTATTAGTTTTAAGACATCACGGTCGAGGTTAAGGACATCATAGTCCATGAGTTTAAGGACCCCACAGTCCGTAGCAGTGTGTGGTTGTCGGGACCCGTCACCTCTCTGACGACGTTAAGGGATTACAACGACGGATGCCAGAGGAGTAAAGAGATGTACCCTCGAACCGGGTGTAAATTGATTGGGAGAGCAATTGTGCTCAGTTCAATTTATATTGAGGACTTATGTCCAGAATTGGGCTAAGTCCAGTTGAAGATATTCAACATTTTATTTATATTTGGCCTGTTAGGCCTTTACTTGGGCTCTGCCCTTTATAATGCATAGCATTGGGCTCTGTAATTAAATGCATAGCATTTATATTTGGCCTTTTAGGCCTTTACTTGGGCTCTGCCCTTTTTAAATAATGCACAGCATTTAAATTGGTCTGATAGACTTTACTTGGGCTCTGCCCCTTTTTTTTAATAATGCATAGCATTTTAGTTGTCTGACAGTGCGCCACGTGGCTTGTCAGGTGCTTTGCGCCAATTAAAGAGCGCAAGGCGCTAGCGCATGTGGAGGTGACACGTGTCGCGCTCTGCCAAGCGCAAGTCTGTTAGCGCAGTGCGTTGCGCCAGTGCGCTGCTGACACATGGCGCGCTCTGGTGCTATGCGCCAATCCAAGAGCGCAGTGCACTGTTTTTAGAAGCGCAAGGCGCAGATTGTTCTGTGTCTGACACGTGGCGCACTCTGGTGCAGTGCGCCAATCTAAGGAGCTCAAAGGTGCATTTCAAAAGTGCAAGTCACTGTCCAATAGCGCAGAGCGCATCTTGATCCAATTCAGATCAAAGAAACAAGTTTTTCTTGTTCAAAAGAGGTTCTACCTCAAGATCCAAGAACCAATGGTTCATCAAAAGGCTGTGCCTTTATATAGATCAAAAGACCTAGGGATAAAGTAAATTACTTCTTTAATCATTTATGATTGGATCTTTTTTGATCTTTTTCTTTTTTATATTGAAGATCTTGATCTTGTTCTTAGATCTTTGATCTTTTTAGAAGAAATTCTTCTTTTTTAATGAGATGGTTTCATCTCTGTTCTTTAAGAATCAAATTCTTTACCTTGAAGAAGATGATCGTCTTTCTTCAAAGGGTTACCTTTCAAATTTCTCAGAGAGTTCTCTCTTTTCTGTAGATCTATCTGTGAGACTTGGAGTCTACGGGCCTTTATATAGGGCCAATTGGTTTGTTAGGTTAGTTACAGAGATCTTTCTCTGATTGATCTGGGGATATTTCCCCACCGTTGGATCTTTGATCCTAAGGCCTCTATTTTACAGAAGACAATCTTCTTATTTTAATGAGATTGGAAAGATTTTTCTAGAATTTTAATTCTGATTAATTAATAATTTATTATTTAAATTCCAGTGCTGGCGCAATTGGCGCTAGCGCACCTATGCCTGACACGTGTCGCGCAGCGCAGAGCGCAGCGCAACTGCATTAGCGCGCCACTATTTGACACGTGGCGCGCAGCACAGAGCGTAAGTTATCTGAAACGTTACTTCCTTTAAAATTTTAATTTTAAAAAAGAGCCTTGCTCTGATTGGGGGTGCGTTGCCTTGGGCGCAGCGCTCCTTGCGCTGGTGTGCTTGCTTTTGACACGTGGCGCGCTGCGCGCAACGTAAGGAATCTGAAGTATTGCTTCAATTTTTGAATTTTGAAATTCAAACAGAGCTTTGCTCTGATTGGGGCAAACAAATGTCCCCCACTGTTGCGCTCACGTGGCGCACACGTGAGTGCAGCAGTGGCAACATTTGAACCGTTGGATCAACTCAGGAGTTGAAGGGGCGCTTCAGCGCCTATAAATATGACCCTTGGTCCTCCTCAGATGATTATCATCTTCCCAAGATTTTTATTTTCAGAGCCTTGCTCTCGTTTTCAAGAACTCCAAGAGTTAAACTCTAGAAAATTTTAGGTAAAAATTCAAACTTAATTAAATCAACTTTAATTAATAGAGCCTTGCTTTTATAGATCTTTTGATCTAAAGAAATCCCCTTTGGGGTTTCATAAACAGAGTTTTGCTCTCAAGAATTTGTTTCAGGGTTTCTTAACCCATGAACAGAGCTTTGCTCATGGATAAAATATAGATTTTTTTTGATCTTTTGATGATAAACTCTTAAGAGTTTTTTCATGGATCTTTAAGATCCCAGAACTTTTAATTCTTAGGAATTAATTTTTCTTTGATGGATTTTTTCCATCATTATTATTACAGAGCTAGGCTCTTCAAGGGATTTTATTCCCTTGTGACCAGAGTTTGACAAGTGTCACTCTGTGACAGAGCTTTGCTCTGAAAGGGAGATTTTCCCCTTGTCTCAAGGGATTTCTCATTTAATGAGAATATTCTTTGAGGATTTCCTTATTAATTGACAGTCTCATCTAATGATGGGGCTGTCTTATTAACTGATGCATTGTCATCTGGATTTTGTGGGTCCCCCTTTGGTCCCCTCTCCACTGCATTACAGTGTAGTACAAATTTCAAAGTACCACGCGTCGGAATTTTAAAATTAAATTATGATACTGATAATTGAATTTCGCTTTTTCCTTGCAGGCAACATGTCTGCTGACCTTTCATTTCCGTTTTTCCGCTCAGAGGGAGGATTCCCTGAGACGCCGGTGGACAGGGAGGTTCTTGCTCTCATTAAGGATTACGACCCTGAGTACAAGAACCTTCACCTGTGGGGTAGGTGGTACAGCGAAATCATCAAAGGTTGCCGAAGCTTTTCTTGTGCGACGCCGTCCGAGCCGATCTCATCGATACCATACGCCGATACACCTCCGATGAACTATGCCGTGGAGGTCATAAATTGGAATTCGGAGGATCTTCTTCAGCCTTCGATTGCTGCCATTCCCGTGCAGCCGCCGGCAGCCGTGGATATTCTGGGGCGGCGCATATGCCAGGGTGAGTCGCGCCCTTAGGGACAACCTTATAACATTGGATTAACCCCTCGACAATCAACCGGGTATTTGCAGTGGGACAGGTACATCTTGTCAGCGAAGAAGACGCATTTGATGAAGATTGGTCTGTATCCCGCAGTCTACGCCTCATTGTTCGAGTACCCTGCTCCTCCAACGTAGTGGGTTAAGGCATTCATGGAACAATGGAACATCCCCACCCATAGTTTTCTTCTGACGGACAGGGAAGTCTCCATCCCCCTGGAAGAATTTGCTGAGATTTCCGGTTTGCCGGTGAGGGGGGAGCATTATGAAGAGCTACTTCCTCCTGATGAATATGTCTTCACCGCCAAGCCGCTGGTAATGGGCCTAACGCCGGAGAATGCTATTCAGCACCAGTTTCCGAGCCTGGTAAAGGTGCTGAATATGTATGAGAGTCTCTACTTAGAATCGGGAGGCCGGGGAGTTAGTTTTGCAGATTTCATCGCCCGCTTTCTTCGACCGGAGATTCTATCACAACGGGGCAAAAAGTTCGCCAAGCTCGACGACCCCTTCGGCTTTGGCTTAGATCATCGACCAGCACTGGAGGACGACCAAAAAGGTTTTTACCTTCCCGATGCTGCAATCATGCCCTTATCGGAAATCGCCGCTCCGGGCATCGACGAGCAGACCTTCTTCCTCGAGTTTCTAGGGTTATGGCTGTGCTGGTTCGCGCTCCCAATGCACCCGCGCTACATGAGGCCGTCCGTCTTCTACCCAGCGCATCGGATGGTGGATGGCATACAATTGTCGATTGGAATCGCCGGGTTGGCCCACCTGTACCATGGTCTCAGCGTGGCGGCGAACGCAAATGAACCAGGGGTGCAACCCGCCAATTTCCCGATGCACTATTTTACTTCATGGATAGAAATGCATGTGCTCGGGGTTTTTGGTATTCACAAGAGGCCCTTGTTCTACGAGAAGTGCAGACTCCCGAGAGTCATGCGGCTGGTCGGCGCTTCTATTGTGAATCCGCCTCCGCGGGAGGGTAGGGGGTTGCTTCTTCGTCCGCGCACGGTCGGAGCAGGCATTTCTTTCATGGACAAGGTCATGACCATCGGCTCGGAGACCTCCAAGTCGGTGTTGGCGTTGCGTGATAGTTTCAAGGACGGGGCCTCCGTATTGAAAGCCCGGGAGATTCTACATTTATACTCCATCCGGCCGGGCTTCCTTGTGTTCAGGCAGAATGACTTGGCGCTCTTTATGAGGTATAACCCCCATCGGTTCGCCCAACAGCTAAGCTATAACCAGGGGGTCCCATTGGAGGCATTTTTGGAAGAGCCTGCGGCCACCAGGGAGGGGATACAGAGTGCACTACATCATTTTATGCGGTTGAACACGGGCTCCCACTTCTTCATTAGCGAGCCAAGTTTCATTCCAAGGGCCCTCAACGTGTATGGGGCTTGGTATCAGCACGCGATGGGTGCTGTTATTCGGGAAGAGAAGTGACTACTGATTGACCGCGAGGGTGCGCCCCCCGGCAGCGACCACAAAATTCCCCTGAGGCCAAGGATCCCTGTCGTTCCTCCGCTGAGAGGAGATGCTGGAGATGAGCCTCCGCGCATGCTAAGCCCCCTGCGTGGACTGCCCCGTGATACCGTGGACGTGCCCCCAGCACCCCGTGCGCCAGTGGAGACGGTGAATGTGGTTTCGCCTGAATCCGGCGTGGGCTCGGACATCGGGACCCGCCATCCTAAGGTGCCCACAAAACGTAAGTTGATTTTGGGTGCGTCCGGGGTTCGCGCGCAGAAGAGGAAGAAGAAGTCGGTTCTTTCTCTTGATGTCGTCCTCGGCTTAGAGCCTCAGGTCCCTCTCACCGAAGGCTTAAGTGAGTATGGAACCAATGAGGGTTTCTTCGTAGAGCCAGAAGACACTGATCTGGCGGCCGCCATCGCAGCTTTTGAGCGATTGGCAAGGCGCGACGCGTGGTTAGCTAAACTCGCACAGTCAGGTAATCACCAGTTGTAGTCTTCATCATTTCATCGTACTTTTATCATTGTTTTTGACTAACGCTTTTCCTTTTTTGAAACAGGCATTTCTACCGAAGAAGCCATCGCTGCTTCTCTCAAAACCTTCGAGGAGGAGGAAAAGAAACGCGCTTTATCGGGCGTTGGTACATTTCGGCTCATTGAGTTTTTACTCTTCTTTTTATGGCCAATCTAACCTTTTCTTTGTCTCATTGCAGGGACCACAAGACCTGCCTCGCAAGCTGACACAGGAATTATCCCCGGGCCAGCTACCGAAGTCCCGGCCTTTTCAGGGTTGCTGCGAGAGTCTCTACTTAAAAAGCCGATGATGGATGCCTTGAAGGCTCTGGAGGCAACTCTGAACGCGGACGACGATGCCTTGCTGAAGGAGGCTTCCAAGAGGTCCGTCGTGACGGCCCGGGAGGAGAGGAAGCGCTTGAGGCGCGCAGCGAAGGAGCGTAGCACTGCTTTGGCCGTGGGAGCGGGCTCAAGCGCCGTTACTCCCGCTGCTACTCCTTCAGAGGAGCCCCCGGTTGCCTTGTCTACTGCTCATAGACGGGCGGCGCGTGCAGCTCGGGAAGCCAACGGTCAATCCACCTCAGGTAATGTGCTTTTCGAGGCTTTGTTGTAAAAGTTGTAAAACTATCGGTTCTTATACATCTTGTCCTGCAGGGCTGAGTCCTACTGAAGGAGCGGCGGCGACCGTCGAGCCTGAGGGGACGGTGGAGAAGGTAGCAGCTGATCCCGAGGCGATGGTAGGCGGTGCAGCCGTAGTCGCCGGGCCTGAGATAGTGGCTGACGAGACAGTCACGACTACTATGCCCGAGACGGCCACCACTGCTGAGCGTGAGGTGGCGGCAGATGAGATGGCTGCTACGACCGAGCCTGAGGCAGCAGCGGATGGAGCGGCAGTGACCGATGAACCCATGGCAGCGGTGGACGAGACGGCCGTGACCGCTGAGCCCGAGGGGGTAGCGGGTGAGACGGGCATGATTTCCGAGGACGAGACAGCCGCTCTTTCTCAAGAGTTGGGCACCGCTCCGATCATCGCTCTCCCTGCCTACGGCCCTTTGTCGTCTCCTGGCCTTACGAGCACGACGACGGCTCCCGTAGAGTCTGACGATGAGGCAACGGGAGGTGAACCCATGCCAATGGAGGAGGGAGACGCCGCCGTTTCGGCTGGCGACTCCTCAGGTAAATTTTGGATTACCGTCCTTCTTTTTATTCTGCAATCCTTCCTGACAAGGCTTATCTTGTTTCTAACGCAGGTGCGGCTAGTGCTGATGCCCCTTTAGTCGAGGGAGCGCCGTCAGTTACCGCCCTGACGGTGGCCACCTCTCTACCTTCGTTCGTACCGTCGCAGATGCTGGAGGGTATGGATTTGTGACTTATCAGTTTCATCTTTAGGCTGCATAATCTTATATACTGATGTCGTACTATTGCGTCTTTGTAGGAGTCCTTTTTGACCACCTGTACCAGGTGCTGCATCCACACTTCTTCTTCCCATCGGAGCTTGCTTCATCTAGTGGCGCTGGTGAGTATAGTTTTCAATTAATGCTCTTTCTTTTTCTAATAATGAAATTGTCTCTGATTCTTCCTTGCCCTGATTGCAGTGCTACAGATCGAAGGAGGAGATAAGAGATCGGTTGCGCCACTGGTCCTCCCGGCTTTGCCGCCTGCTGTAGCTGGTATAGTAAATTCCATTGTTCATGAATCTCTTATATTTCTTGAACCGTCATTTGATTGTGATTTGTTTTGCAGCTGTCGTTCTGATTTCGGCCCCTTTCGAGTCCTGCATTATAATGCCGGCATGCCTATTCTCCATACGTCCATCGTCAAAGGGTGTTGCGATGAGTCTGAGTATGCTGAGCGGATGCGTTAAGGAGCTTGACGCAGAAGCTCCCACATCTGCCGCAGATTTCGCTGCGGAGGTTAATCCGATGCCGGCGACGCTTGTAAATTTCCATAATGAAGGCGTCGTCGAGTCTTGGGTTAATCACTGCAGGGAGATCGAGGCCTGCCTGCATCAGCTGGAACTTATGCGTCCTGCCCCCGAGATTTTGGCCACGAGCACTCAACGGACGGCATGGATCGAGCAGAGCGCTTCTTACTTCTGCCATCTTGAACAAGAAGCGGCTTCAAAGTGGAGGGAATGCAAAGAAACTTCAAGCGAGTCTGCTTGATTGCGTGTTGAGGTCGACGGGAACGCTGCCCGGGTGAAAGTTGAGCCTTCTGCAAAGTATCTCCGACGGGTTAATATTGAAGCAGAAGCTTGATGCCGTTGAGCGTGATGCCCAAGGTCGTGAAGCAGCTCTGCGAGTCGTCGAAGAACAACTTTCATCCTACTTACAGCAGCGAGCCCAGGTGGAAGCAGAGTTGGCCGCGGCAGCCGATCAGGAAGAGGCGTTGAAAGAAGTGCGAGAACAGCTTGCTAATTTGTTAAAAACGCTTCTCTCTCCATGAACATTTTGTATCATTTGTAAATTTTTGAATAAAATGTATTCATTCTTTTATTCTTTCCTATGATGTATTTTGTACCCAACTGCATATATGAATAAAAGATACATTTCTTTCGCAATATCTTGTGTCATCTTTCTGCTTTCTTCTTTTTTTTTGCTGTGTTGCTTTGCCATGCGATTTTAGCAAGTGCGGTCTGTAAATAGCGTATAGCTGTCAGTCTTAGGCTTTTTGTAGAGTGGCGATGGATTAGAAAACAGGGTTAGGATCTGTCACCTAAGACTTTTCAACTTTATGAGCCGTGAGGGCCTCATAAAGTATTTTCTCCCTACGGGTCGAGAGGATCCCGTATGTGCGTTTTCTCCTTAGGGGTTGTAAGGATTCCTAAGTGTGTTTTTCTCTTGAGAGTCGTAAGGATCTCATAAGAGAATTTACTCCCTTACGAGTCGTGAGGACCCGCAAGTGATGGGTGAAGTCGCCCTTATCCGCATTTCACGGAGTCAGGGGTTGTTGCGGATGCTTTCCGGGGTACCGTAGTTTAAAGACATCGCGGTCGAGGTTAAGGACATCATAGTCCGTGGGTTTAAGGACTCCATAATCCATTGTTAGTTTTAAGACATTACGGTCGAGGTTAAGGACATCATAGTCCGTGAGTTTAAGGACCTCACAGTCCAATGTTAGTTTTAAGACATTACGGTCGAGGTTAAGGACATCATACTCCATGAGTTTAAGGACCTCACAGTCCACTGTTAGTTTTAAGACATCACGGTCGAGGTTAAGGACGTCATAGTTCGCGAGTTTAAGGACCTCACAGTCCGATATTAGTTTTAAGACATCACGGTCGAGGTTAAGGACGTCATAGTCCGTGAGTTTAAGGAACTCACAATCCGCGAAATGTGTGGTTACTGGGACCCGTCACCTCTTTGAAGACGTTGAGGAATTTCAATGACAAATATCAAAGGAGTGAAGAGATGTACTCTTAAACCAAGGTAAAATCAGTTTAAAATCATTATGGTTGATTGTTAGTTTTAAGACATCACGGTCAAGGTTAAGGACATCATAGTCCGTGGATTTAAGGACTCCACAGTCCGATGTTTGCTCTAGATGCTTCCCACGGGTTCACTGCCGTATTTGGCGAGGACCAGGCTCCGCTCTGGATGCTTCACACGGGTTCACTGCCGTGCTCTGCGAGGATCAGGATCCGCTCTGGACGTTTTCCATGGGGTCAGAAGTGACGTTATCCGTGTTCCACGTGACCAGGAATTTGCACTAGATGCTTCCCAGGGGTTCACTGCCCTGTTTGGCGAGGACTAGGCTCCGCTCTGGATGCTTCATACGGGTTCACTGCCGTGCTCAGCGAGGACCAGGATCCAATCTGGACGTTTTCCACGGGGTTATGAAGTGACGTTATCCGTGTTTCACGTAACCAAGAATTTGCACTAGATGCTTCCCACGGGTTAACTGCCGTGTTCGGCGAGGACTAGGCTACGCTTTGGATGCTTCACACGGGTTCACTGCCGTGCTCTGCGAGGACCAGGATCCGCTCTGGACGTTTTCCACGGGGTCATGAAGTGACGTTATCCATGTTCCACGTAACCAAGAATTTGCACTAAATGCTTCCCACGGGTTCACTGCCGTGTTCGGCGAGGACTAGGCTCCGCTCTGGATGCTTCACACGGGTTCACTGCCGTGCTCTGCGAGGACCAGGATCCGCTCTGGACGTTTTCCACGGGGTCAAAAGTGACGTTATCCGTGTTCTACGTAACCAGGAATTTGGTTGATTATATCCGTATTTCACGGAGTTGGGATTTGACTCTTGGTCATCTGTATACCGTCGAGTCATGGAACTGGGAGTTGCCGCTGTTCCGCTTTGTGTCTGCTGTAATGAGACGAGTGTTGTGATGATCTCTAGGCTGTCTGTGAACCATCGAGATCTAGCTTCTTCTTCTGATGAAGCCTGGGAGAGGAGGAGTGCGATTCCTTCTTTGTTTGCGCCCCTGGATTGTATTCAGGGATTGATGTGATATCACCTGTAGGGCATAAATTTCATCTTTTTATTTTTATTTTATTTCTTTCCGCGATGCTCTGTCATTTCAGCTTTCATATCGCGAAGGTCGCGATCGCCCCATCATTTCGGCTATTTCTCGCAGTCCCCAATCATTTCGGCTATTTATTTTATTTTTACTCGCTTCTTTTTATTGCGAGTTGCCCAATCATTTCGGCTATTTCGCATGCATACATTTTTACTTGTTGATTTTGTCGCAAGTTGCTCCATCATTTCGGCTATTTCGTATGCATGTGTGGCTTACTGGTTTTTCACCGCAAGTTTGGGATTAGACACCGATTTCAGCATCAGCACCGCTACAACTGGTATATTGCCAGGAGCGAATCATCATTTGCCTCTGTCGATATCGAACAAAGGTGGCTTAGTGAACAGGGTTAGGATCCTGTCGACTAAGGCTTTTTACTTCATGAGCCGTAAGGGTCTCACAAAGGTATTTCTCCCTACAAGTCATGAGGATCTCGTAGGTGTGTTTTCTCCTTAGTAATCGTGAGGATTCCTAAGTGTATGGCTCCTTGTAAGTCGTAAGGATCTTAGCAGAGAGTTTTCTCCTTATAAGTCGAGGGGACTCACAAGGGTTGTTCACCGTGCGAACATATCCCTAGTCACGGATGGGACTTGGTTAGGGAAATGTTTATTCGCACCAGTGGATTGTATACAAGGGTCAGAATTGAGCCGCTTGTAGGGCAATATCGAAGGTTGTGGGGAGTTGCTTAAGAACAGGTTTAAGTCTCTGTAACTTAAGACTTTCAAAACTTATGAGTCGTGAGGATCCCATAAGAGAGTTCTCCTTACGAGTCGTGAAGATCTCGCAAGTGTAATTTCTCCTTAGGAATCGTGGGGGATCCCTACGTGTGTTGCTCCTTTATGAGTCGTAAGGATCTCACGCAGGTGGTTTCTCCTCACAAGGTCGAGAGGACCTTGTAAGTGTCTTTTAACGAGGTTGCGCCCTTTCGGGTTTTCACAAACACTCGCCGGTAGCCCTGCTGTTTTTACTCACGGAGCCCTTTCGGGTTTTCATCCGGGCCCATTTTGCTTATGGACATACCTTTTTTATTTTTTTTTATTCTCTTTTTTTTGTATCGGCTTTGGGATGCTGCAATCCACCGTGGTTTATCGACATCTCGGTCAACAGCTAGTTTTAGGACGTAGTGGTCCGTCATTAGTTTAAGGACGTTTCGGTCCGTTGTTGAAGAAGGCCGGTTACTACTTATAGAGTTTGGGCTTAGGAAGAAAGCGAGCAGACATAGTCGTCGTCATCTATCATTGACCTAGGCTGTGACTCATTAAGCGTAGTATTTTTTTAGGAAGCGACTGTTTATTGGCCTGAAAGGTCTTTCACCGTGCATATCCATGAGTAGATAGGCTCCACCCTGGTAGACCTTGTCTATGATGTACGGGCCTTCATAGTTCGGCTCGAATTTTTCCCGCTTGGCACGATTGGGGATCATAGGTCTTTTGACCACTAGCACGAGTTTGCCTTGGAGGAATGTCCTCGGCCTGGTCAATCTTTCATATGAGCGCGTCATCTTTGCTTTATAAGCCTCCAGATTTTGTTGCGCTATGAGCCGGGTTTCATCAAGGGCATCAAGCTCCTCAAGCCGAAGGTGAGCGTTCTCTTCATCCGTCAGCTCGTAATGGACCGCCACTCGTAGAGAAGGTAACTCTATCTCGAGAGGGAGTACCGCTTCTGTACCGAATACCAACGCATACGGCGTTGTGTTCGTGGCCGTCTTGAACGTAGTTCGATATGGCCAGAGGGCTTCTTGCAGCCTTTCGTGCCAGTCCTTCTTATTTCGGGACACCGTCTTCTTCACGATCTTTGTTAAGGTTTTGTTGAAAGCCTCAGCTAGACCATTAGCTCGGGGGTTATAAACTGAGGAATATCTCAAGTCTATGTTGTGTTGTTGTGCGAAGCGGCTAATCTTGTGGCTTATGTAGGCTGGCCCGTTATCGGATATGATCCGTCACGGAGTTCCAAATCGATAAATAACGTGCATCTTGAAGAAATAGAGGATATTCTCCGTCTTCACTTCCCTCAGTGGTACTGCTTCTGCCACTTGGAGAAGTAATCAATTGTCTCCAAAATGAAACGGTGTCCCCTGGACGATGCTGGTTCGATGAGGCCGATTATGTCAGTCCCCCACATTTCAAACGGCCAGCTAGCCACTGTCGGGTGTAATGGATTTGGATGTTGATGGATGAAGTCCCCATGGATCTGGCATGAGTGGCATTTCTTCGCATATTCGAGGCAATCCTGAATCATCGTGGGCCAGTAATATCCCATCCGTTTAATCTTCAACTTCATCTTTGGGCCTGCTTGGTGAGAACCACAGAGTCCGTCATGAACTTCCTGAACGACTCTCTTCGCCTCTTCAGGTCTCAGGCATCTCAACCACAGAGAATCAAATGACCTCTTGTACAGAGTATTATTGACGAAGGCGAAAGATAGGGCTCGTTTCATGAGCTGATGTTTTGAGGACGCATCTTCAGGCGTTCGACGGGATTTGAAGTAGTCTATAAAGACTTCTCTCCAATCTTCAGCCTTTTCTTAGTCATTTATTTGCAGCGCCGCCTGCTCAATCGCTTCCTTTTCCTTGGATGACTCCGGAGATATTTCTGCCGGTGCAAGAACCCGACGGCTCTGTACCACGATTCTTACGTCATCGAGGTTCTCGTCAGCCAATTCTTTAGCAAGCTTGGCTAATGCATCTGCTTTGCTATTTTCCGCATGCGATATGCTTTCGAGGGTGTAGAAGGAAATTTGAGTCAGCAGTTGCTGTACCTTTTCGCCGTACTTCACCAACTCTGGCTTGCACGTCTGGTAATCGCCGTTTACTTGACTAACGACCAGTTAGGAGTCTCCGTATATGAGGAGGTTTTCAATTCCTATGTCAATAGCGATCTCGAGACCTGCTATCAAAGCTTCGTATTCGGCTTCATTGTTCGTTCTCGGCTCTGTTAAGGAGAAAGCAAAGCGCATTATCCCTTCTTGTGGGGTCATGAAGATGAGGCCTACTCACGATTTGATTATGGGCGTGTTCTGTTTGCGCTTCTTCATGGAAGACGCTCCATCAAAATAAAGCTCCCATCGGGTACCACCATCGTCAATCGTGGCAAACGCGTGTTCATCTGGCAGTTCGCAATTCAAGGGAGAATCCGCCGGTATCGGATGCTCGGCGAGGAAGTCGGCGATGGCATGGCCTTTCACTTCCTTAAGAGGTTGATAAGTTATCGAAAACTCCATCAAGAGCAGGGCCCACTTAGCGAGTCGTCCTGTCAATATGGCCTTTGACATCAAATATTTGAGAGGGTCCACCTTTGATATGTGACGGACTTCATGCGCCAACGCATAGTGCCTAAGTTTCGTTATCGCGAAGATTAACGCCAGGCAGTGTTTTTCGATGGGAAAGTAATTGCTTTCTGCCCCCAGGAGAACACGACTTAAGTAGTAGAGAGCCCTTTCTTTCCCTTGATCGTTCTCTTGTGCCCATAATGCGCCTAAGGAACCTTCGAGGGCTGTTGTATAAAGGATAAGGGGCTTTCCTTTGACCGACAGCACTGGCGGGGTCTGCAGATACTGCTTGATTTCGTCCAGCGCGCCTTGGCATTTATGATCTCAGACGAACGGGGTTCCCTTCTTCATCAGGTGACTGTAAGGGCGGCACTTTCCACAGAGATTGGCTATAAATCGCCGGATGTATGCGAGCTTCCCTTGGAGAGACCACAATTGCTTGAGGGTTCTTGGCGGGGGCATTTCCATGATCGCCTTAATCTTTGACGGATCTATGTCGATACCTCAGTGTCGGACAATAAACCCTAGAAATTTACCTGAGGACACCCCGAAAGCGCATTTGAGAGGGTTCATCTTCAAGTTGTATTGCCGAAGGCGTTGAAATACGATCTTCAGATGCTCGAGATGCTCCTCGTATGATTTATTTTTCACCACGAGGCATTCGACGATTTCATGTATAAGGTCATCGAAGATCTTCGTCGTGGCCTGCTGATAGGTGGCACCGGCGTTCTTTAGACCAAAAGGCATCACCTTGTAGTAGAATATACCCAAAGGGGTCCGGAAAGCAGTGTGATTCTGGTCTTCGGGATGCATCTTTATCTGATTATATCCTGATGAGCCGTCCATGAAGGAGAAAACTTCGTGAGTGGACGTGTTATCTATCATCAGCTCGGTGACCGGTACTGGGAAATCGTCCTTCGGACAGGCTTTATTGGGATCCCGGAAGTCCACGTATATGCGCACTGTCCCATTTTTCTTCATCACCGGGACGATGTTGGCGATCCAATCAGGATACTGAACCTCTTGGATAAAGCCAGAATCGATCAGCTTCTTGACCTCAGCGTTGATGCTCATCTCAATCTCGAGCCGCATTCTTCTCGGTGCTTGTTTGATTGGCTTAATGTCCGGGGATATCGCCAGTTTGTGGACCGCAATCTCTGGATCTAATCCTGGCATTTCGGAATAGTTCCATGTGAAGCAATCTCTATGCTGCACAAGCACGTCTTTTAGTGTAGCTACCCTTTCCTTAGACAGCAACTCACTGACGAATGTTGGTCGCGGGTCACTTGTCGTCCCCAAATCAATTTTCTTGAGGTTATCTGCAGTGGTGTTTATTCCATCTTCCAGCTCTTTTGGCGCCGGTGGAAACTCTGAGATCACCTCGTCATTGTTGTTTTCGAAGCAGCCGGGGAGGTCATCCATATTCTCGGGATTTTCGTTTGATATTGTTATCATATGAAAAGTACGAGCTCGCTTCCAAGACCGACGTGGACCTGGTTCTACTTTCATGGCCTTGGGTTTATGCTTCTGCGGAGGAGTTATCCTCTAACCGTCAGATAGAGCGAACTTGCCGAGCTGATATTGATCTTCGACCAGTTCTTGAAGGTGAAGAAATCTTCGAGAGGATGTCCCATTGCCCTATGATAAGAGCAATAATTCGGGTGTGAGACTTCGCCTGTTTGTTCGGGTGTTTGGACTCCGTGAGGATAATCATTTGATGTTTTATAGCGAGATCAAGTATCTTCTTTGTCTTGTCTTGAGGAAAAGAGTATGCTCGACTCATCTTCTTCATAAGGGACAAATCCGGACCGCTCGATTCCCGATCGCGTGACTTATTGGTCCCGCTTTGTCGCTGTCGAACGCCTTTTCCGCTCTTCGACTTGTTTCTGCCTCTGCGTCGGGCCTTTTTTACAACAGATTGACAGGGAGGGGCATTTTTATTTTTCGCCGCCTGTTGGAAAAGGCGTTGCGTCCTGGTTTTCTTGTAGATGGCCATTTCGCGGTTATGGTCGTTTCGAACTTTTTGACCAGCTTCCCTTATAAGCTTGTCCATTTGTTCTTCGAACGACGGACTGGGCATTTTTACGTCGGGGACTTTTTTTGGTTCAGGATTAGCACTCTCCTATTGAGCATACCCTTCTTCATCAAAGTCATGTACGACATAGCAGTCGCGGAGTAGCTCCCGTTTCTTGGACCGAACATATCCAAGCCCGATTGCTTCCATTCTCCTATTGGGCAACTTGCGTTGAGTTCCAGGAACGTTCCAGACCCTGTCATAGAACTTAGCTTTTCGAGCGGTCTGTTTGAAGGGTATCCCTTGGCACTTCAACAGCCTTTTCAAGCCTTCTGTATAATATCTAAGTAGACGAATGGGCTGAAGCCTGTCTAGCGTAGGATCCGCACCGTGCCAGATTTCATTTTCCATTTTAGTTTCCCCAGAGCGGTAGAATAGGATCGCCTTTTCGCCTTCTCGCCTGGGAGGGACATAGAACGTCTGCAGCTCCTCCACACTGTAGGTATCAAGCACGTCCAGTTCTTTATGATGTTTGGGCGGAACCATGGTAACTTGCAAACTTTGCTCTTCATCAGCGAATGTTCGTATTGAAGGCCGAGCGGAGAATATAGCATGGACCTCATCTTCTGAGTCGCTGCCAAAGATCAACATAGGAGCGGACGGTCCCGGCTTGTTGTACTAGGGTGGCCCTGAATAAAACATCTCTTCCTCTTCCTCAGTATCACTCCCGAAGGCCGTAATGGTGGTGATAGCTTTGTTCTCCGGTTTGCGACATCTCTCCGTGTCCTCAAAGTCTGGCAAGAAGTATTTTCCATCTTCATACTTGCAGACTTCGTTCATGGAGAATGGGTTCAACTCTCCTGTCACAGCGTACTCGAGGCCATCTTTAAAATACTTTATACACTGATGCTGCGTAGAAGGAATGATGTTGTACTCGTGTAAGCAGGGCCGGCCGAGCAAAGCATTATAGCATGTCTTGGCTTCAATGACATGAAATTTAATGTCTGTGACCAGCAGCCCGAAGCGTAATGTCAATATCACAGACCCGAGAGTCTGCGATGATTGGGAGTCAAAACCAGAGATAGGGATCTTATCGCGAGCGAGATGCTGGACGCTCATGCAGATTTCCTTCAACACTCGTGCGTTGAGGAGATTGACGGAAGACCCATTGTCGACCAGGATTTTGCCTATCTTTACATCGTGGCAGTACCCTGAGACGTAGAGGGGACGGTTGTGCTCGCATGTCCCGAAGAGTAGGTCTTCATCGCTGAAGGTGATATCGGCTGTATGTACTTCCTCCAGCTCGTCTTTCATCTTTTCTTCAGCGAGAAAAGCTTAGAATTGCTCTGGCTCCTGTAGCGCCTTGATCAGTGAATCTCTCGCTTCCTTAGATAGTAAAAGGGCGTCGAGAATACTGAGCTACGAGGGTAACTTCCTCAAGTGCGCCAGAACGTTGTAGTCCACCTTATTCTTCTTTAGCGGGTCCTTGGCGGTCAGTTCTTTCATGACTTGATCGTCTAGGGTGATATCCTCGGAGACCTTTTCTTTTCCCTTATCTTTTTTACTCGTAGATCCGAGATTCTTTTATGGAAGCGTGCGATTGCACAGCGGGATGTTCTCGCAGGCCTTCGGTTCTTCCTCCTCTCCCAATGCGGATTCTTCAAAGAAGGGGTCAAGAGCCATTTCTTCGTCCGAGTCGCTTCCGAAAGTGAGAATTTGTGATCCCCCGGTATTGACCATGCGACAGTACCGATATCTCTTTTATGTTCCTCAGTCGCACTTCTTTGCTCCCGACGAGTCTTGCGTTTCATCCGTTTAAAGTGTTGCCGGTGAGCAACATACCCCTGCCACCATCTTTTAAAAGCATTGCACTCGTCAATGCGATGCGAAATCTTTCTGTTGGGGTAAAAATTTACACCCCGGTTGACACAGTCAAAATCCAAGTCAACCCCAAGCCAAATGGGCCCAAGCCAAGACCCAGTGGGGCCCATGCCCGGGTCGAGCCCGAACATGAAGCGGCCGGCCTCCCCCACGCCAAGATAAATTTTTTGTAATAAATAATTTTGTTGTATTTCTTTTATTTTATTTTTGGACAAATGTAAGGAAAAATAGGCATAAAGCCAAATTTTTGTAAAGCCCATGGCTTATGTGCAAAAAGAAATGGCACATGAGCCATGGGATAGGCAAGATGCCATTTTGTGAAGCCCAAGGGGCTATGTGTAAAGTGTATGGCCTATAAAGGCAAAGATAATGGAAATATCTCAACAACTTTTTCTCTCTCCCAAAAAGCCTCAGAGCTGAGCTCTTTCTTCCATCTTCAAGGTTCCAAAACCTTCTTCTTTCTCTTGAATTAAATCAAGAGTTTTACTCTTCCTTTTTCAAAACAAATTAGTTTTTCACCACAAAACCCACAAAGGGGAACTTGGATCTATCATTAGATCTGAAAAAGAAGAGATTTTGAGATTTCACATCTCTTGATCTTCAAGATCCAGCAAGCAACAGGAGGAAGAAGAACATCGTTCACTAAACCCAAAAAAAACACACACTCAGGAGTCCAACTCCTCTCTGTTTTCTCTTCTGAGAAATTTGTTTTAGCAGCGCGCAGCGCAAGTGCGCAAAGCGCCCGCATGCCGACACGTGGCGCGCGCGCTTGCGCACCTGCGCGCTTGCGCACGTGCGCAAAGCGCCCGCGTGCCGACACGTGGCGCGCGCGCGCTTGCGCACCTGCGTGCTTGAGCAAGTGCGCAAAGCGCCCGCGTGCCGACACGTGGCGCGCGCCCGCGCTTGCGCACCTGCGCGCTTGCGCAAGTGCGCAAAGCGCCCGCGTGCCGACACGTGGTGCGCGCGCTTGCGCACCTGTGCGCTTGCGCAAGTACGCAAAGCGCCCACGTGCCGACACGTGGCGCGCTTGCGCACCTGCGCGCAGCGCTCATGCGCAAAGCGCCCGCGTGCCGACACGTGGCGCGCTTGCGCCTGAGCGCACAGCACCTAAGCGCACAGCGCCCAAGGTGCTGCCCCACGCATCCTTTGGATGCCCTTTTCCCCTTTATTTTTATATACATGTATATATATACACATGTATACAAATGTACACATACACATACTCCGCTACACTCTCCCCCTCAAAAAAAATTTCGGGCCGGGGCGCTGCCCCGAACCCCGCAAGGGGGCTGCTAGCCCCCTTGACCCCCAGCCCGCTATCCGGGTAGCGGGACCCCCGTAAAAAACTCTGCGTGGCTCCCGATATATCCAAAACCCCCTTTTTCAAAACAGAAGACACGTACACTGCACATTGAGTTCGCATGCCCTGTTTAACCCGTTAATCGGAGGTTCCCTCACCCCAAAGGCGAGGGGTAATTAACGGCAGCTTAGTCCGCGGCTGCCGGAGATTCGGATCCCCACAATCATTAAACCCCCGTCTACCCTAGGCAGGGGGAATCTGTAGTACGCCTGACAAGCGTGCGTGTATTCCCATCTCAATGGGGTGACGAAAAACACCCTACAGATTCTGGCACGCCCGGTGGGACCAATCTCTCCTCCCATATTTCGGGTTAAACGTTCATGCGAACTCAATCAATATACATATCGATTGCCTATACTGAAATGATGTTCTTTTTTCCCGTGCAGCAATCAACCTTCGACGACAATGTCTCCCCAGACGAATTCAGCTTCCAACGTGACCCCGATTCCGTACGTGGTCAAGATCAACGCTCGTGTGGTTCTCCCCGCAAGCCTCAGTCGACAATAGGAGGAACCGCCCCGCCAGTTTGGCTCTGTCATCATCTACCCTGCCGGAAGCGCTCATCTGGCAGAGATCCCGGCGGAACAGGTGGCCAAGCCGGTCTCAAGGGGTAAGAGGCCGAATGTCGTGATCGCCAAGGCACCACAACCGAAGCTCAAGACGGTATCTGAACGATTCTCTGGCGCTCCAGCGGGGTGCAAGAACTTCGGTACAAAGGGAAAAATCAAATGTTGCGGACGAGCTCAGGCGATGACTCCAACGTATGCACAATCGAGCGTATCTCCAAGGCCCTCCATCGCCCGGTCTGCGGCGTCTTCCCAAAGAGCTGAAGTCTGCCGGGTGCTTAGAACAGAAAAGTTAAGGCAGAAGCGGCTCAGGTATCGAGCCAACAAGAGGGCCAAGGCTTCGGCCAAATGGAATCGTGTGAAGTTCCAAGTGCAGGGTTGCCCCGCGATGACGACTGAGTCGGACGTAAGAATCAGCAATTCCTTCGAGCCTCTGAAGTGGGTTCAGAAAAATGCCATGACCGCCAGAATCAAGAAGACAGCGGTCCGAACAGTGCCACAAAGAGACGCGTCCCAGCCCCAACAGAAAAAGTATGACACGGTCTCTTCAAGAGTCTATCAAGCACTCTGTGCCGCACGAAAGCAGCGGGGCAAACCCAGAAAAGAAGCGCCAGCACCATTTGAGAAACTAGTTAGGCCAGCCGCCTTCAATCGACTACCAGCTACCAAAACAAGGGGGTCAAGACAACGATCCGTGAAATCAGCCGCCAATGATAAAAAGACGGCCGGATATATCATCCATACGGTCTATATGGCGGGCGGGCGCCCCAGCGACAACCTTCGCAGCAAAAGCAAGGATGGGGCCGCCACATCCCAAGCCCAATCTAGCCTGAATGTGGTTGCCGCCGCCCAAGAACAGCCGCCCCCGCTAGATGAAGAAAACCCTCTCGATGAGGATGATAGGCAGAAAGACCCCTCGGTCCATGCAGAGTCAAGCTCGGACAGCGAGGAAGAGCCGACTTTCCGCCCCAGGACTGCGGAGCAAGAGCTGCTTCAAGAGCTTCGAAAACAGCTCAGGAGCAAAGATAAAGAGATGGCTAAGCTCTATTCGAAGATTGACGACTTAACGAATGTGGTGATGCAGCTTACGGCTCAAATTGCTCGAGCGCCTACCAATCAAGCGCAAGCCGCTACTAATCAGCCGGGTGATGACAATCCGAGGCAGCCAATGCCTGTTCCTTCGGGTCCAAGACTGGTCGAGCCGCATGAAAGCCGGCCACACTCCGCTTCTGGGGACGCCTTGGCCCCAGATAGCACTATCCCGCTAACACAGGATCGGATAATGGATCTGGTCACCAGCAAGATTAAAACATTGGTGGCCTAAGCTGAAGCTCAGAAAGAAATCGGCAGTAGTGGGCGGCCATACCCCACGCAGTACGATCTGATTGAGTTCCCAAGCGGCTACGTCATTCCTAAGTTCGGAAGATTTGATGGAACGGGGAATGCAAACCAGCACGTCGCCCACTTCAAAGCATCGTGCGGAAATACAGGGGGCAATGATGCGCTCCTTCTTCGTCAGTTTGTCAACAGCCTGACCGGCGTCGCTTTCGACTGGTACGCGAGCATACCAGACGGGTCCGTCATTACCTTCGCCCAAATGGAGTCTCTGTTCCGGTAAAGGTTCATGAGCGTCAGTGATAAAATCTCCATTGCCGACCTTGTGAGGACCAAGCCGGGGAAGAATGGCGTAATCTCACAGTCAAGTGTGAACCGCCGCTGGAACAGGACCAGTCCGTCAGCCTTCTCATTGGGAACCTCAGCAATTGGATGGTCCCATTCTTGTGTACAGCGGGCCTCAAGACATTTCAGGAGCTAACCAAGAAAGTCCAGATGCTGGAACGCTCGAAGCAAGAGTCCCCGCCGGACTCTCAGAGAGACAAAACTTGGAAAAGCAAGCGGGACGACAACCGTAGAAGTGGGAGCTCCAGTAGTACCAATGTCTTCAATGCGTCCGACAGTGAAGAAAAGCGAAGGGCGGCCGAATCCAAAACTAACCGGTCTCGAAAGCCATTGCTGGGAGGAGATGGGCCCACCCTAGAGGAGAAAAAGAACAAGGTTTACTCATTCAGAAGGGACAAGGTTCGCAAGATATTTAAAGATGCCTTGAACAACGGCCTACAATTGCCGGAGTCGAAAAGACCCCAAGAAGCAAAAATGACCGACAATCCTCTGTATTGCCCGTACCACCGAGTAGTGAGCCATGCGATCGAGGATTGCTATATCTTCAAAGACTGGGTCGAGAAGCAGTACAAGGCTGGAGAGATCGAGCTGTCCAAAAGCGTGTTGGTGAACAATCAAGTTGCAACCGCCAACTTTATACAGACAAAAATTGAAGCCTTCTGGGAGCAGACAGCTAAACCTGCTGCCCTGTCAAACGAAACTGACTCATCGCGGCCTCCGTGGAGTACACACATATCTAATAAGATGGAGAAGATGAAAAAGCTACTTCGGAAGGAACCCAGGATGGAATGGGAAGGGCAGAAGAAGCCTACCAGTCCAGCTGCCAATGCGGCTCCATCAGGCTCAAAATCCAAGAAGCTGAAGAAGAAGAAAAGTGCAGCTCGGCGCGAAAAAGAGTCTTCAGGGAAATCGACCATTCAAAAATATATCGATTCCCTCGAAGAATATGAACAAAAGGAAAGAACATTGATTCAATTGAAGGAGTTCTTCCCTGTACAAGCGGCTGAAATTCTGGAGGAGTTAGAAGAAGACCCCAATGAAGAGATCCCAGTAGTGACCTGCTATGCCATCCATCTCGGCAGCGACTCCGAGGATGAGCTCTGTTTTCCCGAAGAGGACGAGGAGCTCACCACAATGGCCAATCAGATCCAGCTCAGAAGCGGCAGGGCTCTACTGCCAAATCAGGGCAACGCCCCAAAAGGGAAGGAAAAACAAGTCGCTAATGAAGAAGATGGCAGAGAACCAGCCGATGAAAACACAAGTCCTTCCTCGGTGGACTATAATGTCTTGGCGCATCTCCGGAAGCTTCCGTCTCTCCTGAGCATCTATGACGCCTTGGTCCTATCTAAGGAGCTTAGAGATGTTCTCATTCACGCTCTACAAAACCCCGAGCGGTATCAGGCTCATTTTGCGGAAATTAATATGAAAGAAGCCCAGCACGCTTTGCATGCCGCCGCAGTCACATTTAAGGATGAAGACTTGCTACTGGGAACGGCTGAGTATAATCGGCCGCTTTACGTTACCGGGTACAGCGACGGAGATCGAATTAATCGCATATTGATTGATCCGGGGTCCTCGGTGAACATCATGAACTTGCGAACTCTGAAGAGTTTATCAATGGACGTCCGACACCTGTCAAAGGAAAGGATTGTCATTCAAGGCTTCAACCAAAATTGCCAGGAAGTTCTGGGGTCTATAGCTTTGCCAATCAAATTTGGGGATCTGCAAACTGAAGCTAAGATATACGTGATCGACGCCGACACGTCTTATAAGATTCTCTTAGGGCGGCCGTGGCTCCACGATTATGGCATCATTCCGTCAACTCTCCATCAATGCATGAAGTATACTAAAAATGGCGAAGAAAGACGCATTGACGGAGACATTCAGCCGTTTGGTGTGCATGAAGTCCGGTATGAGGATTCTCGGTACTTTATGAACCACCAAAATGCTAAGCCACAACTGACTGAGGATAGACCAGCCCCAAGGCTCAAAAGCAAATCTGCGCCGGCTGTCACATTCAAAAGTAAAAACGCCCAAGTGCGCCCACATTTCGGTAGCGACACTGACGAGTCCGACGCTGGAAGCCCGTCCTTCCGTAAAACTCGCCCTCGTTTCGGCAGCGATACGGACGAATCTGTTACTGAAGGCCCATCTGGCAGCAAAGTCCGCCCTCATCTTGGTAGCGACACTGAAGAGTCGGAGGAAGAGGACCTGCCGTGCAACAGCGATGCAGATTGGACCCCTATGCAACAAGCGAAACTACGAGAGACCTTTGAAGTTGCAGAAGGGTCCCTAGCCGTCACAAGGGTACCAGAGCAAATGTGCAAAGAGCTCGATGCATTATCAATCTCTACCGTGGACCAGCTGAAAACTTTCTACGTTCCCGGGAGGAAAAGTGGACCGAAGGGCATCCTGTTTTATGGGTCAAACCCCGTTGTGCACCCGGACGATCTTTCTGTCGCGTGCCTTCCCTATGAGAGAGGCATAAGAGCCGTTCTCAATCCCAGATACTATGCGCCCGAGATGCGGGAATACTTTAAAAAGTGCGGATGCCGGTTATATCAAACGGAGTCCGAAGCAATGTTTTACGAAGGGCTATGGTATCTGCCCCAGGTCCGAGCACTCATCGATGGATGAATTCCAGATAGACGGGGCATAGGTTACATTCAACCTGATTCCAAAGCGTGCTACATGATCCATGTTGGTGAGGCCAGCGAAAGATCAAATGATGATGACGAGATAGCCGAGCCAGAAGAAGCTCCTCGAGAGCTCGAAGATGGCGGACAAGCAACCTTTGATGAGCTAGCCGAGATTGACTTAGGAACGCCCGATAATCCAAGGCCGACCTACATCAGCTCGCTCTTGTCAGAGGAAATGAAAGAGCAGATAATTGCCCTGCTGCGTGAGTTCGTCGACTGCTTCATGTGGACATACAAAGAAATGCCTGGCCTTTCCCCTGAGGTAGCCGTGCATAAGCTGGCTATATCTCCTGATGCTAAGCCAGTCAAACAAGCTCCTCGGAGAATGAGAAGGGAGTTGGAAGAAAAGGTCATCGAGGAAACCAAGAAGCTCATCGATGCCGGCTTCATCAGGGAAGAGAAATATGCAGACTGGATCGCATGCATAGTCCCAGTGAAGAAGAAAAATGGGCAGATCCGAGTTTGTGTCGATTTCAGGGACCTCAACAAAGCATGTCCTAAAGACGACTTCCCGCTACCGGTCATGGAAATGATGGTCGATGACACCTCAAATTACGAGCTGTTCACCTTTATGGATGGCTCGTCTGGATATAATCAGATCAAGATGTCGCCTGAGGATGAGAAACACACAGCATTTCGAACCCCGATCGGGATATATTGCTACAAGGTGATGCCGTTCGGACTGAAGAACGCAGGTGCTACATATCAAAGGGCAATGACTAATATCTTTGATGACCTAATCCATAAAGTCGTCGAATGTTACGTTGATGACTTGGTCGTCAAAACTAAGGCCAAGACCGACCACATCCAAGATCTTAGGACCGTTCTCACCAGACTGAGGGAATACGATCTGAAGATGAATCCTCTGAAGTGCGCTTTTGGCGTGTCATCGGGAAAATTCCTGGGCTTCATAGTCCGACATCGAGGGATCGAAGTTGACCCATCAAAGATAAAGGCCATCATGGAGATGCCCCCTCCGAAGAGTCTGACGCAACTAAGATCTTTTCAAGGCAAGCTTGCTTATATAAGGAGGTTTATCTCAAATTTATCGGGGAAATGTAGGCCCTTCTCAAAGCTCATGAAGAAAGGAGCTCCTTTTATCTGGAATGCCGAATGTCAAGCAGCGTTCGAAAGCATCAAACAATACTTATTGCACCCTCCAGTGCTGGCCGCTCCCATCCCAAATAAACCGCTGATTCTCTACACTGCCGCGCTGGACGAGTCACTCGGTGCACTCCTTGCCCAGAATAACGAGGAGGGAAAAGAAAATGCCCTCTACTACCTCAGTCGAACTCTAGTCGGGGCGGAACACAACTATTCCCCAATCGAAAAGCAATGCCTGGCTCTGATATTTGCTGTGAAGAAGCTGAGGCACTATCTGCTGGCTCATCGGGTTATGCTGATCTCCAAGGTCGACCCGCTCAAACACCTGATGACCAAAGCGAGCCTAGCCGGCAGAATGGCAAGATGGGCTGTTATGCTACTTGAGTTCGACATAGTTTACACTCCTCAGAAAACAGTAAAAGGGCAAGCTCTTGCAGACTTTCTCGCTGCTCATCCCATACCAGAAGGGTCGCCGCTAAATTGTGAGTTACCCGATGAACAAGTGCTGCACCTCGAGGAAGATAAACCATGTTGGGAGCTCTACTTCGATGGAGCCTCGTCAATAAGGACCTCCAGTAAATCAAGCGTCCCGGAGGTAAAAGCGGGGATAGGATTGGTGTTCATCACACCATCAATGGGAACCCTACGACGTTCTTTTGCTCTCACCGAGCCTCGAACGAACAATGAAGCTGAGTATGAAGCTCTGATAGCTGGTTTGGAACTCGCCATAGAAATGGAAATCCATCGGCTACGAGTTTACGGTGACTCCCAGCTTGTCGTCAACCAAGTAAGCGGCGACTATAAGATATACAAACCTGAGTTAGCTCGGTACAGAGGCCGGGTGGTGGAACTCATGAAACGGTTCACTCACATTGAACTAATGAGAGTCCCTAGAGCGTTGAATGGAAAGGCTGACGTACTCGCTCGCTTAGCCAAGGAGCTGGCTGATCCTGACATGGACGAAATTCTGATCACAGTCAGGAGCCGATAAATTCTACCCCCAGTCTCTCTACGAGAAGAGGAAAGCGCGGAACAGAAGAGCAGTCCTGCGGAAGAAGCTTCGATCATCCAAGACGAGCCCGATTGGAGAGAACCCTTCATAGAGTACCTCCGATACGACAAGCTGCCCGAAGAAAAATCTGTGAGGATTCAGCTGAAGAAAAGAGCTCTCCGATACGTGTTTGTAAATGACACGTTATACCGCAGGTCATATGACCAACTCTGGCTCAGGTGTCTGTCATTGGCCGAAGCCCAAAAGGTCATGAAAGATGTCCACTCGGGCGTTTGCGGTGCTCACCAATCTGGCCCCAAGATGCGACTTCAAATCAAACGGCTTGGGTATTACTGGCCCACCATGATACGAGATTGCGGAGAGCATGCAAAGAAATGTTATATCTGCCAAATTCACGGTGATTTTATTCACAAGCATCCCAATCCATTGCATCCTACAGTGGCGTCGTGGCCTTTCGAAGTTTGGGGCACCGACATTGTTGGCCCAATTGATCCTCCGTCATCTAAAGGCCACCGGTTTATACTAGCCGCGACAGACTACTTCTCCAGATGGGCTGAAGCTGTCCCGCTAAAAGAAGTTAAGACAAAGGATATTCTGACATTCTTCTAGCATAATATTCTATACCGCTTCGGTACACCAAGAAGAATCATTTCTGACAACGGGCCTTCTTTCAAGAGCTTCAATCTCTCAAGGTTCGCTACTCAGCACAAGATAGACTGGAGATATTCCTCCATCTATAATCCAAGAGCCAATGGGCTTGCCGAAGCCTTCAATAAGACTCTATGCAAGCTCCTGAGGAAGAATGCTTCAGCCAACAAGAGAGACTGGAATCTCAAACTTCACGAGGCGTTGTGGGCATATCGTACCATGCACCGTACTCCAACTCAGTCCACTCCATACTCATTGCTCTTCGGAGTGGAGGCGGTCCTCCCCCTCGAAGTCGAAGTTCCAAGCTTAAGAATGGCCGTTCAGCACGAGTTGACGGAGGAGGAAAACGTGCTCCTTCGACTCGAAGAACTCGATGCCCTCGAAGAAAAGAGGCTCGCGGTGCAGCAAAATCTGGAGCTATACCGAGCCCAAATGTCACGGGCCTATGACAAGATAACCCGTCTCCGCGCTTTCAAGAAAGGTGAATTGGTGCTGGTCCTCAAAAGACTGATCATCCCCAATCGACATGCCAAGGGAAAATTCGAGCCGAACTGGGAAGGACCATACGTCATCGAGAAAGTGTTCGACGGAGGATCCTACCAACTAATAAGTGCCGAGGGAGAAAGGCCCATGCCACCCATCAATGGCCGATATCTCAAGAAATACTACACATGAATGCTCCAAGTCGCAGGCGAATTGAGCACATCAGCCCTACGGTCTGGATCAGACATCCTGCAAAACCGTATACAATCCACGGGCGTAAATGACCCCTATTTCTCCCAAATCCTGCCGGTGAGACTGCTTTGAAAGTCCCACCAGCGGCAACAAAAAAAAAGGGGTATGTCCACAAGCAAAACGGGCACGGATGAAAACCCGAAAGGGCTCCGTGAGTAAAAACAGCAGGACTACCGGCGAGTCTGTGAAAACCCGAAAGGGCACAAACTCGTGAAAAGAGATGAAATACACTCGCAAAGCCCTCTCGACCTTGCGAGGAGAAAACCCCTGCGTGAGATCCTTACGACTCACAAAGGAGCAACACACTTAGGAATCCTCACGATTCCTAAGGAGAAAATACACCTGCGGGATCCTTACGACTCGTAGGGAGAAAATACTTTTATGGGACCCTCACGGCCCATAAAATTGAAAAGCCTTAGGTGATAGGGACCCAAACCTGTCTCCTAAGCCATCGTTCCCCAACAGGCAACGGCAAATGATGAGTCGCTCCTGGCATTTCGCTTCAGTGTTAGTGGTGCTGATGCCGACCAAAAACCCAAATCCCAAGTCCTCCCAAGGCAAATGATGAGTTGCTCCTGGCGTTATTCCAGTGCAGCAATGCTGATGCCAAACAAGGTCCAAATTCCAAGTCCCCAATCCCCAAATGGCGAATGATGAGTCGCTCCTGATACCATATTCCAGTGCAGCGATGCAGACGCCAACCAAATTCCAAATCCCATACCCTAACGGCGAGTGATGAGTCGCTCCTGGTACCATATTCCAGTGCAGCGATGCAGACGCCGGCAAAGTCCCGAAATTTTTCCGGCCCTACGGTCTGGATCATACATCCTGCAAAACCGTATACAATCCACGGGCGTAAAACAATCCCAATTTCTCCCAAATCCTCTCGGGGCAAATGATGATTCGCTCCTGGCATTATTCCAGTGCAGCAATGCAGATGCCAAACAAAAACCCCAATTCCCAAATCCTCTCAAAGACAGATGACGATTCGCTCCTGGTACCATATCCCAATGTAGCGATGCTGATGTCAACCCAAATCAAAATCAACAAGTCAACTTCCACTCCGACACCGCAGAAAGCGAAGCGAGTCAGAATCCAATCTCGACACCGCAAGAAGCGGAGCAAGTCAAGTCGACCCCTGACACTGCAAGAAGCAGAGCAAGTCAAATCAAGAACCGACCGTCCACGTCGCAAAAAGGGCAGCATCGACCTTCCAAGTCGCTAAAAGGGCAACATCGACCGTCCAAGTCGCTAAAAGGGCAGCATCGACCGCCCACGTCGCTAAAATGGCAGCACCGACCATCCAAGTCGCAAAAAGGGCCGAACCGGCCGTCCAAGTCGCAAAAAGGGCAGCATCGACCGTCCACGTCGCTAAAATGGCAGCACCGACCGTCCACGTCGCTAAAATGGCAGCACCGACCATCCACGTCGCTAAAAGGGCAGCACCGACCGTCCAAGTCGCTAAAAGGGCAGCATCGACCGTCCACGTCGCTAAAATGGCAGCACCGACCGTCCACGTCGCTAAAATGGCAGCACCGACCGTCCACGTCGCTAAAAGGGCAGCATCGACCGTCCAAGTCGCTAAAATGGCAGCACCGACCGTCCAAGTCGCAAAAATGGCAGCATCGACCGTCCACGTCGCTAAAAGGGCAGCAACGACCGTCCAAGTCGCAAAAAGGGTAGCACCGACCGTCCACGTCGTAAAAAGGGCAGCACAGGATTCCTACAAAGCGGGAACCAGATCACTCCGGGCCAGGGAAACGTCTATCACGGACACTCCGTCTCAGAGACATGTCAAGCAACAACCGTCCATGTCGTAAAAAGGGCAGTGCCAGCTTCCCAAAAGGTGGGAACCAAATCAAGCCGCCTCCACGTGAAAGAAGATCCATCAATTTCATGCACACGACCCACATATGTGGTGTGCATTTATTGATGGGGGGCAATTTGTTGGGGTAAAAATTTACACCCCGGTTGACACAGTCAAAATCCAAGTCAACCCCAAGCCAAATGGGCCCAAGCCCAGACCCAGTGGGGCCCATGCCCGGGTCGAGCCCGAACATGAAGCGGCCGGCCTCCCCCACGCCAAGATAAAATTTTTGTAATAAATAATTTTGTTGTATTTCTTTTATTTTATTTTTGGACAAATGTAAGGAAAAATAGGCATAAAGCCAAATTTTTGTAAAGCCCATGGCTTATGTGCAAAAAGAAATGGCACATGAGCCATGGGATAGGCAAGATGCCATTTTGTGAAGCCCAAGGGGCTATGTGTAAAGTGTATGGCCTATAAAGGCAAAGATAATGGAAATATCTCAACAACTTTTTCTCTCTCCCAAAAAGCCTCAGAGCTGAGCTCTTTCTTCCATCTTCAAGGTTCCAAAACCTTCTTCTTTCTCTTGAATTAAATCAAGAGTTTTACTCTTCCTTTTTCAAAACAAATTAGTTTTTCACCACAAAACCCACAAAGGGGAACTTGGATCTATCATTAGATCTGAAAAAGAAGAGATTTTGAGATTTCACATCTCTTGATCTTCAAGATCCAGCAAGCAACAGGAGGAAGAAGAACATCGTTCACTAAACCCAAAAAAAACACACACTCAGGAGTCCAACTCCTCTCTGTTTTCTCTTCTGAGAAATTTGTTTTAGCAGCGCGCAGCGCAAGTGCGCAAAGCGCCCGCATGCCGACACGTGGCGCGCGCGCTTGCGCACCTGCGCGCTTGCGCACGTGCGCAAAGCGCCCGCGTGCCGACACGTGGCGCGCGCGCGCTTGCGCACCTGCGTGCTTGAGCAAGTGCGCAAAGCGCCCGCGTGCCGACACGTGGCGCGCGCCCGCGCTTGCGCACCTGCGCGCTTGCGCAAGTGCGCAAAGCGCCCGCGTGCCGACACGTGGTGCGCGCGCTTGCGCACCTGTGCGCTTGCGCAAGTACGCAAAGCGCCCGCGTGCCGACACGTGGCGCGCTTGCGCACCTGCGCGCAGCGCTCATGCGCAAAGCGCCCGCGTGCCGACACGTGGCGCGCTTGCGCCTGAGCGCACAACACCTAAGCGCACAGCGCCCAAGGTGCTGCCCCACGCATCCTTTGGATGCCCTTTTCCCCTTTATTTTTATATACATGTATATATATACACATGTATACAAATGTACACATACACATACTCCGCTACACTCTCCCCCTCAAAAAAAATTTCGGGCCGGGGTGCTGCCCCGAACCCCGCAAGGGGGCTGCTAGCCCCCTTGAACCCCAGCCCGCTATCCGGGTAGCGGGACCCCCGTAAAAAACTCTGCGTGGCTCCCGATATATCCAAAACCCCCCTTTTCAAAACAGAAGACACGTACACTGCACATTGAGTTCGCATGCCCTGTTTAACCCGTTAATCGGAGGTTCCCTCGCCTCAAAGGCGAGGGGTAATTAACGGCAGCTTAGTCCGCGGCTGCCGGAGATTCGGATCCCCACAATCATTAAACCCCCGCCTACCCTAGGCAGGGGGAATCTGTAGTACGCCTGACAAGCGTGCGCGTATTCCCATCTCAATGGGGTGACGAAAAACACCCTACACTTTCGATGATATGAGCAGTAGCTAGGATATATTTCTGCTTCACCAGGAGTGTTCCTTTCAGAGGGTGGTAGCTTCATTCCCATTGATATGGCCTTAGCAAACCTTTTTCTCGTCTTGAATTTGTTTTTATCCGCAACAGATGTCTTTTGATTTAGCGGAAGTGTCTTGACTTTTTCGTCCAATCGCCGGCTTTTGGCTCTTTCAAATATGGCCGTCTCGCGCTCCCGATCAGCTTTAGTTTTCAGGAGAGCTTCGTTGAGGAATGTGTCGATCACTTCATCTGACGGCCCCAGAAGTTCTGGTTCAGGGTCTGCCCCCAGTTTCTCTATGCAAGAAGCCTTTTCATCGTCTGTAAATGAGTGAGAGATCACATGACAACTTGCTACGTAATCCTCAGATTCATCCGATGAGCCTTCTCCTTCATCTTCGTCCTTAAGGACGTGGCTGAGGAACTCTTGGAGCGTGATGGGAGTCCGCGCCTTCTGATTGTACTTTTCCAGCGCGTCGATCTGTTTTTGCAGGTCCGTGCGCTTGTCACCAGGCTTCACGGGCCTTTTGGATCTCTTCTTCTTCTTCTTTGAATATTTTAACGGTTGAGTGTGATTGCTCGGGCCATTACCACCAATCTTTGGAGTTGGGCGCGGCTTCAGCATCCCTTCGATGATCTGGGGTTCCAGCGGGTTCTTCCACCTGATCGCCGGGCATGTATGAAGATCATTCAGCATTCTTTTGGTTTTGTCTGACATCACGACCTCCCATGGGGCTTCTTTAACAAAAGAGCATGTTGCCCCCGATGTGTCCGTCTTCTTAGGAGTGTGCGGTTGTGGTGGGTTTACTTTCCACTTCTCAGACAGCGCAAACTTGCCTTGTAGGTACCGATCTTCGATCCATCCCTTAAAGACGAAGCAATCCTCGATCGAGTGACTTACCGTTTGGTGGTAAGGGCAGTAATTGGGATTATTCACTTCGCTGGGTTGCGGCGGTCGTCTGGGATTCGGCAAACTGATAAGCCTGTTGCGCATAGCCAGCTTGAACAGCCTCTTCGTCTTGTCCCGTGGGAATGAGTAAGGACGCTTCATTTTCTCATTGTAATAGCGTCGTCTATCTTCCAGTTGATCCGCTAATTTTGGGGCACTGGGCTGCTGTTGAGTGTTCGCGACGAAGGTCGCCTTCCCTTTACCCTTGTCGTTTCGAGGTTCCGGCTTCGGGGGAGACGGTCTGTGACCCATTTGATCCATCTGAGCCAGCTTATCGATTAAAGCCTGGAACGTGGTCAGTTTAAAGAACATCATGAACTGTGAAATAGTTGCATGAGGGTCTAGGGTGCTGACGAACGTGCCCACCGCCGGTACTTCTTCGATGCGCTGTTCGCACTTCGACCACAAGTTCCGCCATCGGATTGCATATTGAACCCAAGTTTCGCCCGGCTTGACTCTTGCATTGATCAAAGCTGTTATTCGGGTGCGTTCGCTGGCGCTCGTGAATCGCTGAGTGAATAGCAATTCCATCTCTGCAAAAGTTTTGACAGAGTCGTTTGGAAGCTCGGAGTACCACTCAAACGCCGTCTCTGATAAGCTGCCGACGAATTGGCGAAGCAAGAGCTTATCATTGCCGCTGGTGTTGCCACAAAGAGCCCTGAACTGGGCAACATGCTGATGGGGATTGCCTGTCCCCTTGTAGACATGGAATTTCGGGATCGTGTAGCCCGGCGGGTATTTTATCTGATCATACCAGCTCGGATATGGTCACCCCGTTTTGATGACTTGACCAGCCGCTTCATTTTCCTGGTGAAATCGTATTTGTTGAGCAATATAATCATCCAGGGCGGCCTTAGAGATTGTTCCCTCTTTGGCTGTTGAAATAGCCGGAGGTGGATTTGACGTTTCTCCTCTGTCGTCTTCGAGGACAATCGGAGAATCTTCGGCTGGAGGATCCGGCTGTATCATCATCCCGACCATGTCCTGGAACAAAAGAGCCATCTGCTTTATATTGGCCGCTTGTTCTGCAGCCTCCTTGTCCTTTTTTTCAAGCATTCTACGAAGTAATTCAGTATCGGTCTCGTGTTCGCGCCGTTGTTCCGATGACACCTCCGGGCTTTCTTTTGGTCCGGTGAGAGCAGCCATCGCAGTCTGCATCTCTTGGAGCTTCTGCTGCTGTTGTTCCTGGGCTCTTGTGATGGATTGGGTGAGTGGTCGGTGGCCCGTCGAAGCGCGGCTATCTTCCTTCCCAGATGCCATGTAAACGATATGGACCACCATGCCTCCAGACTTGGGGCGTTTGGGCTCGGTGTTTTTGCGGTTTGCCACGTTTAGAGGGGCTTTCTCTGGCTTCCTTTTCTGAGTGGTTGAAGTTGAGGGGGCCGTCGAGATGGGCACCCAGATAGCTTTTCGTGGCTTAGCAGGATGGCTTACTTCCCGTTGGACCTTCAGCTTCTTGTGCTCGTGGCAGAAATTTGGATCGATCACTGAGTCTCGGACCTGCCGCCGGACTTTATAGATCTTGAAGGACAGCCGTTGAGGGGATTGGGGCTGTTCTGGCTTTGTTTCCACAACACTCTCCACCGGAGGAGGAGATCTTTTCAGTACAGCGGTAGGAGAATTCCTACGCACCTTATTTAACAGCTCAAAGCTGTTCCCGGTCGGAACAGCAGCATTAATTTCCGCCGTTGGGGCTGGTGGAGTTAGCCCAGAAGGGGAGTTGCCTCCTGACTTCCTCACTCGGCGCCAGTGGCGACGTCGAGCGTGCCGCGCTGATTGAATTGGCTCGGTGACGGGGATGGCCTTGTCTTGCCCCCTGTTCAGGTGAGGGGCTGTCGCCGGTGTCAGCCTATTAAAGACTGATGTCCTTTGAGTGTTAGGAGCGGGAGTGGGGGTTGGGACGGTCAGTCTTGTAAAGACCGACCCCTTGGCAGGAGAAGCCGTCTTGACGACTTAAGGAGCATGTTTGGTTACTCTCTTCGGAATAACCTTCTCTCGAATTGCAAGCTCCACTGTGGGCCCGCAGGAATTCTGGCCCAGTCTGGAGAAGACCGAGGCACTGGTGTTGGGCGACCCGTTGAGAGGGGCCGCAGCAGCTGTAAGTCGATCGAAGACCGACCTCTTGGGAGCTTCTGGTACGGGTACGGGAGCAGTAAAGCTTATTGGCTGGAGCATGGTCCCGAAAAACAATCTAGTAGTAGCCTGGGTGAGCTGTTCTACCGGCATCATGAACAGTGATGCCGCTTGAGGTCCATAGGCTACATCTCCAGGTGAGGCGGAGCGTGGGTTGCAGCTGCAGTTGGAGCACTTCGAGCAGGTGAATGCCATTGCTGTTTGCTTTCTGCGCCAAGCAAGAGACCAAATCTTAGAACTTGAAACCCAAGGGCAACCATTAACAAACCGCGATTCGTTCGCGAATACGACACATGAAGTATGGAGTGGAAAGAGGAAAAGGTCCCACTGGGTGTGCCAGAATCTGTTCCCCTCCGAAAGACGGCGCGACATGGACGTCTAGCCTGAGATTCGGGGCAGATGCTAATAGGTGCAATCCGTCCACCTCTCCGAGGATGCCAAGTTGATTTATGGCACCGTGTTTCGAAGGTTTAAACGGATGCGTCCGATGTAGCAGACTTCGTCGGATTCCCCCTCGTTTGAGGGGTTTTTGATTGTGGGGACGCTCTTTCCTACAGGCACAAACCCTTGCAGTTAATTACGCTACCGCGCCGCGGTAACAACTTTCTCCTTCTCCATATGGTCACTTCGTGTCGTGTGTGTTCGTTTTGTGTTCGGTTGGCCGTGGATTGTATACGGAGACTAATTTGTATCGTCGCCCGTAGGACGTGGACTAGTCCAAATCTGTATCTTTCTTAGATTTGGGTTTAGGGTGTGTGTTTAAGGATACGTTAGCCTTATTTGAGACTAAGATCGACTTAAACGTTCGTTAAGGACACGTTAGTCTAATTTTAGACTAAGATCGACTTACGGGATCGTTTAGATCCGATAAGAGAGCAATTGTGGGCTCTATGGTTTAGTTTATTGACATTGCGGTCGATAGGTAGTTTAAGGACATTGCGGTCCAATGTTAGTTTTAAGACGTTGCGGTCAAGGTTAAGGACATCATAGTCCGTGAGCTTAAGGACCTCACAGTCCGATATTAGTTTTAAGACATCACGGTCGAGATTAAGGACATCATAGTCCATGAGCTTAAGGACCTCACAGTCCGGTATTAGTTTTAAGACATCACGGTCGAGGTTAAGGACATCATAGTCCGTGAGTTTAAGGACCTCACAGTCCGATGTTAGTTTTAAGACATTACGGTCAAGGTTAAGGACATCATAGTCCGGTATTAGTTTTAAGACATCACGGTCGAGGTTAAGGACATCATAGTCCATGAGTTTAAGGACCCCACAGTCCGTAGCAGTGTGTGGTTTTTGGGACCCGTCACCTCTCTGACGACGTTGAGGGATTACAACGACGGATGCCAGAGGAGTAAATAGATGTACCCTCGAACCGGGTGTAAATTGATTGGGAGAGCAATTGTTCTCAGTTCAATTTATATTGAGAACTTATGGCCAGAATTGGGCTATGTCCAGTTGAAGATGTTCAACATTTTATTTATATTTGGCCTGTTAGGCTTTTACTTGGGCTCTGCCCTTTATAATGCATAGCATTGGGCTCTGTAATTAAATGCATAGCATTTATATTTGGCCTTTTAGGCCTTTACTTGGGCTCTGCCCTTTTTAAATAATGCACAACATTTAAATTGGTATGATAGACTTTACTTGGGCTCTGCCCCTTTTTTTTTAATAATGCATAGCATTTTAGTTGTCTGACAGTGCGCCACGTGGCTTGTCAGGCGCTTTGCGCCAATTAAAGAGCGCAATGCGTTAGCGCATGTAGAGGTGACACGTGTCGCGCTCTGCCAAGCGCAAGTCTGTTAGCGCAGTGCGCTGCGCCAGTACGCTGCGCTAGTACACTGCTGACACGTGGCGCGCTCTGGTGCTATGCGCCAATCCAAGAGCGCAGTGCGCTGTTTTTAGGAGCGCAGTGCGCAGACTGTTCTGTGTCTGACACGTGACGCTCTCTGGTGCAGTGCGCCAATCCAAAGAGCGCAAAGGCGCATTTCAAAAATGCAAGTCACTGTCCAATAGCGCAGAGCGCATCTTGATCCAATTCAGATCAAAGAAATAAGTTTTTCTTGTTCAAAAGAGGTTCTACCTCAAGATCCAAGAACCAATGGTTCATCAAAAGGCTGTGCCTTTATATAGATCAAAAGACCAAGGGATGAAGTAAATTATTTCTTTCATCTTTTATGATTGGATCTTTTTCGATCTTTTTATTTTTTATATTGAAAATCTTAATCTTGTTCTTAGATCTTTGATCTTTTTAGAAGAAATTCTTCTTTTTTAATGAGATGGTTTCATCTCTGTTCTTCAAGAATCAAATTCTTTACCTTGAAGAAGATGATCTTCTTTCTTCAAAGGGTTGCCTTTCAAATTTCTCAGAGAGTTCTCTCTTTTCTGTAGATCTATCTGTGAGACTTGGAGTGTAGGGGTCTTTATATAGGGCCAATTGGTTTGTTAGGTTAGTTACAGAGATCTTTCTCTGATTGATCTGGGGATATTACCCCACCGTTGGATCTTTGATCCTAAGGTCTCTGTTTTACAGAAGACAATCTTCTTATTTTAATGAGATTGGAAAGATGTTTCTAGAATTTTAATTCTGATTAATTAATAATTTATTATTTAAATTTCAGTGCTGGCGCAATTGGCGCTAGCGCACCTGCGCCTGACACGTGTCGCGCAGCGCAGCGCAGAGCGCAGAGTGCTTGACACGTGTCGCGCAGCGCAGAGCACAGCGCAACTGCGCTAGCGCGCCTGTGTTTGACACGTGGCGCGCAGCGCAGAGCGCAAGTTATCTGAAGCGTTGCTTCCTTTAAAATTTGAATATTAAAACAGAGCCTTGCACTGATTGGGGGTGCGCTGCCTTGCACGCAGCGCTCCTTGCGCTGGCGTGTCTGCTTTTGACACGTGGCGCGCTCCGCGCAGCGTAAGGAATCTGAAGTGTTGCTTCAATTTTTGAATTTTGAAATTCAAACAGAGCTTTGCCAGACGAAGCGTATAACGTGAGGGGATGTGGAAGCGAGCCCGATCATTGACAAGCTCGTCCTCACGCCTCACCCAATAAGAGGCGCCGGGGGCAGCGTCTACCTCCTCCTCCCTGGGGGCTGCCCCTGCCACACGATCCCGGGAAGTGGATCCGATCCCTGCTCCCCGGGAAGACTTAGGCTCAACTAAAAGGTCCCTAGAACCTACTCCTAAGACATCTACAGATTCTACGAAAAAAGACATCTAACCTGGAGAAGAGGGATCCTCGGGAAACGAAAGCAGAAGAAAGAAGACGAGCGCCGAGCAACAGGACTTATAGCAATGAAATATGAAGGAGGAGGGGCCCTGGAGTGGGTCCCACCCTTATTTATCACTGCAATCGCCCTCATCCAAGGGCGCCCTTCATCTCCCGCGAAAAAGCCTCCTCGCGTCCATCGGCTCCGATCGCTCCACTTGTCGTTCCAACACTAGGCCGCACCCCATCAGACGCCGCAGGTCTGCACACGTCGCGTCGGCTAACCGACGCTTGACACGTGGACTGTCGCTCCAATGACATGATGCACAAACCGGCGCACCTTCCTTAAATGCAGAGATCTTGCTCTGATTCGCTGGCAGAAAAGACAACTGACAGCCCTGGAACGCGTCCCGACGAAACCTTAGGAGGGAGCTCACCCCGACCGGCCCGGCAGTCCACTCTTGACCCGACCCGCCAGCTGGTCGGGACAAGAGTGGGGGGCTAATGATGATGCTCTATATTGGCGATCTCCCAGATTAGGACACGTGGCAGATGACGTGTCTCAGAACTCAGAAGAAAGGGCATACAGAGGCCGACCGGGCTACCTCTGTACCCGACCTGCAAGCACAAGCTAGCTCTCCGCAGAGCCCTCTGCAAATTGGCTTCCTCGGACTCCCAGATCGCCTCGAGCTGCCACAGGACCAAGATGCCTCGGCCCTCCTGCTCGTCCCCGAGCTCTCCCCCCGAGGCCATCTTCCTCGGTCGCTCCGACCGACCAACTCCACCACTCACAAGCGTAATCGTCGCTCCGCAAATCTCGCCATGCGCGGATTCTCCGCCGGCAACATCCCGCGTTCCACGCCATCACGATCCCCATTAACAGGCGATCCGCTTATTACGCAGGCGTGACGTCGGGGGCGTAACTGCCGGCGAGATTCTCGCGCCTGCTACTGCGTGCTGCTGCCACTATATAAACCCCCATCACAGAGGGGTCAAGTAAGCTTTTTTCACCCCACTTAGCCGTTACTCTGCTCGGATCTCGTGCTAACTTGATCGTCGGAGAGTCCTCGGTGGTACCAAACCATCCCGGGACTTCCTTGCAGGTACTCGGCACAAACTCCTCAAACCACCAATCTCCTCAAAACTCATTAAGACCCACACGCAATAGGAGATCACCTCCAAAATCCACCGGGAGATCGACGGAAGACAACATCTGACGGAGATCCGAAAAGGATCTCCATCACCCATCATGTCTTGGAATAAAAGATCCATCTGCTTGATGTTAGCAGGTTGCTCTGCAGCTTCCTTATCTTTTCTTTCCAGCACCCGTCGCAAGAACTCTGTATCGATCTCTTGCTCTTGGCGCTGTTCAGCCTCTTTGTCCGGACTTTCTTTTTGTCTGGTAAGTGCCGTCATTTTGTTCAGCACTTCTTGGAGCCTTTGTTATTACTCCTGAGCCTTCGTCAACGATCGAATTTGCGGTCGGTGACTCAGCTAGGTGCGTATTTCTTCTTTTCCTGAGGCCATGTAGAACATATGTATTGTTATGCCTGCCTCCGGATTTGGGGCATTTAGATCTTTCGCCATTGGATTTTGCCGTTGGCCGTGGAATTTTCTCTGGCCTCGTTCTTTTATGAGAAGTCGGAGCTGAAGGGACCAATGTGACATGCACCTGTTTAGGAACGGCCCCGTTGTATGGTGGAGAAGCGGTCTTTTTCTTGTCGGCCATTAGATCTTTTAGATCGATGAGAGTAATTCTTGTTAAGCACAGAGTCTTAGACTTTTCGCCAGACCCTATATATTTGTGAAGAGAGACGTGGCGAGACTGCTCTGGTTGTCGCTGCACAGAGACTTCTACTGGTAGAGATGATTTCTTCAGCACCGCTGTCGGAGAGTTCTTGCGGACTCTCCTGAGCGGATCAAAACTGTTTCTGGTTGGAACAACATCGTTGATATCCACCATAGGAGCTGGTGAGATGAGCCCAGAGGGAGAGTTGCCCCCAGCTTCTCTCACTCGGCGTCAGTGGCGATGTCGAGCATGCCTTGGAGTGGGAATTGTCTTAGTTTTGGAGGCGTCTTCGTCATTCCCCTGTGTTGTTTAGGAGTTTCGGTTGGTGATCGACATCCTTGTTGGAGTTGGAGCGGGGTTGGCCAATCTTAGTTTGCACTATTATATTTTTGAATATACTTTTTATACAATTGTGAAGAATAACCTTCGGACCTCAATACAAACCAATGGTGAAGATATGTTATCCACAAGTGACCTAATTCTGGTTATGTATATTAGTCTCACTAAAATTTTAATCTCACCGAAATTTTCGTTTAATGAAACGTGAGTGAGGATGTTACCTTCGTTCTGGTGAAATAGTGATCTAATTCAACAAAATGGATTACAATCAATTAGAGAGGAAAGGATTTATCTCCAAACTTTGACGTAGCTAATAAGCTTGGACTTTTGACTCAAATTTTTAGCATATACTCCATATGAGTAATAATGGACTCCACCAACCCCACTTTAATAGATTATATGCATGCTTCATTTGAAAAAAAGGAACATATACATAATATAACATAAAGGTGGGTGTTCAATTAATTTTAATCCATTTGTTTGACCCTTTAGTCTCTGAGTTTTTCTTTACCAAAACTCGGTACGTTTATTGAAAAAAGTTAAATGCATGCATGCTTCTTTTTGTCGTCCCACATGAGCTCATTCATGTATCTTAATAATTGCCTTGGAATAAAGGAGATTAGGCCGAAACGGTCTACTAAAATATCTAAATGGGGTGGTGGTATGGTTATCTCGAAATGTAGAATAGATTCAGTGATTTTTCTTATTTTTTAAATTTCTTTTGCGGGAAAAAAGAGAGAAACAATCTATTGAAGACATAAGCTGCATTTTTGGAATTTGCATTTTATGAGTTAAGAAGTGATAAGGTTTACTTAATTTCTTTTTAATCATGGATAAAATACAGGAACCCTTTTGCTTTTTCTCGAGAAAATAGAAAACTCGCATCAACTTAAAAAGCATGCCCCAAAATTTTAACACCATTATGTTGCTTGATCTATATTTTTCCAAAATGCTCTTCAACACTTTTCCTCATATTTATTTCTTTTCTTTCTTTCCTAAAATTTTTCTCCGAATTTCTTTTCCCTTTTGTATTCTTCAAATTCTTCAATTTACGTATCATCTATCATCTCTCCTCTTTTTCCCTCTAAGTTGTTCCCTAGGATTGGTAATCAGCCTCCCCATGAATGAGCATAGATTATCAAAAGTAAGAATTTGAGAAAGAAAAAGAAGAAAGGAGAATGGTAGGATTACCTAAATTAGAACTAAGAGAGACCTTTTCGGGACATCAATTATCATGGATGGAAAATATTCATACCGCAGTCAGAGATCACATTCTTCTCCCACTGCTTGCGATAGGGTTTATAAGATAAAATGCGGGTTTATAAGATAAAATGCAGGTTTTTCAAGTTAAGAAAAGTTTCTTGCTTATTTGGGAGAGGGTTTTCTTCGCTTAAGGCTTTAATTAACGGTGCACCGTTTTTCTTTTTTTGACCAAGTGGATCATGATATATTTACTTTCTTTTAAATATGATTTTGCAATTTTTTTTAAAAAAATTGTTCAACCTTTACACCATTCTAATGCCAGTAAAGCATCTATAAAAGCCATTTGAAAACTGACTTATAATAATAATAAAGAAATTAGTTATTAGAATTCCTAACTAGTCTACCTTTAATAAGTAAAGAATCTTAATGATCCACCTTAATCAATCCTTCATAAAACAAAATGAGGGACATTCTCAAGAATTATAGCCTTAATGTCCAAACCCAATGGTAGGATCATTTTTTATTTCATTTTGCAAATTGCCACCGATATTATTATCTTATTATTCCCAATCAAATCATTAATTAATTATATCATAAAATCTTTTTAGTTTCAACCAATTTCACAATAATTGAATAGGTTGGGCAGGACACCCTTATATAACTACTTTAGCATCCATCATAAGTTATTTTAATCTTTTTTTTTATATATTTATTAATTTAATGCTTATTTTGGACGTTTGTCAATGGAAAGGTAGATACTTTCCATTTTCTCGGGCTATTTTTCCTCCATTTGAGATGTGGATACACCTTTCCTCCATTTTCTCGGTCTTTTGAAGTACTTTTTAACTCAATTATTAAGATACATAAAATACAAACTCCAAACATGTAGCTCATGTCATCAATAGATTGTCTCTTTTTTTAACCTCTAAAAGAATTTTAAAGAATAAGAAAAATCATTTAATCTATTTCACATTTCAAGATATCCATGCCATCACCTCATTAAGATATTTTAGTAGACTGTTATAGATTGAAATTTTGAATAACATATGCCCTTCCCTGTTTAGTCATCAATATTTACGTATCCCTTCTTATTATTTTCAGAGACATCTGTAAAACTTTATTCAGTGTTGGTGTTGTGATCGTAAGATCACATAGAATTGAATATTATCATACATGCATGTAAATATGACGTGCAAAAAAAAAAAAACTAGAACTCCTGTCTCGTCCTAATCTCCTTTGATCCAAGGCTATTATTAAGATACACGAATGAGCTCATGTGGGACAAAAAGAAGCATGCATGCATTTAATTTTTTTTTTTTATAAACGTACTGAGTTTTGATAAAGAAAAACTCAAAAGACCAAACGATCGAACAAATGAATTAAAATTATTTGAACACCCTCCTTTATATTATATTATGTATATGTTCCTTTTTCAAATGAAGCATGCTTGTAATCTATTAAAGCGGGGTTGGTGGAGTCCATTATTACTCTCTGTACACACACAACACACACAGAAAGAGATTAATGGAGGAAAGGGATCGTAAGAGGCTTTAGGTGGCGGTAAAATGTACGCCTTCCATCATTTTATTCGACGATCGACACCTTCCAACTTGATATCTATTCTCTAATTTGTTGATACACCAAATTTCATATGATTACAAAACCATTTCACCGTTAATTTAGTGGGCACAAAATTAACGGTTTATCGACAATAAAACTTTTTACATTGCTAAATCAACGGTGAAATTGTGTTCTAATCATATGAAATTTGATGTATCGATAAATTAGTTGATGTATATCAAATTGGAAGATGCCGATCGTCGAATAAAATGATAAAGGACATACATTTTGCTGTCACCTAACGTAAAAAGCCTCTTAGGACCTTTATCCTCCATTATTCTCGTATGCACACACCAAAAAAATTTGAGTCGAAAGTCCAAGCTTATTAGCTAGGTCAAAGTTTGGGTATCTATCTATCTATATATATATATATATATATATATATATATACTCTCTAAAAATTTGAGTCAAAAGTCCAAGCTTATTAGCTACGTCAAAGTTTGGGGGATAAATCCTTTCCTCTCTAGTTGATTGTAATCCATTTTGTTGAATTAGATCACTATTTCACCTAAACGAAGAAAACATCCTCACTCACATCTCATTAAAAGAAAATTTTACTTTACTGAGACTAACATACATGAGTATAATTAGGTCACTTATGGATAACATATCTTCATCATTGGTTTGTACTGACGTCCAAAGGATATTCTTCACAATTGCATAAAAAGTATACTCAAAACATAATAGTGCAAACTAAGATAGCTATATGATTTTGGTGTTACGGCATATGACCCTAACTTCATAATTCTGGTATCATGTCATGAAGTTTATCGTAATAATTTGCGAGTGTCACTGTAGTATAATGGTATAACTTATTGTCGAGTACGCTCATTTGTTTAAATTCTGCTTACATTAGATAGCGATCTATCATTCCCTAAAATAAAAAAGGAAAAAAGAAAGATCGTTTAACATTATTTCAAAGCCAATTTTCAAGCCGGATGTTTAAGCATGTATATTGTTATACCATTGAGGTGAGGTAAGTTACGGTTGAACATAACAAATGATAATAATAATATGTGATACCATAAAGTGTTTAATGCTTGCATTTGGCATTTGGCATTTGCATTGACCAAGTCATACCTAACATTTATAAGACCAAGTCTCTTTTTGTCATTTTTTGCATGTATTATCTTTTAAATATAGATACCATGCATCGGGCAAAAGCTCATTAAGTTTTGTAACTAATTTTTTTCAAGCATTTTTTTGGCACTAGCCCATTTTTCTGCGGATTGGAAAATCTGTAGGGACAATTTTAGTTTGCCCCAACAGTTCCTACCGTAGGGACAAACAGAGTTCCCGCGGTTTCCACCATAAGGAGGGTATTTATGCTTAAAAAAGTATAAAATTTTCACAATAGTGATTGTCCCGCAAAAACAAACCCTTACTGTCAGCACCATAAGGGCAAAATCAGTGTATTTAAAAAAAATAAAGTCAGTGGATGATTTCAGATAATTCATTCCCCTTTTCACACGCCCCAGTCGATTTCCCCCTAATTTTTTTGCCTTTTCGGCACACCGGCGCTCCTCCTCGTCGCCACCTCCGGCGCTTCTCCTCGTCGCCGATTGAGCCACCGCCGCCTCCTCCTTCCCAGCCTCCTTCTCAAGCCTTCCTCCTTCTTGTCGAGCCCTCCTCCTCCCCGCCAGCATCATCCACCGCGTCCAAACGTCGCCGCCGCCGCCATGATCCTCCACCGCGTCTCCATCGCCGCAACCACCCTCCACCGCATCTAAGATTCCAAGAATCGATCGCCACCGCCGCCATCGTCATCTCTCGTCGTCAGCGCCGCCACCATCACCATTGCCGATTCAGGTAAAATTTTCAAATATTTTTCAAAATTGTTAATTTTTGGCTTTTAATTTTGGGGATGGATCGATGGAGGGCGGTGTTGAGGACGGGAGAGGGGGAGTTGATGAGACGAGAGAAGCGGTAGGGGCTGGGAAGTTGAGGATGAGGGACGGGAGGCGATGAGGAGAGGGTGGGTTATTTCGTCGGTGGTGGGCAGTAGGGAGAGGGGAGGCGGTGCGGAAGGCAAGGAAGTCAAGGGTTTTGGAATTGTTGTTGTTTGTTGTCGTCGTCGACGTCGTCGTTTGGGAAGGCCCCGGAAAATCGACGGTTGAGTGTGTGGGTATGCTTGTGTGTCTGTGTGTATGCGTGCGAGCGTGTATGTGTGTATGCGTGTGTGTATGTGAGAGAGAGATGATAATGATGATCTCACGGATCAAACACGACCAAATCTTAATTCATCATCATTATCCTCTACATTGAAATCTTGTCAAATCACACCTTAACCCCAATCCTAAATATTCATCTCTGTTTCATTCTTTTATTTTTCCGGGTTTATGGGTGAGTGGTGGTGTTATTTGCAAATTCGTTGAAAAACCCTATGAATTGTTTAAAGCCTTGCTAGTTTAAAACCCAAATTTAACGTCAAAACTAAATCTAAAACCTTAAACTTGATTAAGAAAACCCTTGACTTTAAAAAACTTTACTCTAAACAAAAAACTTCAAAACCGTGAAATTGAAACTTAAACGTAAAACCAATTCATGTTTAATCTTACACTAAATGTATATATGATACTCGATGATAATATGAAATTTTCATATTCTCATCGATAATCATATATGAAAATCAAAGTACGTCTTAGCTTCCATCTATCGGTTAATATACGTTCGATATTTGTCGTGACATAAAACTACACGTGCAGCGCCACCATAGAATTTGATCCTAAGGGGTTAGTGCTAGCGTCGACGTCTTTGTGGGGAGCACGTGAGGCGCCGCTTCAATAAAATTTAACAGAGCTTAGTTCTTTTTTATTATGTTTAAATATTAGGAGAACAGATACCCCCCACCGTTATTGTCACGTGGCTCACACTTGAGTGTAACGGTGTCACTTTTACCACCATAAGATCTCCTAGGAAGTTGAACCGTCCTCCCCACGTCCTATAAATTGGGCTTTTGGCCCTTGAGATAACTGCTGTCTCATCATCTTCTTCCTTGATTTTTTTCTTTCTTAAGAATTTAATTCTCATTTCAAAACTTAAATCTCTGTCTACAGAACTCCTTCTGATCAAAATTAAACTCCGCCAAAAATTTTGGTAAGGATTATGAACATAACTTAGCTCTTAAAAGACTTTTTATTTTGTTTTGGATTTTTAATCCATTAACAGAGTTTTGCTCTTTTCTTGAACCGATCTCTTAGAAACCTTTAAAATCTTCTTTTTTGAGTAGACCGGGGGTCTTGAATCGAAGGGCATCCTCGAGAATCCCTATCATTAATTCTAATCTTTGAAAGTCTTTGAAATTTAATTCCATTGTGTTTCCCATCTGTTTCCCATCATGGGGATTTCTGGGATTTAATCCTATTTTTAGAGGAATTTGATTCCATCTTATCTTGCAGAGCTTAGCTTTGAATTTTTTAGAACTTTTGGGAATTTTATCCCCTTCCTATTCTTGAGTATACCTCTTTACAGATTTAAATCTGTTGCTATTTTTAACAGAACCCACTTTTCGAGAATATTAGGAGTTTTTAACCCCACTGTTTAATGAGACTATTCATTTAATGAGAATCCTTTTGGATTCTCACAATGGGTTCGTGTCTCATCATTGATGAACCATCATCTTGATTTTATGGGGCCCATTGATTTTCCTTTAGACTGTAGTGATTTTAGTATTTTAATCGCTAACTCTTCACTAGTTTTTCTTTTCAGGAACCATGGCTGGTCGTCTGTAAAATCTTGAAGAGATTATCTCTTATGAGGAGATTCACATCCAAGGCCGTTGTCAAGGCCAGGAGTTTACTGACACCCAATGCGACGCGGTAACGCATTGCTTCGATAATTACAACGGTCGATTGCTTCCCCGTCGTTCTGCCCTTTTGAAGATCATCATTTGGTCGATCTGGGAAGCTATACCTGGACGCCTTGAGGTTATGCCGCTTCAAGCGCTCGATGATGCCGAGGATAAGGTACATTCGGTGTACTTGATGGGGTTGATCTCAAAGAAATAGAGAGATAATCTCGTCGCCATCTTGCACCGTGTCTTTCAGCAAAAAGCAATAGTATCAGCATATCAGAGGGTGGAGAACATCAGTGGTGACCCTGACTCTTGCATCCGATAGAAAATGCACAAAAAGATGGTTAATGAGGCTGAACGTGCATTGCTCAAACTTACTTTTGAGTTTGAGAATCCATATCCAGCGTTCAGTGTCTTGCCATTATAGACATTTTGATGATATTTTTTTTTTGCATCATCATCATCCTCGTTACTGATGTATAAATTTCTTTTGAAGTATGAATGACAAAATCCCCCTCCCATTTTTTATGCGAACGCTCATATGTGCTTCACGTGAGGTGTTTTTATATAAAAGAACTAGCTCCGGCACTCACGTGTCATGCACGTGAGGCGATGCTATAGGACTTAACCCTAAAAAAACTAACGCCGACGCTCACGTGTCATGCACTTGAGGCGCTTCTATAGGACTTAACCCTAAAAGAAAACTAGCGCCGGCGCTTACCCGTCATGCACGTGAGGCGCTGCTACGGGATATGAAGGAATTGTTTCGCCTTCTTGCTCTGCTTTTCAAGAGTCAACTCTTTCTTTTCTCAAGCCCATTTTGTCAGGACTTGGAAATAGTTCCACCATGCACTACATTTTCTGTGTCTAGACTTAAATGCTTCTCTTTATAATCTGAAGCAATGTTTTCCTTCTTCTTCACAAGGAGAGAACCATTTTTAACAGACCAAGTGTCATGGCTTGCAATCGTCCACATGCTTGTTGGAAACTATGGGAGGCGCCTATCGAGAGAATTGTTTCTCGTTTTGCTGCACGCTTGGTGAATCCCATTCTTACGGATGACCAATGCGACACGGTGATGTACGAGATCCTGACTCGTAGAGGGTCTCCTCTTCCTATCGGCTCCATTTGGTTTCGGATGATCTTCCTGTCCGTGCCTGCTGACATTCCCCCTCATCCAGCGGAGATGACTCCGGCGATACTCGACGCAGCGGAGGACAAGATCGAGTGCTTTCATGAGGCAGATTTGATTACCCAGCCTCTGAGGGATTGCTCTGTTCAGTTGCTAATCCAGATACGGGCTCAGCGGGCCATCATGTCTGCCTTCGCTGATGGACAACTCATCGCGAAGATCGCTGCTTCGACATGGTGGAGAAGACTGAGAGGACTTTAGAAAAATTTACTCATAGTTTTGTAAACCCTTGTACATTTTATCCCGTGTTTGGTGATCTTTTTCCTGTGGAATAAAGTGTTTATTTAAATATGTTTTTTTATTGTTGACCACTGAATGTTTCACCCCCATCATATATCCATGTGGGCATCTTGCCTCTGCACATATACTTTGCACTTTAACCTTAGGAGTTTCTGCCGCGTATGAATGTCAATGATGCGCATATGTAGCGCACATACACGCACACATAAATGAGCATACTTTCAACGCTATTTCTCATTCAAACATGTATCTAGATATAGGTGAACACTGGACTGATATGAAAAATGCTTCTCCCTACTACCTTGCTCACGGAGGTATACCCATGAGTGAAGTAGGGTAAACTAATGCATAGCATATGGCTGGTTTCGGGTTGGCGTATTATATATAACTTTTAGAATTTCGACCTTTCTGTTTCTTGATGTCTTGATCTGGCGCGAAGTAGTTTATTCACTCGTTTCGGAGTTTGTAGTTTATTCACTCGTTTCGGAGTCTCTAGTTTATTTACTCGTTTCGGGAGTTTGAAGTTTATTCACTCGTTTCGGAGTCTCTAATTTATGTACTCATTTCGGAGTATTTTTAGTTTACCTCCCTGCGGTTTACAAGTAAATTTGTCCTAACGTTGTATGTAGATAACCTTCATTCTTTACGACAGGGGTCCGTTAGGTTTGTGGTACTAAGGTTTTAGTCCGTGATACCGTCGTGTTGGCTGATGTATTCCTCGATATGCAGTCTTTAAGTTGTTGTTCGAGTTGCCCCGCGACCGTCGTGTCTCTGATCTCTTCGGGGGCTGGACAAGACGTCTTCAAGTAATCTCCTTAGGTCATATTACCGTCGGAAGAGTAAGCGTTAGGAATTTGCTATGACGCTTTTTACTTGAGGTTAGGCTCAATTTGGAGCCCCAATGAGTTGTAACCGCACGCTTCTTGGGTGGGGTGATCTCCAATGGTTTTTTAGGCTTTATATGAGTTGCCGTCATGACCCGAAGTTGAAAATATGCCGTCACTTTGTTTTTTGATTTAACGATGTCGCGCCGATTCTTTACTGAAGTAGAGTAAACATCTGTAGGACCTCTATGCTGCGTGTATTGCAATTGAAGTCAGGAGCTAAGAATATGTCATTGCTCAAATTTCATTTGATAGCTGCGTTCGCATCCTTCTAAAATGAGGGGGAGTACCGGGATAGTCTCTAGGTTGTATATGTATCGTTGAGACTTGGAGCTAGAATTTTGCCGTTAATCCATTTTTGCTCTGACCCTTGGGTCTTTTGTTGACGTTGCATCTGCATTCTGCTGGAATGAGGAGAACGTTGAGATGATCTCTTGGCTTTAGATGTTGCCATTGAGACCTGAAGCTAGGATTTTGCCATCACTTCATTTTTATTTGATTGTTGTGTCTGTCCTTGCTGGAATGAGGAGGGAGGATACAGGGATAGTTTCTAAGTTGTATATGTACCGTCAAGACTTAGAACTAGGATTTCGCCATGGCTCTATTTTTGCTTTGACCCTTGGGTCTTTTGTTAACATTGCGTCTGCATCCTGCTGGTATGAGAAGGAGCGTCTGGATAGGCTCTAGATTGTAAATGAACAGGCAAGACTTGGAGTTCGGATTTTGCCATTACTCTATTTTTGTTTCCACCCTTGGGTCTTTCTTGTGTGACGTTATGTCTACATTCTGCCTGAATGAGAAGGAACGTCTGGATAGTCTCTACGTTGTATATAAACCGTCGGGACTTGGTTCTCCTTTTGACGAAGCATGGTGGAAGAATATGGTCTCTTTTCCTTTATTTGTGCCTATGGATCGTGTACATGGGTCAATATGGACATACTTGCAAGGCAGAAAAGTTTCGTTTTCATTTCATCATTTTTTCCAATTTTTAAATTTCTTTCCGCGATACTCTATCTTTTCAGCTTTCTTATGTCGCGAAAGTCGCGATTGCCCAATCATTTCGACTTTTTATCTGCCGTGCCCAATTATTTCGGCTGTATTTTTTTTTATATTTTTACTCCTTGCTTTTATTACGAGTTGCCCAAACATTTCGGCTGTTTTTATATGCATATTTCTTGCTCGCTGATTTTTATCATGAGTTGGGGACTTAGTCCTGATACCCATTATGGAATCAGTATCGCTACAACTGGAATATTTCCAAGAGCGAATCATCATTTACCGTGAGAGGACTTGGAGTTTGAACCTGTTTAGGCATCAGCATCGCTACAACTGGAATGTTGCCAAGAGCGAATCATCATTTGCTTTTGTCGATTTGAACAAAGATGGCTTAGTAAACAGGGTTAGGATCCTACCGACTAAGGATTTTGACTTCATGAGCCGTAAGGGTCTCATAAAGGTATTTCTCCCTATGAGTCGTGAGGATCTCGTAGGTGTATTTTCTCCTTAGGAATTGTAGGGATTCCTAAATGCGTTTTCTTTTGTAAGTCGTAAGGATCTTCAAAGAGTGTTTTATCTTTATAAGTCGAGAGGACTTACAAGTGTCGTTCACCATATGGAGACATTTCTCGTCATTGGTGGAACTTGGTAGGAGAATATTTATTCGTGCATGTGGATTGTATACAAGAGTCAATATCGGACCGCTTGTAGGGCAGTTTGGGGAATATGAAAGCTTAAGAACAGGTTTGGATCCCTGCAACTTAAGGCCTTTGAATTCTATGAGCCGTGAGGGTCTCATAAAGAGAATTCTCCTTATGGGTCGTGAGGATCTCGTAAGTGTATTTTCTCCTTAGGAATCCGTAACGACTCTGAAATCACTGTACAGAAAATTCTTGTTATTGTACAGAAAAGGGTATTACAGCCTGTATAAGAGTTATAACTTAGAATTGTTTAATAAAAGCAAGAAACAACTTGTAGCTCACCGGTAAAGCCTCTGCACTGCTGTGATATAGCATATATGTTCGAATCCCATCAGACACAATTATTATTTTTCTGATTTTTTCTTTTTAATTTTTGGAAGCCCAAAAGTTGCATGTGCAATAAACGGGGAAATGAAAAGTTCAGAAAAATCAAACAGACGCAATGAGGTGTACACACTTAAAACCCACGTTGCACGAATCTCGAGGCATTTGCCTCAAATTCGACCGGCCATTTTAGGGTTTTGACCGGCCCCGATGGTTCTGTTGTGCCCAAATTGATTCGTGCTTTGCACACTTAACTTTTCAACTCCTCTTAACTCCTCTGCACTGTTTGATTTCTCTGCAATCAAACAGAGACCCTTCATTTCACCATTTAACATCTTTTTAATACTTTTTAATCCAAAATTTTAATTCTCAAACCCTAATTCTTCACTACAAATACCACCCCATGTTTTAGCTCTTCACCATTCTGAAATTCTAGCAAAAATTCTCTCAAAAAGTTCCTAAGTGCAAGTGGAGTTGGTGACCAAGCTCCTTCTGTTGAAGATCGAAACCATTTCCGGGGTGCCCGCGATGCCACGAAGCCCCTCCCTTCTTCCTCATCCTTTTCTTGAGATTTTCAAACCGTAAGTCCCTCCCAACTCACTTTCTTTTCATCGAAATTCATCTCCTAATCATAGCACGATATCTATTTAGATGTATATTTGGTTCAAAAAATAACCTTTATAATAAAATACCACATGTTTTAAAAACCGGGTTTATTTTAAAACGGTATTTTGAAAATCCTTGGCAAATACACCTTTACAACTCTCATTAGGGGATCTGCTAATGAATGGTGTGGATTATCGTACATCCTTGGGATAGTAGAGCGAGATGCAGAACTGCTCACGGAGTATTCGATCTCGAAAGGAAATAAAATACGTTTTTTTAAGAAAACGCGACTTTTCTACACAAAAATAATTTTTTTGAAAATTATATAAAATTATAAATCCATATTTTCAATATATTATGAAACTATATTTTTCTAAAAATGAATGATTAAAAATGTTAATAAAATACCATCAAGTTATCAAAAAGGTCTAGTTTTCAATAAAATACCATACATTTTTAAAAGCTAAGTATTTATCATTAAAATACTCCAATACTTAAAATGCATGCTCATGAAAACCTTAAATAACACAAATCACCCTCAAGGTTTTTTTAAAACTATATTAAAATATTTTTCATAAAACTCGCTCGAGATATACAAAACAATATTTTAAGGACTCTAGTTAATATATGTTTAAGTGGGATCAATTCTCTTGAGCCCCAGAAAGCCGGAGAAAGTGACTGCTTACTTATTTAGGTTAGAAAACTTAATGGAGTTATCAATTGCAATTGTCTTGGAAAAAGACACAAATCTTGCCGTCCATGTGCAGCAGTTACCGATTATCCCAAACCTAAGAATTTAAGAGTTAAATCCGTTCACAAGTGTCTGACTCAATATGAGTCCACGCTCAAACTAGAATCCAAAATCAAATACGAACTTGAATACTTGATTATGAACATGAACACTAGAAATCAAACTCAAACTCAAACTTGTATACTTGATTCGACTTGACCGAACCATGCTTATAACTTGACATAAACTCAACATGACTACTTGAACACATGATTACATGCTGAACATGAACCTGAACATTTTATATTCATGGTTTCGGCCAAGACCTATAAACATAATCTATACAATACATTACGCATGAATAAAGGGGTAGATTGGTACGGAACGTATATCGTGGCACGAGAGGTCACTTTAAAAGACACATATATGAATTCACGTGCCGTTGTCCTGTAGGTTATGACGGGGCCTTATACTACATGTTACCATAGTCCACGGGGTAAGATGGACTCCTTTCGTATACATCTTTATCAAACTACAAATAAATACGTTAGAATAACTATCATATACCTGTAGATGATCAAATACAATTTCACCTGTCCTTTGTTCTTTTAGTTCCTATTCACATGATATACTATTCTCTCTTGTTTCTTTTGGGACTTACCGAGCGCTAGTTCGCTGATGATATTCCTCTCTGTTTTCTTTTCTTGGAATGTTCTTTAGGAAGACCGGACACTGAGGAGATAGAGCCGAGCCAGGAGGACTTAGACCAGCTTGCCGCACAGCCCGATTACTAGCTCCTTCCAGCCCGCACCTACTTTCTGTATACCATTGTTTAGGCATTACTTTGTTTATTGTACCTTTTATTTTCAAACAGTTGTATGTAAAGTTGAATGTAAATAAAGTTGTTTATTTTATTACTCTTGTAATTCTTGTTCATTTATATATTACTTAATTACGCTTAACGTATCAATTTCCTAATAAATACGTTGCGGGTTTACCACGTCACCTTTTCCGTCTATTGGGAAGCGGAGCGTGACAGAATTATGAGGATTCCTAAGTGTATTGCTCTTTTGTAAGTCGTAAGGATCTCACGCAGGTAATTTTTTTTACGAGATTGCGCCCTTTTAGGTTTTCAAAAGCTCGCTGGTAGTCTTACTGTTTTTACTCAAGGCGCCCTTTCGGGTTTTCATCCGTACCCATTCCGCTTATGGACATATCTTTTTCTTTTACGAGATTGCACCTTTCCAGCTTTTCACAAGTTCGCTGGTAGCCCTGTTGTTTTTACTCACGGCACCCTTTCAGGTTTTCATCCGTGCCCATTTCTCTTGTGGACATACCTTTATTTTACGATATTGCGCCATTCCAGGTTTTCACAACCTCGCTGGTAGTCCTGCTGTTTTTACTCACGATGTCCTTTCGGGTTTTCATCCGTGTCACGCCCCGCTTCCCAGTATACGAAGAAATAGACGTGACGGGCCGGCGACGTATTTACTCAGAAGTAAACACGTTAAGTGTAAATAAGTAATATAAAATGAATACACAAGAATAACAAGAGATATAATAATAAACAGTAACTTTTATTAACATTTTTTCTTTATATTACAACTGATTTGAAAAGAAAATGTACAATGATAAAAGCTGCCACGTCCTGCTTCCCAGGGTACGGGAAAGTAGACGTGGCGAGGCCCGCGACGTATTTATTCAGAAGTAAACGCGTTAAGCGTAAATAAGCAATATAATATACATACACAAGAAATGACAAGAGATATAAATAAACATCAACTTTTTATTGATTAAATATTCTTTACATACAACTGGAAAATAAATACAATGCAGGAAAGCGATGCCTAAACAATGGCAAGTGAATTGAAAGTAAAGTAAGTACAACTGAACTAATACTCCGAATCCTCAGTAAGGTGTTCCAAATCGTCCTGGCTGGGCTCGATCTCCTGAGAGTCGGGTCTTCCTGACAACATTCTAAAGAAAGAATAAATAGTAATGTCGTCAGCGAACTAGCACTCGGTAAGTCCCAAGAGATAGGATAGTAATAGACAAATAGAGTGAATAGAACCGATAAAGAAAATGTTAGTTATGCTAACGTAGTTGTTTGTAACTTGGTACAGAATATATCAGTGTATATGAGAGAAATCCAACTTGCTCCGTGGATTAAGGCATATGGAGTACAAGGCCCCGTCAAAATCCATGGGACAAAGACAACGGATATTCAGGTTAGGTGTATTATAGTGACCATCTCATTCCACTTCTAATATATTCTATACCAATCTACCCTTTAAAAACCCCATAAATGTTTATTGTGTTGTTTTATAGATGTAAGACTTGACGAGATCATGGTATAAATTGTTCATATAAACGGATAAGGATGTAAACGGACAGTCATATAGTCAAGTCAAGATATATCCATGGTTCGGTCAATTCAAGTCATGTTGATTTTGTTCTGGTATAGTTCTAATATTCATGTTCAAGTTCAAGTATAGATTGGATTCATGTTGTATTGGAGTTAAGATTGGATTGTGTTCATGTTTAGATTATATTCGGATTAGACTGAGACTCAGATTGAGTCAGATACTTAAACAGAATTGGATTCCTGAATTAGGTTTTGGAGTTATCGGTAACTGCTGCACATGGACGGCAGGATTTATGACTTTTTCCAAGCCAATTACCATTGATAACCCCGTTTTAGTTTTCTACCTTAAATAGGCATGCACCCACTTTCTCCGGCTCTCTGAGGCTCAAGAGAATTGGTTCCGCTTTAACCTATATTTACTAGGGTCCTTATTGTAATTTAATATAACTTGAAGGTGTTTTATGAAAAATATTTTTAGTATACTTTCAAAATAAACCTTAAGTATTTATTTATCGTATTTATTTATCGTATTTAGGATTTTCATGGATGTAATTTTTAAAAGTGAGGTGTTCTAGTGAATAAATACCTAGCTTGAATAATACATGGTATTTTAGTGTAAAGTTGACTTATATAGATTCTTGATGGTATTTTCATGAAACTTGTAATTCTTTTCTTTTGTTTAGAAAACATGAAATTTATTATATATTTAAAATAGATGGTTTGATAATATATATATATATATATATATATATATATATAATTATTAAAAATAAAATTTATTTATTAAATAGAAAATCACGTTTTTCTTAAAAATTGCATTAAAAATTCCATCGAGATCGTATGCTCCATGAGGAGGTCTGCATCTCGCCTTAGTAGTCCGATGGATATCTGATAACCCGCACCAACCGAATCGGATTCCCCAAAATGGGTTGTAGAGGCATAATGGCAAGGAATTTAAATAATACAATTTAAAGAATACGGTGTTTAATAGTTTATGGTATTTTAATGTAAAAATCGTATTTATTCCAAAATATATATTGTTAAAAGCTAATCGTGCTATGTCATGATGCATGTTGTGAGAGGTAGGTCATTACATCGTGAGATTTTCTAAAGGTAATACAAGCAAAAAATGATAAAAGACGTCACATGTAATTTTATGGTATTTAAACGTAAAAGTGTAATAAAAGTTGTTTTATATGGAGTTTTGAAATGAAACTTGTTTATAATTATTGTTTAATGTTTAACAAATAAAATATAATGATTTAGATAATTAGTTCTTAAGAAAAGTTGTTATTTTAAAACGTTTTAGAAATGAACGTCGATATAACTCCACTTACCGACATCATTAAAAAGAAGAAGTTTTGAGATATGAAAAGAAGAGAAGAGAGAGAACTTGCTAGTTTAGAGAATAGAGAGGAGCTTGAGGGAACGTTTGAAGGTTTCGTAGAGTCACGGAGTCGCCGGAATCGTCTCGAATCGTCGTCGTAAATTGACCTAGTGCCAACTCCACTTGTACTTTTCTTTGACTTGGAAAATTTTGAGAATTTTAACAAAAGATTTCAGAATGAAGAGGGCTAGGGTGTGGGGTTGTATTTATAGGGTAGAATTAGGGTTTTGAAAATTGAAAAGAGAATTAAAAATGCATTTAAACTTGGATTAATGGTGATTTTAATCTCTTTGTTAATTTACAGGAAAATCAAACAGCATGGGAGTAGTGGGGGTAGGCCATAGGACTGGGGTTCAGAACATCGGAGCATTCCCAATGGGGGGGAGGGGTGCCACCGACTACCTGTCTGGGTTTGGGTCTTGGATTCTTGCCACGTGTCTAGGTCATTTCATATATCATTCAGCACATGTTTGATTTTCTGTGACTTTTTGTTTTTACGTGTATTGCACGTATAAACTTTTGGGCTTCCAACAAGTTTAAAATAAAAAATCAATAAAAATATATATGGCTGATGGGATTCGAACACATGGGCTATGTTACAGCAGTGCAAGGTGATTGAAAGATTTTTAGTTACCGTAATCAAGACGGTGTCGCTTTGCAGCTAGCCGCGATGAGTACGGGTCGATCCACAGGGAGACGGAGCATTTTAAGTTCTTGTTCTCACGAGTTAATGTGCAAGGCGGAATTGTTCGTATCTATCCTATGTGTTATATGCAAAGTATAAAGTTTGTTAGGAAAAGATACAATAGTGTAAGCTAAGAAAATCCGCACTAAAACCTTTGAGCCGAACTTAACGATTGAAGCTAGAGAAATCGGCAACAACGTGGATTAGGGTACTTAAGCACGGTATTAGAAATCCGGCTTATTGACCTTTTCCGTCCGTTCTTATCTCTTGCTTTCGCCTCCGGCCAAACCGAACGCAACCGGTCGCGGTTAGGAATCACCGTTACCTTGGTAGGGTAGGGTGCCTAACGGAGCGCTTGCATAACGTTTGGACGGAATTCAATTGGAAAATACGGGAAAAGGAAATGAGCAAAGAAACCTTAACTTACAATATCGTTATCTATTCGTAACAACACATATTCACAAACATTACAACAACAAACCAAAAAGAGCAAAAGAAAAGAACAAAGAAAAGAGAACACTACAAGTAATTAAGAGCATGGAATTTAAATTGCAAGTAAGTAAGTTTATGGAAATAAATTCCAAGAAATTAAAGAACCAGTAATGAAAAAGCAAGTAATGAAAAAGGCAAGAAAGAAACATTAAGAACCATGGAACCAAAGAGCACAATACAAGTCATGGATTCAAATAGCTAAACTTAAACCTGCAAGCTCAATTAAGAGGTTGTAAGATCAAGTGAAGATAAAGAACCCAAGGGAAAATGAAGCACAAAAGAGAGAGCTTAATTAATCTTCAAGAATGATACAATCCTTGAGTGCAATAACCAAAGCTTAACCTTGCAAGCTCAATGAAGAGCTTGCAAGATCAAGTTAAGACAAAGAACTCAAGGGGTTAGCTATGTACAAGAGAACCAAAAAGAAAACAAAAGAGTACCAAAAATGAAGCAAAAGAATGACTTTGATTCCTTGCTTACTGCCTGCTTTTATAGGCTCAAAAGAAAAATGAACAAACAATAAAACTAGGGTTATGTGGCAGCAAGGGATCAACTGAAGAAAGATGGGGCCCATCTGGCACTGTTTGGCCGGCCACAAAGGTATTGAGCTCGGCCCAAATCCGAGCTCTGGGGCTCGTTTTTGGTGTGTGGTCTTGTATTGTCCCCAATATCACTTTGGTGCAGTTTGATTTGTCTATTTGAATTTGTGGTGCACTCAGGGATTGGAGGGAAACAATGTTGCTTTAAGTCAATACACATCTTGTAGCATTTAATGCATGTCACACTCATGCCCACTTGCTCCTAACCATCATGAGTGTGTGCCATGGCAGCCCCCTAGGTTTTGTGCACACTTGTGTACACACTTATATTGTATTGGTCCATTTAGATAAAAAGTGTTTACACAACCATGTTGCACAAAGAAACTATGAAGTATCGGTCGGTTTGCGGTTCTGGTTGTAGTGTCAGCTCACAACTGTAATATCCATGATTTTAAGTGTATTTTCAGTATTTTATCACGGATACTTGTAATCTGTATTACTGAGCAGACACAGGTTAATAGTACCGATATATAACAAAATAGATAACGAATGAGCGGTATTAAAATGCAGTTTTCTGATATGAACAAATACCCCCAAACTTATCTTTTGCTCGTCCCGAGCAAAACAAAATCCTAGCCTCACTTTCGTAGGGAACGCGATTGCACTGAGCATGTGCAACAAGCCGTTAAACCTCTAGGTGTCCCTAATAGGAGGAGTGTTGTCTCCTGAGGGTTTTCAGCGGATACTACCCACAAAATCCCGTCAAGCTAGTTTCATAAGTTAACGATGATTCTACTCCTACAGTTTAGTATCTAAGTTAGAAATTCTATTATCCAAAATTTGAAATATTCAACCCTAATACTTCACACCTCCTATTTATTTAACCTTAGATCCTATGCGTTCCAAAAAATTTTAGAAAGATGTTGGTTCTCCTGAGTTTTCCTTCTAAAATGCGATCTCTAATCAGGGATTTTTATCAACTTTACAGAAAATATAAGTCTTATTCTTTATTTCTATCTTTCCTCCAAACATCGATTGTATACCCCTACGTGTGTGTAATTTGTCACCCCTACACTTAAGAATTCAATTCAAGCTATAGTACTCTTGCCCTAATACCTAATACTACTTCTTTTCATTAAATGATGGACGATATTGCTCACACACCTTTCATGCGACTATTAATACTTCTTGAGACACTAACTGCCGATTACTGAATGTGTGAGCTTAAACCGTAAATAGTAGTTTTCAGGTTTTGACTTTATTCATTTTTTTTCTTTTTTTTTCTTTTCAAGACCGGATATATTTTTTTCAATGATGCTCTTTGGTGTTTTTCTTTAAATACCGTTTTTTCTTTCATACTAGGTTTTCAGGCAAGAGTATTTCTAGGCATCCTCTACTATCCCAAGTTTCAAAGTGCGTGTAAGTGCAGTTTGTAGGATATATACTTACTAAATTTGGACTCAAGAATAGAAACTATTTTTCAGACTTATCTTTCAGTAAAACTTCAATACTTTCCCTTCATCTTGACTTATCTCAAGAACTGAACTCAAGATTACCTACTTCTATAAAAAAAACTGTAAGGACGTATACTTGCCAAAGTTAAACAGAATGCGGGTTATTTTTAGGGTTTTTCAATTCCTAAGCCTATGATTTAGTTATTTCTAACGTATCAGCTAAACTTTCGGAATAAAAATCTAAGTTACCCTATTAGCTAACTTGACGACAAAGTTTTTATATTTTTGTAAAAATTTTCGATTTTTATGGGTTTTTAAAAAGGTATGCAAATGCAAAATATACAAATGAATGCGAAGGTAGAAAGCTTACCGAGCACACCCCTAAACTTAAACTTGACAGTGCCCTCACTGTCAGGCTACACCAAGAGGGTCAAAATTGACGGCGCTCCCTAAAGAAAATTTTATCCAAAACAAAAAGCGAAACAAAAATATATGCACAAAAAGGTTCCCCCCAAACTTAAGTGAAACAGTGTTTCCACTGTTTAAGCGGTGAAGTTCAGGATTAGAAGGAAAGAGAACAGTTTCAAACTATACACGGCCTTACACAGGCCAAAAGTGAGCACCAACCATTCAAAAATTCTATCTCTATAATGTGCAGGTTGGTGAAAGAATGCGGAGAGGAAAGAAATGGAGAATACGCGAGACCGTATCCGGATAGAAGTGGGATACGGTCTTGGTATACGAGGAGAAGAATGGCAGAAGGGAAAAAGAAGTGGAATACGAACTTGAGGGTGAAAATGGAGTGAATAAATTAGAACAATTTGTGATGACCGGTGTGTAAAAAACGATTGTGCTAATCTATTAACCCATCGAGAGATAGGGTCAAATCCCTCAAGATTCGTGAGAAAACATGGGTACGCCGAACTCGGTAAACCAGACGTAAGAAAAGAAGGTGATACGGTTTCTTGTAAAGTCGGAACGATGGAAATGATGGAGGGAAGTGATTGAGAAAGGGTCAAAGTTAAAGGTTCAGGAGGGTGTACACAGTCAGTGGAAGGGACATGATGGATTGGAAAATCCGACTCATCAAGTAAAACTGGTTCATCCTCAAAACTATCCTCAAAACTATCCTCGATGTTAAGCTCATCCATGCATTTATCATCTATTTCCAGACGCATATGGGGTTCGGGAAAAACAGTTAATGACTCAGGACGATGAATTGGAGAGAAAAACTCATCCAAATCTGCGGGTTCATCATCCAAAATATTCCAAGCGTCAATATCCTCGATCAAGTGAAAATTAAATTTCTCAGACACCTCATCAAAAGTATGGATATCAATCAATTCAGGTTCTATAGTGGAGGTGTAAAGGTAAAAAGGATTGGGTGGGGTTTCACTCGAAAGGGACCGTTCACAATCGGATAAATCAAACACTACAAAGTCGCACAACTCATTAAACATTCTATCTTCAATCGGTAAATCATTTGGGACACTTAATAGATATTTAAAACCGGAGTTGTGCGATTCAATTTGAGATGGGTAGGTTTGATTTGGAAGGGGGTACAACTCACTCTCACCACTCAAATTCTCAGCCTGTCCTACCACCTCATCATACATCGGAAAATTTGGATCTAGTTGGAAACTAGCTACCGGGTCACTAGGTTGTATGAGGGCGGCCATGGACACATTCAAATCCATCATCTGTTGGTATGACGCTACCCGAAAGTCTTCCAATGACTGTTCCATACTAGACATGGGTTGTGGAGGGATTTCAGTAAAAAATTCAAAGTTGTTTGGATACTGAAAACTTCCAAATGGCGGTTCAGAAGCAATGTTTAGGGAAGGTGTAAAAGTCGGGTAGTACTGGTAAGAATTGAATGGTTGGACATGGTGATGATCAACGTCATGATAAGAAGGTGAATGGAATTGTTGATCAAAAGAATTTGCAGTGGTGAAAGGAGTGAAAGATCGGCTACGAGATTGTTCGATACGTTCAGCAATAGACATAGGTCTTAGAGTGACAATGGGACTCTCAAAAGGGGTATCAACGTACGAAGGTGGGGAAGGTTGAAACGGTTGATACATAGTAGATTGCGGAGTTCAATTGTTCATCCTAGACGCGTCTATCCGATGTTTCAAAGAAAGTTTAGGCATGGAGAAATCGTTCGAAGTTCGACCAAAGCAAGAACCGTAAGAAGTAATGTCTGGTTGTGGGTACCAAAGTTCGACAAGAGTTTTTCTAGTTGGGATACCCATGATATGAAGAGAAGAAGAAGAGAAAAGGAGGGGAAAAGAATATGATTTTTTTTATATATTTTTTTATAAGTTAGTTATCAACAAAAGAATGAAATATACATACAAAAAGAATCTAGACAAAAACAATCACGACACAAAAATACCACGCACCTAATCGGTCTAGGGTTTACCTAGGTCAACTAGACCTGCTCAACAACTTGATTGTCGAAGTAAAACTGTGTCGAGAAACGGGCTCAAGGTATACTGATCACGAGGCCGGGTAAGTACAGAGATAAGTGGAGGTTTTTCGACGCTCTCGCGAAGGTCCTTAATTAAATAACCCTTTCTCTTTTGGCGGTTTCGCCGTGATCACTTTCCTAGACATCCCGTAAACGATATACCGTTAAGCGGTATTCTAAACACAGTTAACTTCTCCTTCTGAGCGCGAAGCCCTTAAAGGCTTAAAGTCTAATTTCTTTTAATTTTTTGTGCGGGTAAACGTTATACTTAGTTTCGTGATTTGTGGGCCACGGAAAAGGGGATGAAATCTTTTACCGTATGTTGTGGGGTTCTCTTGCCCTTAAGTCCGTATTAATTTATGCAATGCGTAATTCAATAAAAAAATTATTCAAACAATCAAGCAATTGTTTTTTAGTTTAAGCTCGGCACTGCAACAAATACGGGTTAGTCAAGTTTGGCGTTTGAAAGCGAACTTGCAAAGAATCCTGCAAAGATATTATAGTGAATGCGTCGGATTTGAGAAGAAGGTGTTTAAGAAATACGTACCGATAAGTTTTCAGGTTAAAAAACCCGCGTTGAAATTAAATCCGAATAGCTTGGAATGTTCGCTTGCGCGGGTCAAACTCCCCGGATCTTTGGCACTGTACTTCGTAATCAGCTTAGCTTGGAATGTACATCTTGCTCCACACAATCGTAGTTCGCAAATCCGCAAAAATCTATAAATGTCGGAAAAACAGATATTAGTGTGGAAAAGCAATACAAATGCTCAAATACCTGCACACTAAAAATAATAAAAAAACAAACAATAAAAATGGGAAAAAAACAGAACAATGGAGCACAGAGGAAAGTTTGGAGGCAGAATGTGGTGAACAAGCCGGCGAGCTCGAAAAAAGGAGGTATGTCGCCGGCCCCTTTGTGGTAGATGGGCTCCAAACTTGTTCAGTGTTCCCACTGTTCTATAGGTATCTTACTGGTATTTTTTGTTTCTTCAGATGAGTTACAGAGTGCAAGAAGGTCTAGAATCCAGAGAGCAAAATTGTTAGTTAAGTTAGTTTTTTTTGGGTTTTGAAATTTTGAATTTTTAGTTTGTTTTTGAAAATAGTGTTAGAAGTATAAATGAGATGTACAGAGATTAACTCGAAACAACAAAAATTAAAACGTTACCGTCTCCCCGGCAACGACGCCATTTGATTGAAAGATTTTTAGTTACCGCAATCTAGACGGTGTTGCTTTGCAGCGAGCCGCGATGAGTACGGGTCGATCCACAGGGAGACGGAGCGTTTTAAGTTCTTGTTCTCATGAGTTAATGCGCGAGTCGGAATTGTTCATATCTATCCTATGTGTTATATGCAAAGTATAAAGTTTGTTAGGAAAAGATACAATAGTGTAAGTTAAGAAAATCCGCACTAAAACCTTTGAGCCGAACTTAACGATTGAAGCTAAAGAAATCGACAACAACGTGGATTAGGATACTTAAGCACGGTATTAGAAATCCGGCGTATTGACCCTTGTCCTTCCGTTCTTGTCTCTTGCTTTCGCCTCCGGCCAAACCGAACGCAACTGGTCGCGGTTAGGAATCACCGTTACCTTGGTAGGGTAGGGTGCCTAACGGAGCGCTTGTGTAACGTTTGGACGGAGTTCAATTGGAAAATACGGGAAAAGGAAATGAGCGAAGAAACCTTAACTTACAATATCGTTATCTATTCCTAACAACACATATTCACAAACATTACAACAACAAACCAAAAAGAGCAAAAGAAAAGAACAAAGAAAAGAGAACACTACAAGTAATTAAGAGCATGGATTTTAAATTGCAATTAAGTAAGTGCATGGAAATAAATTGCAAGAAATTAAAGAACAAGTAATGAAAGAGGCAAGAAAGAAACATTAAGAACCGTGGAACCAAAGAGCACAATACAAGCCATGGATTCAAATACCTAAACTTAAACTTGCAAGCTCAATTAAGAGCTTGCAAGATCAAGTGAAGATAAAAAACCCAAGGAAAAATGAAGCACAAAAGAGAGAGCTTTATTAATCTTCAAGAATGATACAACCCTTGAGTGCAATAACCAAAGCTTAACCTTGCAAGCTCAATGAAGAGCTTGCAAGATCAAGTTAAGGCAAAAAACTCAAGGGATTAGCTATGTACAAGAGAACCAAAAAGAAAACAAAAGAGTAACAAAAATGAAGCAAAATAATGACTCTTGATTCCTTGCTTACTTCCTGCTTTTATAGGCTCAAAAGAAAAATGAACAAACAATAAAACTAGGGCTACGTGGCAGTAAGGGATCAACTGAAGAAAGATAGGGCCCATCTGGCACTGTTTGGCCGGCCACAAGGGTATTGAGCTCAGCCCAAATCCGAGCTCTGGGGCTCGTTCTTGGTGTGTGGTCTTGTGTTGTCCCCAATATCACTTTGGTACAGTTTGATTTGTCTATTTGAATTTGTTGTGCACTCAGGGATTGGAGGGAAACAATGTTGCTTTAAGTCAACACACGTCTTGTAGCATTTAATGCATGTCACACTCATGCCCACTTGCTCCTAGCCATCATGAGTGTGTGCAATGCAGCCCCCTAGGTCCTAGTGCACACTTATGCACACACTTGTATTGTGTTGGTCCATTTAGATAAAAAGTGTGTACACAAGCATGTTGCACAAAGAAACTATGAAGTATCGGTCGGTTTGCGGTTCTAGTTGCAGTGTATTCATACCATAATATTGCATTATTATATTCCCCATTCTTATTCGTTTTATAAATAAACAGGTGCTTTTGACGCATGTCTGCTACATATTACAGGTTATAGGTTCTTGGAGCGAAAACAGTGAAAAAGATAAAAGACGATGCAAAAGTGAGACTTTGACTCTTGATCAAGCCTACATAAAGATCAGTTCACAAAGCAAAGTATAAAGGCAACGACACGAGCAAACAGTAAAACTCCACTACAATGTTCACTAGAAAGATCTGGAAAAGACATAGAAGCTAATATAAGAAAAGACCTACAGCAACAGGAAGTAAATGTCAAGAGAAGCCAGCACAGAAAAATACAGAGACCAAGCCATCAGGTTGGCCGCGGAACCGCGGCCAAACCCTGGCTGGGGCCGCGGTTCCGCGGTGAGTCTAAGGATTTATGGGCTGAAAATTTTACCAATTTGTGTGGCGGCTTTGACTAGTTAACCTAGGGGTATTTGTGTAAATGCAGACGTGCGAATCAATTGTAACATAAGGTTTCCTATCCTCTATAAATAGGAACTCTAAATCTTGTATTAGGTTATGCCTTCCTATGTCTCTTTTTATGAATAAAATTCAGAATTCTTTTGGAGAGCATCGATGCCTCTTTTCATATCATCTATTCAGATCTGACAATCCTGTGTAAATGTTTGGAGAGAGCCATCTGTAAAATAAGTAGATTTATTTATTTGCCCTAATTTAGATTTAATTTCTTGCCCTAGATAAATGTTCTTCAATTCCCTAATGAGCGAGTAGTCTCCTCGCTTGTTAGGGTTAGCTTTGGGGAAGGCTTTTTGAGAGATAGGACCTCTCATCCCTTTCTTGCCCATCATACTTTTTATTAGGACTCCATGCATACATGCACATACCGCTCCCTACGGCACCTTATCCCACGAGATAGCGGTGATACCGTAGTATAAAGGCCCGGTTGCGCGTGTTTTCCATGGAGGTTAGGGTAAGGATCGATAAAGGAAGGACAAGAACCTAGAGGAAGAAACATCTTCCCGAATGGATCTAATCCCCTTTATTGATAATTACCATAACTCCTCTTAGATTCTAATTTGGGTATAGAAAGCGTTGAGATTTATTTACATTTCCAAACCTACCCTAAACCTAACCCTAGCAAGATTTAGATCTAGATAATCTTAGTATAGGTAGATTTAGTTTTTAGATTTAATAAATCAATCCGAACACCCATCGGAATTAACTCGTTTGAGCGATTAGGAAATTCACAACATCCCTGTGGACCGACCCGTACTCACCGGCTAGCTACCAAGCGACGCCGTTCTTGATTGCGGTTACTAGATATTTTTGAGATCAATCAAATGGCGCCGTTGCCGGGGATGGCATGTCATTTCCTTTTTGCAATTTCGGGTTAATCTAAAATTAAAAAAAAATCATAAAAATCTGAAAAATCACAAAAAAATATAAAAATATATCATCTGTTATTTTTGGAAAGGGTATTTTTGTGAGAATTGTGCAGGATCTACAAACAACTTCAGATCTGGAAAACTCCAGAGTGCAAAACAGAAAACAGGAGATCAGAACAGAAGGGAATTTCAGAAACAGAACAACAGAAAAAATCTCCAGACGCGAACAGCCCAGTCCACCGCGATTCCGCGGCATTAGCTGCCTTCTGCCGCGTATACGCGGCCATCTGGTGAAATCTCGGGATCCGTGCCGCTTCCGCCGCGCCAAGCCTCTCAGACTGCGGATCCGCGGTTCCCCTGTGCCTTCAGTGCAGGAAAATTCCTCTGTAAGATCCTCTGTTTTTTTCTCTGGAAATTTAAATATATCTTTTCTGAAAAATTCCTGCAGAATTTTGTGCGCTTTAAAAATCTTTTCCCTTCCAAATAACAAATCTTGTGCAGGATTTTTAGCGCCTCGCTTAAAATAATAATTGATTGCAAGTGATCTTTTCTGATTTGCATATCCTTAATCTTTTTGCTAAAAAAATTTTTCCAAACAAAGAGAAAAAGAAAAAAAGGAAAAATTTTTATTAGAAAACTTGCAAACTTTTGTCGCTAAGAAATCCTTGCACCACCCTACATTCTTTCTCTTCTCTTTCTTCTATCATGGGTACCCCACATCATAAATCACTTTCCGAACTTTGGTATCCCGAACCTAATTTTGCCTCGTACGTCAATTGTTTCGGTCGATTTAAAGAAAATCCCTCCGTACCCAAAATTTCTTTGAAAGATCAAATAGAAGCGTCTAGGAGAAACAATTCGACATTGCAACCCATTTTGTGTCAACCATGTCCACCTTTACCATCTTCGTACGTTGATACCACTTTTTCTAGTCCTGTTGTAACTCCTAGACCGATGTCTATTGCGGAGCATATCGCTCAATCTCGTAGCCGATCTTTCACCCCTCTCAACACATCTAGTTCTAGGAATCAACAAGTCCATTCACCTTTTTATCCACATGTTGACCCTACTCCTGTCCAACCATCCAATTCCTACCAGTCCTACCCGACTTTCCCACCTTCACTAGATATTGCCTCTACACAGCCATTTGGGAGTTTCACGTATCCAAACAGTTTTGAATCTTTTACCGAAACCCCTTCACAACCCATGTCTAGTTTGGAACAGTCGTTGGAAGCTTATATTTCAGCAACAAACAAAATGGTTAGGAATGTGGATGCGTCCATTGCCGCCCTTATGCAACCTAGTGAACCGGCAACTAGTTTTCAACTAGCTCCAAATTTTCCAATGTATGAGGAGGCGGTTGGACAGAGTGAGAATTTGAGAGGAGCGAGTGAGTTCTACACATTTCCAAATCAAACCTACCCTTACCCAATTGAAATCCACAACTCCGGTTTTCCATCAATTGCCCTAAATGATTCACCCGTTGAAAATAAAAACGAGTTGTGTGATTTTGTAGTGCTTGATTTGCTAAATTGTGAAGAACCCCTTTCGAGTGAAACCACACCTAATCCGTTTGACCTTTACACCTCCACTCTAAAATCTAAATCGATAAATATCCATGCTTTTGATGAGGTGTCAGAAATTATTGATTTTCACTTGATTGAGGATATAGACGCCGGGAACATTTTGGATGATGGACCCGTCGATTTGTTTGAAATTTTATGTCCAATTCATCATCCCGAGTCATTAGATGTTTCTCCCGAACTTCATATGCATCTTGATTTTGATGATAATGGCATGGATGAGTTAAATATTGAGGAAAATTATGAGGATAGTATTGAGGAGAGTATTGAGGATAATATTGAGGTTGAACCATTTTTGTTTGATGTGTCGGATTTTCCAATTCATCCTCTTGAATCTTTAACTAAATCACCCACCCTCCTTTCCATCGTTCCGACCACGCCTAATATCACGCTTGAAGACTGTGAGCTTGAAAAATTTTCCTTTGAATCTGACACAGTTCTCACAGCCGATAACACTTATGAGTGTTTCACTTTTTCGGACGATGTTGATGACTCACCGCCCGAGTTTGAGTCCTTTACATTTTCAGATGAGTTAGTTGAACCATCAGACTCGGTTGCTTACAGTCGTTTCGAACCATTGTTGGAATCTTTCCAGTTCGAGACAGTTTACTACGGTGAGAATGAGACTATCCCTAATTCACTCCCTTTCGTCCTTCCTATCGTTCCGACTGTATAAGCGACCGTTACGCTTTCATCTCCAATACCAAGTTCAGCGTACCCATGCTTTCTTGCGAATCTTGAGGGATTTGAACCCATTTCTCGACGGGTTGATAGGTTAGCACAATCGCTTTTAACACATCGGTCATCACAAAGTGCGCTAATTTATTCACTCGATTTACACCCTCAAGATCGTACTCCACTTCTTTCTCTTTTCCGTCATTCTTCTCCTCCACCGAGATCATATTCCACTCTTCTTCCCATACGGTCTCGTGTGCTTCTCATTTCTCTTCTTTCCACTCCCCCCTTTCACCAACTCTACCATTACCACGATAAGATTTTTGAATGGTTGGTGCTAACCTTTGGCTTGTGTAAGACCTTATTTAGTTTGGGGAGGACCTTATTGTATATATGTATATATATTTTTTGTTTTTTTTCTATAAAAAAATAAAATAAAAAAATTTCAAAACATAAAAAAAAATATATAATTTTTTTTTTATAAATAAATAAACAGGGGAGTGCCGACATTTTCAACCCTCTTGGTGTAGCATGACAGTGAGGACACTGTCAAGTTTAAGTTTGGGGGTATGCTCGGTAAGTCTTCTTTCTTTGCATTCATGTGTATATTTTTTGCATTTGCATACTTATTTGAAAACCCATAAAAATTTGAAAATTTCAAAAACTATAAAAATTAATGTATTCAATTTTGGTCTTATTTGACTTAAGTTTGACAGATAGGTTAACTAGTTAGGAACAACTAGATCTTAGACTTAGTAAATTAAAAGCCCTAAAAATAGCCTTTCTTAAAGTTTAACGGTAGAAAGTATATGTCTTTGTATTTTATTTAGAAATAGGCAAATTTTGGGTTCACTTCTTGGGCTAAGTTGAAACAAAGGAAAAGTATTGATATTTTTATTAGAGTATAAGTTTAAAAAATAATTCCTAACTTAAGTCTAGATTCTGAAAATGTATACCCTACAAATTGCACCAACATGCACCTTGAAACTTGGAATAGTAGAGGAGACCTTGAAATGCTCTTGTCTAAAATCCTTAGTACGAAGAGAAAAAAAAAGAGAATAAAGAGAAAAAAATGAACACTAGTTTTTGTGATTACTTAAGGATGCATTAATGAAAAATATTTAGCGAGGGTGCTTCATCACCTGGTGCCTTAGACCGACTGGTTTGGGAGTCACTGCTAAAAGCCTTAGGTGTTGCAAGACTAGGAATTACGCTTTAAAGTGCAAATGCATCTTGTAATCGGTCGTTGGTACCTCAAGAAGTATTAACGGCCGTATGAAGGATGTGTAAGCAAAATTCATTTAAAAATTCACCAATTAATAAGTACTTTGGACAACGGACAGGAGTATGATTGCTTGATTTGAATTTCCAAGTGTAGGGGTGATATATACACACACGTGGGGATATGTGATTGGAGTTTAGATAAGAGAGAGGAATGAAGAATAGAACTTGTATCTTTAGTAGAGTTGATAGAAATTCCTAAGTGGAGATGGAACCCTAGAAGGAAAACTTAAGAGATGCCGAAAGATAAGTAAGTCTATAGAACATGTATAATCTTAAGTTAGATGATGAGGAAGTGTGAAGAATATGGGTGAATAATTTGCAAGTCGAAGATAATAGAGTTCCTTGTTAGAAACCCTAATTGGAGAATTAAAGTCGAAAAAGCCAAATTGATAGGATTTTGTGGGTGGTATCCGCTGAAAACCCTCAGGAGACAACACTCCTCCTACTAGGGACACCTAGAGGTTTAACGGCTTGTTGCACGTGCTCAGTGCAATCGCGTTTCCCTGCGAAAGTGCGGTTAGGTTTTTATCGAGAATAAAAATAAGTTTGCTCGAAGACGGGCAAAAGATAAGTTTGGGGGTATTTGTTCATACCATAATATTGCATTATTATATTCCCCATTCTGATTCGTTTTATTAATAAACAGGTGCTTTTGACCCATGTCTGCTACATATTACAAGTTACAGGTTCTTGGAGCGAAAACAGTGAAAAAGATAAAAAAAAACGATGCAAAAGTGAGACTTTGACTCTTTATCAAGCTTACATAAAGATCAGTTCACAAAGCAAAGTATAAAGGCAACGACACGAGCAAACAGTAAAAGTCTACTACAATGTTCACTGGAAAGATCTGGAAAAAACATAGAAGCTAATATAAGAAAAGACCTACAGAAACAGGAAGTAAATGTCAAGAGAAGCCAGCACAGAAAAATACAGAGACCAAGCCATCAGGTTGGCCGCGGAACCACGGCTAAACCCTGGCAGGGGCCGCGGTTCCGCGGTGGGTCTAAGGATTTATGGGCTGAAAATTTTACCAATTTGTGTGGCGGCTTTGACTAGTCAACCTAGGGGTATTTGTGTAAATGCAGACGTGCGAATCAATTGTAACCTAGGGTTTTCTATCCTCTATAAATAGGAACTCTGAAGCTTGTATTAGGTTATGCCTCCCTATGCCTCTTTTTATGAATAAAATTCAGAATTCTTTTGGAGAGCATCGATGCCTCTTTTTATATCATCTATTCAGATCTGACAACCCTGTGTAAATATTTAGAGAGAGCCATCTGTAAAGTAAGTAGATTTATTTAATTGCCTTAGTTTAGATTTAATTTCTTGCCCTAGATAAATGTTCTTCAATTCCCTAATGAGCGAGTAGTCTCCTCGCTTGTTAGGATTAGCTTTGGGGAAGGATTTTTGAGAGATGAGATCTCTCATCCCTTTCTTGCCCATCATACTTTTTATTAGGACTCCATGCATACATGCACATACCGCTCCCTACGGCACCCTATCCCACGAGGTAGCGGTGATACCGTAGTATAAAGGCCCGGTTGCGCGTGTTTTCTATGGAGGTTAGGGTAAGGATCGATAAAGGAAGGACAAGAACCTAGAGGAAGAAACATCTTCCCGAATGGATCTAATCCCCTTTATTGATAATTACTATAACTCCTCTTAGATTCTAATTTGGGTATAGAAAGCGTTGAGATTTATTTACATTTCCAAACCTACCCTAAACCTAACCCTAGAAAGATTTAGATCTAGATAATCTTAGTATAGCTAGATTTAGTTTTTAGATTTAATAAATCAATCCGAACACCCATCGGAATTAACTCGTTTGAGCGATTAGGAAATTCACAACATCCCTGTGGACCGACCCGTACTCACCGGCTAGCTACCAAGTGACGCCGTTCTTGATTGCGGTTGCTAGATATTTTTGAGATCAATCACAGTGTCAGCTCACAACTGTAATATCCATGATTTTAAATGTATTTCCAGTATTTTGTCACGGATACCTGTAATCTGTATTACTGAGCAGACACTGGTTAATAGTACCGATATATAACAAAATAGATAACGAATGAGCGATATTAAAATTCAGTTTTCTGATATGAATACAAGGCTTTACCAATGAACTACAAGTGCTTTCTTGCTGTTCTTAAACAAATTAAATTTATAAATTATACTCAGGCTTACAACTCTATTCTGTACATTAACATGAAAATTTTCACAGTAAAATTTGAGTCGTTACATTCTACCCTCCTTATAAAAATTTCGTCCTCGAAATTTACAATTATATAAGGACTAATTTACAAATAAGAAAGGATATGTTGCACGTATGTCATCTTCACGTTCCCACGTTGATTCTCCTGATGAATCTTTTCTCCAGATCACTCGGACCAAGTTTACTTCATTGTTCCGTAGTGTCCTCACCTTTTTGTCCAGAATCTTAACGGGTTGTTGCTCTCAAGAGAGCTTTGTCTGTACAATGAGCTCGGAGTGATCAAGAATGTGGCTGGGGTCACTCACATATCTTCGAAGCTGAGATATGTAGAATACGTGTGCACTCCTTCTAATGAAGGTGGAAGTGCTAAATGATAAGCCACTTCTCCGACTCGTTCGAGTATGTCAAACGGTCCAATAAACCTCGGACTGAGCTTACCCCTCTTTCCAAAGTGAATTACTCCATGATTTGGAGAGATCTTTAAGAACACATGATCTCCCGGCTGGAACTCCATGTTCCCTCCAAAAATTTCTGCGCAAAATAGCCTATGGTATCAAATGGCAGCGATACGCTTAAGAAAATGCGAACCAGTATTTTCCGGGCTGTATTTTGACAAACTCCCGAATGAGAAACAACTAAATTCTGATGGTATCGAAAGCGTCTCGAAAAATCCTTCGATTTGATATATTATGGGCCTCATAATTTATCTAGGATCAAAAGTTATGAGCAAATGTGCTATGCACGTGTAATCTAAGGAAGAAAATGCGAACCGGTATTTTCCGGCCTGTATTTTTACAAACTCCCGAATGAGAAACAGCTAAATTCTGATGGTATCAAAAGTGTCTCAAAAAATCCTTCGATTTGATATATTATGGGCCTCATAATTCATCCGGGATCAAAAATTATGAGCAAATGTGCTACGCACGTGTAATCTAAAGTAATGCTTTACTATATGGGGATGCATTTTTAGTCCCATATCGGGAAAAAGAGAGATCTCTTCTCTACCACTCCCATATAAATAAGAGAGGATACCTCTTAGAAAAGGTAGAGAATTTAATTCTCAAAGGAGATTAGTTCTCCACAGGAGCTTGCTCCAAATTAGGGCCATAGTTGCCCCCCATAATGCGCATATGCACAAGCGCCATGTACGCCATGTGCAACGCACGTGCGCCCGCTACGTCCGTGCCACGTGCAACGCACGTGCATGCCATGTGCAACGCACGTGCGCGCCACGTGCGAGCTACGTGCAACGCACGTGCGCACCACGTGCGAGGATTCAATCCTCAAAGGAGGTTAGTGCTCCAAGTTAGGGCCATAGCCGTCCCCCATAATGCGCATATGTGCAAGTGCTACGCGCATCGCACGTGCGTCCGATACGTGTGCACCACATGCAACGCACGTGCGCCCACCACGTAGGAGGATTTAATCCTCAAAGGAGTTTAGTTCTCCAAGTTAGGGCCATAGCTGCCCCCCATAATGCGCATATGTGCAAGCTCCATGTGCGCTACGTGCACACATATGCGCCCAACACGTGCGACGCACGTGCGCGAACGCAAAAATGCCTTTTTCAGCAGCGAGAAGCTTAAGCTCCAGCCTGTTCTTTCCCCCTGATGAGTGGGACCTGCTTTAAAGGGTACATCCCTCCACACCTTCGATATATGGCGCTGTAATCTCTCAGTGTCGTCGAAGTGGTGGTGGGTCCCAACGACCAATGATCCTTCTTTCCAAAAAAGAAAGAGAAACACAGAGGAACCCCCCACAAACTTTAAGAAATTTCAAAGAGAAGAGCAAGCTCTCGGAAGAAGAATTTCTTCAAGGTAAATAAAACAGAGTGATCAAAGCATCTCATCAAAAAAGAAGAATTTAGTTCTTCTTCAAGATCATAGATCTATAAGACAGATATCTTTCACAAAAAGAGATCATAGCATCTCATCATAAAAAGGGGGGAGTAGAACTTAATTTTTTTCGGATCACAGATCCATAAAGACAAAGTCTTTCACAAAAACAGAAGAGATTGTAACATCTCCTAAAATAAGAACTTAGTTCTTAGATCTATGAAACAAAATCTTCTATGAACGAGAATTTAATTCTCAGAGCCCAGAACTGATCAAAGTTGCCTAAAAAGAGCCTTAGCGCTCCAATTAAAAAGAAGCGCCTTAGCGCTCCAAGTTTGGCGCTCAGCGCCCAGCGCTCCAAGCGCTATTTTTGAATAAGCGCCGAGCGCTCCAAGGTTGGCGCTCAGCGCCAAGCGCACCACGTGCTCCTCACGTGGGCGATATTTTATAAAGAGCGATCTGCACTCATTGACTGGCACTCAGCGCCAAGCACGCCACGTGCTCCTCATGTATGCGCTATCTTACAGGAAGCGCCTTAGCGCTCTAATTCTGGCGCTCAGCACCAAGCACACCACGTGCTCCTCACGTGTGCGCTGAGGGAACATAAACTGTTCTTTAAGTAAAGCCCCAGAGCCATAATGAGGGCTCAACACTCAATAAAAGACAAAAAGGTTGTCAGAATCCAAACCAATACTCAGTATTGTTAAATGAAAAAGGATCGAGCCTAATTAAATGTCCAACATTTTAACTGAGTGGGCCGAGCCCAAATTGGCCACAGATCCCTAATTTAGATTAATTGAGCCCATATGCTCATAAATCTTTTTAACTGATCTTAGTCCCAAACTAGACTACAGATCTCCCAACCAACATTGGTTCAAGGATACATCTCTTCATATCTCTGATATATGTCATTGTAATTCCTCAACATCTTCAGAGAGATGAAGGGTCCCAATAACCAATAACTTTTGGTGCATCCTCAAACGGTTGAACCAAAACCACACAGACTATGACGTCTTTAAACTGGACTATGATGTCCTTAAACATTACGGACTATGGGGTCCTTAAACTCATGGACTATGATGTCCTTAAACCCAATGGACCGCAATGTCCCTAAACTAAAACAATAGAGTCCAAATGCTCTTTTGTTGGATCTAAATGATCCTGTTAAGTAGATCTTAGTCTAAAATTAGACTAACGTATCCTTAACAAACGTTTAAGTTGATCTTAGTCTCAAATGAGATTAATGATCCTTAAACCCAACCCAAAACCAAATCTAAGAAAATACGGATTTGGACTAATTCACGCCCTACGGGTGACAACATAAATTAGTCTCCGTATACAATCCACGGGCAACCAAAAATAAAACAAATATACACGACACAAAGTGACCATCTGGAGAAGGAGAAAGTGGTTACCGCGATGCGGTAGCATAATTAACTACAGGGGCTTGTGCCTGCAGGGAAGAGCGTCCCCACAATCAAAAACCCCTCACAATGAGGGGGAATCTGACGAAATCTGCTACATCGGCTGCATCCGTCTAAACCTTCGATACATGGTGCCATAAATCAACTTGACATCTTCGGAGAGGTGGACAGATAAAACCAAATAGCATCTGCCCCCAAATTTAGGCAAGACGACCTACGCGGTTCCGTCTCTGTTTTCGGCGGCGAACAGATTCTGGCAGCCGCGGTGGGACCTTTTCCTATTTCCACTCCATACTTCATGTATCGTGTTTCGCGAACGAATCGCGGTTTAATATGGTTGCCCCTGAATTCGAGGTACTAAGATTTGGTGTCTTGCTCCATTCAGAGAGTGGCTTCCAACTGCGCCAACTGCAACAACGACAATAACTCCCACTCTGTCCTTGCTGGAGGAGTGACCTATAGGCCTCAAGCGGCCTCCGTTTTCACAATGCCAGTGGAACAAGTGACTCAAGCCACCACTGGGCTGTTCTTTAGGACCATGCTCCCACCAATGAGCTTCAACGCCCCACTGCCGTCGCAAGAAGCTCCGAAGAAGTCGGTCTTTGATCGGCTCACAACTACCGCGGCCCCTTTCAACGGGTCGCCCAAATCCAACGCCTCAGTCTTTAACAGACTGGGCCAAAACTCCAATGGGCCTGTGAAGAAGCCTGCGATACCTGAGGGGGTTATCCCGAAACGGATATCCATTCCGGTAAATGAAGTTATCAGAGAGACTTCTCCTGCTAAGGGATCGGTCTTCGCTAGACTGTCCGCTCCAACTCCCGCTTCAGGCGAGATCACCAAAGCTGCTTCCCCTGATCGAAAGTCTGCCTTCGACAGGTTGGCTATCCCCACTCAACGGAAGTCAGTTTTCAATAGGCTGGCACCAACGGCAACCCTCCACCAGAGCAAGGGGCATGAGGGGGCCACCCTCGTAACTGAGCCAATACCATCTGCAAGACATGCTCGACATCGCCATTGGCGCCGAGTGAGGAAGGCTGGGGGCAATTCTCCTTCTGGACTTACTCCGCCAGCTCCGATGGTGGAAATTGATGTTGTTATCCCAACTAGGAACAGCTTTGAACCACTTAGGAGGGTGCGTAAGAACTCTCCGACGGCCATGCTAAAAAGATCTCCTCCACGTATGGAGAACACTACAAAGGCAAAGCTGGAGCAGCCCCCTCAGCGGCTGTCCTCTAAAATTCACAAGGTCTAGCGACAGGTCCAAGACTTGGTGATCAACCAAGACTACTCCCGCCGACCGAAGAAGATGAAAGTTCATCAAGAGAAGGACCACCCTGTCATACCACAGAAGGTGTCGTCTACATGGGTGCCCGCTGCAACGTCCCCCTCAACTTCGACCGCCCACAAAAGGAGAAGGCCGGAGAAAATCCTCATGTCTGTGACGAATCTCAAGGACACTGAACCTAAACGCCACAAGTCTGGGGGCATGGTAGCGCATACTGTTTATATGGCTTCCGGAAAAGAGAAAAGCCGTGCTTCTACGGGTCACCGACCGCTCACCCGATCAGTAACAAAGGCTTAGGAGCAACAACAGCAAAAGCTCCAAAAGATGCTAACGAAGATGGCCACACTCACTGGGCCAAAAGAAAGCCCGGAAATATCGTCGGAACAACGTCAAGAACAGGAAACTGATGCCGAATTTCTCCGAAGAATTCTCGAGAGGAAAGACAAAGAGGCCGCGGAACAAGCGTCCAACATAAAACAAATAGCACTTTTATCCCAAGATATGGTCGGGATGATTATATAGCCGGACCCTCCAGCTGAAGACCCTCCGATTATCCTTGAAGACGACAGAGGGGAGACATCGAACCTTCTTCCGGCTCTATCAGTAGCCAAAGAGGAGGCCATCTCCAAAGCCGCCCTGGATGATTATATCTCTCAACAGATACGAGCTCATCAGGCGAGCGAAGTGGCCGGCCAAATTGTTAAGACTGGACGATCCTATCCGGGTTGGTACGACCAAATAAAGTACCCGCCGGGGTATACGATCCCTAAATTCCATGTATATAAGGGGACGGGGAATCCACATCAGTACGTTGCTCAATTCAGGGCTCTGTGCGGCAACACTGGAGGTGATGATAAGCTACTGCTTCGCCAATTCGTCGGCAACTTGTCGGAGACAACATTCGAGTGGTATTCCGAGCTCCTGAATGACTCTATCAAGACATTTGCAGAAATGGAGCTACTGTTTACATAAAGATTCGCAAGCGCAAGCGAGCGCATCCCGATCACCGCGCTAATTAACGCTAGGGTGAAGCTAGGCGAAACATGGGTTCAGTACGCGATACGGTGGCGGAACCTATGGTCGAAGTGCGAACAACGCATAGAAGAAGCTCCTGCAGTAGGCATGTTTGTGGGTACCCTCGATCCGCAGGCGACCATATCTCAATTCATGATGTTCTTCAAGACAAATACTTTCCAGGCCTTGATTGACAAGCTGGCCCAAATGGATCAGATAGGCCACAGGCCTTCCTCTTCGAAATCGGAGCCGCGGAGTGAAAAGGGGAAAGGGAAAGCGACCTTCATCGCTAATGCTCAGCAACAGCCAACTGGTCTAAAACCAGCTGATCGCCAAAGCGATAGACAGTGATTCCTCAATGAAAAGTTAAAACGTCCTTACTCGTTTCCGCGGGAGAAAACAAAGAAACTGTTCGAACTGGCGATACGCAACAGGCTCATCAATCTGCCGGATCCGAGACGTCCATTACAGCCCGGTGATGTCAACAATCCCAATTATTGCCCCTATCACCGAGTAGTAGGCCATCCAATCAAAGATTGCTTCGTCTTCAAAGGCTGGATTGAGGACCAATACCAACAGGGAAAATTCGCGCTGTCCGAGAATTGGAAAGTAAGCCCGCCCCAGCTGCACGCTCTTAAAAAGATGGACACACCAGGGGCATCGTGCTCTTTTGTAGAAGAAGCTTCATGGGAGGTCGCTCTTTCAGCCAAAACGACAAGAATGCTGAAGGATCTCCAAACATGCCCGGCGATCAGGTGGAAAACTCCGCTGGAACCCGATGTCGTTGAAGGAATGCTGAAGCCGCACCCGACGCCAAGAATTGGTAACGATAGTCAAAACGCCCATGCCCAGCCACCAAAGCCTTCAAAGAAGAAGAAGAAGACTAGAAAGCCCGTGAAGCCTGATGACAAGCGCACAGACCTGCAAAAACATATTGACGCGCTGGAGGAATATAACCAGAAGGCACGGACCCCAATCACGTTGGACGAATTCTTTAAGTATGTTCTTGAGAATGAAGACGATGACGCTGACGAAGGAGAAGACTCGTCAGATGAACCTGATAACTATGTGGCGAGCTGCCACATGATCTCTCACTCGATAAATGGCAAAGAAGCTCCTGATGCAGAAAAACTGGGGGCAGATCCCAAACCGGAACTTTTAGAACCGTCAGACGAGATGATTGATATGTTGCTGAACGAGGCCTTTCAAAAGAGCAAAGCTGATCGAGAGCGCGAAATGGACATATTTGAAAAAGTCAAACGTCGACGGCTGGACAAAAAGGTTGAAGCACTCCAACCAGACCGAGACATGCTTGCGGCAGATAAAAGCAGGCTTAAGGCAAGGAAACAGTTCGTTAAAGCCATGTCGATGAGAATGAAGTTACCACCTTTTAAAGGAGGTATTCTTGGCAGTATACACCTTGACGAAACGGATGGACATCCAAACTACTGCTTGTACCATCGGAGGACCACACACCCTACTGAAGAGTGCAATGCCTTTAAAAACTAGTGGCAGGGGTACGTTGCCCATCGACAACACGTCAGGCAATTGAAGCGTAAGATTCATCGGGAGCAAAGAAGCACGACTGATGAGCATAAAAGAACTGCCGGCAACTGTCACATGATTGATAGCAAGGGATCGCAAGTTCTCACCTTCGGGAGCGATTCCGATGAAGAAATAGCCCTCGGCCCTCTCTTCAAGGAATCCATATCTGAAACAGAAGAGACGAAGACCTGCGAGAACATTTAGCTACGTAATCGCACGTTACCCGAAAAGAATCTTGGACCCACAAACAAGGGGGCGAACAAAAAAGATAAGGGCAAAGAAAAAGTCCCCGAACATATCGCCCTTAATGACCGAGTCGTTGAAGAGCTTGCAGCCAAGGACCCGCCCAAGAAAAGCAAGGTGGATTATAACGTTCTGGCACACCTGAGGAAGATACCCTCGCAGTAAAGCATTCTCGATACCCTTCTGCTGTCTAAAGAGGTAAGAGATTCGTTGATCAAGACACTACAAGAACCCGAGCGGTTTCAAGCTTTCCTTGCCGAAGAAAAGATGAAGGACGAGCTAAAATAAGTGCATACTGCTGATGCCACTTTCGGCGATGAAGATCTCCTCCTCGGAACGGGCGAGCACAACCGTCCCTTGTATATCACCGGATACTGCCATGACACCAAGATAGGAAAGATTTTAGTTGATAATAGGTCCTCTGTCAACCTCCTAAATGTAAGGGTGCTAAAAGAAATCTGCATGAGCGTTCAACACCTCGCTCGGGATAAAATCACTATCTCCGGGTTCGACTCCCAGTCATCACGGACGATCGGGTCTGTGATAATGACGTTACGCTTTGGGCTGCTCGTCACTGACATCAAATTTCATGTCATTGACACCAAGACATACTACAACGCTTTGCTCGGCAGGCCTTGGTTACACGAGTACAAAATTAGTGTATGAAGTATTTCAAAGATGGTCTTGAGTACACCGTGACAGGGGAACTGAACCCATTTTCCGTAAATGAAGTCCGAAAGTACGAGGATGAAAAGTATTTCTTACCAGACTTCAAAGACACGGAAAGATGCCATAAACCGGAGAACAAGCAAAAATCTATCACCACTATTCTGGTCTTCGGAAGCGATACCGAGGAAGAAGAAGAGATAGTCTATTTGGGGCCGCTCCAATACAACAAGCCTGGACTATCTACCCCTATGTTGATCTTCGTCAGCGACTCTGAAGTTGAAGTCAATGCAGTGTTCTCGGTTCGACCATCAATACAAGCCTTCACTGGTGATGAACGGAGTTTACAAATCGCTTTGGTTCCGCGGCAGCACCACAAAGAGCTTGACACACTTGATTCCTATAATGTGCAAGAACTGCAGACGCTCTACGTTCCTCTCAGGCGAAAAGATGAAAAGGCGATCCTCTTTTATCGATCCGCGGAAACTAAAGTGGAGAAAGAAATCTGGCATGGTGCCGATCCTACGCTTGACAGGATCCAGCCCATCCGTTTGCCTAGATACTACATGGAAGGATTAAAAAGGCTGTTGAGGCGCCAAGACGTACCCTTCAGATAGACTGCTAGACAAGGTCAGTTCTACAACAGGATCTGGAACGCTTCTGGAACTCGGCGAAAATTACCCAACGGGAAAATGGAAACGATCGGGGTTGGATATGTTCAATCTAAGAAACGGGAGCGATTCCATGGCTGCTACGTTATACATGACTTTGATGAAGAAGGAGATGCTCTGTTAGAAGACGCTAACGCTGAACCAAAATGAGGTCCCACCATGAAAGTGCCAAGTCCGTCGTTCGAAGAACAGATGGACAAGCTAATAAGGGAAGCGGGTCAAAAGGTCTGGAATGACCATAGCCGCGAAATGGCCATCTACGAGAAAGCCAGGACGCAACGCCTCCTTCAGCAGGCCACGGAGGATGACGATGTCCTTCACCGTCAGCCCGCCATGCATTCCCAAGATAAGAAAAAGGCCCGACGCGAACACAAAAACAAGTTAAAGAACGGAGAAAACGTTCGACCACGGTGAACTGGGTCCAAGAAGCCTCGTGATCGAGAAAAAGCCGGCCGGAATCCATCGCTGATGAAGAAGATGGATCGGGAATATTCCTTCCCTCAAGACAAGTCAAGGAAGATATTCGATCTTGTCATAAAACATCAAATAATTACGCTCCTGGAGTCCAAACACCCTAATCAAGAAAACGAGGTTCATCACCCGGATTATTGCTCCTATCACCGAGCGATAAGACATCCTCTCGAAGACTGCTTCACATTCAAAGACTGGGTAGAAGACCAGTATCAGCAAGGTAGGTTCGCTTTATCCAGCAGTTGTAGGATAGCCCCGCCACAGAAGCATGAACCGAAAGCCACGTATGCAGCGAGAGTAGAGCCGGATCAACATCGGTCTTGGAAGCGATCTCGTACCTGTCACGCGATAACGCTGTCAGGAGAAGGAGTACGTGAGGATATGGCTGACCTCCCCTGGTGCTTCGAAAATGATGATGACGAGGTGATCTCAGAGTTTCCACCAACGCCAAAAGTGCTGGAAGATGGGATACATACTACTGCGGATAACCTCAGAAAAATCGACCTGGGGACGACAAACGACCAACGACCGACGTTCGTCGGTAAGCTGTTGTCTGAAGAAAAGGTGGCTACAATCAAAGACGTGCTCATGCAGTATAAAGACTGTTTCTCATGGAACTACTCCGAAATGCTGGGACTAGATCCAGAAGTAGCTGTGCACAAATTGGCGATATCTCCGGACGTCAAGCCAATCAAACAAGCACCGAGAAGAATGCGGCTCGAACTTGAAATGAGCATCAACGCCGAGGTCAAGAAGCTAATCGACTCCGGCTTCGTCCGAGAAGTGCAATACCCCGATTGGATTGCCAACATCTTCCCAGTGATGAAGAAAAATGGGACAGTGCGTATCTACGTGGACTTTCGGGACCTCAACAAAGCTTGCCCGAAGGATGATTTTCCAGTACCGGTTACCGAGCTGATGATAGACAACATGTCCACTCACGAAGTCTTTTCCTTCATGGACGGCTCATTAGGGTACAATTAAATTAAGATGCATCCCGAAGACCAGAAGCATACCACCTTCCGAACTCCTCTGTGTATATTCTGCTACAAAGTGATGCCTTTCGGCCTGAAGAACGCCGGTGCTACCTATCAGAGGGCCATGACGAAGATTTTCGATGAACTCATACATGAAATCGTCGAATGCTATATCGATGACCTCGTAGTGAAAAGCAAATCGTACGAGGAGCATTGGGAGCATCTGAAGATAGTGTTCTAATGTCTTCAGAAATACAACCTGAAGATGAACCCTCTGAAATACGCGTTCGGAGTTTCCTCAGGTAGATTCTTAGGATTTGTCGTACGACACCGGGGCATCAAAGTAGACCCGTCAAAGATCAAGGAGATCATAGAAATGCCTCCGCCAAGAACTCTCAAGCAATTGCGGTCTCTCCAAGGAAAGCTCGCATATATCCGACAGTTCATAGCCAATCTCTCCGGAAAATGTCGCCCCTAAAGTCATCTAATGAAGAAGGGGACCTCGTTCGTCTGAGATTTCAAATGTCAAAGCGCACTGGACGAAATCAAGCAATACTTGCAGAATCCGCCGGTGCTGACCGCTCCGGTCCAGGGAAAACCTCTCATCCTGTACACAACAGCCCTTGAAGGTTCTTTAGGCGCATTATAAGCACAGGAGAACGACCAAGGGAAGGAAAGAGCCCTCTACTATTTGAGTCGAGTTCTCGTGGGGGCAGAAAGCAACTACTCCCCCATCGAAAAACACTGCCTGGCGTTAATCTTCGCGATAACGAAGCTCAGACACTATGCGTTGGCGCATGACGTCCACCTCATATCAAAAGTGGATCTTCTCAAATATTTGATGTCAAGAGCCATACTAACAGGACGAGTCGCTAAATGGGCCCTACGCTTAATAGAATTCTCGATAACATATCGACCGCTCAAGGAAGTGAAAAGCCAGGCCATCGCCGACTTCCCCGCTGAGCATCCGATACCTGCCGATTCACCCCTAAATTGCGAATTGCCAGACGAGCTCGCATTTGACACGATCAACGGGAGGAGAAGAGAGAGTGATACCCGATGGGAACTCTACTTCGATGGGGCATCTTCTATGAAGAAGCGAAATCACAACTCCCCCATAATCAAATCTGGGTAGGCCTCATCTTTGTGACTCCACAAGGAGGGATAATGCGCTTTGCCTTTTCCCTAACAGAGCCGAGGACAAACAATGAAGCTGAATATGAAGGTTTGATAGCAGGTCTTAAGATCGCTGTCGACATTGGAATCGAAAACCTCCTCATATACGGAGACTATCAATTGGTCGTTAGTCAAGTAAACGACGATTATCAAACGTGCAAACCAGAGTTGGTAAGGTACGGTGAGAGAGTGCAACAATTGCTGACTCAAATTCATGCCTACGCCCTGGAAAGCATACCGTGTGCGGAAAATAGCAAAGAAGATGCGTTAGCCAAACTCGCTAAAGAACTGGCTGACGAAAACCTCGATAACGTAAGGATTGTGGTAGAAAGCCGTCGGGTTCTTGCGCCAGCAGAAATATCTCCGGAGTCGCCTGAAGAAAAGGAAGCGACCAAGCAAACAACCCTATAAATAAAAGACCAGGAAAAGGCTAAGGATTGGAGAGAAGTCTTTATAGACTACTTCAAATACCGTCGAACGCCTGAAGATGCATCCTTAAGACATCAGCTCGTGAAACGAGCTCTGTCTTTCGCCTTCGTTAATGATACTCTGTACAAGAGATCGTTCGACTCTCTATGGCTAAGATGCCTGGGACCGAAAGAAGCAAGGAAAGTCGTTCAAGAAATTCACGATGGACTTTGCGGTTCTCATCAAGCCGGACCAAAGATGAAGCTGAAGATCAAAAGGATGGACTACTATTAGCCCACGATGATTCAGGATTGTCTCGAATATGCGAAACAATGCCACCCGTGCCAGATTCGCGGGGACTTCATCCACCAGCATCCAAACCCGCTACACCCAACAGTAGCCAGCTGGCCGTTCGAAATGTGGGGAACCGACATAATCGGGCCCATCGAACCAGCATCGTCCAGAGGACATCGGTTCATATTGGCGATAACCGATTACTTATTTAAGTGGGCAGACGCCATACCGCTAAGAGAAGTGAAGACGGAGAATATTCTCCATTTCTTTAAGACACACGTCATCTATCGGTTCGGCACTCCATGATGGATTATATCTGATAACGGGCCAGCCTACAGAAGCCACAAGATCAGCCACTTCGCATAGCAGCATAACATAGACTGGAGATACTCTTCGGTCTATAATCCTCGAGCTAACGGTTTGGCTGAGACTTTCAACAAGACCTTGACGAAGATCATAAAGAAGACGGTGTCCAAAAAAAAAGGACCGGCATGAGAGATTGCATGAAGCTCTCTGGGCGTATCGATCTACGTTCAAAACGGCCACAAATACTGTGCCGTATGCATTGGTATTCGGCGAAGAAGCGGTACTCCCCTTGGAGATAGAGCTGCCCTCTCTATGAGTGGCGGTTCATTACGAGCTAACGGACGAAAATAATGCTCATCTTCGGCTCGAAGAGCTCGACACCCTTGATGAAACTCGGCTCATGGCACAGCAAAACTTGGAGGCTTACAAAGCAAGAATGACGCGCTCGTACGAAAGATTGAGTAGGCCGAGAACATTCCGCCAAGGCGAACTCGTGCTAGTCGTAAAAAGACCTATGATCTCTAATCGTGCCAAACAGGGGAAATTCGTGCCAAACTATGAGGGCCCATATATCATAGACAAGATCTACCAAGGTGGGGCTTACTTGCTCATGAATATGTATGGCGAAAGACCCTTTAGGACAATAAACGGTCGGTTCTTGAAAAAATACTACGCCTGACTGAAACGTTTGTAAACTACTATGAACCGCAGCATCCTAAGGCTGACGCAGAAAAAATAATAATACAAAAAAAGAAGAAGAAAGAAGAAAAGAAGAAGAAGAAAAAAAACGGTACGTCTATAAGAAAAATGGGCACGGATGAAAACCCGAAAGGGCTCCGTGAGTAAAAACAACAGGGCTACCGGCGAGTTTGTGAAAAACCGAAAGGGCGCAATCTCGTTAAAAGACACTTGCAAGGTCCTCTCAACCTTGTAAGGAGAAAACTACCTGCGTGAGATCCTTACGACTCATAAAGGAGCGACACACTTAGGGATCCCCATGATTCCTAAGGAGAAATTACACTTACGAAATCCTCACGACTCGTAAAGAGAATTCCCCTATAAGACTCTCACGGCTCATAGGATTCAAAAGCCTTAAGCTACAGGGATATAAACCTGTTCTTAAGCCGTCATACATCCCAGACTGCCCTACAAGCGGTTTAATACTAGCCCTTGTATACAATCCACGGGCACAAATAAACATCTCCCCCACCAAGTTCCACCAATAGCGTGAAATTCCCATATTCGGTGAACAAACACTTATAAGTCCTCTAGCCTTATAAGGAGAAAACACTCTTATAAAATCCTTACGACTTATAAGGGAACACACACTTGAGGATCCTCACAATTCTTAAGGAGAAAACACACCTACAAGATCCTCACGGCTCATAGGGAGAAATACCTTTATGAGACCCTTACGGCTCATGAATTCAAAAACCTTAGTTGACAGGATCTTAACCCGGTCTACTAAGCCATCTTTATCCAAACCGACAATAGCAAATGATGATTCGCTCCTGGCAATATCTCAGTTGTAGCGATGCTGATGCCTAAATCGGTATCAAATTCCAAGTCTAAACTCGCGATAAAAATCAGCAAGCCAAAAATGCATATGAAATAGCCGAAATGATGGGGCAACTTGCAACAAAATCAGCAAGTAAAATATATGCATACAAAATAGCTGAAATGATTGAGCAACTCGCAATAAAAAGCAGCGAGTAAAAATAAAAATAGCCCAAATGATTGGGCACCGCGAAAAATAGCCGAAATAATTGGGTAATCGCGACTTTCTCGATATAAAAAGCTGAAATGATAGAGCATCGAGGGAAATTAAAAAATGAAAGAATGAAACCTTTTGCCCTACAGGCGAGTCCATATTGACCCCTGTATACAATCCATGGGCATAAACGAAAAAAGAACCACATGTCCCAACGAACTCTGTCAAAGGGAAAGTCAGATCTCAACAGCAACATTTGCATTCCAGAAGACCAACAACGACGTTCCTCCTCATTCCAACCGCATACGGACACGACACCACCAATCGGAGCCACGACCAAGTCCCTAGTTCCAAGACTCTACGGTTCACGTCATCCAATGACCCCGTCGCGGAAACACGTCAACCAATGACCCCGTCGCGGAAACACGCCATCAAATGACCTCGTCGCGGAAACACGTCAGCAAATGACCCCATCGCGGAAACACGTCAGCAAATGACCCCATCGCGGAAACACGTCACCCAATGACCCCGTCGCGGAAACACGTCATCCAATGACCCCTTCACGGAAACATGTCAGCAAATGACCCCGTCGCGGAAACACGTCATCCAATGACCCCGTCGCGGAAACACGTCATCCGATGACCCCGTCTCGAAAACACGTCAGTCAATGACCCCGTCGCGGAAACACGTTAGCAAATGATCCCGTCGTGGAAACACGTCAGCAAATGACCCCGTCGTGGAAATACGTCATCCAATGACCCCGTCTCGGAAATACGTCAGCAAATGACCCCGTCTCGGAAATACGTCATCCAATGACCCCGTCGTGGAAACACGTCAGCAAATGACCCCGTCGCGGAAATACATCAGCAAATGACCCCGTCGCGGAAATGCTTCATCCAAGGACTCCGTCTCGGAAATACGTCAGCAAATGACCCCGTCGTGGAAACACGTCATCCAATGACCCCTTCGCGGAAACACGTCAGCAAATGACCCCGTCGCGGAAATACGTCATCAAATGACCCCGTCGCGGAAATACGTCATCAAATGACCCCGTCACGGAAATACGTCATCAAATGACCCCGTCGCGGAAATACGCCAGCCAATGACCTCCTCGTCGGAGCAGTGCTTCGACTCGGAAAAAGGCCAACTCATCGATCACTTACAAGTCCTCTCGACTTATAAGGGATAAAATTCTCTTGTGAGATCCTTACGGCTCTCAAGGGAAGCACACTTAGCAATCCCCACGATTCCTAAGGAGAAAATACACCCACGAGATCCTCTCGACTCAAAAGGAGAAAAATCTTTATGAGACCTTCACGGCTTATAAAGTTGAAAAGTCTTAGGCGACAGACCTGAACCTGTTTCTTAAGCCATCGCTACCTTACAAAGTGGTCAAGATGGACAATCTACGGGCCACATTTGCCAAAATTATATGCCACTGAAATAAAGGAGGTACTTACGGGTCCTCACGATTCGTAAGGAAAAATACCCGAGTGAGATCCTTACGACTCACGGAGGCGATGAACATTTAGAAATCCTCACGATTTATAGGAAGAATATGCACCTATGAGATCCTCTCGACTTGTAGGGAGAAAAAACACTTCTTGAGACCCTTACGGCTCACGAAGATGAAAAAGTCTTAGGCTACAAGGACCCTAAACTTGTCTCTTAAGCCCTCAATTCTATGGCCATGCATAACTCTGCACTACTTCACCCATGTACATACTTACGTGGGCAAATTAGTGGGGGGCATTTGTTCCCGCCAAAAATTTCTGCGCAAAAGAGCCCAAGGTATCAAATGGCAGCGATACGCTTAAGAAAATGCGAACCGGTATTTTCGGGGCTGTATTTTGACAAACTCCCAAATGAGAAACAACTAAATTCTGATGGTATCAAAAGCGTCTCGAAAAATCCTTCGATTTGATATATTATGGGCCTCATAATTTATCTAGGATCAAAAGATATGAGCAAATGTGCTATGCACGTGTAATCTAAGGAAGAAAATGCGAACCGGTATTTTCCGGCCTGTATTTTTACAAACTCCCGAATAAGAAATAGCTAAATTCTGATGGTATCGAAAGTGTCTCAAAAAATCCTTCGATTTGATATATTATGGGCCTCATAATTCATCCGGGATCAAAAATTATGAGCAAATGTGCTACGCACGTATAATCTAAAGTAATGCTTTACTATATGGGGATGCATTTTTAGTCCCATATCGGGAAAAAGAGAGATCTCTTCTCTACCACTCCCATATAAATAAGAGGGGATACCTCTTAGAAAAGGTAGAGAATTCAATTCTCAAAGAAGATTAGTTCTCTATAGGAGCTTGCTCCAAGTTAGGGCCATAGCTGCCCCCCATAATGCGCAAGCGCCATGTGCACTACGTGCAACGCACGTTCGCGTCACGTGCAACGCACGTTCGCCTGCCATGTGCGCGCCACGTGCAATGCACGTGCGCGCCACGTGCAAGAATTCAATTCTCAAAGGAGCTTAGTGCTCCAAGTTAAGGCCATAGCCATCCCCCATAATGCGCACGTGCGCCCGCTACGTGCGCACCACGTGCAACGCACGTGCGCCCACTATGTAGGAGGATTTAATCCTCAAATGAGCTTAGTTCTCCAAGTTAGGGCCATAGCTGCCCCCATAATGCGCATATGCGCAAGCTCCATGTGCGCTACGTGCGACGCACGTGCGCCTAACACGTGCGACGTACGTGCGCGAACGCAAAAAAGCCTTTTTCAGTAGCGAGAAGCTTAAGCTCCAGCATGTTCTTTCCCCTTGATGAGTAGGACATGGTTCAAAGGGTATATCCCTCCACACCTTCGATATATGGCGCTGTATTCTCTCATTGTTGTCGGAGAGGTGGTGGGTCCTAACGACCAATGATCATTCTTTCCAAAAAGAAAGAGAAACACAGAGGAACCCCCACAAACTTTGAGAAATTTCAAAGATAAGTGCAAGCTCTCGGAAGAAGAATTTCTTCAAGGTAAATAAAACAGAGAGATCAAACCATCTCATCAAAAAAAGATGAATTTAGTTCTTCTTCAAGATCATAGATCTATAAGACAGATGTTTTTCACAAAAAGAGATCATAGCATCTCATCATAAAAAGGGGGGAAGAAGAACTTAATTCTCTTCGGATCACAGATCCATAAAGACAAAGTCTTTCACAAAAACAGAAGAGATTGTAACATCTCCTAAAATAAGAACTTAGTTCTTAGATCTATGAGATAAGAGAAACGAGTATTTAATTCTTAGAGCGAAAACGAAACAAAATTGCCTAAAAAGTGACTTAGCGCTCCAATTAAAAAGAAGCGCCTTAGCACTCCAAGTCTGGCGCTCAGCAACCAGCGCTCCAAGCGCTATTTTTGAAGAAGCGCCCAGTGCTCCAAGGTTGGCGCTCAGTGCCAAGCACACCACGTGCTCCTCACGTGGGCGCTTTTTTATAAAAAGCGCTCTGCACTCATTGACTGGCGCTCAGCGCCAAGCGCGCCACGTACTCCTCACATGTGCGCTATCTCACAGGAAGCGCCTTAGCGCTCTAAATCTGGCGCTCAACATCAAGCGCGCCATGTGCTCCTCACGTGTGCACTATCTCACAGGAAGCGCCTTAGCGCTCCACGTGCTCCTCACGTGTGCGCTAGCTCGTGGATCGCTGAGGGAACATAAACTGTTTTTTAAGTAAAGCCCCAGAGCCATAATGAGGGCTCAACCCTCAATAAAAGATAAAAAGATTGTCAGAAACCAAACCAATGCTCAACATTGTTAAATGAAAAAGGACCGAGCCTAATTAAATGTCCAACATTTTAACTGAGTGGGCCGAGCCCAAGTTGGCCACAGATCCCTAATTTGGATTAGTTGAGCCCATATGCTCATAAATCTTTTTAACTGATCTTAGTCCCAAACTTGACTACAGATCTCCCAACCAACATTGGTTCAAGAGTACATCTCTTCATACCTCTGATATATTTCGTAATTGCTCAACGTCTTCAGAGAGATGGAGGGTCCCAATAACCAATAACTTTTGGTGCATCCCCAAACGGTTGAACCAAAACCACACAGACTATGACGTTTTTAAACTGGACTATGATGTCCTTAAACTTTACGAACTGTGGGGTCCTTAAACTTATGGACTATGATGTCCTTAAACCCAATGGACCGCAATATCTCTAAACTAAAACAATAGAGTCCAAATGCTATTTTGTTGGATCTAAATGATCCTGTTAAGTAGATCTTAGTCTAAAATTAGACTAATCTATCCTTAACAAACGTTTAAGTTGATCTTAGTCTCAAATGAGATTAATAATCCTTAAACCCAACCCAAAACCAAATCTAAGAAAATACGGATTTGGACTAATCTACACCCTACGGGCGACAACATAAATTAGTCTCCGTATACAATCCACGGGCAACCAAAAATAAAACAAACATACACGACACGAAGTGACCATCTGGAGAAGGAGAAAGTGGTTACCGCGATACGGTAGCGTAATTAACTGCAGGGGCTTGCGCCTGTAGGGAAGAGCATCCTCACAATCAAAAAACCCTCACAATGAGGGGGATTCTGACGAAGTCTGCTACATCGTCCGCATCCGTCTAAACCTTCGATACATGGTGCCATAAATCAACTTGGCATCTTCGGAGAGGTGGACGGATAAAACCAAATAGCATCTGCCCCCAAATTCAGGCAAGACGACCTACACGGTTCTGTCTCTGTTTTCGGTGGCGAACACTCCAGGTGTCAGCGCTTTGCATCAGTCCATTGCTTCTATCGGTCTTGGGCTATGTGCATTCTTTCCTTGATCGTGCGAACTAAGTCCACAGTCGCCACGATCATCTTTGGTCCAAGGAGTTCCCTATCTCCGATGTCATCCCAACTTAATTGTGAACGACACATCCTTCCATAGAGAGTTGAAAAGGGCGCCATTCCAATACTCGCCTGGTAGCTGTTGTTTTATGAAAATTCTACAAGATGTAGGTGATCTTCCTACGATCCTCCAAAGTCTAACAAACACGCTCTCAGCATATCTTCAAGGATTTGAATCATTCGCTCAGACTGACCATCTATTTATGGATGTAAGCTGTGCTGAAGTTTAGAATCGTTCCCAGGCTAGCTTGCAGACTCTGCCAAAACTGCGATCGGAATCTAGTGTCACGATCGGGGATAATGCAAACCGGTACTACATATAATCTCACGATCTCCTGCATGAATTCATGGATATCAGAAATAGTTCACAATTAAGAGTTAAATCTTATTTAGATTCAGACTTACTTCCATGTACTTTTTTGCTAGTGTCTCGGTAGATTAGCCAACTCGAAATGGAATGAAGTGAGCGACTTTGTGAGTCGATCCACAATAACCCATACCGCATCGTTACTTTTCGTGCTACGAGAAAGTGTAGTCACGAAGTCCATGGTGATGTGTTGCTACTTCCATTCTGGAATAGGTAACAGTTGAAGTAAACTAACTATCCTATGATGTTCAGCTTTTACTTGCTGACACACTAAGTATTTGGCTACACTTTTGGCTACTTCACGCTTCATTCCATGCCACCAGTAATGTTGACGTAGATCTTTGTACATCTTTGTACCACCAGGGTGTACTGAGTATGGAGAGCTGTGAGCTTCTTTCATCAACTCTTCCCGAACAGCACCTTGTGGTACACATAATCTGCTTCCGTATCTCAAAGATCTGTCTTCATGGATGATGAAGTCTGTTTTAAGTCTACTTTCTACTTGTTCTCTGATCTTTTACAACTTGGCATCATTTGCTTGAGCTGCTTTAATCTAATTGACAATAATAGACTGGACTTGTAAGTTCATCAACTTTGAAGTATTACCTGGCATAACCACTTCTATCTCCATCTTGTGTAATTCTTATTGAAGCTTCCACTATGCGGTGAGATTCATTGATAGAGGCCGGCGACTAAGTGCATCAGGAACTATATTCACCTTCCCTGGATGATATTACAGGTTGATGCCGAAGTCCGCCATAAGTTCTAACCATCTTCTCTATTGCAAGTTCAACTCCTTCTAAGTAAACACATATTTCAGACTCTTGTGGTCCGTGTATATGTCTACTCGCTCTCCAAATAGATAATGGCGCCAAATCTTAAGTGCTAAGATAACGGCCGCCAACACCAAATCATGTGTTAGATAATTACGCTCATGAATCTTTAGCTGTCTTGATGCATAAGCTACAACTTTACCGTGCTGGTGTAGAACGCATCCTAATCCCTTACCGAATGCATCACAATGCATAACGAAACCTGCAGATTAGTCCAGTATTACTAGAATAGGTGCTGATGTCAATCTTGACTTGAGTTCTACAAAAGCTTGTTCACATGCTTCTGACAATACGAATGCTTCATCTTTACGTGTGGGCTTGGTCAGGGGTGTTGCGATCTTCGAAAATCCTTCTCTGAATCTTCGGTAGTATCCTGCTAATCCCAAGAAACTTCGAATGTCCTTCACTATCTTTGGAGTCGGCCATTCGCTTACTGCTGATACTTTAGCTGGATCCACAGAGATTCCTTCGCCTGAAACGACATGTTCTAAAAATCTGACTTGATCTAGCCCAAATTCGCACTTGCCGTACTTGGCATAGAGTTGATACTGTCGCAAAGTCTCCAGAACAATTCGTAAATATTCAGTGTGCTCTTTCCAATTCTTTGAATACACCAGAATGTCGTCGATGAAAATAACAGTACACCTATCTAGGTACTCTCGGAAAACCTAGTTCATCAAATTCATAAATATGGCTGGTGCATTGGTCACTCCAAATGCCATCAAGAGAAACTCATAATGACCATAGCAAGTCCTGAATGCCGTTTTCGGAATATCAGACTCTTTAACCTTCACCTAATGATAACCCGAACGAAGATCTATGTTTAGGAAAAGGCAAAACCCACTTAGCTGATCGAACAGATCGTCAATGCACGATAGTAGATACTCATTCTTTATCGTCACTTTGTTCAGAGCTCGATAGTTTATGCACATTCTGTATGAATCTTCCTTCTTCTTCATAAGCAGAACTGAAGATCCCCAACTTGAGGTACTGGGACGAATCCATCCTTTCTTCAAAAGTTTATCCAATTGAGTACGAATCTCCTTCAATCCTTCAGGACTTAAGCGATATGGTGCTTTGATCACCGGTTGTGCACTAGGTACTAAATCAACACTGAATTCAAGTGCTCGATCGGGAGGCAAACCTGAGATATCTTCAGGAAATACATCTTCAAACTCTCGAACAACCTCTGTCTTGTCTTCTTTCGTTTGAAGTGTAGCAACCACTGCCTTCTTTGGTTTAGCTTTGTAAGTACTACGTTCCAGGGTTCGGTCTCCACTTTTGAAATAAAAGACCGGATGGTCTGGAATCTTGAACACTACCCTCCTTTAACGATAGTCGATGGCAGCGTAGAAAGTTTCTAGATAATCCATATCCAAGACTACGTCGAAATTCGGTATGTCCAGCATCTTGAAGTCAGCATAAAATTCTCTGTTGCAGAAGACCACTGGACACAGGTCGTATCCCATTGTTGCCTTTAGAACGCTATTCCCTGAACTGACATTCCAGCTGGATACTAGCGGTTTAACTGGAATCGCAAGAGTTCGGACGAACCGTTGCGACATAAAGCAATGTGATGCTCCAGTATCGAAGAGTGCTAGTGCAGGAAGTGAGGCTACTAAGATTGTACTTAAATTATATCGGATATGTTTAGGTATGAAAAAGAATATATGGATGTAAACAAGTATTGAACAGCTTTGAAAGATGGGAAGTTAGCAATGATGACTTGGCCAGTGGCTTCAGCTTCTTCCACAGTCATTGTGAACGCCTGACGCCTAGGTACGTTTCTCCTTGTTGGGGGAGCATTCCTCTGTCCGTTCCTCTGTCCTTGAGGTAGGTTCCTTTGTGCTTGATGGAACCGACGAGGAGGAGGTGCAGTAGGTCCACGAGGAGGTGGAGTTGGGAGAGCAAGTCGAGTAGCAGGTGCCTGAATAGCTGGCCGCTGCGGATAAGTGATGGCTGGTCTGTGAGCTAGGTTCGGATTGAGTCTATGAGGACATGCACCAATGTCGCGAGTGGATGAGTCGCAGACTAAGCACAGGCCGTTTGCACGCCTGCAGCCTTCCACCAAGTGTCCATTCCTCCTGCAGTAAGTGCAAAAGTCTTGACCGGGCCGGTTAAAAGTTACTTCTGGTCTCCTGGGTACAAACGATGGCCTCGGAGAGAATCCTCCTGCCATCTGAGTAGCAGGGCGCTTCATACCGGCAGATTGAGGTCTGCCCTTCTTCTTCACAACTGCCTCATATCTTCGGGCAGAATTTAGTGCAAGGTCGTGGGTTGGGAAATCCCCTGTAGCTAATGCAGCTTGGATCTCCGGGTCCAACCCTGCTGAAATCGTCGTGCTCTGATCTCAGCAGTCGGTATGAGATGGGCCGCAGACCTGTTACGGTCTTGTGTTAGCTGTGTAGTATGTGATATTAGAAAATCGAATATTTGAGACCGTTGGGGTCAAAAAATTACACCCCGGTTGACCAAGTCAAAGTCAAAGTCAACCCTAAGTAAGCGGGCCCAAGCCCAGGTCAAGTGGGCCTATGCCCAAGTCGAGCCTCGCGGTCGGCCTCTCCCATGCTAAAATGAAAATTATGTAATAAATAATTTTGATATAATTTTTATGAATAAATGTAAGAAAAATGGGCATCAAGCCAAATTTCTGTAAAACCCATGGCTCATGTGCAAAAGAAATGAGCGCATGATGCATGGGACGGGCAAAATGTCATTTTGTAAAGCCCAAGGGGCTAAGTGTAAACTTGTAAGCCTATATAAGCCAACATGATAATGAAATAAAAAAAAGAAGAAGAGTTGATTCTCCCCAAAGATTAGGGTTTCTGTGCCTCCTTCTCCTTCCCCAAGGTTCGAAACCTTCTTCACTTTTCTGAATTAAATCAAGAGTTTAATTCTTCTTTTTCCAAAAAGAAACAATTTTTCACCATAAGACCTTTGAAGGGGAACTCGGATCGTCCATCAAATCTCCAAAAGGGGAGATTTTTAAATCCCTCATTTTCTCCAAGATCCAGCCAACAGAGAGGAGGAAGAAAGAGACCCATCTCCAAAAAAATCCCATTTCAGGAAGATCCAAGGCTCAAAAGAAAATCCAGGGCTAAAGGGGAGAAGAAAGGGGTCCCCTCTGATCATCTTCAAATATTTCTAGGAGTTTAACTCCATTCAAGATCAGTTGGAGTTTAACTCCATAAACAAAAATCTTTTTAGGAGTTTAACTCTAAATATATACATAATCCATGTTAGGAGTTCAACTCCAAAGCCCCTTAGGAGTTCAACTCCCAGCCCAGGGGCTAAGCCCCTTTTTCGCTGGTGTTTCCAGCGGTCGCGTGCTGTGCACGTGACCAGCGGGCGCCCAGCCGTCGCGTGCAGGGCACGTGACCCACGGGCGCCCAGCGTCCAGCGGTCACGTGCTGCACACGTGACACGCTAGCGCCCAGCGGTCGTGTGCAGGGCACATGACCAGTGGGCGTCCAGCGCCCACACGCCTGGCATGTGACCCGCGGGCGCCAAGCACCAACGCACTGGGCACGTGACCTATGGGCGCCAAGTGCCCACGCGTCGGGCACGTGACCCGTGGGCGCCAAGCACCCACGCGCCTGGCACGTAACCTACGAGCGCCAAGCGTCCGCGTGCCGGGCACTTGACCCGTGGGCGCCAAGAGCCCACGCGCCGGGCACGTAACCCGCAAGGCGTCTAGCGCCCACGTGCCATGCACACGTCTTTAAGACGCTCCTCACCCCTCATTTGCCATGCACTCCACACCCAAAACACGTCCCCCATTATATCCAAAACCCTTTCAAAACACAGCACATGCACACTGCACATTGAGTTCACATGATTAGTTAACCTGTCAATCAGAGGTTTCTTCGCTTCAAAGGCGAGGGGTAATTAACAACAGTTTAGTCAGCGGCTGCCGGAGATTCGGATCCCTACAATCAATAAACCCTGGCCAACCCTAGGCAGGGGGAATCTGTAATGCATCTCACAAGCGACGTGTATTCCTATCTTAATGGGGTGACGAAAAACACCCTACAGATTCTGGTACGCCCGGTGGGACCTTTTCTCACCTCCCATATTTCGGGTTAAATATTCATGCGAACTCAATCAACATATATATCGATTTCCTGTATTGAAATCGTGCTTCTTTGTGCAGGTTAACACTTTCCAATCGCAACCTTCGGACGCAACAAAATGTCTTTAAGGGCAAGCTCAGCTCTCAACACAGCTCCCGTCTCCTACAGGATGAAAATGGACGCAAGAATGGTCCTCCTGGCTAGTCTCGGGCGACAGTGGGAGGAGCCGCTGCTACCATTTGGCTCTATTCTGTTCATGCCAGCTAACGCTATCCCAGCTTCTCAAGCTCCAGTAACAGACAGACCAGCCTTGAAAGGCAGAAGGTCATATGTGGTACTCTCGAGGGCACAACTACCTAAACGCAAGTCGGTGTTTGAACAACTTTCCTTGGCCCCAGCTGGGGGAAAGGCCATCAATACCAACAAAGCAACAAGGCATCTAGGGCAAGCTCCAGCGGTGCCCCTGACAATTGCTCAATCGGGTATCTTCTCTAATATCCCCGTCAATCGACTCACGATGGCTTCCTGGATGACGGATGCCTGTCAAGCCCTCAAAATTGAGAAGCTAAGACTGAAAAGGCTCAGTTATAGAGCCAACAAAAGGGCTAGAGTTCCTGTTAGGTTGAATTTCATGAGGTTCCAAGAACAGGGTTACCCCCGCAACAACAGCTGAATCGGCTGTAAAGCTCGCTAACTCTTTTGAACCACTGAAATTTGTCCAGAAGAATGCCATGACCTCAAGAGTCAAGAAAGCTGCGATCAAGAAAGCGCTACCCAAGAACCAGGTCAGGCCAGCCGTCTTCAATTGATTTCCCGTTACCGAAACAGAAGGGCCCTGACAGCGGTCCATGAAATCAGCTACCAATAATGAAAGGACGCCTGGATATGTTATCCACACGGTTTATATGGTGGGCATACACCCTAGCGACAACCTTTACAGCAAAAGTAAGGATGGGGTCACCACATCCCAAGCCCAATCTGGCTTGAATGTGGTTGCCACTTCCCAAGATCAGCCGTCTCCGCTGGATGATGAAAACCCTCTCGATGAGGCCGATAGGCAAAAAGACCCCTCGGTCTATGTGGAGTCGGGCTCGGAAAAAGAAGAGGAGCCAATCTTTTATCCCTAGACCGCAGAGCAGCAACTTCTCCAAGAGCTCCAGAAGCAGCTCAAGAACAAAGACAAAGAGATGGCCAAGCTCTACTCAAAAATTGAAGACCTGACGAACGTCGTCTTACAGCTCACGGCCCGACTTGCCTCTCAGCCGCCTAATCAAGCGCAGGGTTTTGCTCATGAAACGGGAAACGGTGTCCCGAGCCAGCCAACGCCTATTCCCTCAAATCCAAAGGTGGGCGAATCTCATGAGAGTCGGTCGCATCCTATCTTGGGAAATGTCTTGGCTACCGATGACAGCAACCCGCTAACTCAAGATCAAATCATGGATTTGGTTGCCAACAAAGTCAAAATATTGGTAGCCGAAGCCGAAGCACAAAAAGATATCAGCAGTAGTGGGAGACCGTATCCTGCTCGGTATGATCTGGTAGAGTTTCCTGGCGGCTATGTCATCCCCAAATTCGGAAGATTTGATGGGACGGGAAATGCGAATCAGCACATCGCCCACTTTAAAGCCTCGTGCGGGAATACTGGGGGAAATGATGCGCTTCTCCTCCACCAGTTCGTTAATAGCTTAACCGATGTCGCTTTTGACTGGTACGCTAGCATACCGAATGGCTCCGTTACTATTTTCGTCCAAAGGGAATCTTTGTTTTGACAAAGGTTCATGAGTGTCAGCGATAAAATCACCATTGCCGACCTCATAAAGACCAAGCCAAAGAACAATGAAAGTAGCACTGATTTTATAACCCGATGGCGTAATCTCTCCGTCAAATATGAACCGCCGATAGAGCAGGACCAATCTGTCAGCCTCCTCGTCGGAAATCTCAACAATTGGATGGCCCCGTTTCTATGCACCGCGGGTCTCAAAGTATTCCAAGAGCTGACCAGGAAAGTCCAGATATTGGAGCGCTCAAAGCAGGAGTCCTCCTTTGATTCCCAAAATAACAATAGGTTCTGGAGAAACTGAAAGGACGATAATCGCAAAGGCGAAAATTCCGACGATGCTGAATCTTTTAACACTTCGGCTAACTGAAATAAGTGAGGAATGAGCGAGCCTAATGCCAACCAGCCTCGAAAGCCAGTGTTCGGAGAGGGAGCAGAATCTCTACTGAAAGAGAAACTGGATAAGGTTTATTCCTTCAGAAGGGACAAGATCCATAAAATATTCAAACGCCTTAAGAAACGGTCTACAATTGCCAGAATCAAATAGACCGCAAGAAGCGAATATGACCGATGACCCCAAATATTTCCCCTATCACAGAGTGCTAAGCCGTGCTATTGAGGACTGCTTCATCTTCAAAGATTGGGTCGAAAAACAATACAAGGCAGGAGAGATAGAACTGTCTAAAGGTGTGTTAACAAACAGTCAAGCTGCGACCGCCAATTTCATACAAATAGAGACCGAAGCCCTTCGGAAACCTGATTCTCTCAGGCATCTGTCTTTCTCTAAAAAGAACGGACCAAGGCAACAAGATAAGAGCTGAACGAGCAACATTACCAATGAAGAAGCAATAGACGGGTACACAACCCAAACGGTCTACATGAGCCCAGAGGAACAAGTCCTCCTACACTTTATATCCATGACGATGACATGGTTGTTGCCATCCAATACCGTCTCGGTCTAGACGAAGAAGATCCCGCTTATGAAATCAATCCAAAGAAGCCTGTGGTTCCTGCAGAATCGAGCCCACGCTCCAACCGTTGATCACCATGTCATTAAACGGGGAACAGTCGACCACCACGTCGTTAAACTGGGAACAATCGACCCCTAAGTCGTTAAACTAAGGATGTAAAAAAATGTGTAAATAAATGAAAAAAAAGAGGAAATGATGAGGCAACTCGCAATAAAAATCGGCGAGTAAAATAAAAATAAAAATAAACAGCCGAAATGATGGGGCAACCGCGAATAAATAGCCGAAATGATAGGGCAATCATGACCTTCGCGATAACAAAAGCTGAAATGATAGAACAATCGCAGTAAAAAAACCCTCCAAATGGCGAATGATGAGTCGCTTCTGGTTCCATATTCCAGTGCAGCGATGCAGACGCGAAGCAAAATTTCAAATCTCTGAATGTCCTAATGGAAAATAATGAGTCGCTCCTGGTACCATATTCCAGTGTAGCGATGCAGATGCCAACCAAAATCCATATCCCAATGGCGAATGATGAGTCGCTCCTGGTACCATATTCCAGTGCAGCGATGCAGACGCCAACCAAAATCCATATTAACGGCGAATGATGAGTCGCTCCTGATACCATATTCCAGTGCAGCGATGCAGACGCCAACCAAAATCCAAATCCCCAGACGGCGAATGATGAGTCGTTCCTGGTACAATATTCCAGTGTAGCGATGCAGACGCCAACCAAAATTTCAAATCTCTGAATGTCCCAATGGCGAATGATGAGTCACTCCTGGTACCATATTTCAGTGCAGCGATGCAGACTCCAACCAAAATCCATATCCCAATGGCGAATGATGAGTCGCTCCTGGTACCATATTCTAGTGCAGCGATGCAGACGCCAACCAAAATCCATATCCCAACGGCGAATGATGAGTCGCTCCTGATACCATATTCCAGTGCAGCGATGCAAACGCCAACCAAATCCAAATCCATAGAAGGCGAATGATGAGTCGCTCCTGGTACTATATTCCGGTGTAGTGATGCAGACGCCAACCAAAATTCTCCCAGCCCTACGGGTGGTCCTGAAATTGACTACCGTATACAATCCACGGGCTCAAATAATTCTTATCACATCCATGCCCCACCGCAATCACCAATCACGTGGCCGGTCTCCGCCCTTGAAATTATGCTCCATTTGGGAAGACCCACTCATGTGTCCTCACAAGACATGAGGAGAACAAACTTATGAGATCCTCTCGACTCTTAAGAAAATACCTTCGTGGGATCTTTACGACCCACAAAGGAAAAACACACTTAGGAGTCCACACGACTCCTAAGGAGAAAGTACACCTACGAGATCCTTTCGACTCGTAGGGAGAAAATACTTTTATGGGATCCTTACGGCTCATAAAATTGAAAAGCCTTAGGGGATAGGGACCTAAGCCTGTCTCCTAAGCCATCGCTCCCCAGCAGGTAAAGGCAAATGATGAATTGCTCCTGGAACCTGTGCTTCAGTGTTAGCAACGATGATGCCGACCCCAACCCTAAAATTCCAAACTTCCGACCAAATAGACCCCTAAGTCGTTAAACTGGGAACATATGACCTCTAAGTCGTTAAAATGGGAACAGATGACCCGTAAGTCGTTAAACTAGGAACATATGACATCTAAGTCATTAAACTGGGACGAGAGAAATCCCCTCACGGCAAATGATGATTCGCTCCTGGTACCATATTCCAGTGTAGCGGTGCTGATTCCAAACCAAAACCAAAGTCCCCAAATCCCCTCATGGCAGATAATGATTCGCTTCTGGTACCATATTCCAATGTAGCGATGCTGATGTTAACCTAAATCACAATCAGCAAGACAACCAACAACTTCCCTGACGGAATCAAGCTCCACCTCGGAAACAAGTCGAATCTAGACAATGCAGAAAGCGGAGCAAGTCAACTTCAACCATGACACCACGGAAAGCGGAGGAAGTCAAATCTAATCTCGACACCGCAGAAAGCGGAGCAAGTCAACTTCAACCCCGACACCGCAGAAAGCGGAGCAAGTCAACTTCAACCCCGACACCGCAAGAAGCGGAGCAAGTCAAGTTCATCCCTGACACCGCAAGAAGCGGAGCAAGTCAAATCAAGCACTGACCGTCCAATTCGCAAAAAGGGCATTATCGACCGTCCAAGTCGCTAAACGGGAAGCACCAACTGTCCAAGTCGCAAAAATGGCAGCACCGACCGTCCAATTCGCAAAAAGGGCATCAATGACCTCCCCGTCGGAATTATGCTCCTATTCGGAATAAAGTCAACTAATGACCTCCCGTCAGAATCAAGCTCCGCTTCGGAATCAAGTCAATCAATGACCTCCCCGTCTGAATCATGCTTCGACTCGGAATCAAGTCAACTAATGGCCTCCCCGTAGGAATGATGCTACGACTCGAAATCAAGTCAACCGATGACCTCCTCGTCGGAATCAAGCTCCGCCTCAGAATCAAGTCAACCAATGACCTGCCCATCGGAATCAAGCTCTGCTTCGGAATCAAGTCAACCAATGACCTCCCCGTCGGAATTATGCTCCGTTTCGGAATCAAGTTAACCCATATCCTTCCCTCGGAATCATGCTCCGGTCTTCGGAATTATACTCCGGTCCTCAGAATTATACTCCACTCGTCGGAATTATGCTATGACCTCTTGGAATCATGCTCCGCTCTTCGGAATCATGCTCCGATCCTCGGAATCATGCTCTGATCCCCGGAATTGTGCTCCCGAAATGATGCTTCGCCCCCGGAATGATGTTCTACCTCGAAGTCCCACTCTAAAATCCATCAATATCATGGACACAACTCATATACGCCGCGTGCATTTATTTATAGGGGGCACTTTGTTGGGGTCAAAAAATTACACCCCGATTGACCAAGTCAAACTCAAAGTCAACCCTAAGTAAGCGGGCTTAAGCCCAGGTCAAGTGAGCCCATGCCCAAGTCGAGCCCCACGGCCGACCTCTCCCATGCCAAAATGAAAATTATGTAATAAATAATTTTGATGTAATTTTTATGAATGAATATAAGAAAAATGGGCATCAAGCAAAATTTCTATAAAGTTTATGGCTCATGTGGAAAAGAAATGAGCACATGAAGCAGGAGATGTGCAAAATACCATTTTGTAAAGCCCAAGAGGCAAAGTAAAAACTTGTAAGCCTATATAAGGCAACATGATAATGAAATAAAAAAAGAAAAAGAGTTGATTCTCCCTAAAGATTAGGGTTTATGTGCCTCCTTCTCTATCCTCAAGATTCTAAACCTTCTTCTCTTTTCTGAATTAAATCAAGAGTTTAATTCTTCTTTTTCCAAAAAGAAACAGTTTTCACCATAAGACCCTTGAAGGGGAACTCGGATCGTCCATTAAATCTCCAAAATGGGAGATTTTTAAATTCCCAATTTTCTCCAAGATCTAGCCAATAGAGAGGAAGAAGAAGGAGACCCATCTTCAAAAAAATCCCATTTCGGGAAGATCCAAGGTTCAAAAGAAGATCTAGGGCTAAAGGAAAGAAGAAAAGGGTCCTCTCTGATTATCTTCAAAGATTTCTAGGAGTTTAACTCCATTCAAGATCTGTTGGAGTTTAACTCCATAAACAAAACCCTTTTTAGGAGTTTAACCCCAAATCTATACATAATCCCTGTTAGGAGTTCAACTCCAATGCCCCTTGGGAGTTCAACTTCCAGCATAGGGGCAAGCCTTTTTTCCGCTGGTGTTTCCAGCGGTCGCGTGCTGCGTACGTAACCTGCTGGCATCCAACAGTCGCATGCAGGGCACGTGACCCGCAGGCGTCCAACGCCCAGCGGTCGCAAGCCGCGCACGTGACCCGCTGGCACCCAGCGGGCGCGTGCAGGGCACGTGACCTGCGGGCGCATGCAGAATACGTGACCCGTGGGCGCTAAGAGTCCTCGCGCCGGGCACGTGACCTGTGGGCGCTCAACCCCCACGAGCCGGGCACGTGACCCATGGCACGCGTCTTTAAGATGCTCCTCACCCCTCATTTCCCATGCACTCCACACCCAAAACACGTCCCCTGTTATATCCAAAACCCTTTCAAAACACAACACACACACTGCACATTGAGTTCGCATGACTAGTTGACCCGTCAATTGGAAGTTCCTTCGTTTCAAAAGTGAGGGGTAATTAACGATAGCTTAGTCCGCGACTGCCAGAGATTCGGATCCCCACAATCAATAAAACCCGGCTTATCCTAGGCAGGGGGATCTGTAATGCGCCTGACAAGCGACGCATATTCCCATCTCAATGAGGTGACGAAAAACACCCTACAGAGACATATTTTACCTACTCAGCATGGTGAATTCCGTGTCATACTCATCCACAGATTTGGTACACATCGAATCTTGTTGTAGGTGGATGAATCGCTGCTCCATGTCAAATCGGGCAGTCTTGGGAAAATATTTCACGTCGAATATGTCGCGAAAAATCCTCCATTCAATCGGCTGGGTAAGACGGCTTTCTTCCGCCTTCCACCATACCCTGGCATTATCCGTGAGTTGTAGCTTCGCAACTCTTACCCAAGCAATCTCTGGTACTTATGCTCTGCCAGGTCGTCTTCGATCGACTGAGTCCATTCCTCTGCTTCCAAAGGGCTCTCTTTCCTAGAGAATTGTTTAGGGTGCAGTGCCCGAAATTGTTTCACACCGGGTGCCTCAGCTTCTGGGCGGTGTAATAGGATAGCGGTTTGCTGCTGCTGTTCCTCCAAGAGGCTCTTGATTGCCTCAAGAAATACCGTCTGCTCGTTGATAAGAGCTGCTATGGTAGGTGTAAGTGGAAGAGGATGGTAGGGGTTGGGTGTTGCCATTGACATTCGTGCTGGTATTGTTGGGAGAATCCATAACCTTGAAAGAAAAATAGGGTTAGGATAGATTCAAGAAATCTGAAATGTAAAGAATGTTTAGTTGCCGATTCTTATAATTCTTGTAATATATATTGCTTAGTTTTCTATGCAGAATTGACCTGCATGGTAGGGTTCTATGCAGAACTGACCTGCATGGGCCGCCAACAAAACCTATCACGCCCCGCTCCCAGTGTACGGGGAAGTAGATGTGGCGAGGCCCGCGGCGTATTGACTCTGAAGTAAACACGTTAAGCGTAAATAAGAAATATAATAAATATACACAAGAAATGACAAGAGATATAAATAAACAACAACTTTTTATTGATTAAACATTCTTTACATACAACTGGAAAATAAATACAATGCTGGAAAGCAAAGCCTAAACAATGGCAAGTGAACTGAAAGTAAAGTAAGTACAAGTGCACTAAAACTCTGAATCCTCAGTAAAGTGCTCCAAATCGTCCTGGCTAGGCTCGATCTCCTGAGAGTCGGGTCCTCCTGACAACATTCCAAAGAAAAAAGAAATAGGAATGCCGTCGGCGAACTAGCGCTCGGTAAGTCCCAAGAGATAGGATAGAAATAGACAAATAGAGTAAATAGAACTGATAAAGAAAATGTTAGTTATGCTAACGTAGTTGATTGTAACTTGGTACAGAATATATCAGTGTATATGATAGGAGTCCAACTTGCTCCGTGGACTAAAGCATATAGAGTAAAGGCCCCGTCAAAACCCATGGGACAACGGCAACGGATATTCGGGTTAGGTGTATTACAGTGATCGTCTCATTCCATTTCTAATACATTCCGTACCAATCTACCCTTTAAAAACCCCATAAATGTATATTGTGTTGTTTTATAGATGTAAGACATGCCGAGACCATGGTATAAATTGTTCATGTAAACGGATAAGGATGTAAACGGATAGTCATGTAATCAAGTCAAGATATATACATAGTTCGGTCAATTCAAGTCATGTTGATTTTGTTCTGGTATAGTTCTGGTATTCATGTTCAAGTTCAAGTACAGATTAGATTTATATTGTATTGGAGTTAAGATTGGATTGTGTTCATGTTTAGATTATATTCGGATTAGACTGACACTCAGATTGAGTCATACACTTAAACAAAATTGAATTCCTGAATTAGGTTTTGGAGTTATCGGTAACTTCTGCACATAGACGGCAGGATTTGTGACTTTTTCCAAACAAATTACCATTGATGACCCCTTTTTAGTTTTCTACCTTAAATAGGCAAGCACCCACTTTATCGGGCTTCCTGAGGCTCAAGAGAATTGGTCCCACTTTAACCTATATTTACTAGGGTCCTTATTGTAATTTAATATAACTTGGGGGGTTTTATGAAAAATATTTTTAGTATACTTTCAAAATAAACCTCAAGTATTTATTTATCGTATTTAGGATTTTCATGAATGTAATTTTTAAAAGTGAGGTATTCTAGTGAATAAATACCTACCTTGAATAATACATGGTATTTTAGTGTAAAATTGACTTGTATGGATTCTTGATTGTATTTTCATGAAACTTGTAATTCTTTTATTTTGTTTAGAAAACATGCAATTTATTATATATTTAAAATATATGGCTTGATAATATTTATATATAATTATTAAAACTAAAATTTATTTATTAAATAGAAAATCACGTTTTTCTTAAAAATTGCATTAAAAATTCGATCGAGATCGTATGCTCCGTAAGGAGGTCTGCATCTCGTCCTAGTAGTCCGAAGGATGTATGATAATCCACACCAACCGAATCGGATTCCCCAAAATGGGTTGTAGAGGTATAATTGCAAGAAATTTAAATAATACAATTTAAAGAATACGGTTTTTAATAGTTTATGGTATTTTAATGTAAAAATCGTTCTTGTCCCAAAATATATATTGTTAAAAGCTAATCGTGCTATGTCATGATACGTGTTGTGAGAGGTAGGTTATTACCTCGTGAGATTTTCTAAAAGTAATACAAGCAAAAAATGATAAAAGATGTCATATGTAACTTTATGGTATTTAAACGTAAAAGTGTAATAAAAGTTGTTTTATATGGAGTTTTGAAATGAAACTTGTTTATAATTATTGTTTAATGTTTAACAAACAAAGTATAATGATTTAGATAATTAGTTCTTAAGAAAAGTTGTTATTTTAAAAAGTTTTAGAGATGAATGTCGGTATAACTCCACTTACCAATATCGTTGAAACAAAGAAGTTTTGAGATGTGAAAATAAGAGAAGAAAGGGAACTTACTAGTTTAGAGAATAGAGGGAAGGTTGATGGAATGTTTGATGGCTTCATGGAGTCGCAGGATCGCCAGAATCATTTCGAATCGTCGCCGGAAATTGACCTAGTGCTAACTCCACTTGTACTCTTCTTTGACTTGGAAAATTTTGAGAATTTTAATACAAGATTTCAGAATGAAGAGGGCTATGGTGTGGGGTTGTATTTATAGGGTAGAATTAGGGTTTTGAGAAATGAAAAGAGAATTAAAAATGCATTTAAACTTGGATTAATGGTGATTTTAATCTCTCTGTTAATTTACAAGGAAATCAAACAGCATGAGTGTAGTGGGAGTAGGCCAAAGGACTGGGGTTCAGAACATGAGATCATTCCCAACAGGGGGGCCCGGCGCTGTCGGCTCTTTAGGCCATCTCGTCGGCCACATGTATGGGTTTGCGTCTTGGATTCTTGCCATGTGTCTAGGTCGGTTTATATATCATTCAGCACATGTTTGACTTTCTATGGCTTTTCATTTTTACGTATATTGCACGTGTAAACTTTTGGACTTCCAAAAGGTTTAAAATAAAAATCAATAAAAATATATATGGCTGATGGGATTCGAACACAGGGGCTATGTCATAGCAGTGCAAGGTTTTACCAATGAGCTACAAGTGCTTTTTTGCTATTCATAAACAAATTAAATTTATAACTTGTACTCAGGCTTACAACTCTATTCTGTACATTAACTTGAAAATTTTCATACAGTAAAATTTGAGTCGTTACAATAAAAGCAATGCCTAAACATTGGTATACAAATGAAAAGGAAATAAGTACAAGTAGTCTAGAAGTCTGGCTCCTCTGTGAAATGATCCAAGTCCTCCTGGTTGGAGTTGGTCTCCTGAGAGTCGGGTCCTCCTGACGAACATTTCAAAGAAAGAAAGAAACCGGAATGTCGTCAGTGAACTAGCGCTCGGTAAGTCCCAAAAGAAATATTAGAATAGAACAAGTAGACAGGGAAGAACTGCTAATTTACACAGGTATGTGTTTGGTAAACTAACATAGTTGTTTGTACCTTGGTACAGAAGGTGTCAGTGTCTATGAGAGGAGTCCAACTTTCCCCGTGAACTAAGGTAACCCGGTAGTACAAGGCCCCGTCAAGACCTACGGGACAACAACAATGGATATTTATCTACGTCTTTTAGTGTCCATCATCGTGCCGCTTTTAACACATTTCGTATCAATCTACCCCGTTAAAACCCCGTAATGTATATTGTACTGATTTGTAGTTATCAGACTTTCCGAGACCATGGATATAAGTTGTTCATGTAAACGGTTCAGGATGTATTAAGTAGTCATGTTGTCAAGTCAAGTCATAGCCATGGTTCGGTCAAGTCAAGTCGTGTTTGCATGTTGATATTGTTCTGGTATTCAGGTTCAGGTTCAAGTATACATGTTGGATTCATATTAGATTTGGATTCATGTTTGGATTGGATTCAGATTATTCTTAGACTCTGACTTGAGTCAGACACTTTAAACAGAATTTTGATCCTGAATTAAGTTTAGGAGTTATCGGTAACTACTGCACATGGACGGCAGGATTTGTGTTTTTTCCCAAGATAATTATCATTGATAACACCATTAAGTTTTTCTACCTTAAATAGGCAAGCACTCTCTTTCTCCAGCTCCTTGAGGCTCAAGAGAATTGATCCCGCTTAAATCTATATTTACTAAAGTCCTTAATTATAATTTTATATAACTCGAGAGGGTTTTATGAAAAATATTTTATATACTTTCAAAATAAATCTCGAGTATTTATTAATCGTATTTAGGGTTTCATGGATGTGAATTTTAAAGAGGGGTATATTAGTGAAAATTTACATAGCTTGAATAGTTCAAGGTGTTTTAGTGTAAGACTTATCTTGTATTGATACTTGATGGTATTTTGGCGAAACTTGCCACTCTTTTAATTTTTGAAAACATAGAATTTTATTATAAATTTAAAATATATGGTTTGATAATATTTATATAATTATTAAAAATTAATTTTATTAAAGTAGAAAATTTCATTTTTCTTAAAAATCGTATTAAAATTCTTTCGAGAATGAATGCTCTGTGAGGAGGTCTGCATCTCGTTCTACTAATCCCGAGGATGTGCGATAATCCGCACCATCCAATAACGGGTTCCCCAAAATAGGTTGTAGCGGCATAATCGCAAAAAGTTTAATAATACTATTAAAAAAATGGGTTTTTATAGTTCAAAGTACTTTAACGAAATGTTGTATTTTCCACAAAAATAGGTTGCTAAGAGAATCGTGCTATGTCAATATGTGTGTTGTGAAGGGTAGGTCATTATCTCGTGATGTTTTCTAAAGATAAGATTAAGCCAGGTATTAAAATACGGTAAATATAAAGTTCATGATATTTAAAAGTAAAACTCAATTTAAAGTTATCTAGCATGATGATTTAGGGTGAAAGTTATTTCTAATTATTAGTTTCATGTTTAACAATTCAAGGTATAGAATATGAATGAGTAATGCTTAATAAAAGATATAGTTTCAAGGGTTTTAGAAATAAATATCAGTATAACTCCACTTACCGACAAGTTTTATAAAAGGAGACTTTTTTAAGTATAAAGAGAAGAAGGGAGTGGGACTTACTAGCTAGAAGGAGGGATGGGAAGTAGAAGAAAAGGGTGGTGGCCTTCGTGGCGTCGTGGGGTCGCCGGAACTTGTGTAGATCCTCGCCGAAAGTCGTTCTTAGGCTAACTCCACTTCAACTCCACTTGTACTTAGAAAATTTTGATATTTTTGGCTAGGGATTTCAGAATGAGGAAGAGCTAGGGTATGGGGTTGTATTTATAGTATGGAATTAGGATTTTGGAATTGAAAGATTGAATTAAAATACATTAAAAATTGGATTAGAGGTGAAATTGAATTCTCTGTTAAATTGCAGAGAAAACAAAAAGTGCAGGGGTAATGGGGTAAGCCAAAGGGTTTTGTGAGCAAAACACGGGGGCTTTTCCCTTACCGACACCCGTCGTCGCCAGCCCAAATGCCAATCTTGCCGGCTAAAAAGTTGAAGGCGACCTTCGGATGCTTGCCACGTGTCCTACTTGCTGTTAATATAATTTTCCATATGTTTGTTTTCTGTCTTTTCATTTCTTATGTGCAGTGCACGTGTAAACTTTTGGGCTTCCAAAAGGTTTAAAAGAAAATTCAAAAAAAATATTATGCGGCTGATGGGATTCGAACACAGGGGCTATGTCACAGTAGTGTAAGGTTTTACCGGTGAGTTACAAGTTGTTTCTTGCTGTTCTTAAACAAGAATAACTTTTAAATTATGCTCAGGCTTGCAAACTCCTTTCTGTATTTTAAGAAGAAAAATTTTGTTCAGAAAATTCAGGGTCGTTACAATCCGTGCCCATTTCGCTTGTGGACATACCCTTTTTTTTACGAGATTGCGCCTTTCCAGGTTTTCACAAGCTCGTTAGTAGTCCTGCTGTTTTTACTCACGGTACCCTTTTGGATTTTCATCCGTGCCCATTTCGCTTGTGGACATACCTTTTTTTAGGTGGCCCGCAAGGTATCATACCACTAGCTGTAGGTCCCGGCCTTGTTTTAAGGACTACATCATGTGGGACCTAGGAGAGTTATGAATTGTTTATGCCCGTGGATTGTATATGGTAATCGATATGGGGAACTACCTTAGGAATAAACGTGTGAGTTTAAGGACTTGCCGGTCTTTTATCGCCTTATTTTTGGATGAAATGCTAGTTTAGGGTCGTTCTGATCCAATATTCCTGTTTTGGGGACAAATATTAGTTTAAGGACGTTTCGGTCCAGCATTAGTTTAAGAACATTTTGGTCCATTATTAGTTTAGGGACATCTCGGTCAAGCATTCCCATTTTGGGGACGAATTTTAGTTTAAGGATGTTTCGGTCCAACATTCCCGTTTTGGGGATGAAGGAGCTTTTTTGGATACTACTCTCAAGGTTCTGACTCAGGATGATAGCGAGCGGACACAGGCATTGTCATTTATCATAGAACTAACTCGTGACTTGTCAAGCGTAGTAATTTTTGAGGAATCGGCTGTTTATTAGCCGGAAGGGTCTTTCACCATGCATATCCATGAGTAGGTAGGCTCCACCTTGGTAGAATTTGTCTATGATGTACGGGCCTTCATAGTTCGGCTCGAACTTCCCCCGTTTTGCATGATTATGGATCATTGGTCTTTTGACGACTAGTTTGAGTTTGTCCTGGCGGAATGTTCTCGGCCTGATCAATCTTTCGTATGACCGTGTCATCCTTACCTTATAAGCCTTCAGATTTTGCTGTGCTATAAGGCGAGTTTCGTCGAAGGCTTCGAGCTCCTAGAGCCTAAGGTGGGTATTTTCTTCATCTGTCGGCTCGTATTGAACATCTACTCGTAAAGATAGGAGTTCTATTTCCAACGAGAGCACTTCTTCCATGCTGAACACTAATGCGTAGAGAGAGAGGAGTTCTATTTCCAACAGGAGCACTACTTCCGTGCTGAACACTAATGCGTATGGTGTTGTATTCGTGGCCATATTGAACGTTGTTCGGTACGCCTAAAAAGCTTCATGCAGCATTTCGTGCCAATCTTTTTTGTTTTTGGACACTGTCTTCTTTATAATCTTTATCAAGGTCTTGTTGAAAGCTTCAGCTAGACTGTTGGCCCTAGAATTATAGACTGAAGAGTGTCTCCTGTCTATTTTATGTTGCTGTGTGAAGTGGCTTATTTTATAGCTTCTGTAAGCTGGCCCATTGTCCGAGATTATCCGTTGCGGAGTTCTGAACCGATAGATTACATGGGTTTTGAAGAAATGGAGGATATTCTCCGTCTTCACCTCCCTCAGTGGTACTACTTCTGCCCATTTAGAGAAGTAGTTAGTTGTTGCTAATATGAACCGATTTCTTTTGAATGATACCGGTTTGATAGGGCTAATTATACCGGTTCCCCACATTTCGAACGGCCAGCTAGCCTGAACCGATAGATTACATGGGTTTTAAAGAAATGGAGGATATTCTCCGTCTTCACCTCCTTCAGTGGTACTACTTCTGCCCATTTAGAGAAGTAGTCAGTTGTTGCTAATATGAACCGATGTCCTTTGAATGATACTGGTTTGATAGGCCCAATTATATCGGTTCCCCACATTTCGAACGGCCAGCTAGCCACTGTCGGGTGTAGCGGATTTGGATGTTGATGGATGAAGTCCCTGTGAATTTGACACGAGTGACACTGCTTCGCATATTCGAGGCAGTCCTGGATCATCGTGAGCCAATAGTAACCCATTCTTTTTATCTTCATCTTCATCTTTGGCCCAGCTTGATGAGAACCGCAGAGTCTGTCGTGAGTTTCTTGGACGACTTTCTTTGTTTCCTCCGGCCCTAGGCATCTTAACCATAAACAACCAAATGATCTCTTATATAGAGTATCATTGATGAAAGTGAAAGTCAAATCCCGTTTCATGAGCTGATGTCTAGACGACACATTTTCGGGCGTTCGTTGGGACTTAAAATAGTCTATGAAGGCTTCCCTCCGGTCCTTGACCTTTTCTTCTTCCTCTATTTGAAGGGTTACTTGTTCGGTCGTTTCTTTTCTTTCGGTTGGCTTTATTTGGTCTTCCGAAGATATTTCTGTTGGCGCGAGAACCCTGCGGCTTTGCACAATGATCCTCACGTCATCAAGATCTTCATCGGCTAATTCCTTAACCAATTTGGCCAATGCACCCGCCTTGCTGTTTTCCGCACGCGGTATACTTTCCAGGGTATAGGAAGGGATTATTATCAGCAGTTGCATCACACTTTCGCCATACATTTTCAGCTTGCATGTCTGATAGCCACCATTTACTTGGCTAACGATCAGCTGGGAGTCTCCATATATGATGAGATCTTTGATTCCCATGTCGATAGCGATCACAAAACCTGCTATCAAAACTTCATATTCAGCTTCGTTATTAGTCTTTGGCTCCGTTAAGCAGAGGGCGTAACGCAATATCCCTCCTTGCGAAGTCACGAAGATAAGACCCACCCCGGCTTTGATTATAGGGGTGTTCTGCTTTCGCCGCTTCATAGAAGATGCTCCATCGAAGTAGAGTTCCTATTGGGGATCATTTTCTTCTTCAATCGCATCGAATGCGTGTTTGTCTGGCAATTCACAAATTAAGAGGGAGTTAGCTGGTATCGGATGCTCCACTAGAAAGTCAGCTATGGCCTGACCTTTCACTGCTTTAAGGGGTCGATACGTTATCGAGAACTCCATCAGGAAGAGGGCCCATTTGGCGAGCCTTCCTGTTAGTATGACCCTTGACATTAGATATTTGAGAAGATCCATATTCGATATGAGGTGGACCTCATGGACCATGGCGTAATGTATGAGCTTCGTTATTGCGAAGATCAGCGCCAAGTAATGCTTTTCGATGGGGGATAGTTGTTTTCTGCCCCCAGGAGAACTCAACTCAAATAGTACAGAGCTCTCTCCTTTCCCTGATTGTTCTCTTGTGCCTACAATGCACCTAGAGAACCCTCAAGGGCCGTTGTATATAGGATAAGGAGTTTTCCTTTAAGCGGAGCGGTCAATACCTGCTGATTTTGCAGGTATTGTTTGATTTCTTCCAGTGTGTTTTGGCACTTTTGATCCCAGACGAACGGGGCCGCCTTCTTCATCAAATGACTATAGGGACGGTATTTTCCGGAAAGGTTGGTTATGAATCGCTGTATATACGCGAGCTTTCCTTGGAGAGACCACAGTTGTTTGAGGGTTCTTGGCATTGGTATTTCCATGATCGCCTTAATCTTTGAGGGGTCGATTTCGATACCTCGGTGACGTATGATGAATCCTAGGAATTTTCCTGAGGAAACTCCAAACGCGCATTTTAGAGGATTCATATTCAGATTATACTTCCGAAAATGTTGGAACACTATTTTTAGATTTTCCCAATGTTCCTTGTTGGATCTGCTCTTTACCACAAGGTCGTCGATATAGCATTCGATGATCTCGTGTATGAGGCCATTGATGATCTTTGTCATAGCCATTTAGTAGGTAGCGCCAGCGTTCTTCAAGCCGAAAGGCGTTACTTTATAGCAGAATATGCCTAATGGGCTTCGGAAGGCAGTATGCTTTTGGTCTTCATGATGCATTTTTATTTGGTTGTATCCTGAAAATCCATCCATGAAGGTGAAGACCTCATAGGTGGACGTGTTATCAATCATCAGCTCGGTAAAAGGTACTGGGAAGTCATCCTTCGGACAAGCTTTGTTGAGATCCCGAAAGTCCACGCAGATGCACACCGTCCCACTTTTCTTCATCACTGAAACGATGTTAGTGATCCAGTTGGGATATTGAACTTCTTGGATGAAGCCGGAGTCAATTAGTTTCTTGACCTCAGCGTTGATGCTCATCTCAAGTTCGAGTCGCATCCTTCTCGGTGCCTGTTTGATTGGCTTTATTCCCGGTGATATAGCATGTTTATGTACTGCCACTTTTGGATCTAGACCTGGCATTTCAGAATAATTCTACGCAAAGCAATCTTTATACTGCATGAACACGTCTTTTAACGTGACTACCTGTTTTTCAGATAGCAGTTTACTGATAAACGTTGGTCTCGGATCATTTTCAGTCCCTAAGTCAATTTTTCTTAGGTTGTCCTCCATGGTGTGTATCTCATCTTTCAGCTCTTTTGGTGCTGGTGGAAACTCTGAGATCATCTCGTCCTCGTCTTCATTTGCGAAGCACCTGTAGAGGTTATTCATAGTCTCGTGTTCTCCATCTTTTGAGAGTGTTATCATATGGCAGGTACGAGTTCGCTTCCATTCTTGATGTTGAGCTGGTCCTATCCTGGCGGTATAAGTCTTTTTTGGCTCGTGCTTTCGCGGCGGGGTTACCCTCCAGCTGTCGGATAACATAAACCTACCTTGTCGATACTGGTCTTCTACCCAGTATTTGAAGGTGAAGTAGTTTTCAAGAGGATGACCTATTGCTCGGTAGTAGGAGCAATAATCCCGATGATAGACCTCGTTTATTTGTTCGGAGTGCCGAGACTCCAGAAGCGTCATCATTTGGTGCTTCATGACAAGGTTGAATATTTTTCTTGTTTTGTCTTAAGGGAAAGAGTATTCCCGGCCCATCTTCTTTATAAATGATGGGCTCCAATCGAGTTTTCCTCGACTGCACGGCGTCTTGGATTCGCTTAGTTGTCTTCGAAAGTTGTTTGTGTTCTTAGCCTTATTTTTGCCTCCATTTAAAGATTTTCCCCTTTCGTGCGAACATACATTGGACCGGGGATGAAGAGTATTACGGTCTATTGTTTCCGCAGATTGCTGGTTGAGACGTTGCTTCATGGCCTTTACATAAATGGCCATTTCGTGGCCGTGATTGTCCCGGTTTGTTTGACAAGTTTCTTTTATTAACCTGTCAATTTGTTCTTCCAGCGACCGACATAACGTTTTTAGAGTAGGATCTCTCTCCGATTTGACTGGACCAAACATATCCGAGCCTGGTTGTCCCCATCTTCCCGTTGGACATATTTTGCTGAGTTCCGGGAATATCCCAAATCTTTTTGTAGAATTGGGCTTGTTGAACAGTTTGTTTGAGGGGCACACGTTGGCATCTTACTAGGCATTTCAATGCATCCGCGTAATATCTTGGCAGACGGATGGATTGAAGTCTGTCGAGTGCAAAATCGACACCATGCCAGACTTCTTTTCCTACGTTAGTTTTTGTATATTGGTAGAAGAGGATCGCTTTTTTACCACTTCTCCCGCTCCTGGAAATGGGTATTCAACAAAGGACATAGTGGTTAGGTAACACATCTTTTGAGAGGAAAGAAAAGATATATCCAAGCAGAAAGTCGAGAGCCAAAGGGTTTCTCGATCTGGAATTTGAAGCAAGGTACCCTCAACTGAAATATCTACGATATCAGCATTTCTTCGCATAAAGATATGGATAGGGATGCCGATTCAGATGCGCCTTTCTCCCTTGTAGATCTGGTCTCTTGGTACTTTTCTGAGAGGCACAGAGAAAGTGTGCAGTTCTTTTACGCTGTATGTATAGAGTGCATCTAGTTTCTTATAATGCCGAGGCAAAACCATTGTAATTCATAGACTCTGATCTATTCTGGTGAAGGTTTGCATTGACGGGCGGACGGAGAACACTGCGTTGGTCTCGTTCTCAGAGTCGCTGCCAAAGATCAAAATAGGAATAGACGATCCGGGCTTATTATTCTGCCTTTGGGTTTGCCCCGAGTAGACTATTTCTTCGCCTTCCTCGGTGTCGCTCCCAAAGATCGGGATAGTGGCGATGGATTTTTGTTTATCCTATGGCTTATGGCACCTTTCAGTATCCGCGAAATCTGGTAGGAAGTACTTTGTATCTTCGTATTTCCGGACTTCGTTTACGGAGAACGGATTTAGCTCTCCCATGACGGTGTAGTCCGAGCCATCCTTGAAATACTTTATATACTGATGTTGTGTAGAAGATATGACGTTGTACTCGTGAAATCAAGGCCAAGCGAGCAAAGCGTTATAGCAAGTCTTGGCGTCAATGATATGAAATTTGATGTCAGTAACGAACAGCCCAAAACGTAGCGTCAGTATTATGAAGCCAAGCATCCGTAACGACTGTGAGTCGATTCCGGAGATGGTAATTTTATCTCAGGTAAGGTGTTGAACGTTCATGAAAATATCCTTCAGCATTCTCACATTGAGAAAGTTAACAGAGGATCCGTTGTCGACAAGGATTTCCCTATCTTGATATCGTGGCAGTATCCGGTGACGTATAACGGGCGATTATGCTCGCATGTACCGAGGAGGAGATCCTCATCACTGAATGTAATGTTAGCCATGTGGACCTCTGCCAGTTCATCTTCTCTTCTGTGAAGAAAGCTTGGAACTGACTGGGATCTTGTAATGCCTTGATCAGGGAATCTCGTGCCTCTTTGAACAGGAGGAGAGCATCCAATATGCTCAGTTGCGAGGGTATTTTTCTCAAATATGCTAGGACGTTGTAATCCACATTGTTTTTCTTAGGCGGATCTTTTGCCGCGAGCTTTTTGACTGCTTCTTCATCAAGGGCGATTTCCTCAGAGATTTTTCCTTTCCCTTTGTCCTTTTTGTTCGAACCTTTGTTTGTAGGTCCGAGGTTCCTCTCGGCAGTGTGCAGTTACGCAGTTGAATATTCTTACATTTCTTCTCCTCCTCTTCTTTTTCGGAGGCGGAGTCTTTGAAGAGAGGGATGAGGAGTGTTTCGTCCTCAGAATCGCTACCGAAAGTAAGAACTTAGGGTTTTTCCCCTTCCGAACTGGTACCAACTATATGACAGTTGCCAGTCGTTTCTTCATGCACGTTTGTCGCATTATTTTGCCGTCGACAAGCACAAGCTTCGCACTTCATCCTCTTGAAGTGTTTTTGATGGGCAACGTATTCTTGCCACCACTTCTTGAAGGCATGGCATTCATCGGCGGGGTGGGTGACCCTCCGATGAGACAGGAAGTAGTTTGGATATGCATCTTCTCCATCGAGGCATATGACCCCGGGAGTGTTCCTTACGAGAGGTAGCAGCTTCAGCCCCATTGACAGGGCTTTGGGTAACCGCTTCTCTATTTTGATCATGCTCTTATTTGTAGCAGGTGTGCTTTGGTTTGGTTGGATTAATTTACAACTCATTCTCGTCGCAACTTCTTTACTCAAATGCCGATGCTTACCTTTTTCATATATGTCTATCTCGCGTTCTCTGTCAACTTTGCTTTTTTAAAGGCTTCGTTTAGTAGCATCTCAATCGGGTCTTCTTCTGGCAGTTCCGGGGATTTTAGCGCCGATTCTGCTCCCAGTTCCTTAGCGTTGTTTTTTGACGCCGAGAGAGCTCTTCGTCATATAACGATGAATGGGAGACCATGTGGAAACTTGCTAGACGGTCTTCGGTGTCTTCCGATGAGTCATTTTCCTCATCATTTTCACTATGTTCGTCCTTAAGAATATGCTTGAGGAATTTTTCGAGCGTGACTGGTGTCCGTGCCTTCTGGTTGTACTCATCCAGCGTATCAATGTATTTTTGTAGATCTTTGCGTTTTTCATCATACTCGGCAGGCTGCACAGGCTTCTTGGTCTTCTTCTTTTTCTTCAGAGATTTCGAAGGCTTGACTTGGGGTTTTTTCCCCTCGTCAACAATTTTCGGTACGGGTCGAGGTTTTAACATCCTTTCGATTATTTCGGGTTCAAGTGGGATTTTCGACCTGACTGCTGGACATACATGTTGATCCTTCGGTATTATTTTGGTTTTTGCTGAAAGAATGACTTCCCATGGAGTTTCTTCCACGAGTAAGCATGATGCCCCCTACGCTTTCACCTTTTTGGGAGTATGCTTCTGGGGTGGGTTTATCTTCCAGTTATAAGACAACACGAATTTCCCCTGTTGATACTGGTTCTCGACCCAGTTCTTGAAGACATAGCGATCTTCAATTGGATGGCTCACCATCTCTGATAGGGACAGTAATTAGGGTTGTTGATGTCACTGGGTTGCGGTGAACGCCGCGTGTCTGGCAATGTGATGAGTTTATTACGTATTTCTAATTCAAACAGACTCCTCATCTTGTCGTGGGGGAACGAGTAAGCACGTCCTAGCCTTTCTTCCAAGGACGGGCGCAGGCACGCGTTGTTTTTTCGAGCAACGGGTTTTGGGCCACTCGGCTTTTGTTGCATGTTAGCAATGAAGGATGCTTTCCCTTTACCCTTGGCATTTCGAGGGTCCTTATTTGAGGAGGAAGGACCATGGACTATCTGGTCCATTTGGGCCAACTTATTTATCAGGGCCTGAAAATTTGTGGGCTTGAAGAATGTCATGAACTGGGACACAGTCGTTTGAGAATCAAGGGTTCCAATGAAGATGCCCACGGCAGGAGATTCTTCAATGCGTTGTTCACACTTAGACCACAAGTTCTGCCATCAGATTGTGTATTGGACCCATGTTTCTACTGGCTTTACCCTGTCATTGATTAATTCCGTTATCGGAGTGTATTCACTCGCGCTGGCGAACCGCTGTGTGAAAAGAAGTTCCATCTCTGCGAATGCTTTCACGGATTCATTGGGAGCTCCGAGTACCATTCAAAAGTTGTTTCTGATAGGCTGCTAACGAACTGGCAAAGCAACAGTTTGTTATCACCTCCAATGTTGCAGCACAGAGCTTTGAATTGCGCGACGTGCTGGTGAGGGTTGCCTGTCCCTTTGTATACATGGAACTTGGAGACCGTATATCCCGGCGGGTATTTGATTTGATCATACCAGCCTGGATATGGTCGTCCAATTCTGACAATTTGGCCAGTGGCTTCATTAGCTTGATGAGCTTTTATTTGTTGATGTAACAACTCCAATTTTAATGTACAATAGGGGTATTTACATTTCCTGTGAGTACTATAAGTATTTGTTTTAAATTTATAACGGTAAGAAAGAGCTTGTAGCTCACTGGTAAGACCTTGCACTGCTAAACAAAAGCACCAGAGTTCAAATCCCATCAGCCACACATTCTATTTATTTAAAATTCTTTTAATATTTTAGAAGCCCAAGAGTCTACACGTGCGCAACCTGTAAAACCAAGAGTCACAGCCTATATAACCATGTGCAAGAGGCTAGACCAAGAGTCAGGGACATGTGGCACCACTATGAGCCCCCACCTCATATATCAGGCCGGTGAGATCATGACTCGGGCCAGCGCCGCCGGTTCAACTTGGACCAAACCCTATTTTTTTCAAACCCCAGCAACTCTTGGACTCCCCCAATAACTCCAGTATTGTTTATTTTCTGCACCTTTACAGAGAATATTAAAACCCCTTTAATCCCAATTTTAATGCAAATTTAAATGCATTTTTTTATCACACCCAAAACCCTAATTTGTCCTATAAATACCCACTCTATTTTACACCCCTTCACACTGAAATTTCCTACCAAATACTCTACAAAATTTCCAAGTTCTTTTTGTGCACAAGTGGAGTTAGCAAAAGGGCGAAGCTTCGACAAACTTCCGATGGCAATCCGAGGAGATTCCGACGATGAAACGACGCACCGACACCTCCCATCTCTTCCTCCTTCCCTCCTCTATCCTAACAACCAGTAAGTCCCTACGTCTTCTTCTTTTCTCTATTCTAAAAATATTCAAAACTAAAACCCGACGGAAGCGGAGTTAATCCGACTTCCGATTCAGTTTTTCCTTCAAAAGTTCTATTTTTCTTAAACACAATAATACCAAACTCTTATTTCATGACCATTAAAAATTAACAAAGGCAATAGAACAAGTTTTACATCAAAATAATAACCATAGCAAGTTTTATTCCACTTTTACATTAAAATACCTTCATGTTTTATTTCGACATGCTAGAACTTTTAATACCGTGATACCTTAGAAAACTCACGAGGTAATGACCTACCTCCTCACAACACACATACCTAACATAGTATGATGGAATTTGGGAACATAGATTTGGGAAAATACGACCTTACATATAACTACATTCAACTTATAAAACCTTTTTCTATAATAAGTGTATTTAACAAATCTTTGCAATTGTGCATCTACAACCCATTTTGGGAAACCCGTTCGGTACGGTGCGGATTATCGCACATCCTCGGGCCTAGTAGAGTGGAATGCAGACCTCCGCGATCTCGAAAGATTTTTAAAACATTTTTCTTTAGAAAATGTGATTTCAATTATAAATAAAACTTATATTTTTAATAAATATATATATATATATATATGTAATTAATATCAAAATATATATTTTTAATATTTATAATATTCCACATTTCCAAAATTCAAGAAAAATACTCCATTTACAAGAAAATACCATACAATTCCAATATTTCAAATAAATACCTTATACTTTAAAACTAGGTCATATTCACTAGAAATTTCACATTGAATAGAATAAACATCTATGAAAACTCTAAAGACGATAATTAAATACATGAGGTATATTTTGAAAGTATAACAATACTATTTTACAAAAAAACCCTCAAGTTATACTAAATTACAATAACGACCCTAGTAAACATAGGTTTAAGCGGGACCAGTCTCTTGAGCCTCAAGGAGCCGGAGATATAGGTGCTTGCCTATTTATGGTAGACAATTTAATAAACGGTGTTATCAATACGGTAATTGTCTTTGAAAAAGATACAAATCCTGTCGTCCATGTGCAGCAGTTACCGATAGCACCAAAACATAATTCAGAACTTCAATTTCTTTTCTAATTGTCTGACTCAGACCGAGTTTCAATATAATCAATCTGAATTGAATATGATTCAAGTATCAAACTATAATACAACATGGATCTATGAATCCGGCTATTCAATCTAATCAATCTATATTGTCCGAACCGAACCATGAATATATTCTATTTACATGATCATCCATTATATCCGTTCCATTACTAATATCATGGTTTCGGCAAGTCATCCATCTATATTCAATATACAATACCAATAATATAACAATACAATCAAGACATCACGGGGTTTATAAGGGGTAGATTGGTACAGAAGTTGTTAGAAATGGTACGAGACTGCAACCATAAGACACCTAACCTGAATCTCCATTGCCGTTGTACCGTGGCTGAATGGTTCCTTGTACTCCGTATACCGTACTTTCTGGTATAGTGAGAATCCTCTCGTATACACCGGCTTCTTCTGTACCAAACTACAAACAACAACGTTAACAATATAATACAACTTTAAAAGTTGCTCTCTCTCTTTCTGTTTATTCTATTTCTCCATCATCTTTGGGACTTATCGAGCGATTGTTCGCTGACGACATTCCTTTTCTTCTTCTTTGGAATGTTGTCAGGTGGATCGGACTCACTGGAAATAGAGCCCAACAGCGAGGACTTGGACCAGTTTACTGAAGATCCAGAGATCTAGTTCACTTGTATATTACATTTCCTTTACATTTCTGTTATGCCATTGTTTAGGCATTGCTTTCATTCCATGTATTTACCATTCTAGATGTATTGTAAAAAGAATGTTAATAAATAAAGTTGATGTTCAATTATATCTATTGCCATTATCTCTTGTGCATTTTACTTATATTGTTTAGATACGCTTAGCGTGTTTACTTCTGAGTAAATACGTAGCGGGCCAGTCGCGTTCCCTTACCCATACCGGGAAGCGGGACGTGACAGGTTTTTTTGGCGGCCCATGCAGGTCAACACTGTATGGAACCCTATCATGCAGGTCGGCTCTGCTGGACAACCTAAGCAATATAACACAATAACCAGCAATTGAAAACATTCTTTACAACTCATATTCCTTGAATCCTATCATTTCATATATTTTGAATCTGTCCTAACCCAAATTTTTCTTTCAAGGTTATGGATTCCCCAAACAACACCAGCACAAATGTCAACAACACTCCACCACCTCTACCGCTTACACTGGCCGTAGCTGCTCCGATCAACGAGCAGACGGTTCTGCTTGAAGCAATCCACAGCCTCCTAGAAGGACAACAGCAGCAGACTGCTATCTTGATGAACCGACTAGAGGAAGAAGCACCTGGGGTGAAGCAATTCAGGGCATTGCACCCAAAGCAATTCGCTGGAAAAGAGAGCCCTCTAGAAGCTGAGGAATGGGCTCAAAGCATTGAAGATGACCTGGCAGCGGCACAAGTGCCAGAGATAGCTTGGGTTTGTGTTGCGAAGTTGTAGCTTACGGACAATGCATGGGTTTGGTGGAAGGCGCAAGAAAGCCGTCTTGATCAACCCATCGAATGTAAGACTTTCCGTGACATGTTTGATGCAAAGTACTTCACTGAGACTGCCCGCTTTGATATGGAACAACAGTTCATCCATCTGCAACAAGGTTCAATCTGGACCAAGTCAGTAGATGAATTTGACGCTGAGTTCACCATGCTCAGTTGGTAAGATACGTCTCAATATTTAGATTTTGAAATATCATATACTACACAGCTAACACAATACCTTAACAGATTTGCGGCACACTTGATACCGACGGATGAGATCAGAGCCCGTCGATTTCAACAAGATCCGGAGATCCAGGCTGGCTTAGCCACAGGAGATTTTCCGACCCATGAATCGGCTCTAAAAGCTGCCCGCTGTTATGAGGCAGTGCTAAAGATAAGGGGCAGATCTCAATCTGCTGGAGTTAAGTGCCCTGCCAACTAGGTGGCAGGAGGAGCCTCTTCAAGGCCACCATTCATACCAAGGAGACCCGGGGTACCAATCAACCGGCCCAGCCAAGCATTTTGCACATACTGCAGGAGAGTTGGTCATCTGATGAAAGACTGCCGGCATGCAAATCGCCTTTGCTTAGTCAGCGGCTCAGCTACTCACGATATTGGGTCTTGTCCTCGTAGACAAAACCCATATGCTGCACCCAGGCTAGCAATCACATACCCGTAGCGCCCAGCCCTTCAGGCACCTGCTTCAAGACTCGCTCTCCCTGCTCCACCACCTAGAGGACCACCGACTGCACCTTCTCCTCGTCAATTCCATCAAGCTCAAAGGAACCCACCTCAAGGACCAAGGAACGGACAGTGGAATGTTCCTCTAGCAAGGAGGAATGTGCCGAGGCGACGGGCTTTCACGATGACTGTGGAAGAGGCTGAAGCCACCAGCCAAGTCATTACTGGTAACACTTCCCTTTCAAATTCTCTTTCGGTTCATAGACATACCTATATCTTTCCCTTATACCTAAAACATATCCCATATATACCTTAGGTACAATCTTAGTAGCCTCACTTCCTGCACTTGCATTATTCGATACTGGAGCATCTCATTGCTTTATGTCGCAACGGTTTGTCCGAACTCATACGATTCCAGTCACACCGCTTGTATCCAGCCAGAATGTCAGTTCAGAAAATGGCGTTCTAAAGGAAACAATGGGATACAGCTTGTGTCCAGTAGTCGTCTCCAGCAGAGAATTCTATGCTGATTTCAAAGTGCTGGACATACCGAACTTCGATATGGTTCTAGGTATGGATTGGCTCGGAACATTTTATGCTACCATTGACTGTCGTCAAAGGAGAGTAGTATTCGAGATTCCAGACCATCCGGTCTTCTATTTCGAAAGTGGAGACCGTACCTTGGAGCCAAGTATTTAAAAGGCGAAACCAAAGAAGGCGGTGATTGCGGCAATTCAAGTGGAAGAAGGAACAAAGCCAGAACTAGTTCGAGAGTTCGACGATGTGTTTCCTGACGATATATCAGGTTTGCCTCCTGATCGAGCTCTTGAATTCAGCATTGATTTATTACCAGGAGCACAACCGGTGATCAAAGCACCTTATCAATTAAGTCTAGAAGGTTTGAAGGAAGTCCGAACTCAGTTGGACGAATTATTGGCGAAATGATGGATTCGTCCCAGCACTTCAAGTTGGGGATCACCAGTACTGCTTGTAAAGAAGAAGGAAGGTTCATATCGAATGTGCATTGATTATAGAGCCTTGAACGAAGTAACGACAAAGAACAAGTATCCACTCCCGCGCATTGACGATTTATTCGATCAACTAAGTGGATCTTGTGTTTTCTCCAAGTTAGATCTTCGTTCGGGTTATCATCAGGTGAAAGTCAAGGAATCTGATATCCACAAAACAGCATTCAGAACTCGCTATGATCATTACGAATTTCTTGTGATGCCATTTGGAGTAACCAACGCACCAACAATATTCATGAACCTGATGAATCAAGTTTTCTGAGAGTACTTAGACTGGTTTGTTGTCATATTCTTCGACGACATCCTAGTGTATTCTAAGAGTCGGAAAGAACATGCCGAGCACCTACGGATTGTCCTGGAAACTCTACGACAACATCAACTCTATACCAAGTATAGCAAATCCGAGTTTTGGCTAGATCAAGTTGGTTTTCTTGGACATATTATATCGGGCGAAGGAATCTCTGTGGATCCAGCGAAAGTTTCAGCAGTAAGCTAATGGCCGACACCAAAATCAGTGAAGGACATTCGAAGTTTCTTGGGTCTATCTGGATATTACAGAAAGTTCATTGAAGGATTTTTGAAGATAGCAACACCCCTGACCAAGCTCACACATAAAGATGAAGAATTCGTATGGTCAGAAGCATGCGAACAAGCTTTCGTAGAACTCAAGTCAAGGTTGACATCATCGCCTATTCTCGTTATACCAGACCAATCTGGAGGTTTCGAAGTGCACTGCGATGCATCCGGTAAAGGATTAGGATGTGTTCTACATCAGCACGGTAAGGTTGTGGCTTATGCTTCAAGACAGCTAAAGATTCATGAGCGCAATTATCCGACGCATGATTTAGAGTTGGCGGCTGTAATCTTTGCTCTTAAGATTTGGTGCCATTATCTTCTTGGTGAACGAGTGAACATATACACAGATCACAAGAGTTTGAAATATGTGTTTACTCAGAAGGAGCTTAATATGCAGCAGAGACGATGGTTAGAACTCATGGCTGACTTTGACATCAACCTAAAATATCACCCAGGGAAGGTGAATATAGTACCTGATGCCCTTACTCTCCAACCATTAGCATTGAATCTCACCGCCCAGTGGAAGCTTCAACAGGATTTGCATCAGATGGAGGTTAAAGTAGTCATGCCAGGTAACGTTTCAAGCTTGATGAATTTACAAGTTCAATCAATAATTGTCAATCAGATCAAAGCAGCTCAATCAAGTGATGCAAAAGATCAGAGAACAAGTGGAGAATGGACTCAGAACAAACTTCATCATTCATGAAGATGGATATTTGAGATACGACAGCAGATTGTGTGTACTAAAAGGTTCTGTGCGAGAAGAGTTGATAAAGGAAGCTCACAGCTCTCCTTATTCAGTACACCCTGGAGGTACAAAGATGTATAAAGATCTGCGTCAAAATTACTGGTGGAATGGAATGAAGCGTGAAGTAGCTAGAAGTGTCACTAAATGCTTGGTGTGTCAGCAAGTAAAGGCTGAACATCACAGGACTATTGGATTACTTCAACCGTTACTTATATCAGAATGGAAGTGGCAACACATCACAATAGATTTTGTGACTGAACTCCCTCGCAGCACAAAGAGTAACGATGTGGTATGGGTTATTGTGGATCGACTCACGAAGTCGGCTCACTTCATCCCATTTCGAGTTGGCCAATCTACTGAGACATTAGCAAAGAAGTACATGGAGGTAAGAATCTAAGTAAGATTTTAAACTCTTCAAAAATGTACTGTCTCTGATACCCATGAACTCATACAGGAAATCATGAGACTTCATGGAGTACCGGTCTGCATTGTCTCCGATCGTGAAATCAGGTTCCGATCGCAATTTTGGCAAAGTCTGCAAGCGAGCTTGAGAACAAGTCTGAACTTCAGCACGGCTTATCATCCATAAATAGATGGTCAGTCTAAGCGAACTATTCAGATCTTGGAAGATATACTCAGAGCGTGCATGTTAGACTTCGGAGGATCGTGGGAAGATCATCTACATCTTGTGGAGTTTTCATACAACAACAGCTACCAAGCAAGCAACGGAATGACACTTTTTGCAGCGCTATATGGAAAGAAGTGTCGATCGCCATTAAGTTGGGACGACATCAGAGATAGAGAACTTCTTGGACCTGAGATGATAGTAGCAACTGTTGACGTAGTTCATACTATCATGGAACGAATGCGCGTATCCCAAGATCGACAGAAACACTGGGCTGATGCAAAGCACCGTCATTTGGAGTTCGAGCTGGGAGATCACGTATTTTTGAAGATATCTCCGAACAGTGGAGTGATCCGTTTTGGAAGACGGGGTAAGCTAAGTCCAAGATACATTGGACCGTTCGACATACTCGAACGAGTCGATGAACTGGCTTATCGCTTGGCACTTCCACTTTCATTGGAAGGAGTGCACAATGTATTCCACATATCCCAACTCAGAAGGTATGCGATTGACCCCAGCCATATTCTCGATCATTCCGAGCTCACTGTACAACCCGACTTATCTTGTGAGCAGCAACCTGTTGAGATCCTGGACAGGAAAGTGAAGTCACTTCGGAACAAGGAAGTCAACTTGGTTCGAGTGATGTGGAGAAGAGACACTCCAGGAGAATCAACACGGGAAAGGGAAGACGAGATGCGTGCAAGATATCCTCACTTATTTGTAAACCGGTCCTTAAAATAAATTGTAAATTTCGAGGACGAAATTTTTGTAAGGAGGGTAGACTGTAACAACTCCAATTTTAGTGTACACAAAATTCATTTAAAGTTAATGTACAATTGGGGTATTTACATTTCCTGTGAGTACTATAAGTAAATTTAGAACAGCAAAAAGGAGCTTGTAGCTCACTGGTAATACCTTCCACAGCTAAACAAAAGCACCAGAGTTCAAATCCCATCAGCCATATATTCTTTTTATTTAAAATTCATTTAATTTTTTAGAAGCCCAAGAGTCTACACATACACAACCCGTAAAATCAAGAGTCACAGCCTAAACAAACATGTGCACGAGGCTAGACCAAGAGTCAGGGACATGTGGCACCACTACGAGCCCCGACCTCATATATCGGGCTGGCGAGATCATGACTCGGGCCGGCACCGCCGGTTCAACTTGGACCAAACCCTATTTTTTTCAAACCCTAGCGACTGTTGGACTACCTTTATAACTCCAGTATTGTTTATTTTCTGCACCTTTACAGAGAATATTACAACCCCTTTAATCCCAATTTTAATGCAAATTTAAATGCATTTTTTTTATCACACTCCAAACCCTAATTTGTCCTATAAATATCCACTCTATTTTACACCCCTTCACACTGAAATTTCCTACCAAAAACTCTACAAAATTTCCAAGTTCTTTTTGTGTACAAGTGGAGTTAGCAAAAGGGCGAAGCTCCGACGAAATTCCGACGGCAATCCGAGGAGATTCCGATGACGAAACGACGCATCGGCACCTCCCATCTCTTCCTCCTTCCCTCCTCTAGCCTAACAACTAGTAAGTCCCTACTTCTTCTTCTTTTCTCTATTCTAAAAACATTCAAAACTAAAACCCGACGGAAGCGGAGTTAATCCGACTTCCGATTCGGTTTTTCCTTTAAAAGTTCTATTTTTCTTAAACACAATAATATCAAACTCTTATGTCATCACCATTAAACATTAATAAAGGCAATAGAACATGTTTGATATCAAAATAATAACCGTAGCAAGTTTTATTCCACTTTTATATTAAAATACCTTCATGTTTCATTATGACATGCTTGAACTTTTATAACCGTAGTACCTTAGAAAACTCACGAGGTAATGACCTACCTCCTCACAACACACATAGCTAACATTGCACGATGGAATTTGGGAATATAGATGTTTACCGCCGAAAACGGTAGACGGGACCGCATAGGTCGTCTTACCTGAATTTGGGGGTAGATGCTATTTGGGTTTATCCGTCTATCTCTCCGAATATGCCAAGTTGATTTATGGCACCGTATATCGGAGGTTTGGACGGATGCGGCCGTTGTAGCAGACTTCGTTAGATTCCCCCTCGTTTATGAGGGGTTTTTGATTGTGGGGACGCTCTTCCCTGCGGCGCAAGCCCCTGCAGTTAATTATGTTACCGCGTAGCGATGACCAATTTCTCCTGCTCCAGATGTTCACTTCATGTCGTGTGTGTTTATTTTACTTTTGGTTGCCTGTGGATTGTATACAGAGATTAATTTATGTTGTCGCCCGCAGGGCTTGGATTAGTCCAAATCCGTATTTTCTTATATTTGGGTTTGATTTGATTTAAGGATCGTTAATCTCATTTGAGATTAAGATCAACTTAAATCTTTATTAAGGATACGTTAGTCTAATTTTAGACTAAGATCTACTTAACAAGGTTTTAGGATCATTTAGATCCAACGAAAGAGCATTTGGGCTCTATTATTTTAGTTTGAGGACGTTGCGGTCCGTTATTAGTTTAGGGACGTTGCGGTGCACAGATCACCATTTTTGAGGTGAGGGTTTAGTTTAAGGACGTTGCGGTCCACAGTAGTTTTAAGGACGTTATGGTCCGTTATTAGTTTAAGAACATTGCTGTCCATTATTAGTTTAAGGACATTGTGATCCACAGGTATTGGTTGTCGGGACCCGCCACCTCTCTGAAGACGTTGAAGATTTACAACGACATGTATCAGAGCTGTGAAGATATGTACCCTTGAACCAATGAATGTTCATCAGGGACTTGGTAGTCTTGTTTGAGACTAAGGCCAATTTAGAAGAAGACATATGGGCTCGGTCAATTTGGGGTTTGGCCAATCTTGGGCTCAGCCTACTTGATTACTTATTTGGGCTTGATCGCCTTTTCGTATCAACACTGCTGGGCATTGATTTGGGTTTTGACGTCCCTTTTTTTTGTTTTATTTGTATTCTTTTATATGGAGTGTTAAACAATTTATGGCGCCCACGTGCAGAGCACGTGTGGCGCCCGGCGCTGAACGCCAAACACTGAGTGCTAAGCATCTTTTATTAAATAGCGCCCACATGAGGGGAACGTGGAGCGCTCGGCGCTGAGCGCCAGACTTTGAGTACTAAGCACTTCTTATTAAATAGCGCTCACATGAGGAGCACGTGGAGCGCTCGGTGGTGAGCGCCAGACTTTGAGTGCTAAACGCTTCTTATTAAATAGCGCCCACGTGAGAAGCACGTGGAGCGCTTGGCGCTGAGCGCGAGATTTTGAGTGCTAAGCTCTTCTTATTAAATAGCGTCCACGTGAGGAGTACGTGGAGTGCTCGGCGCCGAGCGCCAGACTTTGAGTGCTAAGCGCTTCTTATTAAATAGCGCCCACGTGTGGAGCACGTGGAGCGCTCGGCGCTGAGCGCCAGACTTTGAGTGCTAAGCACTGAGTTTTTCGTTCTGCTCAATTCAATTCTCTAAGAATTAGATTCTCACTTGTGAAAGACTTTGTCTTATAGATCTGAGATTTGGAAAAAGAACTAAGTTCTTCTGATGTGAGAGTTAAACTCTTAGATATGGAGGAGATGCTATGATCTCTCTTCTTTTTATTTACCTTGAGGAGAAATCGTTCTTGTCTTGAAGTTTGAAGTTTAGGGGGGGTTCTTCTCTATAAGACTTGAAGTTTTGGGTCCTTTATATAGTGGAGGCTGATTTGTTGATTTAGTTAAGAAAATCTCTTATTGAGAGATCTCTAATTGATTTGGGGATTTTATCCACCGTTGAATTTTTTATCCCCGGCCTTCTGTTTTACAGAAGATATTTTTCTTGTTCTCAACAAGATTGGAAAAATATTTTCCCATACAGAGCTTATTCTGTATCTTGGTGATTTTTAATCAACATTGGATCCTTAATCCAACGGTTCTCTGTTTTACAGAGATTAACCTTTCTTATTTAGGAAGATTCGAGGAATATTTCCTCAACAGAATTTAATTCTGTAATTTGATGATTTATCATCTTCGTTGGATGTTTGATCCAAGGGTGGAGAACTATTAGTTCTGGCGCCGGTGCTCTCGTGCTTTGCACGTGAGGCGCTGCCTCAGAGTTTTTAATTCTGGGCTCTGGCGCTCTCGTGCTTTGCACGTGAGGTGCTGCCTCAGTTCAAATTTTGAACAGAGCCTTGCTCTCTTATTGGGGGAAATAAATGCCCCCCACCGTTGCGCTCATGTGACTTACACGTGAGTGCAGCGGTGGCAACCTTTTCACTGTTGGATCATCTTGGAAATTGGATCGTCTTCTAGCGCCTATAAGTAGGACCTTTGGCCCTTGAGATGACTTCTGTTCATTTTCTTCCTTTCTTGTTTCTGAGAATTTAATTATCCTTTCAGAGCTTAGATCTCTGCCCAAGGAAATTCCCTTTAGAGTTAGAACTCTGCTCGAATTTGGTAAGGATCGAACCTATTAACAGAGCTTTGCTCTTCTAAGATCGTAGATCTTAAAATGGATTTTTAGGGTTACTTAAGCCATTACTTAGAACACCGTTCATCTCTATGAAGAACTCTTAGAGTTCGTTTTTTAGATCTTAAAGATCTTGGAGTTTTTACTCTGCAAAGATCTTTGCTTTTTTTAGGGTTCTGATGGATTACTCCATCATTTTCACAGAGCATGGCTCTTAGAAATTTTGGGGGATTTTTATTCCCCTCATAATTAAAGTTGACGATGTAATTTCTGTTGGCAGAGCACTGCTCTTGAGGGAGTTTAACTCCTTGGCCCAATGAGTTTCTCATTAAATGAGAATCTTTTTAGGATTTCCTCCTTCATGATTGACTGTCTCATCAATTATGAGCCGTCATTTTGATTTTGTGGGTCCTCCTCGGTCCCCTTTTCCTGCATTGCAGTGTGGTACAAATTTAAAGTACCAAATGTCAGAATTTGTAATGTAGTATTGACATCTAACCCTCGTTTCTTTTCACGCAAGTATTATGTCTTTTGACTCTTCTTTCCCATTTGTTCTCTCAGAGAGTGCATACGCCGACGCGCCTGTGGATCATGAAGTTTTTGTACTGATTAAAGATCACGACCCGGAGCAGAAGTCTCTTCACTTATGGGGTTGTGGTACAACCAAATTATTCGGGGTCGACACAGTTTCTCTTGTGCGGCGCCTTCAGAGCCAATTTCCGCCATTCATTATGCCGACTCGCCCCAGGTGAATTACGCTGTGGAGGAGGTTAACTAGACTATGGAGGGACGCCTCCAGCCCTCTATGGGCTCGATACCTGTACAGACGCCGATGGCTTTAGATATTCTGGGACGGCGCATATGTCAAGGCGAGTCGTTCGCTTGTGGACAGGTATATATGATAGGCTTGACTCATCTCCATTCAGCCGAATACTTGCAGTGGGCTCGATCCATCTTGTCGGCCAAAAGTCGCTGCTGCTGAAGCTCGGGTTGTACCCCGCTATCTACGCGTCTCTTTTCCAGTATCCCGCGCCTCACGTATGGTGGGTCAAGGCTTTCTTGGAACAGTGGAATATCCTGACTCACACCTTTTTTTGTCGGACCGGGAGGTTTCGATTTCCTTAGAGGAATTTCCGGAAATTTCGAGCCTACCCGTCAGAGGGGAACATTACGAGGAAATACTTCCCCCTGACGAGTACATCTTCACCACCAAATCAGTGGTGATGGGTCTCACTCCGGAGAATGCTATTCAACATCAATTCCCAAGTTTAATCAAGGTGTTGAACATTTACGAGGGTCTATTTCTCGAGTCCGGAGGGCACGGAGTCTGCTTCGCGGATTTCATCGCCCGCTTTCTTCACCCAGAAGTCTTGTTGAAACAGGTCGCGAAATTCGCCAAGCTTGACGATCCTTTTGGTTTTAGTTTGGACAACCAGCCGACAGCGGAAGCGGATCAAAGGAATTTCTTTATCCCAAACACCCCAGTTGTACCCTATGCAAAACTCGCAGCTTGAGACGTCGACGAAGTGACGTTCTTTTTGGGGTTCCTCGGCCTATGGTTAAGCTGGTTTGTGCTCCCAATGCACCCTCGCTATATGAGGCCATCCATATTCTATCCGGCTCACCGAATGGTTGCCGGGACGCGAGTAGCCGTCGGAATCGTTAGGCTAGCTCACCTGTATCATGGCCTAGCTTAGCGGCAGACACCAGTCAGCCGGGGGTACAGCCCGTACATCTTCTGCTGCACTATTTCACATCGTGGATCGAGCTGCATGTGCTTGGCGCTTTTGGAGTCCACAAACGGCTCCGTTTCTGTGACAGTTATAATTTCCCTCGGGTTATGTTTCTAGTTGACGCTTCTGCTTTAGATCCGTCACAGCGAGAGGCTCGGCGTCTGGTCCTTCACCCGCGTATGGTCGGGGATAGCATGGCTTTCGTCAATAGGGTCTTAACTATCGGCAAGGAATCCACTAAGACGGTGCATCCACTGCGCGATACCTTTAAAGACGAGGCTCCCACATTGAAGGCTCGGGAGATTCTGCATTTGTATTCAATCATGCCAGGCTTTCTAGTGTTCAGGCAGGGCGCCTCGGCATTGTTTATAAGGTATAACCCGCACCATTTTGCTCAAAAGTCGGGTTACGATCAGGGTGTCCCTCTTGAGGCTTTTTTAGCTGAGCCGGTTGCTATGGAAGAAGGTATCCGCAGCGCGCTGCACCACTTCATGTGGTTAAATACCGGGACCAAATTTCTCATCAGTGAGCCGAGTTACGTTCCGAAAGCCTCGAATGTATATGTGGCGTGGTACCAGCATGCGACGGGTGCTATTATTAGGGAAGAAAGGCGGTTACTGCTTGATCGCAAGGGTGCGGTCCTAGCCGGTAATCCAACTGTCCCTTTCAAGCGACGGACCACTGTTCGTCCTTCCTTAAGAGAAGCTACTGCGGTTGTGGGCCCGCGCGTCTTTCCTGAGAAGCCTCTACCCCGTGTTCCTATAGAAACGGTAGCTGCAACGTCCCCGGAGTCTGGCGTTGGTGTAGAAATCGGGACCTGCAGCGCAAAAATGCCCATTAAGAGCAAGCTCTTATCATCGGCTGCCAGCGCTCGCTCGCAAAAGAAGAAAAGTCGTTTTCTGCCGAAGTCATATTTGGCCAGGATCCACATCCTCCTTACAGTCAGGGTTTGTGCGAGTATGGGACCAATGAGGGTTTATTCATCATGCCTGCGGATGATACTGATCTCCAGGCTGCCCTTGTGGCTTCCGAACGGCTGGCTCGCGATGAAGCGGCACTGATCACAATCTCAAAGTCAGGTATACTTTAGTTACATTCTTCCATGTGCTATGATTAAACATGAATGTAAATAAATAACACAAGTATAAAACAGTGAGCAGTATGTATGTGATGTGTATCCTAAAATCTGTACTTCTAGGTTATCTATTTTACAAGTCTTTAAAATCAATTAATGTAATCCTCATCGTAACTCAACAATATATATCCCGTTCATTCCCCACGGGACCACGGTACAATATATCCCGTTCATTCCCCACAGGACCACGGTACAATAAACAATGATTATTCTGTTCACGCCCGGAATTACGGCAACCAATAATAATATCCTCTTGAGTTACGTTTCGGTTACATTCTTGATTTCCCCTTTCCCCCTAAGATTATGTGTTCAAGACAGGTATTGACGATATAAATCTAATGCCAACATAGGATCAAGCAGGTACAGGTCTTGTCTATGTAGACAACAAGTTACGTACATCAGGACAACAATCGGGATTGCTGGCATTAACAATAAGATCCAAGTAACAAGTCTGATAATGTGTCGTGAACATGTCATATAATGTATATTAACCATAATAGATACCAATGTAAAACTGTAATCAATATCGAAACACAACTAATGCCAGGATGCATATGTATCTATCTGTAATAACCTTTATACGTCCATTACCATGTATGATGTAATCTAGAAAACATATTGAACTGTTATAGTAGTATGATAATATCATGATGTTCCGGCATGCAACTGGATAAGCTATTATCAGTACGGATATAGATGGATACTATAAAACTGTAAATCAGTAATTTCTACTGAATAGTAAAACACATGCACTATAATTTATCAAATAGATATTGATATAATAACATAGCATGTTTCAAGTTTAGAACTTGTCTGTACGAATCTCACGTCGAGATACGAATGTCATGTTCCGACGTCGAAATACAGTCACGATGCAAAACTTACATACGCAGGACTGGACCTGGGTGAGCAGTTGCATGACGTGGTGATAGGGCTAGATGAAGACAGTGATTGGGTCGTCTGGATCATCGGCGACGTGCGCAACTCCGGCGAGACGGCCAAAAAAGAAAGAAAAGAAAGAAGAAGAACATAACAGAAGAAGAATAGCTGTTGGGGTTCTGGGGATTTGACAAGGACAGAGGAGATGGTGGCGATAAGGTGACGGGGACGAGGCGAAGTCGTCGACAGTGAGATCGACTGAATGAGGGAGTTTGAAAGTGATCGGGCAAAGAGCAGGGGGTCGGTGATGGTTGTGTAGGGGTGTTCTGGGTTTGCTGGGGAGATAAGGAGGTGATGGAGGTAGTCCGTGGTGATGGGTTTCTGGCGACGAGGTCGGTGAGGGGAGGTTAGAGGTGGGTTTCTGGCATCGGGTTATAGGGTTGGGTAATGTTCGGGAAAGAGGAAGGAGGGGATGGTGACGGCGAGGCAGAGGTGGAGGCGAGGAGACGGGGAGGACGACGATGAGAGGGCGACGATGGCGAGAGGGGTGATGTGTTCTCGGCTGTGGGGGTCGGGTTAGGAGCTTAGGTCGTCGGGGAAAGGAAAGGAGAAGAAGGGGTGATGGAAGTGTGGCAGGGGAGGCGAGGAGATGAGGTCGACAGCGATGCTAGGGCGGCGGCGACGAGGGGTGACGAGGGCAGGGGTTAAGACTCGGGTTCACGACAGGGACATGGAGAGGAAGGAAATGAGGGGGAGAGAGGGAGTTAATATGATTATATATACATATATATATTTGTGTGTGTGTGTGTTAAGACTCGGGTTCACGATGGGGACATGGAGAGGAAGGAAATAAGGGAGAGAGAACGAGTTAATATGATTGTGTGTGTGTGTGTGTGCGCGCGCGTGCCTATGTATGTATGTATGTATGGGAGAAAGAGAGAGTGGGGACAGAGAGAGGAAGTTAGAGAGAGATAGAGAAAGAGAGAGAGAGAGAGATACAGCGATAGTTTTATTTATTTATTTAAAATAATTAATATATTATATGTATAACAGTTTTATATACATTAGTTATATAAAATATTATATATATATATATATATTGTGGGATTTACATATAATACCATATTACTCCGAATATTACCCGTATCCCTTCAAAAATCTACTTTTTTAATATGGAGAATAAGCGTAAGAATTTAAATCATGATGCGATATCCTGTAAATAAAAATATATACCTCCAAATACGGATCTATGTAAATATACGTAGCGATCAAATAATCTGTCTGTCTAACTCTTAGAATACGAACATGATAGATGGGTGCAACCACATGATAGATGGGTGCAACCACATGATATGGTGTACTATGACATGGAAGGCTAGAAAAGAAAATATATTATTTGGTTTTATATTGTATTTTAAAAAGATATGTGGATTCTAAAATATATTATATATGTTTATAAAATCTAGATTTGTATGGATACTCTGTACTAGCAAATATTTGATGTAATCTTGAACTATATTTGGTTTCAACCATGTGGGTCGGGTCGGATAATAACCACAACTACTCATTGCATTATTCACAACCCAAAACAACAATAGAAAAGAAATTTAGCGCAAGATTTGAAATACCCCAAATATATATATATATATATATATATATATAATATCACAGTGCTAGGGTGTTACAAGGTGTCGTCCATTGATGGGTCTTTCTCCCTCGGCACTTATTAATTGGTAGGATCATCCGTCGAACACATTCTCGATGACGTATGGCCCGTCTCAATCTAGCTCGAATTTTCTCTTGGCATGTCGATTTGGGATGATCGGTCTTTTGAAGACCAACACCAATTCTCCTTTCTTGAAAGCACGAAGATGGGTCATCTTGTCATAGGCCTCTTTTCCTCAAGCACATCGAGCTGAAGGAGAGTGTTTTCCTCTTTCGTCAGATTGTGCTGGACAACCATCCTTAGGCTTGGAACTTCGACTTCGAGGGGGAGAATTTCCTCCACTCTGAAGAGTAATGAGTATGGAGTGGACTGTGTCGGAGTGTGGTGTGTGGTACTATATGCCCATAAAGCCTCGTAGAGCTTCAGATCCCAATCTTGTTTATTGGCTGAGGCATTTTTTTCTCAGGAGCTTGCACAGGGTTTTGTTGAAGGCTTCGGCTAACCCATTTGCCCTTGGATTATAGATGGAAGAATATCTTCGGTCTGTCTTATATTGAGTAGCGAACCTTGATATTTTGAAGCGCTTGAAAGAATGCCCGTTGTCAAATATGATTCTTCTCGGCGTACCGAACAATATAGAACGTTATGCCGAAAGAATTTCAAAACGACTTCTTTCTTAACTTCTTTTAGTGGAACAGCTTCAGCCCATCTGGAAAAATAGTCCATCGCGGCTAATATGAACCGGTGTCTTTTAGATGACGAAGGATCAATCGGGCCAACTATGTCGGTGCCCCAAATTTTGAAAAGCCAGGACGCTACGGTAAGGTGCAGCGGATTGGGATGCTTATGAATGAAATCACCGTGAATTTGGCATATATGAAATTTCTTTGCATGCACTTCGCAATCCTTTATCATAGTAGGCCGGTAATATCAAGGCCGTTTGATTTGAAGACGCATTTTGGAGTCGAATTGGTGAACTCAGCAGACGCACGAGTGAATTTCTTTCATAATTTCTCGAGCTTCGGCCGAGGACAAATAGCTGAGCCAAAGCTAGTCGTATGACCTGCGGTATAGTATGTCATTCACAAACATATATCGAAGAGCTCTCTTCTTCAACTGAACCCTCGCGAATTTTTTCTCAGGCGGCTTGTCATATTGGAGATATTCTACGAAGGGTTCTCTCCAATCCGGCTCATCCCTGACGACCTGAGCTTCTTTAGCAAGTCCATTCTTTTGTTCTACTATTTCTTCTTCTCATAAAAAGATGGGAGGAAAGATTTGTCGGCTCTTGACTGTGATCAGAATTTCATCCATGTCAGGATCAGCCAGCTCCTTAGCTAGGCGAGCGAGTACGTCGACTTTTCCGTTCAACGCCCTAGGAACTCTCATTAGTTTAATGTGGATGAAACGCTTCATGAGATCCACCACTTGGCCTCTGTATCGAGCTAATTCGGACTTATATATCTTGTATTCATCGCTTGGTTGATGACTAGCTGGGAATCGCCGTAGACATGCAGCTGAGAGATCTGCATTTCTATGGCGAGCTCCAGACCGGCGAGCTCCAGACCATCTATCAGAGCTTCATACTCAGCCTCGTTGTTTGTGCGAGACTCGGTAAGAGCAAAAGAACGTCGTAGGGTTCCTCCCGATGGTGTGATGAAATCCTGTTCCTGCTTTTATTTGCGGGATACTTGATTTGCTGGAGATCCTTACTGATGAGGCTCCATAAAAATAGAGCTCCTAGCATGGCTCGTCATCTTCGAAGTGTAGCACTTGTTCGTCGGGCAACTCACAATTTGGCGGTGACCCTTCAGATATGGGATGAGCAGCTAGAAAGTCGACGAGGGCTTTTCCTTTTATGGCTTTCTGAGGAGTATAAACTATGTCAAACTCAAGCAGCATGACAGCCCATCTGGTCATTCTACCAGTTAGACCCGCCTTGGTCATCAAATACTTCAGCGGGTCGATCTTGGAGATAAGCATAACCCGGTGAGTAAGCAGATAATGCCTCAACTTCTTTACGGAAAATATCAAGGCTAAACATTGCATTTCAATTGGGGAGTATTTATGCTCTACCTCGACTAATGTTCGGCTGAGGTAGCAGAGGGCATTTTCCATTCCCTCCTCGTTATTTTGAGCGAGGATGGCACTAAGTGATTCGTCCAGCGCGGCGGTGTAGAGGATCGGCAGTTTATTTAGAATGGGGACAGCAAGCACTGGAGGGTGCAATAAGTACTGCTTGATGCTATCGAATGCTTCTTGACATTCGGCGTCCCAGACAAAAGGGGATCCCTTCTTCATGAGCTTTTAAAAAGGTCGAGATCTTCCTGATATGTTTGAGATGAACTCTCTTATGTACGCAAACCTGCCTTGGAAGGATCGTAGTTACGTCAGATTCTTTGGAGGTGGCATCTCCACGATTGTTTTTATCTTCGACGGGTTGATCTCGATCCCTCAGTGCCGGACTATGAAACCCAAGAATTTTCCCAATAATACGCTGAAGGCGCACTTTAGAGAATTCATCTTCAAATTGTACTCTCTCGGTCTGGTGAAGACAGTTCGGAAATCTAGGATGTGATTGGCCTTGGCTTTAGTCTTGACGACCAAATCATCAACATAACATTCGATGATTTTATGGATTAAGTCATCAAAGATCTTGGTCATTGCCCTCTGATATGTGGCACCTGCGTTCTTCAGTCCAAACAACATCACTTTGTAACAGTATATACCTATCGGGCTTCAAAATGATATATGCTTCTCATCCTCAGACGACATTTTTATCTGGTTGTACCCAGACGAACTATCCATGAAAGTGAACAGCTCGTAATTTGAGATGTCATCGACCATCATTTTCAAGACTGGAAGCAGCAAATCATCTTTAGGGCACACTTTGTTAAGGTCCATGAAATCGACACAAACCCGGATCTACCCATTTTTCTTCTTTACTGGGACGATGCATGCGATCCATTCCGCGTATTTCTCTTCTCTAATGAAGCCAGCATCGATGAGTTTCTTGGTTTCCTCAATGACCTTTTCCTCCAACTCCCTTCTCATTTTTCGAGGAGCTTGTTTAACTGGCTTGGTATCAGGAGAAATAGCCAGCTTATGCATGGCCACTTCGGGGAAGAAGCCATGAATTTCTTTATATGTCCACATGAAGTAGTTGATGAACTCACGCAGCAAGGCGATTATCTACTCTTTCATTTCCTCTGACAAGAGCGAGCTGATATAGGTTGGCCTTGGATAATCGGGCATCCCCAAATCAATCTTGTTTAACTCGTCGAATATTGCATGTCCGCCATCTTTGAGTCCTCGAGGGGCTTCATCTGGCTCGGCTAGCTCGCTGTCATCATTCGACCCTTCGCTGGCTTCGCTAACGTAGATAATATAGTATAATTTGGCGTCGGGTTGTGCATAACCTAGGCCCCATCTATCTAGGACTCGCCCCTCGATGAGCGATCGGACCTGAGGCGGGTGCTATAGCCTCTCATAAAACTTTGCTTCGGAGTCTGTCTGGTATAACCGACATCCGCACCATTTAAAATATTCCCGCATCCTGGGTGCATAATATATAGGGTTTAAGATGCCTCTTATGCCTCTCTCATAGGGAAGGCACGTTGCGAACAAATCGTCCGGGTGCACGACAGAGTTTGACCTATAAAACATGATGCTCTTATGTCCGCTATTCCTTCAGGGACGTAAAAGGTTGTCAGTTGATCCACGGTGGAGACCGACAACACGTCGAGCTCTTTAAACATATGTTCCAGAACTTTGGTGACGGCCGGGGAACTTTCTTGTCACGACCCGCAAGGTACGGAACGCGACCGGCACTTAGATTACGAAACGTCTTAAGGCGTCCGTAAAATAAGCAAGCCGAAACCCAGAATACAAAACCCAATTAAGATCTTTAGAGTGAAGGAAAACCAAATTATTTAAACATTTACTTTATTACCAAATCAAATTGCCTTTTCAAAATAACTTTCCTTTTTTTCCAAAATTCCAGCAGAATCTCACAAGTAAAATCAGCCTCAAAGGTGCAAGCAGATATATATAGGAATAACAGTGCATAAGAAATAGCATGTCGACTCAAGTGAGTTCGACCCAGATATATCACAAAATAAATCCCCAAGTCTCACAATCTCACCTCTAGGTCAATATACAGTAATCCAAATAAAACAGGTACAACTGAAATGATAGTAGCAGTAGATGGAGTGTTCTAGATACAACAATTATATAAGGTGGTACAAACTGATAATAACCCACCTATGAGCAAAAGCCTCGAGTCCAGGCAAAAGGTGCAAAAGAAGCAAAAGTATCCGCCGCTACCGTGCTGACGGAGTGGACCTGCAGAAAAGCTGTAGCACAACGGGGGTGAGTTGCCAGCTCGTGAGTAATAAATGACATCTACTAAGGCTATCGTATGCATGCATACAAGTGTCCTGGCATCCCTAAGCAGGTATGGCTACATGTTCTAGCAGGTATATGTGCATCAACAGTATGCAAGCAAGTACATATATATGTCACATGGAGGTAATACGGTATGTATGTCGCATGATGGTACTATCAAGTATGTATGAGAATTATTCCTTCCTTTGTTTTGAAACTTTCCCTTTTTAAACATCAGCATAATATCAAAGAAATCAGTAAAAACCGTGTTCAGCAACGACACCTCAAAACTGTCTAAATCCCATATATCCATGTCCAGTATCTCTGGTCTCAGCCATCCGGCTGATCGACATCAAAATCCATGTCTCAATCCAGCGGCCACGGTCGGTATCCTCTGGATATCCGCCATGCCAAATGAAGTCACCGGTAGGTAATCCGTCCCCCAGCCAGGCTCAACGCCATCTCCTGCGATCTTCTTGCCCCGGGGTACCGTACCGGGCCCACCATGTACCGGTGACAATTCCTCCACTCCTCGACACGGATCTCGAAAACCATAGCAAACTCATGGTGGGCGACACTTTACATCACTAGAAAACCGCAACCTTTATATTTTTAAACAGTTATCAGTTGAAATTTTGCGGTTTTCCCCCGAAATCCCGAAATATCATAAATCTCATGAAATCATCATAAACGCATATGTCGATGATTATGAATGCTTATGGTATCAATTTGCAATGCATGATTTGCACTAAGCATGAGCAGATGGTATGATGATACATATGCACAGGTATGGTAATTCTTATGGTTTCATTTTAAATATTTAATGCAATATCATATTTGTAGGCAATTAACATGTTTCAGGTTAAGGTTATCTAGTGTCGTGACATGGCAATTACCAGGGTGTGTGTTCACATGAAAAGTGCTCGTGCTGCATATAAAACCTGGTAATGGTGCATGTGTCCTACAAATAAATTTGCGTACAAGGGTATGACATGTAGATATGACTGCGGAAATACTATGCCAGTTTTATTATTATCATTTTATTGTCACAAGTACTATTAAGTTTACCAACTATAAGTTTATCAATCTAACGGGCGAATCGCGCCATCCAAACGATCGTCCCCCGTAGATGTTAAATCTACTCACCCGTGATCCGGTGCTAAGTGTGTCCGACCACCTGCTTGCCTTTCTCTGCTGCGCTCGAAGTCCCCGCCGGCGAACCTAGAATTCACAAGAGTCACCATATAAGGAAAAATCCTGCAAAACGCGATATATCGATAAAAGGAAACGCATGCGTGAAACTAAATGCCTGTGCACACGACACGACGCGACGCGCACGAACTCACCAGAACCTAAGCTGACACGCTGTGTCGCGCAGCGCGCCACAGAACCACGCGTATCACGCGCGTGTCGCACAAGACCTAAAACATCGGAAACACACAACTAGCTCCAGATTTTGCCTCTGGGCCCAAAATGAAAAGTTACAGATACCAAAATACTAACCTACCCAGATGTACCCTACCCCCAAAATACCCACACCCCACTCCCTACTCTGGCCGCAAATTGCGGTCAGAATGAATAAACCGGCGGCCTCGTGGGGGAGTTGGGTCCCCGTGCTCTGTGTGTGTGTCTACTAGTCTCACCATACCACAGTATTCCCAATTTTATTCTGAAGGGTTCGGGTCGACAGCAGATCCTATAGAGGTTAAAAAGTCACAAAAACTGCCAAAATACGCCAAGTCGGGTAAATCGGGTGTTTATATGGAGTCTGGGGAATTTCTCTGGTTGGCTGGCCTCACTAGCACCTAAGAGGGTTATTCTAACCAACACAACTATCATTATGCCCAAAATCCTCTTAAAACATCCAAAATCACTATTAAGCATGATATGGACACCAATTAAGCTAGATTACCATAATTTTAGCGATTTAAGGTTACCCATCTAATTTTAGCATCACCGCTAGGCTTAAACAGATTAGTTAACACCAAGAAGGGTTCATTAAACTACAAGTACTCTAAAGTATCTAAATCTAGCATCACTGCACAATTCCCGCATGAAAAACTCCATTAAAACTCTAAACTAACCAAGCAAACATGTAACCTACACAATACGGATAAAGTTTAGGAGTTATACCCCCTAGGACCCTTGCAACCAAGGAGAAGGAGAAGAAGAAGAGGGTAGGTGCATCAAAACGTGGCTGGAATGATCTGAACTTCACCAGAGCTGGTGCTGATGTGCTGCTGTTGCTGTTTGCTTTTGCTGTTGCTGTTGCTGTTGCTGTTGCTATTACTGGGGCTGATATGGTGTGGTATGGAGTTGTGTGGTGTGGTATGGAGTTGTGTGTGGTGTGGTATGAGGTTGAGGGGCTGAAGTAGCAGCTGTTGCTGCTACTGTCTGCAGAAATTAAAAGGGCTGAAATGATGAAAAAATGGGCTGAAGGCTGATGTGCTGCTGTTTTTTTTTTTGGTGGCTGATTTGAGGCAAATCTTGGCTGATCTGATACAAATCTTGGGGCAAATCTTGGCTGATCTGATGCAAATCTTGGGCTGATGTGCTGTTGTTCTTTTTTTTTGTGGCTGATTTGAGGCAAATCTTGGTTGATCTGATGCAAATCTTGGGCTGATGTGTAGTGTGAGTGAGTGAGATTTGAGGGTAGGCTACTTGTAATGATAGTGGGTGCTGAAGGGGCTGTTTTGGGGGCTGGAACAGCTGCTGTTGCAGCAGTTTAAGTGCTGGAATGTGAAGGGGAGGGGCTGAGAATGGCTGAAGTTCATCACTAGCTGCTGTAGCAGCACAATGTGATGGCTTGGGGGCTGAATTGATCCAATTTCTGGGCTGAACTGATGTGTGAGTAAGTGAGGGATTGAGTGTGAGAAGAATTGCCAAGTTTGAAGTGAAAGAGGGTGACAAATCCTTAAACCATCATGACCCATCACACCCCTTCTCTCTCTCTAAGTCAACCTTAAACCCTCCAAAACCCCATGGTCAAAGCCAACCATCATCAACTAAAGCTAATTAGCTCTAAACCACACTATTAACTTAACTAAGGACCTAACCCTCCAAGGTTAACTTAAACATGACTAACCTACAACTCAAATATGTGGCAAACCCTAATCTTAACCCTGGCTAACGTGCATAAGTGTGTGTGGTTGAGATAAAATTCCACAAAAATAACCATAAATCCAGATAAATTACTAGAATCCCGTTTTGGTAAACTTTTTACCAAAAACCCCAAATTAACACTTAATTACTGCTAGCCCTAAAACTCAAGTGTTACATTTCTGTGACTTCAGAAGTCTCTCTTAGCTTTTCTTTTTGCGTGAGAGTTCGACCTATGCAACTGTTGCAAGAAGAGTCCTCCTTTGACTCTTCGGTATCGCTGCCGAGATGAGGGCGAGCTTTGCTGCCGGATGGGCCCTCAATATCAGACTCATTCATATCGCTACCGAAATGGGGGCGGCTTTTACAGAAGGATAGACCTCCAGCGTCAGACTCATTAGTGTCACTGCCGAAACGCGGGCGCACTAGGGGATTTTTACTTTTAAGGTGACGACTGGTTTACATTAGCTTTTGAGACTCAGAGCCTTCTTGCTTTTAGTTGATCACGTCTTAGGTTTACTTTTGAGACTCTGGGCCCTCTTGTCTGTAGTCGACTGCGGCTCAGCATTCTGGGGTTTCATAAAGTACCGAGAATCTTCATATCGGACCTCATATACACCAAACAGCTGTATGTCTCCGTCAATGCGTCTTTTTCGCCATTTTTGGTATATTGCATGCATTGATGCAGTGTTGACAGAACGATGCCATAATCATGAATCCACGGTCGTCCCAAGAGAATCTTATAGGACATGTCGGTATCAGTCACGTATATCTTAGCTTCGGCTTGCAGGTCCCCAAACCTGATTGGCAAAGCTATAGATCCCAGAACTTGCTGGTAGTTTTGATTGAAACCCTAGATGACAATCCTCTCCCTTGACATATGTCGGACGTCTATTGATAAACTCTTTAGAATCTGCAAGTTAATGATATCCACTGAGGACCCCGGATCAATCAATATGCGATCAATATGATCTCTGTCACTGTACCCTGTCACTTAAAGCGTCCGGTTATATCCAGCTGTCCCTAGTAGCAGGTCTTCATATTTAAATATGACCGCAGCTGTGTGCAGAGTGTACTGGGCTGCTTCCATATTGATCTCCGTGAAGCGCGCCTGGTACCGCTCGGGGTTTTGCGGAGCATAGATAAGGATGTCCCTAAGCTCCTTGGATAGAACCAGAGCATCACAAATGCTTAAGAGGGATGTAAGCTTCCGGAAATGAGCCAAGACGTTATAGTCTACCGAGGAAGAGCTCGAGTCTCCAGAGTCGGATCTCTCCCGTCTCCTTTATTAGCCACCTTTTTTTCCTTTTCCTTTAGGGCATTGCCTTGTTTTGGCATTAGAGCCTTACCGCTTCTGAGCTGGATTTGGTTGGCTTTTGTGGCGAGCCCATCATCCACTTCAAGAAAACAGAGCTCCTCCTCAGAGTCGCTGCTAATATGGATGGCGTAGCAAGTCATAGTAGGGACCCTATCATCGGCACCCTCTTTCAACGCTTCCAAAATTTTTGCGGCTTCTATAGGGAAGAATTCCTTCAGTTTGATAAGAGTTCTTTCCTTTTGTACATAGTCTTCAAGAGAATTGACATATTTTTGAATAGTCGTTCTCCTTGCAGACTCTTCTTCGCATCGAGCCGTGTCTTTCTTTTTCTTCTTTATAAGCTTCTTAGACTTCAAGCTTGCCCGTCTCGGATTGGTGGATGGGACAGTGGGCTCTTTTTTCCCTTCCCACCCGAATCTGGGTTCTTTCTGAAGCAGTTTTAGCATCTTCTCCGTCTTCTTGGATATGTATACATTCCACGGAGGTTGCAATACATTGTCCTCATTTCTTGGGGCAGTCGGTTCAGCGGCATGCCTCCAAAAAGCTTCAGTTTCTGTCTGTACAAAGTTGGCAGTTGTGACTTGATCGTTTGTGAACACGCCATAGGACAATGAGATTTCTCCCACCTTGTACTGTTTCTCAACCCAATCTTTGAATACGTAGCAATCCTCGATGACATGACCCAGCATTCTGTGGTATGGGCAATACATAGGGTTGTCGGTCATGCTTGCTTCATGCGGCCTATTTGGGTTCGGCAGTTGTAAACCATTCCTCAAGGCGTCCCTGAATATCTTCCAGACCTTGTCCCTTTTAAAAGAGTGGACCTTGCTTTTTCTCTCTTCCAAAGTCTGTCCTTCTCCTCCCAGTAATGGCTTTTGCGATCGGTTGGTTTTTTGTCCGCCCGCCCTTCTCTTGTTCTTGTTGTTAGACGCATTGAAGATGTTGGTATTGTTGGAGCTTCCACCTTTACGATGGTCATCCTTTCGGCTCTTCCAAAGTTTATCATTTTGAGAGTCCGGGATAGACTCTTGCTTCGAACGCTCTAACATCAAAACCTTCTTGGTCAGGTCCTAGAACTTTTTGAGACCCGCGGTACATAGGAATGAGACCATCCAATTGTTGAGGTTCCTAATAAGGAGGCTGACAAATTGGTCCTGTTCTAACGGCGGCTCGCACTTGACAGTGAGATTTCGCCATCGGGAAATAAAGTCCGTATTGCTTTCAATCTTCCTCGGCTTGGTACTCACAAGGTCAGCAATGGAGATTTTGTCGCCGACACTCATGAATTTTTGCCGAAACAGGGACTCCATCTGGGCAAAAGTAGTGACGGAACCGTCTCGTATGCTCATGTACCAGTCAAAAGCGACACCAGTTAGGCTGTTGACAAACTAATGGAGAAAAAGCGCATCGTTGCCCCCTGTATTCCGGCATGATACTTTAAAGTGGGCAACATACTAATTCTCATTTCTTGTCACGTCGAATCTCCCGAATTTACGGATGATGTAACTGCTAGGGAACTCGATCAGATCGTACTGCACAGGGTATGGCCTCCCACTACTGCTAACGTCTTTCTGAGCCTTAGCTTCGGCCGCCAATGTTTTAACTTTGTTGGTGACCAAGTCCATTATCCGATCTTGCGTCAGTGGAATGGCACCATCTAGGGCCAAGGCGTCCCCAGAAGCGGAGTACAGTCGACTTTCGTGTAGCTCGTCCATATTAGAACCCGAAAGGACATGTATCGGTCGCTTCAGGTTATTATCGCCTGGCTCATGAATAGAGACTTGCGCTTGATTGGAGGGTGCCCGAGCAACTTGAGCCATGAGCTGCATCATGACATTCGTCAAGTCGTCAATTTTAGAGTATAGCTTGGCCATCTCCTTATATTTGCTTCGAAGTTGTTTTCGGAGCTCTTGGAGGAGCTTCTATTCTGCAGTCCGAAAGCAAAAGGTCGGCTCTTCTTCGCTTTCCGAGCTTATTTCCATGTGGACTAAGGGGTCTTTCTTCCTATCAGTCTCATTGAGAGGATTTTCATCGTCCTGCGGAGGAGGCTGATCTTGGGAAGGGGCAGCCACATTCAAGCCAGATTGGGCTTAGGATGTGGTAGCCCCAACCTTGCTTTTGCTATGAAGGTTTTCACTGGGGCGCATACCCACTATGTAGACCGTATGGACAACATAGCTGGCCATCCTTTTGCTTCAGGCGGCTGGTTTTGCGGACCGCTGTTGTGGCCCTTCCGCTTCGGGAAAGGACAATCGACTGAAGACGGTTGGCCTGATAGGATTATCGACTGGCGCTGGCACTTCTTTTCGAGCCTTACCCCGCTTCTTTCGCGCTGCACGGAGTGCCTAGTAAATTCTTAAAGAGACGGTATCAAGGTTTCTATGTTGGGGTTTGGACACGTCCCTTCACAGCACAGTACGAATTTCCGTCCTTTTGATCTTCGCAGTCATAGAGTTTCTCTTGTCCCATATTAGAGGTTCAAAAGAGTTGCGAATTTTTACGACCGAGACGTTCGTCTTTGCGGGATAACTTGGCTTTTGGAACTTCACAAAATCCAGCTTGGCCGGAATCTGCACCCTTTTGTTGGCTCTATACCTGAGCCGCTTGTTCCCCTCCGAATGGCGGCCAAGACATGGATGTCTTGCCTGAGATTCGGGGCAGATACTATTTGGTTTTATCCCTCCACCTCTCCGAAGATGCCAAGTTGATTTATGGCACCGTGTATCGGAGGTTTAGACGGATGCGGCCGATGTAGCAGACTTCGTCAGATTCCCCCTCGCTTGAGAGGTTTTTGATTGTGGGAACGCTCTTCCCTGCAGGCGCAAACCACTGCAGTTAATTACGCTACCGCATCGCTGTAACAACTTTTTCCTTCTCCAGAATTTCACTTCGTGTCGTGGGTGTTTGTTTTGTTTGTGGTTGCCCGTGGATTGTATACGGAGACTAATTTATGTCGTCGCCCGTAGGACGTGGATTACTCCAAATCCGTATTTTCTTAGATTTGGGTTTGGGGTTTTGGTTTAAGGATACGTTAGCCGTATTTGAGGCTAAGATCAACTTAAACGTTTGTTAAGGATACGTTAGTCCAGTTTGAGACTAAGATCAACTTAATGGGATCGTTTAGATCCGACAAAAGAGCGTTTGGTCTCTATTGTTCCAGTTTAGGGACATAGTGGTCCATTGCCAGTTTAAGGACATGGTGGTCCATTGAATGTATGGCCGTCGGGACCCGTCACCTCTCTGACGACGTTGAAGGATTACAACGACAGATATCAGAGGAGTTCAGAGATGTACGCTTGAACCAAAGTTGGTTGGTAGATCTATAGTCCAATTTGGGACTAAAGTCTGTTTGAAGGTTTTGATTTAAGGATACGTTAGCCACATTTGAGGCTAAGATCAACTTAAACGTTTGTTAAGGATACGTTAGTCCAGTTTGAGACTAAGATCAACTTAACGGGATCGTTTAGATCTGACAAAAGAGCGTTTGGGCTCTATTGTTCCAGTTTAGGGACATAGTGGTCCATTGTTCCCGTTTTGGGGACAAATGTTAGTTTAAGGACGCATTAGTCCATGAGTTTAAGGACGCGTCAGTCCATGAGTTTAAGGACCCCACAGTCCGTATTGATGTGTGGTTATCGGGACCCGTCACCTCTCTGACGACGTTGAAGAATTACAACGATAAATATCAGAGGAGTTCAGAGATGTACCCTTAAACCGGGTGTAAATTGATTTGAGAGAGCAGTCGTGCTCGGTCCAATTTAATTTGAGGACTTATGGCCAGAATTGGGTTAAGTCCAGTTGAAAATGTTCAACGTTTTATCTGCATTTGGCCTGTTAGGCCTTTACTAGGGCTCTGCCCCTGTTTAATAATGCATGGCATTTTTGTTTGGTCTATTGGACCTTTATTTGGGCTTTGCCCTTTTATAATGCATTGCATTTTTATTAGGCCTGTTAGGCCTTTTAATTGGGCTCTGTCCCTTCTGTTTAATAATGCACTGCATCAATTAGTCTGACAGAGCGCCACGTGGCTTGTCAGGCGCTTTGCGCCAATTAAAGAGCGCAAGGCGCCAGCGCATGTGGAGGTGACACGTGTCGCGCTCGTGTCGCGCTCGAGCGAGCGCAATTCTGTTAGCGCAGTGCGCTGCTGACACGTGGCGCGCTCTGATGACTTGCGCCAGTTTAAGAGAGCAGTGCTCTGTTTTTAGAAGCGCAGGGTGCAGTCTGTTCTGGGGCTGACACGTGGCGCGCTCTGATGACTTGCGCCAGTTTAAGAGAGCAGTGCTCTGTTTTTAGAAGCGCAGGGCGCAGTTTGTTCTAGGGCTGACACGTGGCGCTCCCTGGTGGCTTGCGCCAATTCAAGGAGCGCAACAATGCAAATTTCCAATGTGCAAGGCACTGTTTAATATTTTGATCAGATTTAGATCAAAGAAAACAAGTTTTTTCTCGTTTTCAGAGAACCAGTGGTTCATCAAAAGGCAATGCCTTTATACAGAAGTAAATTACTTCTTCTTTTTTATTTTTATTATTATTATTTTTTTTTATCCAAGATCTTGATCTTGTTCTTAGATCATTGATCTCTTTTAGAAGAAATTCTTCTTTTATTTAAAGGTTTTTACCTTTTCTTTCTCTGAGCTCTTCTCAAAAAAAATTTCATAGGAGTTTCTCTGAGCTTTTTCGTCGGAGTCGCCCCCGAAGGTGAGAACTCGTGATCCCCCGGGATCATCCCTATGACAATTGCCGGCAACTCTTTTATGCTCATCTGCCGTATTTTTTCGCTGTCTACGAGCTTCCCGCTTTGTTCTGTTGACGTGTCGCCTGTGAGCGACATACTCTTGCCACCAACACTTAAAGGAGTTGCAATCTTCAGTAGGATGTGCGATCTTCTGATCATATAGGCAGTAATTAGGATGCATCTCTACTCCACCGAGAGTGTTTTCTTCAGAGGGTGGTAGCTTCATTCCCATTGATATGGCTTTAGCAAACCTTTTCCTCGTCTTGAATTTGTTTTTATCCGCAGCGCATGTCTCTTGATTTGACGGGAGTGCATCGACTCTTTCGTCTAGTCGCCGGCGTTTGGCTCCTTCCAATATGGCCATCTCACGCTCCTGATTGGCTTTACTTTTCAGACGAATCTCATTCAGGAAGGCATCGATCATCTCTTCTGACGACCACAGAAGTTCTGTTTCATGACCCCCCCCCTCAGTTTCTCGGTGCAAGGAGCTTCTTTATCATCTATCGACGAGTGAGAGATCACATGACAACTTGCCACGTAATTCTCAGATCCATCTGATGAATCTTCTCCATCATCTCCGTCTTCAAGGACGTGGCTGAGAAACTCTTGGAGCATGATTGGGGTTCGCGCTTTCTGGTTATACTCTTCCAGTGCGTCGATTTGTTTCTGCAGGTCCGTGCGCTTGTCGCCAGGCTTCACGGGCTTTTTGGATCTCTTCTTCTTTTTCGAAGATTTCGACGGCTGGGTGTAAACACTTTGGATATCCCTACCAATCCTTGGAGTTGGACACGGTTTTAGCATCCCTTCGATGATCACAGGTTCCAACGGGTTCTTCCACCTGATCGCCGAGCATGTCTGGAGATCATTCAGCATCTTTTTGGTTCTGGCGGAAAGCACGACCTCCCATGGAGCTTCTTCAACAAAAGAGCAAGTTGCCCCCGGCGTGTCCGTCTTGTTTGGAGTGTGCGGCTGTGATGGGTTTACTTTCCACTTTTCAGAAAGCGCAAACTTGCCCTGTAGGTATTTGTCTTCAATCCATCCCTTAAAGACGAAGCAATCCTCGATCAGGTGACTTACCGTTTGGTAGTAAGGGCAATAATTGGGATTATTCACCTCGCTGGGTTGCGGTGGTCTCCTTGGATTCGGGAGATAGATAAGCCTATTGTGCATCACTAGCTCGAACAGCCTCTTCGTTTTATCCCGCGGGAATGAGTAAGGGCGCTTCATTTTCTCATTATAATACCGCCGCCTCTCTTCCAGTTTATCCGCTAGCTTTGGGGCACTGGACTGCTGTTGGGTGTTCGCAGTGAAGGTCACTTTCCTTTTACCCTTGTCGTTTCGGAATTCCGGCTTCGGAGGAGACGGTCTGTGACCCATTTGATCCATCTGGGCTAGCTTATCAATTAAAGCCTGGAACGTGGTCGGTTTAAAGAACATCATGAACTGTGAAACAGTTGCATGAGGGTCTAGGGTGTCCACGAACATGCCTACCGCAGGTGCTTCTTCGATGCGCCGTTCGCATTTCGACCACAGATTCCGCCATCGTGTCGCATACTGAACCCACGTCTCGCCTGGCCTTACCCTGGCATCAATCAGTGCTGTTATCGGGGTGCGTTCACTAGCACTCGAGAATCTTTATGTAAACAATAGCTCCATCTCCGCAAATGTTTTGACATAGTCGTCAGGTAGCTCCGAATACCATTCAAATGCAGTTTCTGCTAAACTGCCAACGAATTGGCGAAGTAGAAGTTTATCATCACCTCCAGTATTGCCACAAAGAGCCCTGAACTGAGCGACATGTTGATGGGGATTCCCCGTCCCTGTATATACATGGAACTTAGGGATCGTATATCCCTACGGGTAACTGATTTGGTCATACCAGCCCGGATAGGGTCGTCTGGTTCTAACAATTTGCCTAGCCGTTTCATTCGCCTGATGAATTCGTATCTGCTGAGCAATATAATAATCTAGGGCGGCCTTGGAAATTGTTTCTTCCTTGGCTGTTGAAAGAGTCGGAGGAGGATTAGATGTCTCCCCTCTATCGTCTTCAGTAATGATCGGAGGGTCTTCAACTAGAGGGTCCGGCTGTAGCATCATCCCTACCATATCCTGGAAGAGGAGCGCCATTTTTTTATGTTAGCCGCTTGCTCTGCTGCTTCTCTGTCCTTCTTTTCGAGGACTCTGCGTAAGAAGTCAGCATCAGTTTCTTGTTCGTGACGCTGCTCTGATGATTCCTCCGGGGTTTCTTTTGGCCCGGTGAGTGCGGCCATCGCCATCATCATCTCCTGAAGCTTCTGTTGCTGCTCCTGGGCTTTTGTCACGGATCGGGTGAACGGTCGGTGACCCGTCGAAGCACGGCCTTCCTCCTTTCCGGAAGCCATATAAACAGTATGCACCACCATGCCCCCAGACTTGGGGCGTTTGTGTTCAGCGCTTTTACGGTTCACCAAGTTCACAGGGGCTTTTTGCGGCCTCCTTTTCTTTTGAGTGATTGACGTTGAGGGAGCCGTTGCAGCGGGCACCCAGCCAGCTGTCACTTCCTGTGGCTTTGAGTAGTCCTTCTCCTATTGAACCTTCATCTTTTTCTGTCGGCGGAGATAGTCTTGATCGATCAATGACTCTTAGACACGTTGCCAAACTTTATAAATTTCAGAGGATAGCCATTGAGGGGTTGCTCCAGCTTCTCCTTTAGGGACTTCTCCATAGGTAGAGGAGATCTTTTCAGCACAGCAGTTGGCGAATTCCTGTGCACCTTGTTAAGTAGTTCAAAGCTGTTCCCGGTTGGAACAGCAGCGTCAACTTCCATCGCTGGAGCAAGTGAAGTTAGTCCAGAAGGGGAATTGCCCCCAGCTTTCCTCACTCGGCGCCAGTAGAGACGTCGAGTATGTCGTGTGGATGAGATCACCTCCATTGTTGGATAAGTTTATTCATGCCCCCTGCTTTGAGGAGAGACTGTTATTGGTGCTAGCCTGTCGAAGACTGACACCCGTTGAGAAGCAATGTCTAATCTGTCAAAGACAGACCTCTGGGCAGGGGAAGCAGCTTTGAGGACCTCGCCTGGAGCAGTAACCGGAATGGCCAGCCTTGTAAAAACTGACTTCTTGGAAGGAGGAGCCTTTCCAATTATTTCGTCCGCTTGAGCCGGGATGGATATCCGTTTTGGGATGGCAGCTTCGGGTATCGCGGGCTTGTAGACGTTCTGGCCCAGTCTGTTGAAAACTGAGGTATTGAAGTTGGGCGACCCGTTGAGAGGGGTCGTGGCAGTGGTAAGTCGATCAAAGACCGGCTTCTTTGGAGCTTCTTGCGATGTCATTGGGGCATTGAAGCTCATCAGTGGGAGCATGGTCCCGAAGAATAGTCCAGTGGTGGCTTGAGTTACCTGCTCCACTGGCATCTTGAAAAGGGAGGCCGCTTGGGGCCCATAAGTCACTCCTCCAGCAAGGACGGAGCGAGAGTTGCAGTTGCAGGTAGTGCCGTTTGAAGCTATCGATCTTCTGTTTTCTGCACGGAGCAAGACACCAAATCTAAGTACCTCGAATTCACAGGCAACCACAGCAAACCGCGGTTCATTCACGAACACGACACATGAAGTGTGGAGTGGAAAGAGGAAGAGGTCCCACCGGGCGTGCCAGAATCTGTTCCCCTCCGAATGGCGGCCAAGACATGGACGTCTTGCCTGAGATTCGGGGCAGATGCTATTTGGTTTTATCTGTCCACCTCTCCGAAGATGCCAAGTTGATTTATGGCACCGTGTATTGGAGGTTTAGACGGATGCGGCCGATGTAGCAGACTTCGTCAGATTCCCCCTCCCTTGAGGGGTTTTTGATTGTGGGGACGCTCTTCCCTGCAGGCGCAAGCCCCTGTAGTTAATTACGCTACCGCATCGCGGTAATAATTTTCTCCTTCTCCAGAATTTTACTTCGTGTTGTAGGTGTTTGTTTTGTTTGTGGTTGCCCGTGGATTGTATACGGAGACTAATTTATGTCATCGCCCGTAGGACGTAGATTAGTCCAAATCCGTATTTTCTTAGATTTGGGTTTGGGGTTTTGGTTTAAAGATACGTTAGCCATATTTGAGACTAAGATCATCTTAAACGTTTGTTAAGGATACGTTAGTCCAGTTTGAGACTAAGATCAACTTAACGGGATCGTTTAGATCCGACAAAAGAGCGTTTGGGCTCTATTGTTTCAGTTTAGGGACATAGTGGTCTATTACCAGTTTAAGGACATGGTGGTCCATTGAATGTATGGCCGTCGGGTTCCGTCACCTCTCTGACGACGTTGAAGGATTACAACGATAGATATCAGAGGAGTTCAGATATGTACCTTTGAACCAAAGTTGGTTGGTAGATCTATAGTCCAATTTGGGACTAAAGTCTGTTTGAAGGTTTTGGTTTAAGGATACGTTAGCCATATTTGAGGCTAAGATCAACTTAAACGTTTGTTAAGGATACGTTAGTCCAGTTTGAGACTAAGATCAACTTAACGGGATCGTTTAGATCCAACAAAAGAGCGTTTGGGCTCTATTGTTCCAGTTTAGGGACATAGTGGTCCATTGTTCCTGTTTTGGGGACAAATGTTAGTTTAAAGACGTATTAGTCCATGAGTTTAAGGACGCGTCAGTCCATGAGTTTAAGGACCCCACAGTCCGTATTGATGTGTGGTTATCGGGACCCGTCACCTCTCTGACGACGTTGAAGAATTACAATGACAAATATCATAGGAGTTCAGAGATGTACCCTTGAACCGGGTGTAAATTGATTTGAGAGAACAGTCGTGCTCGGTTCAATTTAATTTGAGGACTTATGGCCAGAATTGGGCTTAGTCCAATTGAAAATGTTCAACGTTTTATCTGCATTTGGCCTGTTAGGCCTTTACTAAGGCTCTGCCCCTGTTTAATAATACATGGCATTTTTGTTTGGTCTATTCAACCTTTATTTCGGCTCTGCCCTTTTATAATGCATTGCATTTTTATTAGGCCTTTTAATTGGGCTCTGTCCCTTCTTTTTAATAATGCACTGCATCAATTAGTCTGACAGAGCGCTACGTGCCTTGTCAGGCGCTTTGCGCCAATTAAGAAGCGCAAGGCGCCAGCGCATGTGGAGGTGACACGTGTCGCGCTTGTGTCGCGCTCTGGCGAGTGCAAGTCTGTTAGCGCAGTGCGCTGCTGACAAGTGGCACGCTCTGATGAGTTGCGCCAGTTTAAGAGAGCAGTGCTATATTTTTAGAAGCGCAGGGTGCAGTTTGTTCTAGGGCTGACACGTGGCGCGCTCTGATGACTTGCGCCAGTTTAAGAGAGCAGTGCTCTGTTTTTAGAAGCGCAGGGCGCAGTTTGTTCTAGGGCTGACACGTGGCGCTCTCTGGTGGCTTGCGCCAATCCAAGGAGCGCAACAGTGCAAATTTCTAAAGTGTAAGGCACTGTTTAATATTTTGATCAGATTTAGATCAAAGAAAACAAGTTTTTTCTTGTTTTCAGAGAACCAGTGGTTCATCAAAACGCAATGCCTTTATACAGAAGTAAATTACTTCTTCTTTTTTATTTTTATTATTATTATTATTTTTTATCCAAGATCTTGATCTTGTTCTTAGATCATTGATCTCTTCTAGAAGAAATTCTTCTTTTATTTAAAGGTTTTTACCTTTTCTTTCTCTGAGCTGTTCTCAAATTTTTTTTAGAGGAGTTCTCTGTCTCTCTATCTTGATGTCCATCTGTTTTAGACTTGGAGTCTAGGGGCCTTTATATAGTGCCAATTGATTTGTTAAATCAGTTAAAGAGATCTTTCTCTGAGTGATTTAGCGATTTTTCCCACCGCTGGATCTTTGATCTAAGGGCTTCTGTTTTACAGAAAATAATCTTCTTGTTTTAACAAGATTGGAAAGATCTTTCAAGAATTTTTCTGTTTAAATGCTGGCACAGCTGGCGCAGCGCGTCTGCGCTTGACACGTGTCGCGCAGCGCAGAGTGCAGCGCAACTGCGCTGACATGTGTCGCGCAGCGCACTGCGCTGACACGTGTCGCGCAGCGCACTGCGCTGACACGTGTCGCGCAACACAACTGCGCAAGTCAGCTGAAGCGTTGCTTCAATCATTTTAACTTTAATTTTAACTTTAATTTCAAGGCAGAGCTTTGCTCTGATTGGGGGAAACAGAAGCGTTGCTTCGTTTCCCGCCTTGGAATTTGAACAGAGCCTTGCTCTTTTTGGGTAAACAAATGCCCCCCCCGGTTGTGCTTACGTGGCCCCAAACGTGAGCGCAGCGGTGGCAGAATTCCAACCGTTGCGCTAATTTTTGGAAGTTGAAATGGCTCTCTTAATGCCTATAAATAGGACTTTTGGTCCCTTAGATGATTTTGCATCTCTTCATAAGAATTTTCATTCAGAGCCTTGCTCTTTTATTTAAGCACTTTTAAGAGTTCAAACTCTAGAGAATTTTTAGGTAAAAATTAGATTAGATCAAATTAATTTTAAGAGTCTTGCTCTCAATAGATCCCTGATCTAAAGAAAACCCATTTAGGGTTTCACTAGAAGTGCTTTGCTCTAGGGATCTAAAGAGAACTAAAGAGAACCCTATTAGGGTTCCAATAATAGAGCCTTTACTCTCTAAATAGATTTTTTTTTGATGAATTATATCATTTTTTCAGAGCAAAGCTTTCAATGTTCTCAGGGGATTTTCTTCAAATTCTCCTCATAATTTTAACATAGGGTCATTCCTGTCTGCAGAGCATTCTCTCGAGGAGTTTAACTAGCTGTGTCTTTTTTTCCTCATTGCTAATCTTCCAATGATGTTTCTTTCAGGCATTATGGCTGTTCATTTATACAGTCTGCACAAATTCATTACTTATGAGGATATCCGCGTACAGGGCCGTCACCAAAACCAAGAGTTTACAGATGCCCAGTGTGCGGAGATTATGGGTCGTCTGCACGCACGCGTTGGTTGGTTGCTTCCTCACCGTTCTGCTCTCTTGAAAGTCGTGCTGGGAGCAATTTGGAGAGCACTTCCGGGGTTTCACGAGGCCATGCCGCTTAATGCGCTGGATGATGCCGAAGACAAGGTGCATTCAGTGTACCTGTCAGGGCTGATCTCGAAGAAACGGCGAGATAGCCTCATTGACATTCTACATCAAATTTTTTAACAGACGACGATAATTGCTGCTTATCGAAGGATGGGGGGCCTTGCAGAAGATCTTGACACGCGTGAGCGCAAGAGGATGCACACGAGAATGATCAGAAAGGCCAGAAAGACTCTAGACGGCCTTACTTTCGAATTCCTTAATCCATGCCCTAGATCTGAGGTTTTGCCATTGTAAACATTTCAATAATGCTGCTTTTGTTTATTGTCCTTATTGATGTAAGAATTTTCCGAGTATGAATGACAAATATTTTGCCTCCTTCCTTTTATTTTCTGCTTTGCTATTGGCATATTTCTCAAGTAAGCGTAGCCTGTAGGTGATATAGAACATTCCGTCTTGAATACTTTGGGGAGTAGCGACGGCTTAGGAAGCATGTTCAGATCTGCTACCTAAGGCTTTTCAACTTTATGAGCCGTGAGGGTCTCACAAAGACTTTTCTCCCTACGGATCGAGAGGATCTTGTAGGTGTATTTTCTCCTTAGGGGTCGTGAGGACTCCTAAGTGTATTTTCTCTTGAGAGTCATAAGGATCTCACTAGAGAATTTTCCCCCTTACAAGTCAAGAAGGCTCATAAGCGGTTGTTTCCCTCCTTGTCGAGATTCGACTTTGGAGAGTGTGATTCGTGAATAGTATGCAAGAATCCGTTTTAGACCGACTTGCAGGACCCCAGTGCTTAGGAAACAGGTTTTTTAATCCCTGTTATCTAAGGCTTTTCCTCACGAGTAGAGACGAATCGAGCATTTCTCGCAAAGACACCAATTTCCTCACGAGTCGAGACGAATCGAGCATTTCTCGCAAGAATATCCTAACGTCATAGTTAACCTCTGCTCTTTACGACAGAGGTCCGTTAGGGTCTGTGGTACTTAGGGTTTTGTCCGTCGTACCCGTTGTCTAATGTATTCCTCGATAGGCAATCTTGCTGTTCGAGTAGCCTTGCGATTGTCGTGTCTCTGATCCCTTCGGGGACTGGACAAGACGTCTTCAAGTAACCTTCCAAGTGATATTACCATCGAAAGAGCAAGCGTAGGGATATTCCATGTCACTTTTTACTTGAGGTTAGGCTCATTTTGGAGAGCCCCGATGAGTCATAACCACTCCGCGCTGGTGTGGGATGATCTCCGATAGTCTTTCAGGTTTTATATGACTTGCCATCAAGACCCTGAAGCTAGGAATTTGGTCTTTGCTTCGTTTGCTGGCATTACGTCCTCTATATCGAAATGAATGTCGCGGTTGTCTCTAGGTTGTTGGTGAACCGTCGAGGTTTGGAACTAGGGACTTTGTCGTGGCTCCGCTGTTTGATTATCGCGTCTAAATCCTGTTGGAGGAAGAACGCTGGGGTGACATCTCGTCTGCTGTATCGAGACGAACGTCGAGGTGGTGACCACTCCGCACTGGTGCAAGATGATCTCCGATTGTCTTTCAGGCTTTATATGACTTGCCGTTAAGACCCTGAAGCTAGGAATTTGGCCTTCGCTTCTTTTGCTGGAATTACGTCCTCTATATAGAGACGAATGTCGCGGTTGTCTCTAAGTTGTTGGTGAACCGTCGAGGTTTGGAACTAGGGACTTTGCCGTAGCTCTACTGTGTTTCGACCATGAGGTCTTTCATCAACGTTGCATCTGCATCCTGCTGGACTGTGAAGGAACGCCATTGTTGACATCTCGTCTGCTGTATCGAGACGAATGCTAAGGTGGAGCTGGGATTTTGTCGTCGCTCCGCTTTGTTTCGACCGTGAGGTCTTTTGTTGACGTTGCATCTGTATCCTGCTGGACTGCGAAGGAACGCCATTGTTGACATCTCGTCTGCTGTATCGAGACGAATACTGAGATGGAACTGGGATTTTGCCATGGCTCCGTTTGATGGTGTAACATCTGTGTCATGCTGGAATGAGGAGGCCCACCATTGTTAATCTCCAGGCTGCAAATGTGGCCATTGATATTTGGAACTAGGGAATTTGCTATGGTTCCGTTTCGTTGCGACTCTGGGGTTGATTGTTGACATTACGTCTGCATCTGGTTGGAGTGAGGAGAAACGCCGTTGGTGATCTCTAAGTTGTCAATATTGACGTCGAGACCTTGAGGCTAGGGATCTTCCTTTGCTTCGTTTGTTGACATTGTGTCTGCAATATTGCGACAAATGTCGAGGTTGTCTTTAGGTTGTCTATGAACCGTCGAGATTTGGTTTCGCTTTCTGATGGAGCCTGTTGGGAAGGTATGGTTCCCTCTTTGTTTGTGCCCCTGGATTGTATACAGGGATCGATGCGATCTCACATATAGGGCAAAAAGTTTCATTCTTTCATTATTTTTTTATTCTTTCCGCGATACTCTATCATTTCAGCTTTTTATATCGCGAAAATCGCGATTGCCCAATCATTTCGGCTATTTTTCGCGGTTCCCAATCATTTCGGCTATTTTTCTTTTTACTCGCTGCTTTTTATTGCGAGTTGCCCAATCATTTCGGCTATTTTGTATGCATACATTTTTACTTGCTGATTTTGTTGCAAGTTGCCCCATCATTTCGGCTATTCATATGCATTTTTTTTGGGGGCTCGCTGGCTCTTTTTCGCGAGTAGGAAACTTGGAATCTGACGCCAATCTCAGCATCAGCATCGCTACAACTGGAATATTTCCAGGAGCGAATCATCATTTACCATGAAAGGGCTTGGGATTTGATACCGGTTTAGGCATCAGCATCGGTACAACTGGGATATTGCCAGGAGCGAATCATCATTTGCCTCTGTCGATGTCGAACAAAGGTGGCTTAGCGAACAGGGTTAGGATCCGTCGACTAAGGCTTTTGACTTCATAAGCCGTAAAGGTCTCACAAAGGTATTTCTCCTTACAAGTCGTGAGGATCTCGTAGGTGTGTTTTCTCCTTAGGAATCGTGGGGATTCCTAAGTGTATGTTCCCCTGTAAGTCGTAAGGATCTTATAAAAGGGTTTTCTCCTTATAAATCGAGAGGACTTATAAGGGTTGTTCACCATATGGACATATCCCTAGTCACGGGTGGGACTTTGCTGGGGAAATATTTATTCGCGCTCGTGGATTGTATACAAGGGTCAGTATGAGCCGCTTGTACGGCAAAAAGGTTGTGGGGGTTGCTTAAGAACAGTTTCAGGTCTCTGTAACTTAAGACTTTCAAATCTTATGAGCCGTGAGGGTCCCATAAGAGAGTTCTCCTTACTAGTCGTGAGGATCTCGCAAGTGTATTTTCTCCTTAGGAATCATGAGGATCCCTAAGTGTATTGCTCCCTTGTGAGTCGTAAGGATCTCACGCGGGTGGTTTCTCCTTACAAGGTCGAGAGGACCCTGTAAGTGTCCTTTAACGAGGTTGCGCCCTTTCGGGTTTTCACAAACACTCGCCGGTAGCCCTGCTGTTTTTACTCACGGAGCCCTTTCGGGTTTTTCATCCGTGCCCATTTTGCTTATGGACATACCATCTTTTTTTTATATTCTTTTTTCTAACGAGGTTGCGCCCTTTCAGGTTTTCACAAGACTCGCCGATTGCCCTGCTGTTTTTATTCACGGAGCCCTTTCGGGTTTTCATCCGCACCCTTTTTTCTTATGGGCATAGCGTTTTTATTTTTATTTTTTTTATTATTCCCCTTTTTTTTATATCGGCTTTGGGATGTCGCGATCCACCGTAGTTTATCGACATCTCGGTCAACAGCTAGTTTTAGGACGTAGTGGTCCGCCATTAGTTTAAGGACGTTTCGGTCATCAGCCAGTTTTAGGACATAGTGGTCCATCGTTAGTTTAACGACGTTTCAGTCTTCAACCAGTTTTAGGACATAATGGTCCATCGTTAGTTTAAGGACGTTTCAGTCTTTCGCCAGTTTTAGGACATAGTGGTCCAATGTCGCCATATTTGAGGTGAATCTCTAGTTTACTGACCTTTCGGTCGATGGGGCTTTCCCTATGAATGAGCATGATGCCCCCGGCATATCCATCTTTCTCGGAGCATGTGGTTGTGGCGGGCTCACCTTCCAGTTTTCGGACAACGCGAACTTGCCCTGTTGGTAATGGTCTTCAACCCAGTTTTTGAAAGCATAGCAGTTTTCGATCGGATGAATCAATACTTGGTGGTAAGGGCAGTAATTAGGATTGTTGACATCATTCAGTTGCAACTGGTGTTTCTGCTCTGGTAGAGTGATAACCCTGTTGTGCACTGCCACTTCGAACAGCCTTCTTGTTCCATCCAGGGGAAACGAGTAAGGATGTTTCAACCTCTCATAGAGGGGTTGCCGCTTGTTGTTTTGGCGAACAACCGGTCCAGGGCCACTCGATTGTTGTTGAGTGTTGGCGACGAAGGCCATTCTTCCCTTTCCTTTATCCTTTTTGTTCGCTCCGTTATTTGTGGGTCCGAGATTCTCTCCGGGTATCGTGCAATTGCACGGCTGAATGTTCTCGCAATTCTTCAATTCTTCAGAGATGGATTCCTTGAAAAAAGAGCCGAAGGCTACTTTTTCGTCGGAGTCGCCCCTAAATGTGAGAACTCATGATCCCCCAGGATCATCCCTATGACAATTGCCGGAAACTCTATTATGCTCATCTGTCGTATTTTTTCGCTGTCTACGAGCTTCCCTCTTTGTTCTGTTGATGTGTCGCCTGTGAGCGACATACCCTTGCCACCAACACTTAAAGGAGTTGCAGTCTTCAGTAGGATGTGCGATCTTCTGATGATATAGGCAGTAATTAGGATGCATCTCTACTCCACCGAGAGTGTTTTCTTCAGAGGGTGGTAGCTTCATTCCCATTGATATGGCTTTAGCAAACCTTTTCCTCGTCTTGAATTTGTTTTTATCCGCAACGCATGTCTCTTGGTTTGACAGGAGTGCCTCGACTCTTTCGTCTAGTCGCCGGCGTTTGGCTCCTTCCAATATGGCTATCTCACGCTCCTGATTTGCTTTACTTTTCAGACGAATCTCATTCAGGAAGGCATCGATCATCTCGTCTGACGGCCACAGAAGTTCTGTTTCAGGAACCCCCCTCAGTTTCTCGGTGCAAGGAGTTTCTTTATCATCTATCGACGACTGAGAGATCACATGACAACTTGCCATGTAATTCTCAGATCCATCTGATGAGTGTTCTCCATCATCTCCGTCTTCAAGGACGTGGCTGAGAAACTCTTGGAGCATGATTGGGGTTCGCGCTTTCTAGTTGTACTCTTCCAGTGTGTCGATTTGTTTCTGCAGGTCCGTGCGCTTGTCGCCAGGCTTTGTAAGTCCACGTTGCGACCCCCGGTTCTTACGGGGAGGCGGAAACGGTATAAAAATCAAATTTTTAGTGCAAGAGGCAACATGGACTAAACTAGGTCGGGATCGTTACCTAAACTAAAACTAGCAAACTTTGCTAAAGTGAGTTAGCTACTCGGATGAAGATGGTTATACCTAAACTTGAACTCCTTCTTCTTCAAACTTTGTAGAGGTTGATGGTTCTCCTTTGTCGCCTTCTTCCGTCGAAGATGGATCCACCTCGAAGGCTCGACCTTTGGGCTCTTTCTCGAACTTGGAGTGAACTAGAATCGCCGGCTTGCTAAACCCTTGATCCTAGAGTGAGTAGAGAGTGTCTAAGGGTTGCCTTTTGTTTTTAAAGAGAAGGATTCTCAACACATGAGAAGGTTTCTCTTTGCTAGAGGAAGAAGAAGATGAAGTGAAGAGAGAGAAGCTAAATGATAGAATGAGCTATGTTTTTCTTTCTTGCAACCATAATGCCAAAAGAAAAGAATTATCTAATAATAATAATTGAAAATGAGAATAGTTGATGGTAATTTGGAATGACCACTACCATGCTTCATTTAATGAATTGTAAGCATAAATCAAGGAGGACTTTTTAAAGCATGATGGTGGTCAACATTCAACCATGGTCAACAAGTCAACCATGGTCAACAAGTCAACAAAATCAACCATAACAAAATTCTCATTTAATTACTATTATAAATAGATAATCCATAAATCCATTAGGGTTTGGAAAAAGATAACTGTCAACTGTGCATACGCACCCGTTCCGAAACCCTAATGAAAAAACTCATCCTCCGCCTCAAGCAACTGTGCATACACACCTGCATTCTCGTTCCGAGGAACAAGAATACCGAGATATAAAAGCAACCCCAAAACATATACCAGTATCTGGCTCAAACCAGAGCCTGCCAGTATAATCCGTCCGGACTCCAAACGTGCACAAGTACGCGGATGAGAACGAACCCTGTCGCAAAACCATGCGACCTCTACTCTGTTTTGCCCAGAGGCGAATACCCTCTGTGTGGGACTCTAAAGACTCGACACTACGCTGGCAGTGGGTTTAACCACAGACCGCAAGCGGCACTAGCTGTGCGTAACGGTCCCCAGGTAGATGTCGACAAGAAGGCTGACGAGGTGAAACCCCATCTGTACTCCTACTGAGTCTGAATGTGACAGTCTCCGTACAGTCCGGTCTGTTCGTCTGATACATCGCATGGCGGGCCTAGGGGGTGGTAAACGTCAGTCCCCCAATAGCGGTACAAGTCGTGCCGGAGCGAAGCCCAAAACACCCTGAGATAACACTGGAAACCTACCAGTATATCTCGTTTGCCCTGGCCAGGGACTACTCGTGTAATGGCTCTCCTAGACACAGCGCGATGTCAACCCCCAATACCGGGAGAGACGAATCCTGTCTAACCGTCACTGCCTCCAAGTGCTTCCGGACTGCACCCAACCACCACCTGTTTGCACGACTCCTTTGAGCCGTGGTAGGGTAGTGATCAAAGTGCAGTGGGAACACACTTGAGGCGAAGTGCCAGTGTCAAGTCAGCGGACTAAGCTGTACTCATGTCACCTGGGAACTGATAACTGACGATAGGTATAATACCAACCTGTCAGTTCCCGACGAGTCCTGTCCAGTGTACTCGTAACCCAACGAGCACCCGTATACTATCTCCAGTACGACGTACTGATGGCTGTGGGACAGACCATCTCCCACACTGGGATGAGAAGCGTATACGCTAGTCTACTCCGGAGTATCGATGCCCTGTCTCGATAGTCCTGCGACTAGGGACCTGTATAAGGATGTGCTTATAGATTACCCAGCCCCCACTAGTGTGACTGCCATCACAACGCTGGTAATCAAGCAAAGATCCTAAGGGCTCCACTAATGCGTATAAGTGATATACTGAAATAAACACAAGTACACATTGAAGTAGAAACAAACCAAGTAGCATACTACTATTTTGAGCAAGATTGTATATACAAGGTGAATATCCCAAGCATCCATTAAGTAATATACAAACTAGTATGATACAGTAATGGCCTCTAGGGCATATACACTAACAATCTCCCACTTGCACTAAGGCTATGTACTGGCGTATCGAAGACCTATCATCTCGATCAGCCGCTCGAACTGAGTCTGGGGCAAGGCCTTGGTGAATGGATCTGCAGTGTTGTCTTCTGAAGCGACTCTCCGAACCTCGATCTCCTGGCGATCCACGATCTCCCTGATCAGGTGATACCGCCTCAAGATGTGCCTGGATCTCTGATGGGACCTGGGTTCCTTCGCTAAAGCTATAGCCCCGTTGTTGTCGCAATACAGAGGTATTGGGTCAACAATGGACGGAACCACCTGAAGTTCTTTCAAGAACTTCCTCATCCAGACAGCTTCTTTTGCGGCATCAGATGCAGCGATGTATTCCGCTTCCATCGTCGAGTCTGCAACGGTTTCCTGTTTGGAACTCTTCCAACACACCGCCCCTCCATTGAGGGTGAAGACAAAACCCGACATGGACTTGGAATCATCCTTGTCACTCTGGAAGCTGGAGTCAGCAAAGGCCTCGATCTGGAGGTCTTTTCCGCCATACACCAAGAACATCTCCTTAGTCCTTCTCAGGTACTTGAGAATGTTCTTTACTGCTATCCAGTGTTTCTCCCCAGGGTTAGACTGATACCGGCTTACCACACTCAGTGCATAAGCTACATCCGGTCTGGTACACAACATCGCATATATTATAGAGCCTACCGCAGAAGTGTAGGGTATAATAGACATGCGATCCCTCTCCAAATCAGTCTTGGGAGACATCTCTTTAGAGAGGGTGATCCCGTGACAAGCCGGTAGGTTACCGCGCTTGGAATCTTCCATACTGAATCTTTTCACTATGGTGTCGATGTACCTGGACTGAGAAAGTCCCAATATCCTCTTGGATCTATCACGATGGATCCGGATCCCCAGGATGTATGAGGCATCACCCAGGTCTTTCATGGAGAACCTTTGTGACAAGAACCCCTTGACAGATTGTAGCATAGGAATGTCATTTCCTATCAAGAGAATGTCATCCACGTATAAAACGAGGAATACTACAGTTCTCGCTACAAATCTACTATAGATGCATGGTTCATCTGGATTTTTGATAAAGCCAAATTCTTTGACTGTCTCATCAAAGCAGATGTTCCAACTCCGCGATGCCTGCTTTAGTCCATAGATGGACTTAAGCAACTTGCACACCTTTCCGCTGCTCCCACTCTGAATGAAACCCTCTGGCTGGTCCATATAGACACACTCCTCTAAATTTCCATTCAGAAAAGCTGTCTTTACGTCCATTTGCCAGATCTCATAATCGTGGAAGGCAGCAATGGCAAGAAGGATCCGAATGGATTTCAGCATGGCTACTGGAGAAAAGGTTTCGTCGTAGTCCAAGCCAGGTCTTTGTCAAAAACCCTTTGCTACCAGCCTAGCTTTATAGGTCTCAACCTGTCCATCTACACCAATCTTCCTTTTGAAGATCCACTTGCATCCTACGGGTTTTACCCCGTCTGGAGCAATGTCCAACGTCCATACTTTGTTGGTGTACATGGACTCCATTTCGGTCCGCATTGCATCCAGCCATTTTACCGAGTCAATGCTCTGAACGGCCTGCTGGAAGCTAGTAGGCTCATCATAATCTATGATGCAATCCTCGATCCCCGTCTATGAGAAAACCATAGTATCTCTCGGGCTGATGAGACTGCCTACTACTCCTGCGGAGCGGCGTAGGAATGTCCTGTTCTTCCGAACCCTCTGGTTCCACTAAACTTTTAGTAATAGTCCGTGGTTCTGGAATTTCTTCCAGTTCTGCTGCGCTCCCACTTATTTCTTTTTCTATGAACTGGTGTTCTAGAAAGTGGGCATGACGAGAAACAAGAACTTTTTGTTCCTCTTCACAGTAGAAGAAATATCCCTTGGAATTCTTCGGATATCCCACAAACTTGCACAGTACTGATCGTGCCTCGAGCTTGTCCGCATGCTGCTTTTTGACAAAAGCTGGACTTCCCCATATCTTAATGTGATTAAGATGGGGTCTCTTCCCACACCATATCTCAAATGGCGTGGTAGGCACAGTCTTAGTGGGAACTCGGTTCAAAAGGTATGCGGCTGATTCTAGCGCATATCCCCAGAATGATCGCGGCAACTCAGCGTTACTCATCATGGACCGCACCATATCCAATAGGGTGCGGTTCCGTCTCTCCGATACACCGTTATGTTGCGGGGTGTAAGGAGGAGTAAGCTGAGAGAGAATTCCGTTCTCTTTTAAATAGTCCAGGAATTCGGCACTTAAGTATTCTCCACCTCGATCCGATCTTAGAATCTTAATACTTTTGCCGGTCTGTTTCTCTACTTCATTCTTATACTCCTGGAATTTTCCAAAGGCCTCGGACTTATGTTTCATTAAGAAGACATAACCGTACCTTGAGAAGTCATCCGTAAAAGTAATGAAGTAAGAATGTCCGCTTCGGGCATGTGTAGACATTGGACCGCACACGTCACTGTGTACGAGTCCCAAGAGCTCGCTCGCTCTTACTCCATGTCCAGTAAACGGAGTCTTTGTCATCTTTCCTTTGAGACAGGATTGACAAGTGGCATACGACTGATATTCGAACGCATTCAAATACCCTTCTGTATGTAACTTCGTCAACCTTCTCTCATTGATGTGACCCAATCTACAATGCCATAAGAAAGTCTGATTTATTTCTGGAGACTTTCTTTTGTGTGTATTCTGGACATTAAAAATCTGTGGTTGGTTTAACACGTATATACCATTACTCAAAGTACCTGACCCAATCAAAACTTGATTAAGGTGAATGTTTACAACATTATTTACAAACGCAAATTCATAACCTTCTTTAGAAACTAAAGATACAGAAATGATATTACAAGTTGCGTTGGGTACAAAAAAGCAATTACGCAAAACCAAAACATGTCCATCTGACATTCCCAGGTGATAGTCCCCCACGGCTTTAGCATCCATGCTAGCTCCGTTCGCAACTCTGAGGGTCATGTCACCTGCCTTCAAATCCCTACGGTTTCTCAACGCCTGCAAAGAATTACAGATATGAGATCCTGATCCGGTATCCAATACCCAGGAAGTAGAGTTTATTGAAAGACAGTTTTCAATAACATACACACCTGAAGCTGAAGCTGCAACCTGCTTCAATTCCTGTGTTCTGGCCTTCCAGGCCCTGCAATCATTCTTCCAGTGTCCTTTCTTATGACAAAAGAAGCATTCTTCCTTATCCACAAGCTTCCCCGCTATCTTTGTTGCTTTACCTTTTCCCTTCGTATCCACTTTACTAACACCGCCCCTTGGTTTGGCGGGGGCTTTCTTCTTCTTTCCCTTGGCTTTCGCCTTGGACCTAGAAGAAGATGATCCTCCTACAAACAAAGTGGATGTTTCCTTACCTTTCTGTAGGGTGCCCTCTGCGCTCCTCAGCATGTTGAGGAGCTTTGATAGTTCAACCTCTTTTTCTTATAGGTTGAAGTTCAGTATAAACTGGGCGTAAGTGGAAGGAAAGGACTGGAGAACTATATCCGTATATAGCTCACTCTCCAATGTGATCCCTAGGTCAGCGAGCTCCTCAATGTAGCCGATCATCTTTAGCACGTGCTCGGCTACTGATGATCCGACGGCCATTCTTGTCGAAAATAACTTTTTCGACGCTTCGTATCTTGCGATACGTGATTGCTCTCCATACAGTTCTTTTGTATGAAGCAATATGGACTCCATGTCCATATTCTCATGCCTCCTCTGATGTTCGTTGTCCATCGAGGCAAGCAGGAGGCATTTGGCCTTCGCGCTATCAATCTCCCAAGTCTTGCGGATTTCCTTATCCGCGACACTGGAAGTTGGACCAGGGACAGGGGGAGCTTTGGTGGTAAGAAGATACCCCAGCTTGTCATAAGTGATTGCTATCTTGACATTCCTGAGACAATCTTTGTAGTTTGGCCCTGTCAGTTTGTTTTTATCTAGGAGTAACTTAAGTCCAGTCATGTTGATTTGGTCGCTGCAATTAGGAAAGAGAAGAAGAAACACTCAGCATGATGCTCTTGCAAGTTTAGAGTGGTTTTTAATTTGTCTAAACAGGATGGCTCCCACTGTCTCTCGAATCCCTCCTCAAACAATAAAGGAAGAATTAGTCAGGATCAATCCCACCGTACAATACTTGCTTAACCGTTCAGCCAGGCCAGTGTCGGTACTTCGAGGGAGGTTTTCCAACGCTTTCGCGAAGTTCCTTAATTAAATAACCTCTTTTCCCTGGGGGCGTAACCCCGCTAACACCTTTCTAGGCACCTACTAGGTTTATAGCATTGATCGTTTAGTGAGAAATTTCCCGAGGAGTAGCATATACTCACAGTAGGATCGGGATCCAAATATCATCGCATGACAAAACTGAAGGAATCCTACCAGAATCACCACACTCCAAATGGTATGCAAATCTAGCAAGTTTCAGTACTTATGAAACTCCCGATGTGGATTTTTGCCCCATGCTCTTATGACCTTGACTTTGGCCAAAATATCATAAGTCACATGTCAAGTTCTTCCCGTCACTATCCAGGTTAATTTGGATCCATCCGTACCTGCCCTTGACTTTGGCCAAAATGGCAGCACGACTGTCCCAAACCAACGCATCTATCTATGCTACACATGAACACCCAATAGCTACCAATCACTATGCCTTGACTTTGGCCAAAATACATAGCTTGAATACTATTGCCTATTCATGCGAAGCGACGGAGGGCTACGAATGGTTTTGGCGAAGCCGTGAACGTAGTGAACTTGATTTAATCGATGGAACGAGATAGCTTTTAGAAGGAGTGGCTCAATCTCCGCATTTAAAAGTTAGTTTTGAAAAGAACCGAGTGGTTTTTTGAAAGTGTTCCAACGACTTCAACTTGGTTTATTATCTTGCATTAGTTCTTTTAATGCGTGATATTCTTGCATTAGTTCTTTTAATGCGTCCCATCATTTAATCCTACCATTGCAGAAAACAACCAAAATATGACGTACGCTTATGCCATTCGCATTCGCCACGGGGCCCCGTCATTACCCGTTAGGTTACTTAACTAACGACAGAGCGGGGGCTGGGCTAGCGCGTCTGTAAAACATAAGCAACGCCTAAATAATATCATATATAGATATACTGCAATGATAAACATTTCAGATCACAGATAAATACATTGGATATACTAGCAATCTGTAATTTGTACGAGCCTGTAACAAAAACAGATAACACGGTCGCGGTGAATAGCCAATACCCCACCCAAGACCCCTACGGGTGCGGCAAACTACCCGCCAAGTACCCGAAGCGTAGCAACCTCCCTCATCTCCATGAGTAGGCCACTCGACACTTCGGCATACCCGGTAGTTTGTGCACCCCTCCATGGGTCTATCCTAGGAGCAAAAACAGTAAAAAGAAATTATACAATGACGGCTACAACCCCGACCCGGTTGTGCGGCCATACAAATAATTATTACATCAATTTACAAATTTACATGAATTGCAAGAAAAGAAAACTCTCATCTCACAACCCCCGGCTATTCATCCGCGACAATCCAACATATTTATATACACATTCCAGCATCAAACACAAATCATGTATAACCCCGACCAATCGACTTATAGCGATTAGCCGACGTTCAATACATGCAAACATCACAGATATAACCATCATAGTCAAAGTGCAGTGAAGTTCGGAAAAAATACGGAATTATAGGACCCCAAAAGGAAATTTCTTTTCTGGAAAATCTGGGCACATATAATATATTTCAAAAATCCCAAAACCAACACAGACACACACTGCACGAAAAACGATGCACAGAAGACGACAAGGCGCGGCGCTTCCGCGGCGGATGCCTAGCTCACGCGGCGGAAGGGCGGCGGTTTGGACGAATTACTGTATCGTTTTTCTTGGGTGTTCACACAAAACCCTGAGCCGAATTTACATGTATAAAGTTTTTCATTTTGAGCCAAAAAATTTTCAACAGAAACTCAGGTTTTGTAATTTTCCGGTTTTGTGATTTTTTCGGTTCCGAACTTCGTTACACTTCACTACCAAGCTAGTTTAAATTTAGTTAGGCTCTGATACCACTGTAAGTCCACGTTGCGACCCCCGGTTCTTACGGGGAGGCGGAAACGGTATAAAAATCAAATTTTTAGTGCAAGAGGCAACATGGACTAAACTAGGTCGGGATCGTTACCTAAACTAAAACTAGCAAACTTTGCTAAAGTGAGTTAGCTACTCGGATGAAGATGGTTATACCTAAACTTGAACTCCTTCTTCTTCAAACTTTGTAGAGGTTGATGGTTCTCCTTTGTCGCCTTCTTCCGTCGAAGATGGATCCACCTCGAAGGCTCGACCTTTGGGCTCTTTCTCGAACTTGGAGTGAACTAGAATCGCCGGCTTGCTAAACCCTTGATCCTAGAGTGAGTAGAGAGTGTCTAAGGGTTGCCTTTTGTTTTTAAAGAGAAGGATTCTCAACACATGAGAAGGTTTCTCTTTGCTAGAGGAAGAAGAAGATGAAGTGAAGAGAGAGAAGCTAAATGATAGAATGAGCTATGTTTTTCTTTCTTGCAACCATAATGCCAAAAGAAAAGAATTATCTAATAATAATAATTGAAAATGAGAATAGTTGATGGTAATTTGGAATGACCACTACCATGCTTCATTTAATGAATTGTAAGCATAAATCAAGGAGGACTTTTTAAAGCATGATGGTGGTCAACATTCAACCATGGTCAACAAGTCAACCATGGTCAACAAGTCAACAAAATCAACCATAACAAAATTCTCATTTAATTACTATTATAAATAGATAATCCATAAATCCATTAGGGTTTGGAAAAAGATAACTGTCAACTGTGCATACGCACCCGTTCCGAAACCCTAATGAAAAAACTCATCCTCCGCCTCAAGCAACTGTGCATACATACCTGCATTCTCGTTCCGAGGAACAAGAATACCGAGATATAAAAGCAACCCCAAAACATATACCAGTATCTGGCTCAAACCAGAGCCTGCCAGTATAATCCGTCCGGACTCCAAACGTGCACAAGTGCGCGGATGAGAACGAACCCTGTCGCAAAACCATGCGACCTCTACTCTGTTTTGCCCAGAGGCGAATACCCTCTGTGTGGGACTCTAAAGACTCGACACTACGCTGGCAGTGGGTTTAACCACAGACCGCAAGCGGCACTAGCTGTGCGTAACGGTCCCCAGGTAGATGTCGATAAGAAGGCTGACGAGGTGAAACCCCATCTGTACTCCTACTGAGTCTGAATGTGACAGTCTCCGTACAGTCCGGTCTGTTCGTCTGATACATCGCATGGCGGGCCTAGGGGGTGGTAAACGTCAGTCCCCCAATAGCGGTACAAGTCGTGCCGGAGCGAAGCCCAAAACACCCTGAGATAACACTGGAAACCTACCAGTATATCTCGTTTGCCCTGGCCAGGGACTACTCGTGTAATGGCTCTCCTAGACACAGCGCGATGTCAACCCCCAATACCGGGAGAGACGAATCCTGTCTAACCGTCACTGCCTCCAAGTGCTTCCGGACTGCACCCAACCACCACCTGTTTGCACGACTCCTTTGAGCCGTGGTAGGGTAGTGATCAAAGTGCAGTGGGAACACACTTGAGGCGAAGTGCCAGTGTCAAGTCAGCGGACTAAGCTGTACTCATGTCACCTGGGAACTGATAACTGACGATAGGTATAATACCAACCTGTCAGTTCCCGACGAGTCCTGTCCAGTGTACTCGTAACCCAACGAGCACCCGTATACTATCTCCAGTACGACGTACTGATGGCTGTGGGACAGACCATCTCCCACACTGGGATGAGAAGCGCGTACGCTAGTCTACTCCGGAGTATCGATGCCCTGTCTCGATAGTCCTGCGACTAGGGACCTGTATAAGGATGTGCTTATAGATTACCCAGCCCCCACTAGTGTGACTGCCATCACAACGCTGGTAATCAAGCAAAGATCCTAAGGGCTCCACTAATGCGTATAAGTGATATACTGAAATAAACACAAGTACACATTGAAGTAGAAACAAACCAAGTAGCATACTACTATTTTGAGCAAGATTGTATATACAAGGTGAATATCCCAAGCATCCATTAAGTAATATACAAACTAGTATGATACAGTAATGGCCTCTAGGGCATATACACTAACCGGCTTCACGGGCTTTTTGGATCTCTTCTTCTTTTTCAAAGATTTCGACTGCTGGGTGTGAACACTTTAGCTATCCCCAGCAATCCTTGGAGTTGGACGCGGTTTTAGCATCCCTTCGATGATCTCAGGTTCCGACGGGTTCTTCCACCCGATCGCCAGGCATGTCTGGAGATCATTCAGCATCTTTTTGGTTTTGGCGGAAAGCACGACCTCCCATGGAGCTTCTTCAACAAAAGAGCAAGTTGCCCCCGGCGTGTCCGTCTTGTTTGGAGTGTGCGGCTGTGGTGGGTTTACTTTCCACTTTTCAGACAGCGCAAACTTGCCCTGTAGGTATTGGTCTTCAATCCATCCCTTAAAGACGAAGCAATCCTCGATCGGGTGACTTACCGTTTGGTAGTAAGGGCAATAATTGGGATTATTCACCTCGCTGGGTTGCGGTGGTCTCCTTGGATTCGGGATAAATAAGCCTATTGCGCATCGCTAGCTCGAACAGCCACTTCGTTTTATCCCGCGGGAATGAGTGAGGGCGCTTCATTTTCTCATTATAATACCACCGCCTCTCTTCCAGTTTATCCGCTAGCTTTGGGGCACTGGGCTGCTGTTGGTCGTTCGCAGTGAAGGTCACTTTCCCTTTACCCTTGTCGTTTCGGAATTCCGGCTTCGGAGGAGACGGTCTGTGACCCATTTGATCCATCTGGGCTAGCTTATCAATTAAAGCCTGGAACGTGGTCGGTTTAAAGAACATCATGAACTGTGAAACAGTTGCATGAGGGTCTAGAGTGCCCACGAACATGCCTACCGCAGGTGCTTCTTCGATGCGCCGTTCGCATTTCGACCACAGATTCCGCCATCGTGTCGCGTACTGAACCCACGTCTTGCCTGGCCTTACCCTGGCATTAATCAGTGTTGTTACCATGGTGCGTTCACTAGCACTCGTGAATCTTTGTGTAAACAATAGCTCCATCTCCGCAAATGTTTTGACATAGTCGTTAGGTAGCTCCGAATACCATTCAAATGCAGTTTCTGCTAAACTGCCGACGAATTGGCGAAGTAGAAGTTTATCATCACCTCCAGTATTGCCGCAAAGAGCCCTGAACTGAGTGACATGTTGATGGGGATTCCCCGTCCCTGTATACACATGGAACTTAGGAATCGTATATCCCTGCGGGTAACTAATTTGGTCATACCAGCCCGGATAGGGTCGTCCGGTTCTAACAATTTGCCCAGCCGTTTCATTCGCCTGATGAATTCGTATCTGCTGAGCAATATAATCATCTAGGGCGGCCTTGGAAATCGTTTCTTCCTTGGCTATTGAAAGAGTCGGAGGAGGATTAGATGTCTCCCCTCTATCGTCTTCAGTAATAATCAGAGGGTCTTCAACTGGAGGGTCCGGCTGTAGCATCATCCCTACCATATCCTGGAAGAGGAGCGCCATTTGTTTATGTTAGCCGCTTGCTCTGCGGCTTCTCTGTCCTTCTTTTCGAGGACTCTGCGTAAGAAGTCAGCATCAGTTTCTTATTCGTGACGCTGCTCTGATGATGCCTCCGGGGTTTCTTTTGGCCCGGTGAGTGCGGCCATCGCCATCATCATCTCCTGAAGCTTCTGTTGCTGCTCCTGGGCTTTTGTCACGGATCGGGTGAACGGTCGGTGACCCGTCGAAGCACGGCCTTCCTCCTTTCCGGAAGCCATATAAACAGTATGCACCACCATGGCCCCAGACTTGGGGCGTTTATGTTCAGCGCTTTTACGGTTCGCCATGTTCACAGGGGCTTTTTGCAGCCTCCTTTTCTTTTGAGTGATTAACGTTGAGGGAGCCGTTGCAGCCGGCACCCAGCCAGCTGTCACTTTCTGTGGCTTTGAGTAGTCCTTCTCCTATTGAACCTTCATCTTTTTCTGTCGGCGGAGATAGTCTTGATCGATCACTGACTCTTGGACACGTTGCCAAACTTTGTAAATTTTAGAGGATAGCCACTGAGGGGGCTGCTCCAGCTTCGCCTTTGGGGACTTCTCCATAGGTAGAGGATATCTTTTCAGCACAGCAGTTGGCGAATTCCTGCGCACCTTGTTAAGTAGTTCAAAGCTGTTCCCGGTTGGAACAGCTGCGTCAACTTCCATCGCTGGAGCCGGCGGAGTCAGTCCAGAAGGGGAATTACCCCCAGCTTTCCTCACTCGGCGCCAGTAAAGAAGTCGAACATGTCGTGCTGATGAGATCACCTCCGTTGTTGGATAAGCTTCTTCATGCCCCCTGCTTTGAGGAGAAACTGTTATTGGTGCTAGCCTATCAAAGACTGACACCCGTTGAGAAGCAATGTCTAATCTGTCAAAGACAGACCTCTGGGCAGGGGAAGCAGCTTTGAGGACCTCGCCTGGAGCAGCAACCGGAATGGCCAGCCTTGTAAAACCTGACTTCTTGGAAGGAGGAGCATTTCCAATTATTTCGTCCGCTTGAGAAGGGATGGATATCCGCTTTGGGATGGCAGCTTCGGATATCGCGGGCTTGTAGACGTTCTGGCCCAGTCTGTTGAAAACTGAGGTATTGAAGTTGGGCGACCCGTTGAGAGGGGTCGCGGCAGTGGTAAGTCAATCAAAGACCGGCTTCTTTAGAGCTTCTTGCGATGTCATTGGAGCATTGAAGCTCATCAGTGGGAGCATGGTCCCGAAGAATAGTCCAGCGGTGGGTTGAGTTACCTGCTCCACTGGCATCTTGAAAAAGGAGGCCGCTTGGGGCCCATAAGTCACTCCTCCAGCAAGGACGGAGCGAGAGTTGCAGTTGCAGGTAGTGCAGTTTGAAGCCATTGATCTTTTATTTTCTTTACGGAGCAAGACACCAAATCTAAGTACCTCGAATCCACAGGCAACCACAGCAAACCGCGATTCGTTCGCTAACACGACACACGAAGTGTGGAGTGGAAAGAGGAAGAGGTCCCACCGGGTGTGCCAGAATCTGTTCCCCTCCGAATGGCGGCCAAGACATGGACGTCTTGCCTGAGATTCGGGGCAGATGCTATTTGGTTTTATCTGTCCACCTCTCTGAATATGCCAAGTTGATTTATGGCACCGTGTATCGGAGGTTTAGACGGATGCGGCCGATGTAGCAGACTTCATCAGATTCCCCCTCACTTGAGGGGTTTTTGATTGTGGGGACGCTCTTCCCTGCAGGCGCAAGCCCCTGCAGTTAATTACGCTACTGCATCGCGGTAACAATTTTCTCCTTCTCCAGAATTTCACTTCGTGTTGTGGGTGTTTGTTTTGTTTGTGGTTGCCCGTGGATTGTATATGGAGACTAATTTATGTCGTCGCCCGTAGGACGTAGATTAGTCCAAATCCGTATTTTCTTAGATTTGGGTTTGGGGTTTTGGTTTAAGGATACGTTAGCCGTATTTGAGACTAAGATCAACTTAAACGTTTGTTAAGGATACGTTAGTCCAGTTTGAGACTAGGATCAACTTAACGGGATCGTTTAAATCCGACAAAAGTGCGTTAGGGCTCTTTTGTTCCAGTTTAGGGATATAGTGGTCCATTGCCAGTTTAAGGACATAGTGGTCCATTGAATGTATGGACGTCGGGACCCGTCACCTCTCTGACGACGTTGAAGGATTACAACGACAGATATCAGAGGAGTTCAGAGATGTACCCTTGAACCAAAATTGGTTGGTAGATCTATAGTCCAATTTGGGACTAAAGTCTGTTTGAAGGTTTTGGTTTAAGGATACGTTAGCCATATTTGAGGCTAAGATCAACTTAAACGTTTGTTAAGGATACGTTAGTCCAGTTTGAGACTAAGATCAACTTAACGGGATCGTTTAGATCCGACAAAAGAGCGTTTGGGCTTTATTGTTCCAGTTTAGGGACATAGTGGTCCATTGTTCCCGTTTTGGGGACAAATATTAGTTTAAGGACACATTAGTCCATGAGTTTAAGGACGCGTCGGCCCATGAGTTTAAGGACCCCACAGTCCGTATTGATGTGTGGTTATCGGGACCCGTCACCTCTCTGACGACGTTGAAGAATTACAACGACAAATATCATAGGAGTTCAGAGATGTACCCTTGAACCGGGTGTAAATTGATTTGAGAGAACAGTCGTGCCCGGTTCAATTTAATTTGAGGACTTATGGCCAGAATTGGGCTAAGTCCAGTTGAAAATGTTCAACGTTTTATCTGCATTTGGCCTGTTAGGCCTTTACTAGGGCTCTGCCCCTGTTTAATAATGCATGGCATTTTTGTTTGGTCTATTAGACCTTTATTTGGGCTCTGCCCTTTTATAATGCATTGCATTTTTATTAGGCCTATTAGGCCTTTTAATTAGGCTCTTTCCCTTCTTTTTAATAATGCATGTTTCCCTCCGAAAGACGGCGACGACGTGAGGACGTCTAGCTTGAGATTCGGGGCAGTTGCTATATGGTTTTATCCGTCTACCTCTCCAAAGATGCCAAGTTGATTTATGGCACCGTATATCGGAGGTTTAGACGGATGCGGCCGATGTAGCAGACTTCGTCAGATTCCCCCTCACTTGAGGGGTTTTTGATTGTGGGGACGCTCTTCCCTGCAGGCGCAAGCCCCTGCAGTTAATTACACTACCGCATCGCGGTAACAACTTTCTCCTTCTCCAGAATTTCACTTCGTGTCGTGGGTTTTTGTTTTGTTTGTGGTTGCCTGTGGATTGTATACGGAGACTGAGTAATGTCGTCGCCCATAGGACGTGGATTAGTCCAAATCCGTATTTACTTAGATTTGGGTTTGGTGTTTTAGTTTAAGGATACGTTAGCCATGTTGAAGCTAAGATCTACTTAAACATTCGTTAAGGATACGTTAGTCCTGCTTGAGACTAAGATCAACTTAACGTGGTGATCCATTTCATATATGGCCGTCGGGACTCGTCACCTCTCTGACGTCGTTGAAGGATTACAACGATAGGTGTCAGAGGAATTCAGAGATGTACCCTTGAATCAAAGTTGATTTGGAGTTTTATAGTTCATTTGAAAGTTTAAGGATACGTTAGCCAGGTTTGCGGCTAAGATCAACTTAAACAGGATCGTTTAGATCCAACAAAAGAGCATTTGGGGGCTCTATTGTTCCAGTTTAGGGACGTAGTGGTCCATCATTAGTTTAAGGACGTTTCGGTCCATCGCCAGTTTAGGGACGTGGTGGTCCATCATTAGTTTAAGAACGTTTCGGTCCATCATTAGTTTAAGGACGTTTCGGTCCACGAGTTTAAGGACCCCGCAGTCCATATTCATGTGTGGCCGTTGGGACCCGTCACTTCTCTGACGTCGTTGAAGGATTACAACGATAGGTGTCAGAGAAGTTCGGAGATGTACCCTCGAACCGGAGGTAAATTGATTTAGGAGAGCAATTTTGCTCAGTTAATTTAGTTTGAGGACTTACGGCCATGATTGGGCTAAGTCCAATTGAAAAATATTCAACGCTTTTATTTGTTTTTGCATTGCATTTCTTTTTATTTTTATTTGGGCCCTACCCATAAAGGATGCAGCGCATCAATTTGTTTTGGGCTCTGCCCATTTATAAATGATGCACAGCATCAATTTTACTTGGGCTCTGCCCTTTTTATTGCTTTGCAATTTATTTTAGCCTGCTAGGTCTTTTTGATTTGGGCCTGGCCCTTTAGCAAAAGAAATGCATTGCATTTTCAGGTGCTTTGCACCAATCAAAGAGCGCAAGCGCTTATGGTGACGACACGTGTCATGCAAGCGCAGTGCGCTGCGCTAGTGCGCTGCGCTTGCGCTGTTGACACGTGTCGCGCTCTGGTGAGTTGCGCTAATTTCAGAGTGCAAGGCTCTATCTTATAGCGCAGAGCGCAAGTGGTTCAGATGCTGACACGTGGCGCTCTCTGGTGGCTTGCGCCAACCCAAGAGCGCAACAGTGCAGATTTACAAGTGCAAGGCACTATTAACTTGAGAATCTTTTAGATTCCAGAACCAAAGGTTCATAAAAGAAGTGCAAAGAACTTTTTGTTTTCTTGATCTGATTTAGATCAAAGAAAACAAGTTCCTCTTGTTTTTCTTATTTCAGAGAACCCGAGGTTCATAAAAAGTGCAAAGCACTATTTTTATTTGTTTTTTATTGAAGATCATTGATCTTGTTCTTAGATCAATGATCTATTAGAAGAAATTCTTCTATTTTAAAGGTTTTTACCTTTTTTCTTTTTGAGATTTCTTCAGAGTTCTCTCTATTTGAAATTTTTGATTTCTCACAAAATGTTGATCCTTTTGAATTGAGGTCTAGGGTCCTTTTTATAGTGCCCCTAAATTAGTTAAATTTGTTAAAAAGATCTTTCTCTGAGTGATTTGGGGAATTTTCCCCACCGCTGGATCTTTTGATCCAAGAGCTTCTGTTTTACAGAAGAAAATCTTCTTGTTTTAACAAGAACAGAAAGATTTCTTTAAAATCTTCATTCTGTTTGGCGCAAATGCCCCAGCGCGTGACACGTGTCGCGCAGCGCAGCTGCGCCTGCGCAGCTGTGCTGACACGTGTCGCGCAGCGCACAGCGCAGCGCAACTGCGCTGGTGCAACTGTACTGCCACGTGGCGCGCAGCGCAGAGAAACTGCGCTGGTGCAACTGTGCTGCCACGTGCGCAATTGCGCTAGCGCAACTGCGCTGCCACGTGACGCGCAGCGCAGAGCGCAGGTCAGCTGAAGCGTTGCTTCTTTAATTAAAGTTTGAATTTTAAACAGAGCTCTGCTCTGATTAGCCGCGCTGCCTTGGGCGCTGCGCTGCCGTATCATCTTTCGACATGTGGCGCGTTGTGCGATGCGCAAAGACCTTGAAGCGTTGCTTCATTTATTTTAACTTTAATTTTCAAGACAGAGCTTTGCTCTGATTGGAGGAAAACAGAAGCATTACTTCTTTTCCCACCTTGGAATTTGAACAGAGTTTTGCTCTGATTGGGGTAAACAAATACCCCCCACCGTTGCGCTTACGTGGCTCCAAAACGTGAGCGCAACGGTGACAGAATTCCAACCGTTGTGGCAACTTTTGGAAGTTGAAAGGGCACTTGATGCTTATAAATAGGACCTTTGGTCCTCAACAGATGATCATCATCTCCAAAAATTTTATTTTCAGAATCTCAGAGCCCTGCTTTTTTGTTTAGACTCTTTTAAAAGTTCAAACTTTTAGAGAATTTTAGGTAAAAATATTAATTTCGATTAAATTAAATCAATTTTAAGAGCCTTGCTCTTAATAGATCCCTGATCTAAAGAAGACTCATTTAGGGTTTCTCTTAGTAGAGCTTTGCTCTAAAGGGGTCTAAAGAAGACTAAGGAGAACCCTATTAGGGTTCTATTAATAGAGCTCTGCTCTCTAAAACGTTTTCCTTGGATTTTCTTAATTAATGGATCTTTGCTCCTTCCAAATCATATAGAAGAACTTTTAAGAGTTCTTCATGGCATTTGATACTATTGTTATTATTATATCATTTTTTCCCAGAGCAAAGCTCTCAATGTTCTTAGGGGATTTTCCTTAAATTCTCCTCATAACTGATTTTTGACAGGTGTCACTCCTGTCTATAGAGCATTGCTCTCGAGGAGTTTTAACTCCCTATACCTTTTCCTCATTGCTAATCTTCCAATGTTGCTTCCTTCAGGCATTACGGCGGTGCATCTATACAGTCTGCATGAGTTCATTACTTACGAGGATATCCGTGCACAGGGCCGTCAACAAACCAAGAGTTTACAGACGCCCAATGTGCAGAGGTCATGGGTCGTCTGAACGCACGCACCGGCTGGCTGCTCCCTCGCCGTTCTGCTCTCTTTAAAGTCATGCTGGGAGCAATCTGGAGAGCACTCCCGGGGTTTCACGGGGCCTTACCGCTCAATGCGCTGGACGATGCCGAAGACAAGGTGCATTCAGTGTACCTGTCGGAGCTGATCTCAAAGAAGCGGGGAGATAGCCTTATCGACATCCTGCATCAAATTTTCCAGCAGACGACGATAATCGCTGCTTATCGAAGACCGGGAGGCCTCGCCGAAGATCTTGACACACAGGAGCGCGAGAGGCTGCGCACGAGAATCATTAGAAAGGCCAGGAGAACTCTGGATGGCCTTACTTTTGAATTCCTTAATCCGTGCCCTGGATCTGAGGTAATTCCATTGTAATAATTTGAATAATGTTTTTGTTTATGATTGTAAGAATCCTTTGTAATGGAAAATTTCTCCTTTCAACTTGTCTTATTTCTCGCTCTGAGTCTTTTGCACATGCATGAATGAGTGTGTCTCGAATGCTTAATCCAATGCCAATCAGATGTTCTCTTTGTCGCTTTCTTCTTTCTTTTTATTATCAGCATGTTGTCTTGATAAACATAATTGGTAGATAACTTAGTTTTCCCAAGATATAGCGATGGACCAGGATCCGCTCTGGACGTTTTCCACGGGGTCAGGGTTAACATAAGCCGCGTTCCACGTAACCAGGAATTTTTTGCTTTGGATATTTCACACGGGGTCAGGATTGACATAAGCCGCGTTCCATGTAACCAGGAATTTTTCGCTCTGGATGTTTCACACGGGGTCAGGATAAACATAAGCCGCGTTCCATGTAGCCAGGAATTTTTGCTCTAGACGCTTCCCACGGGTTCACTGCCGTGTTCAGTGAGGACTGGGTTCCGCTCTGGATGCTTCGCACGGGTTCAGTGCCGTGCTCTGCGAGGACCAGGATCCGCTCTGGACGTTTTCCACGGGGTCAGGATTGACATGAGCCGCTTTCCACGTACCAGGAATTTTTGCTCTGGATGTTTCACACGGGGTCAGGATTGACATAAGTCGCGTTCTACGTAGCCAGGAATTTTTGCTCTAGATGCTTCCCACGGGTTCACTGCCGTGTTCAGCGAAGACTAGGTTCCGCTCTGGATGCTTCGCACGGGTTCAGTGCTGTGCTCTGCGAGGACCAGGATCCGCTCTGGACGTTTTCCACGGGGTCAGGATTGACATGAGCCGCGTTCCACGTAGCCAGGAATTTTTGCTCTAGATGCTTCCCACGGGTTCACTGCCGTGTTCAGCGAGGACTAGGTTCCGCTCTGGATGCTTCGTACGGGTTCAGTGCCGTGCTCTGCGAGGACCAGGATCTGCTCTGGACGTTTTCCACGGGGTCAGGATTGACATGAGCCGCTTTCCACGTACCAGGAATTTTTGCTCTGGATGTTTCACACGGGGTCAGGATTGACATAAGCCACGTTCCACGTAGCCAGGAATTTTTGCTCTAGATGCTTCCCACGGGTTCACTGCCGTGTTCAGTGAGGACTAGGTTCCGCTCTGGATGCTTCGCACGGGTTCAGTGCCGTGCTCTGCGAGGACCAGGATCCGCTCTGGACGTTTTCGACGGGGTCAGGATTGACATGAGCCGCTTTCCACGTACCAGGAATTTTTGCTCTGGATGTTTCATACGGGGTCAGGATTGACATAAGCCGCGTTCTACGTAGCCAGGAATTTTTGCTCTAGATGCTTCCCACGGGTTCACTGCCGTGTTCAGCGAGGACTAAGTTCCGCTTTGGATGCTTCGCACGGGTTCAGTGCCATGCTCTGTGAGGACCAGGATCCGCTCTGGACGTTTTCCACGGGGTCAGGATTGACATGAGCCGCGTTCCACGTAGCCAGGAATTTTTGCTCTAGATGCTTCCCACGGGTTCACTGCCGTGTTCAGCGAGGACTAAGTTCCGCTCTGGATGCTTCGCACGGGTTCAGTGCCGTGCTCTGCGAGGACCAGGATCCGCTCTGGACGTTTTCCACGGGGTCAGGATTGACATGAGCCGCGTTCCACGTAGCCAGGAAGTTTTGCTCTAGATACTTCCCACGGGTTCACTGCCGTGTTCAGCGAGGACTAGGTTCCGCTCTGGATGCTTCGCTCAGGTTCAGTGCCGTGCTCTGCGAGGACCAGGATCCGCTCTGGACGTTTTCCACGGGGTCAGGATTGACATGAGCCGCTTTCCACGTAGCCAGGAATTTTTGCTCTAGATGCTTCCCACGGGTTCACTGCCGTGTTCAGCGAGGACTAGGTTCCACTTTAGATGCTTCGCATGGGTTCAGTGCCGTGCTCTGCGAGGACTAGGATCCGCTCTGGACATTTTCCATAGGGTCAGGATTGACATGAGCCGCTTTCCACGTAGCCAGGAATTTTTGCTCTAGATGCTTCCCATGGTTCAATGCCGTGTTCAGCAAGGACTAAGTTCCGCTCTGGATACTTCACACAGGTTCAGTGCCGTGCTCTGCAAGGACCAGGATCCGCTCTGGATGTTTTCCACGGGGTCAGGATTGACATGAGCCGCGTTCCACGTAGCCAGGAATTTTTGCTCTAGATGCTTCCCACGGGTTCACTGCCGTGTTCAACGAGGACTAGGTTCCGCTCTGGATGCTTCGCATGGGTTCAGTGTCGTGCTCTGCGAGGACTAGGATCCGCTCTGGATGTTTTCCACGGGGTCAGGATTGACATGAGCCGCTTTCCACGTACCAGGAATTTTGCTGATTGTATCCGTATTTCATGGAATGAGGGTTTGACTCTTGGTGATATGTATATCGCCGAGCTATGGAACTGGGAGTTGCCGCTGTTCCGCTTCGCTTGAAGTTGAGTCCGTTGTTACGAGACGAGTGTTGAGATGACCTCTAGGTCATTTGCGACCCGTCGAGATTTGGCTTATTCTTATGATGAAACCTGGGAGAGGAGTATGATCCCTTCTTTGTTTACGCCCCTGGATTGTATACAGGGATTGATGTAACATCACCTGTAGGGCATAAATTTTATTTCTTTTTCCGCGATGCTCTATCATTTCAGCTTTTATATCGCGAAGGTCGCGATTGCCCCATCATTTCGGCTATTTTTCGCGGTGCCCAATCATTTCAGCTATTTATTTTATTTTATTTTATTTTTTTACTCGCTGCTTTTTATTGCGAGTTGCCCAATCATTTCGGCTATATTTTTTTTTATGCATACATTTTTACTTGCTGCTTTTTATTGCAAGTTACCCCATCATTTCGGCTATTTCGTATGCATGTTGGCTTGCTGGCTTTTCGCCGCAAGCTTTGGATTAAACACCGATTTTGGCATCAGCACCGCTACGACTGGGATATTGCCAGGAGCGAATCATCATTTGCCTCTGTCGATGTCGAACAAAGGTGGCTTAGCGAACAGGGTTAGGGTCATGTCGACTAAGGCTTTTAACTTCATGAGCCGTAAGGGTCTCACAAAGGTATTTCTCCCTACAAGTCGTGAGGATCTTGTAGGTGTGTTTTCTCCCTAGGAATCGTGAGGATTCCTAAGTGTATGTTCCTCTGTAAGTCGTAAGGATCCTACAAGAGGGTTTTCTCCTTGTAAGTCCAGAGGACTTACAAGGGTTGTTCATCATGCGTACATATCCCCAGTCACGGATGGGACTTGGTTAGGGAAATGTTTATTCGCGCCCGTGGAATGTATACAAGAGCCAGTACTGGACCACTTGTAGGGCAATATCGAAGGTTGTGGGGGTTGCTTAAGCACAGGTTTAGGTCTCTGTGACTTAAGACTTTCAAATCTTATGAGCCGTGAGGGTCTCATAAGAGAGTTCACCTTACGAGTCGTGAGGATCTCGCAAGTGTATTTTCTCCTTAGGAATCGTGGGGATCCCTAAGTGTGTTGCTTCCCTGTGAGTCGTAAGGATCTCACGCGGGTGGTTTCTCCTTACAAGGTCGAGAGGACCTAGTAAGTGTCTTTTAACGAGGTTGTGCCCTTTCGGGTTTTCACAAACACTCACCGGTAGTCCTGCTGTTTTTACTCACGGAGCCCTTTCAGGTTTTCATCCGTGCCCATTTTGCTTATGGACATACCGCTTTTTTTTATTCTTTTTATTTTCTTCTCTCTTTTTTTTTACGAGGCCGCGCCCTTTCGGGTTTTCACGAACACTCGCCGGTAGCCCTGGTGTTTTTACTCACGGAGCCCTTTCGGGTTTTCATCTGTACCCTTTTTGCTTATGGACATACCGTTTTTTTTTGTTTTTTTTCTGTTGTCAGCTTACGGATGCTGCGGTATTAGTTTAAGGACGTTTCGGTCCGCTATTAGTTTAAGGACGTTTCGGTCTGTCATTAGTTTAAGGACGTTTCGGTCCGTCATCGCCGTATTTGAGGCGAAGCTTTAGTTTACTGACTTTTCGGTCCCTGGGGCCTTCCCTATTAATGAGCATGATGCCCCCGGCGTCTCCATCTTTCCCGATGCGTGCGATTGTGGCGGGCTTACCTTCCACTTTTCGGAGATGACGAACTTGCCTTGTTGGTATTGATCTTCAACCCAGTTTTTGAAGACGTAGCAATCCTTGATCAGGTGACCCAGTACTCGGTGATAGGGACAGTAGTTGGGCTCATTGACGTCATTTGGTTGCGCTCATTGACGTCATTTGGTTGCGACGGACGTTTTGGCTCCGGCAGATTTATGAGTCGATTGCGCAACGCCAGCTCGAACAATCCTCTTGTTTTATCTTGCGGAAACGAGTAAGGACGTTTCAACTTTTCTTGGAGGGGTTGCTGCTTGTTGTTTCGGCAAACAACCGGTCTAGGGCCACTCGATTGCTGTTGAGCATTGGCTACGAGGGCTGTTTTTCCCTTCCTATTATCCTTTTTACTCGATCCTTTGTTTGCGGGGCCGAGATTTTTTCCGAGTAGTGTGCGTTTGCATGGCTGAACGTCCTCGCAACTTCTCAATTCTTTCATTTTCGAAATAGATTCCTTAAGGAGAGGGTTGAGGGCAGCTTCTTCCTCAGAGTCGCTTCCAAAGGTGATAATTTGTGATCCCTTGGAGTCGGCTATATGACAGTCATCGGGGGCTCTTTTGCGCTCATCTATTGCATTTTTTCGACGTCTACGAGCTTCACATTTTGTCCTGTCGAAGTGTTGCTTTTGAGCGACATACCCTTGCCACCAACAGTTAAAGGATTCGCAGTCTTCAGTAGGATGTATGATCTTTTGATGATATAAGCAGAAGTTAGGATGCATCTCTACTCCACCGAAAGTATTTTCTTCAGAGGGCGGTAGCTTCATTCCCGCTGATAGGGCTTTGGCGAACCTTTTCCTCGTCTTGAATTTGTTTTTATCTGCAGTGGATGGCTTTTGATCTGACGGGAGTGTCTTGGCTCTTTCCAGTATGGTCATCTCACGCTCTTGATTGGCTTTTGCTTTCAGACGAATTTCATTTAGGAAGATATCGATCAACTCGTCTGACGGCCGTAGAATTTCCGGCTCAAGGTTCGCCCTTGGTTTCTCGGCGTAAGGAGCCTCTTCATAATCCGCCAGTGAATGAGAGATCACATGACAAGTCGCTACGTAGTCTTCGGATTCGTCTGATGAGTTTTCCCCATCGTTTTCGTCCTTGACAAAAGAACAAGCTGCCCCCATCGTGTCCGTCTTCTTTGGAGTGTGCGGCTGGGGTGGATTTACCTTCCACTTTTCAGATAGGGCAAACTTGCCTTGTAGGTATTGATCTTCAATCCATCCCTTGAAGACGAAGCAATTCTCAATCGGATGGCTTGCCGTTTGATGATAAGGGCAATAATTGGGGTTATTCGCCTCGTTGGGTTGTGGCGGTTGCCTTGGATTCGGCAGGTTGATAAGCCTGTTGCGCACAGCCAGCTCGAACAGCCTCTTCGTCTTATCCCGTGGGAATGAGTAGGGGCGCCTCATTTTCTCAATATAGAACCGCCGTCTCTCTCCCAACTGATCCGCTAGCTTTGGGGTGCTGGGTTGCTGATGAGCATTCGCAATGAAGGTTGCCATCCCTTTACCCTTGTCGTTCCGCGGTTCTGGCTTTGGGGGAGAAGGACTGTGACCCATTTGATCCATCTGGGCCAGCTTGTCGATCAAAGCCTGGAGTGTGATCGGCTTAAAAAACATCATGAACTGTGAGATAGTGGCATGAGGGTCTAGGGTACCCACGAACATGCCCACCGCAGGCGCTTCTTCAATGCGTTGTTCGCATTTCGACCACAAGTTTCGCCAGCGTATAGCGTACTGGACCCACGTCTCACCCGGCCTTACCATGGCGTTAATCAACACTGTTATCGGGGTGCGTTCACTGGCGCTTGCAAAACGCTGGGTAAACAGTAGCTCCATCTCCGCGAAGGTCTTGATAGAGTCGTTTGGGAGTTCAGAGTACCACTCAAAGGCTGTTTCTGCCAAGCTGCCGACGAATTGGAGAAGCAACAATTTGTCATCGCCTCCAGTATTGCTACATAAGGCCCTGAATTGAGCGACATGCTGATGCGGATTCCCTATCCCTTTTATACGTGAAACTTAGGGATCGTATATCCCGGCGGGTAACTGATCTGGTCATACCAGCTCGGATATGGTCGTCCTGTTTTTACGACCTGGCCGGCTACTTCAGTCGCATGATGAACCCGTATCTGTTGGGCTGTATATTCGTTCAGGTTAGCTTTGGAGATTGCCTCCTCTTTGGCTGTTGAGAGAGCCGGTGGAGGATTTGACGTTTCTCCCCTATCGTCTTCAAGGACGATCGGGGGATCTTCGGCCGGAGGATCTTGTTGAATCATCATCCCCATCATGTCTTGGAACAGGAGGGCCATTCGCTTTATGTTGGCTGCTTGTTCAGCAGCCTCTTTATCCTTTTTCTCCAATATCCGGCGAAGGAATTCAGCGTCCGTTTCTTGTTCCTGACGTTCATCTGAGGACGTTTCAGGGATTTCTTTTGGCCCAGTGAGTGCGGCCATCGCGTTCATCATCTTCTAGAGCTTTTGCTGTTGCTCCTGAGCTTTGGTCACTGACCGTGTAAGCGGTCTATGACCTGTAGATGCACGGCTGTCCTCCTTTCCTGATGCCATGTACACTGTATGAACTATTATGCCCCCAGACTTAAGGCGTTTAGGCTCCCACCTTTGGCGTTTTCCCCGGGCGCGTGGATTTTCTCCGGCCTTCTTCTTTTGTGGGCCGTTGAAGTTGAAGGGGCCGTTGTAGTGGGCACCCTGGTGGTCGTTATCTTTGGTTGCTTGACAGGGGGATTTTCTTCCTGTCGACCTTTCGACTTCTTGTGTTGGCGAGAGAAATTAGGATCAATCACAAATTCTTGGACTCGTCGCCATGTCTTGTAAATGCTGGAGGATAGCGATTGAGGAGGCTGCTCCGGCTTTTCTGCTTCCACGGCGGTCTCTACCGGTGGAGGAGATCGTTTGAGCACCGCAGTTGGCGAGTTTCTGCGTACCCTGTTCAGCAGCTCAAAGCTGTTTCCAGTTGGAATAGCAGCATTAACTTCCACCGTTGGAGCTGGCGGAGTTATCCCAGAGGGGGAGTTGCCCCCAGTCTTCCTTATCCGGCACCAGTGGCGTCGTCGGGCGTGACGAGCTGTCGGTATGGGTTTAGAAACAGCTTCTTCTTGTCCCCTGTTCAGGCGAGGGACTGTTGCCGGTGTCAGCCTGTTGAAGACCGACGTTGTCCTTTGAGGGGTGACATTCAATCTGTCAAAGACAGATCCTCGAGCAGGGGCAAGAGCCGGAATAGACAGCCTTGAAAAGACTGACTCTTTGACGGGAGAAGCCGCCTTAATGACTTTTGGAGCAGCGGTCTTCTTTGGGATGACTGCCTCAGGTGTTACAGGCTTCTTGATAGGCCTTTTGGTACTCGAGCTCAGACTGGTGAAGACTGAAGAATTGGACGACCCGTTGGGAGGGGCCGTGGGAGTAACAAGTCGATCGAAGACCGACTTTCTTGAAGCTTCCGGTGCGGGCACAGGGATGGTAAAGCTTGCCGGAGGGGTCATGGTTCCGAAGAACAGGCCCGTGGTATCCTGATTCACTTTCTCCACAGGCATCGTAAGGATTGAGGCCGCTTGAGGCCCATATGCTACACCTCCAGGTGAGGTGGAGCGTCTGTTGCGTTGGCACTTCGAGCAGTTTGAACAGTTAGAGGACATCGATGCTTAATTTCTATGCCAGGCAAAAGACTAAATCTTAGTAACTTGAAACCCAAAGGCAACCATTAACAAACCGCGATTTGTTCGCGAAGACGACACACGAAGTGTGGAGTGGAAAGAGGAAAAGGCCCCACCGGGCGTGCCAGAATCTGTTTCCCTCCGAAAGACGGCGACGACGTGAGGACGTCTAGCCTGAGATTCGGAGCAGATGCTATATGGTTTTATCCGTCTACCTCTCCGAAGATGCCAAGTTGATTTATGGCACCGTATATCGGAGGTTTAGATGGATGTGGCCGATGTAGCAGACTTCGTCAGATTCCCCCTCACTTGAGGGGTTTTTGATTGTGGGGACGCTCTTCCTTGCCGGCGCAAGCCCCTGCAGTTAATTACGCTACCACATCGCGGTAACAACTTTCTCCTTCTCCAGAATTTCACTTCATGTCGTGGGTGTTTGTTTTGTTTGTGGTTGCCCGTGGATTGTATACGGAGACTGAGTAATGTCGTCGCCCGTAGGACGTGAATTAGTCCAAATCCGTATTTACTTAGATTTGGGTTTGGTGTTTTAGTTTAAGGATACGTTAGCCATGTTGAGGCTAAGATCTACTTAAACATTCGTTAAGGATACGTTAGTCCTGCTTGAGACTAAGATCAACTTAACGTGGTGATCCAATTAATATATGGCCATCGGGACTCGTCACCTCTCTGACGTCGTTGAAGGATTATAACGATAGGTGTCAGAGGAATTCATAGATGTACCCTTGAATCAAAGTTGATTTGGAGTTTTATAGTCCATTTGAATGTTTAAGGATACGTTAGCCAGGTTTGCGGCTAAGATCAACTTAAACAGGATCGTTTAGATCCGACAAAAGAGCATTTGAGGGCTCTATTGTTCCAGTTTAGGGACGTAGTGGTCCATCATTAGTTTAAGGACGTTTCGGTCCATCGCCAGTTTAGGGACGTGGTGGTCCATCATTAGTTTAAGGACGTTTCGGTCTATCATTAGTTTAAGGACGTTTCGGTCCACGAGTTTAAGGACCCCGCAGTCCATATTCATGTGTGGCCGTTGGGACCCGTCACTTCTCTGACGTCGTTGAGAGATTACAACGATAGATGTCAGAGGAGTTCGGAGATGTACCCTCAAACCGGAGGTAAATTGATTTAGGAGAGCAATTTTACTCAGTCAATTTAGTTTGAGGACTTATGGCCATGATTGGGCTAAGTCCAACTGAAAAATATTCAACGCTTTTATTTGTTTGTGCATTGCATTTCTTTTTATTTTTATTTGGGCTCTACCCATAAAGGATGCAGAGCATCAATTTGTTTTGGGCTCTGCCCATTTATAAATGATGCACAATATCAATTTTACTTGGGCTCTGCCCTTTTTATTGCTTTGAAATTTATTTTGGCCTGCTAGGTCTTTTTGATTTGGGCTTGGCCCTTTAGCAAAAGAAATGCATTGCATTTTCAGGGGCTTTGCACCAATCAAAGAGCGCAAGCACTTGTGGTGACGACATGTGTCATGCAAGCGCAGTGCGCTGCGCTAATGCGCTGCGCTTGCGCTGTTGACATGTGTCGCGCTCTGGTGAGTTATGCCAATTTCAGAGAGCAAGGCTCTATCTTATAGCGCAGAGCGCAAGTGGTTCAGATGCTGACACGTGGCGCTCTCTGGTGGCTTGCGCCAACCCAAGAGCGCAACAGTGCAGATTTACAAGTGCAAGGCACTATTAACTTGAGAATCTTTTAGATTCCAGAACCAAAGGTTCATAAAAGAAGTGCAAAGCACCTTTTGTTTTCTTGATCTGATTTAGATCAAAGAAAACAAGTTCCTCTTGTTTTTCTTATTTCAGAGAACCCGAGGTTCATAAAAAGTGTAAAGCACTATTTTTATTTGTTTTTTATTGAAGATCATTGATCTTGTTCTTAGATCAATGATCTATTAGAAGAAATTCTTCTATTTTAAAGGTTTTTACCATTTTTCTTTTTGAGATTCCTTCAGAGTTCTCTCTATTTGAAATTTTTGATTTCTCACAAAATGTTGATCCTTTTGAATTAAGGTCTAGGGTCCTTTTTATAGTGCCCATAAATTAGTTAAATTTGTTAAAGAGATCTTTCTCTGAGTGATTTGGGGAATTTTCCCCACCGCTGGATCTTTGATCCAAGGGCTTCTATTTTACAGAAGAAAATCTTCTTGTTTTAACAAAAACAGAAAGATTTCTTTAAAATGTTCATTCTGTTTGGCGCAAATGCCCTAGCACGTGACACGTGTCGCGCAGCGCACAGCGCAGCTGTGCTGACACGTGTCGTGCACAGCGCAGCTACGCTGACACGTGTCGCGCAGCTCACAGCGCAGCGCAGCTGCGCTTGCGCATCTGCGCTGACACGTGTCGCACAGCGCAGAGCACAGCGCAGCTGCGCTTGCGCATCTGTACTTCCACGTGGCACGCAGCGCGGAGCGCAGCGCAATTGCTCTAGCGCAACTGCGCTGCCACGTGGTGCGCAGCGCAGAGCGCAGGTCAGCTGAAGCGTTACTTCTTTAATTAAAATTTGAATTTTAAACAGAGCTCTGCTCTGATTGGCCGAGCTGCCTTGGGCGCTGCGCTGCCGTATCATCTTTCGATACGTGGCGCGTTGCGCGCAGCGCAAAGAACTTGAAGCGTTGCTTCATTTATTTTAACTTTAATTTTCAAGACAGAGCTTTGCTCTGATTGGAGGAAAACAGAAGCATTGCTTCTTTTCCCACCTTGGAATTTGAACAGAGTTTTGCTCTGATTGGGGTAAACAGTGAACTGCATCAATTAGTCTGACAGAGCGCCACGTGGCTTGTCAGGCGCTTTGCCCCAATTAAAGAGCGCAAGGCGCCAGCGCATATGGAGGTCACGTGTCGCGCTCGTGTCGCGCTCTGGCGAGCGCAAGTCTGTTAGCGCAGTGTGCTGCGCCAGTGCGCTGCTGACACGTGGTGCGCTCTGATGACTTGCGCCAGTTTAAGAGAGCAGTGCTCTGTTTTTAGAAGCGCAGGGCGTAGTTTGTTCTAGGGCTGACACGTGGCGCGCTCTGATGACTTGCGCCAGTTTAAGAGAGCAGTGCTCTGTTTTTAGAAGCGCAGGGCGCAGTTTGTTCTAGGGCTGACACATGGCGCTCCCTGGTGGCTTGCGCCAATCCAAGGAGCGCAACAGTGCAAATTTCCAAAGTGCAAAGCACTGTTTAATATTTTGATCAGATTTAGATCAAAGAAAACAAGTTTTTTCTTGTTTACAGAGAACCAGTGGTTCATCAAAAGGCAATGCCTTTATACAGAAGTAAATTACTTCTTCTTTTTTATTTTTATTATTATTATTATTTATCCAAGATCTTGATCTTGTTCTTAGATCATTGATCTCTTTTAGAAAAAATTCTTCTTTTATTTAAAGGTTTTTACCTTTTCTTTCTCTGAGCACTTCTCAAAATTTTTTTTAGAGGAGTTCTCTGCCTCTCTATCTTGATGTCCATCTTTTTTAGACTTGGAGTCTAGGGGCTTTTATATAGTGCCAATTGATTTGTTAAATCAGTTAAAGAGATCTTTCTTTGAGTGATTTAGGGATTTTTCCCACCGCTGGATTTTTGATCCAAGGGCTTCTGTTTTACAGAAGATAATTTTCTTGTTTTAACAAGATTGGAAAGATCTTTCAAGAATTTTTCTGTTTAAATGCTGGCACAGCTGGCGCAAGCGCATCTGCACTTGACACGTGTCGCGCAGCGCAACTGCACTGACACGTGTCGCGCAGCGCATTGCGCTAGCGCAACTGCACTGACACGTGTCGCGCGGCGCAACTGCGCAAGTCAGCTGAAGCGTTGCTTCAATCATTTTAACTTTAATTTAAACTTTAATTTCAAGGCAGAGCTTTGCTCTGATTGGGGGAAACAGAAGCGTTGCTTCGTTTCCCGCCTTGGAATTTGAACAGAGCCTTGCTCTTATTGGGTAAACACCGCTTCTGTCTTAGCTTTTCTGTTTTGAGTGCCCAGCATGCTTCTGCTTTTCGGTATGCCGCCGTAGGTCGGTCAGTAGAGAGCCTTGAAAAGGCATCCAGTTGCGCACTCGTCGAAGGTATCGCATGAGCTTGCCTGCGATGTTTGGAGATTTCTTTCGTTCCAACGGCTTTGCCTCTAGCTGGGGCCAAGGAGAGCCGTTCGAATACCGACTTGCGTTTGGGTTGGGACGCCCTCGAAACCACCACATTTAGCCTCCTGCCTTTCGATGTTGGTTTGTCTGTTACTGGAGCTTGAGGAGCTCGGATGGTGTTAGCTGGCATGAACAGAATAAAGCCGAACTGTAGCAGCGGCTCCTCCTGTTGTCGCCCGATACTGGCCGGGAGGACCGTCCTTGCGTCCATCTTCATCATGTAGGAGATGGGAGTTGTGTTAAGAGTTGAGCTTTTTCTTGGAGATATCTTTGTTGCATCCGAAAATTGAGATCGAGAGTTGTTAATCTACGCAAAGGAATAGAATTTCAGTACAAACAATCAATATATATTAATTGAGCTCGCATGAATACTTGACCCGAAATATGGGAGGAGAGTGAAGGTCCTACCGGGCATTCCAGAATCTGTAGAGTATTTTTTGCCACCCTATTGAGATAAGAACACGCGTGCTTGTCAGGCGTGTACAGATTCCCCATGCTCGGGGTATGCTGAGATTTATTAATTATGGGGATCCGAATCTCCGGCAACCACGGACTAAACTGTCGTTAATTACCCCTCACTTTAAGACCGAAGAAAGCTCCGATTGATGGGTCAAACTAGTCATGCGGACTCAATATAAGGCGTCGGTGTTTGAAAGTAATGCAAAAGGGCGTGTTTTATTCATTTTTTATTTATCCTATTTTTGACAAGAGATATTTTTATTCAAAGAAACATTTTTTTTTAAAAAAGTTTTATTTTATTTATTATTTTTATTTATTTAGTTAGTTATTTATTTTATTAAAAAAATGGAAGTCCCCCTTCCTACTCACATGAGAAGGAGGAGGAGCTCCTACAAAGTAGGAGCCTCCCTCTCTAGTGAAGGGATCCCCCCTTACGTGAGCACGTGAGAAGGAGCAGGGGCTCCTACTAAGTGGGAGACCCCCCTCACGTGAGAGTGAGGAAAGGGAGTAGGGACTCCCACTAACTGGGAGCATCCCCTAACGTGGAGCAGGGAACCCTCTCAGTTGGGGAAAGCGGAGGGTGCCCGTAGAGCACTAGCGCGGACCGGAAAGGGGGCTAAACCCTCGGATATGGAGTTAAACACCCAAAAAATTTGTTTTGGTGTTAAACTCCCGAAAAGACTTTATTATGGAGTTAAACTCGAAAAAATATTAAATGGAGCTGAACTCTCAAAATATTTTATTTTGGAGTTAAACTCCTTGAAGAATTTTAAATGGAGTTAAATTCCAAGAGAATTTTGATGGAGTTAAATTCCAAGAGAATTTTGATGGAGTTAAACTCCTAAAACAATTTTATTTGGAGTTAAACTCTCAAAATATTTTATTTTGGAGTTAAACTCCCAAAAGATCTAATTTTGAAGTTAAACTCCTAAAAGATCTTGCCTTGGAGCTAAACTCCTAAAAGATTTTTAAATGGAGTTGAACTCCCAGAGAATTTTGATGGAGTTAAACTCCCAAAACAATTTTATTTGGAGTTTAACACCCAAAAGATTTTATTTTGGAGTTAAACTCCTAAAACAATTTTATTTAGAGTTAAGCTCATAAAAGATCTTTGTTTTGGAGTTAAACTCCTAAAAGAATTTTATTTGAAAAGAAAACCAAAAAAAGAAAGATCTCTTGAAGCTTCAAGACCTATATCTTGGGTGATGAGAAATGACCCCTTTCTTCTCTTTGAGCCTTGGATCCAGCTCAAGGTGAGGGGATTTTTTTAAAGATGGGTCTTCTTCTTCCTCCTCTTTTTTTGGATCTTGGAGAAGGGTAGTGAGATTTAAAATCCCCCTTTTAGGGATTTGATGGAATATTTGGACTCCCTTTGGTGGAAAACTATTTCCTTTTGAAGAAACAAGAGTTAAACTCTTGATTTAATTCCAAAAAAAAAAGGAGGAGGGGGTTTTGAATCTTGAAGAAGAAGGAGGTACAAAACTCTAGATTGATATGGGAAGAATCCTTTTTTCTTATTATAATTCATCATGATGGCTTATATAGGCTTCACATTTTTCATAGGGTCTATTGGGTCTTTCAAAATGGCACATATGCTTTTCTCATGCCATGTACTTTCTTTCTTTTACCCATAAGTCAAGGGCTTTTATATAATTTGGGTTTATTGCCCATTTTATTACATTTATTCATATAAATTACATTAAATCTATTTATGCTTTAACAATTATTCTTTTGGCATAGTGGTGTTTACCCCAATCAGAGCAAAGCTCTGTTCAAATTCCAAGGTGGGAAAAGAAGCAACGCTTCTGTTTCCCCCAATCAGAGCAAAGCACTGTTTTGAAAATTAAAGTGAGAATTAAAATTCAAAAAATTGAAGCAACGCTTCAAATTCCTTGCGCTGCACGCAACGCGCCACGTGTCAAAACTGATACGTCAGCGCAGCGCCCAAGGCAGCGCACCCAATCAGAGCAAGGCTCTATTTAAAAACAAAATTAAAAGAAGCAACGCTTCAGATGATCTGCGCTCTGCGCTGCGCACCACGTGGCAGCTCAGTTGCCCTAGCGAAGGTGCGCTGCGCGCCACGTAGCAGCGCAGTTACACTAGCGAAGTTGCGCTCTAGCGTAGATGCGCTAGCGCAGTTACGCTGCGCTCTGCACTGTGCGACACGTGTCAAGCGCTGGTGCATCTGCGCCAAACAGAATTAAAATTCCAGTAAGATCTTTCTGTTCTTGTTAAAACAAGAAGATTGTCTTCTGCAAAACAGAAGCCCTCAGATCAAAAATCCAACGGTAGGGAAAATTCCCCAAATCACTCAGAGAAGGATCTCTTTAACAAATTTAACAAATTAATGGGCACTATATAAAGGCCCCTAGACCTCAATTCAATGAACATCAACACCGAGATCATCATCAACAACACAGAGAATAGAGAGAACTCTGAAGAATTTTGAGAAAAAAACTCAAGAAGAGAAAAAAGGTAAAAACCTTTATAAAAAAGAAGAATTTCTTCTGAATAGATCATTGATCTAAGAACAAGATCAATGATCTTCAATAAATAAAAATAATAATAATAATAACAGTGCCTTGCACTCTTTTATGAACCAATGGTTCTGGAATCTTAAAGATTCTTTTCTTGAATCCAAAGTTGGATCAAGAAATTAAAACAGTGCCTTGCACTTGTAAATCTGCACTGTTGCGCTCCTGGGTTGGCGCAAGCCACCAGAGAGCGCAACGTGTCAGCTCCAAGACCACTTGCGCTGTGCACTTTTAAGATAGAGCATTGCTCTCTGAAATTGGCGCAACTCACCAGATGTCAGCAACGCAACAGCGCAGCGCACTGGCGCAGCGCACTGCGCTTGCGTGACACGTGCCGCCGCTACAAGCGCTTGCGCTCAATAATTGGCGCAAAACGCCTGACAAACCACTGTCAGATAATTAATGCACTGCATTATTTACAGAAGGGCCAAGCCCAATTAAAAAAGGCCTAACAGGCCTAATAAAATGCAATGCATTATTTTAATAAAGGGCAGAGCCCAAACAAAAAAAGATGCTGTGCATCATTTAAAAGGGACAGAGCCCAAATCAAAAAGGTCTAGCAGGCCAAAAGAAAATACAGTGCATTATTAAGCAGGGGCAAAGCCCTAGCACAGGCCTAATAGGCCAAAGATAAAAATTGTTGAATATTCTCAACTGGACTTAACCCAATTCTGACCGTAAGTCCTCAAATTAAATTGACTGAGAAAGACTGCTCTCTTAAATCAATTTACATCCGGTTCAAGGGTACATCTCTGAACTCCTCTGACACCTATCGTTGTAATCCTTTAACGTCGTCAGAGAGGTGACGGGTTCTGACAACCACACATCAATACGGGCTGTGGGGTCCTTAAACTCATGGACTAATGCGTCCTTAAACTAACAATACGGACTGTGGGGTTCTTAAACTCATGGACTAATGCGTCCTTAAACCAACAATACGGACTGTGGGGTCCTTAAACTCATGGACTAATGCGTCCTTAAACCAACAATACGGACTGTGGGGTCCTTAAACTCATGGACTAATACGTCCTTAAACCAACATTCATCCCCAAAACAGGAAATGTTGGACCACCATGTCCCTAAACTGGCGATGGACCACCATGTCCCTAAACTGGAAATCAACCGCAACGTCGTTAAACTAAACAGTAGAGCCAATTGCTCTCTTGTCGGATCCAAACGATCCCGTTAAGTTGATCTTAGTCTGGAGATTAGGCTAACGTATCCTTAACAAAAGCGTAAGTTGATCTTAGTTTTAAATAGGGCTAACGTATTCTTAAACCAAAACCCCAAACCCAAATCTAAGTAAATACGGATTTGGACTAATCCACGTCCTACGGACGACGGCATAACTTAGTCTCCGTATACAATCCACGGGCAACCACAAACAAAACAAACACACACGACACGAAGTGAAATTCTGGAGAAGGAGAAACTGGTTACCGCGATGCGGTAGTGTAATTAACTGCAGGGGCTTGCGCCTGCAGGGAAGAGCGTCCCCACAATCAAAAACCCCTCAAGTGAGGGGGAATCTGACGAAGTCTGTTACATCGGCCGCGTCCGTCTAAACCTCCGATACACGGTGCCATAAATCAGCTTGGCATCTTCGGAGAGGTAGACGGATAAAACCAAATAGCATCTTCCCCGAAGCTCAGGCAAGACGTCTCCGCGTCGCGCCACCATTCGGAGGGGAACAGATTCTGGCACGCCCGGTGGGACCTTTTTCTCTTTCCACTCCACACTTTGTGTGTCGTCTTCGCGAACGAATCGCGTTTTGTTAATGGTTGCCTTTGGGTTTCAAGTTACTAAGATCTGGTCTTTTTCCTGGCACAGAAATAAAGCATCAATGGCCTCCAACTGCTCGAGCTGCTCCAAATGCAAGTGCAACCAACGCTCCGCCTCACCTGGAGGTGTAGCCTATGGGTCTCAAGCGGCCTCCATCCTTGCCATGCCGGTGGAACAAGTAACTCAGGCCACCACCGGTCTGTTTTTCGGGACCATGCTCCCGCCTGCAAGCTTCACTATTCCAGTGCACGCACCAGAAGCGTACAAGAAGTCGGTCTTCGATCGGCTCACTGCTACAACGGCCCCTTTCAACGGGTCGTCCAATATCGAACCGGCAGCCTCTGTCTTTACCAGGCTGAACCAGAACTCTGATGGGCTCGCCAAGAAGCCCATGAACCCTGAAATGGCCGTCCCGAGGAAGACAGCCACCTCTGCTCCTGAAGTCGTCAAGGCAGCTTCTCCTGTTAAAGAGTCAGTCTTTTCAAGGCTGACTATTCCGGCTCCTTCTGCTACTCGACGGTCTGTCTTTGACAGATTGAATATCGCCACTCAAAGGACAACGTCAGTCTTTAAGAGACTTGCATAAGCGGCGCCTCATCCGGACAAGGGGCAAAACGAAATTATCCCTATCGCCAAGCCAGTCCCGAAAGCTCGACATGCTCGACGTCGCCACTGGAGCCGAGTAAGAAAGGCCGTGGGCAACTCCCCCTCACGGCTTACTCCACCTGCTCCAGTGGTGGAAGTTAACGCTGCTGTTTCAACTGGTAACAGCTTTGAACCACTAAGGAGGGTACGTAAGAACTCTCCGACTGCTTTGCTAAAAAGATCTCCTCCACCTGCGGAGAGGGTTACAGAAATGAAGCTGGAACAGACCCCTCAACAGCTGTCCTCCAAAATTTATAAAGTATGGCGGAGGGTTCAAGACTCGGTAATCGACCAAGATCACTCTCTTCAACAGAAGAGGGTGAAGGTTCAAGAAGAAAAGAACCGTCCTGTCAAACAGCAAAGGACGACAACTGCTAGGGTGCCCGCTGCAACGGCCCCTTCAACTTCAACGACCCATAAGAGAAGAAGGCCGGAGAAGGTCCCTACACCTGCGGCAAATGCCAAAGGCGACGAGCCCAAACGCCCTAAGTCCGGGGGTATTGTAGTCCATACCGTCTACATGGCGTCTGGTAAAGAGGACAGCCATACATCTACAGGTCATAGACCGCTTACACGGTCAGTGACCAAAGCTCAGAAGCAACAGCAAAAGCTCCAAGAAATGATGAACGCCATGGCCGCACTCACTGGGCCGAAAGAAAGCCCCGAAGCGTTCTTGGATCAACGCCAGGAGCAAGAAACTGACGCTGAATTCCTTCGCCGGATACTGGAAAAGAAGGATAAAGAGGCTGCGGAATAAGCAGCCAACATAAAGCGAATGGCCCTCCTGTACCAGGACATGGTGGGTATGATGATCCAATAAGATCCTCCTGCTGAAGATCCTCCGATCGTCCTTAAAGACGACAGGGGAGAAACGTCAAATCCTCCACCGGCTCTGTCAACAGCCAAAGAGGAGACAATCTCCAAAGCTGACTTGGACGAATATATAGCTCAGCAGATACGGGTTCATCAAGCGACTGAGGCAGCCGGTCAGATCGTAAAAACGGAGCGACCATATCCGAGCTGGTATGATCAGATCAAGTACCCGCCGGGCTATACAATACCGAAATTCCATGTCTATAAGGGGACAGGCAACCCCCACCAGCATGTTGCCCAGTTCAGGGCACTTTGCGGCAACACCGGCGGTGATGATAAATTGTTACTTTGCCAGTTCGTTGGTAGCTTATCGGATACAGCATTCGAGTGGTACTCCAAGCTCCCAAACGACTCTATAAAGACATTTGCGGAGATGGAGCTGCTATTTACCCAGCGATTCGCAAGCGCCAGCGAACGCATCCTGATAACGGCATTGATTAACGCCAGGGTGAAGCCGGGCGAGACGTGGGTCCAGTATGCGATAGGGTGGCGGAACTTATGGTCAAAATGCGAGCAACGCATAGAAGAGGCTCCGGCAGTAGGAATGTTTGTGGGAACCCTCGATCCGCAGGCGACCATATCTCAATTCATGATGTTCGTCAAGCCGACAAGCTAGCTCAAATGGACCAGATGGGCCATAGACCGCCCCCTCCAAAGCCGGACTCTCGATACGAGAAGGAGAAGGGAAAAGCGATCGTTGTCTTCAATGCTCAACAACAGCCGAGCAACTTGAAACCGGCTGTCCGTCAAAATAATATGCGTCCGCGCGTTCTCCTTGAGGGGAGGCTAGGACGTCCTTACTCGTTTCCCCGAGATAAGACGAGAAGACTGTTTGAGCTAGCATTACGCAAACGACTCATAAATCTGCCGGATCCAAGACGTCCGTCGCAGCTAAACGACGTCAATGATCCCAATTACTGTCCCTATCACCGAGTACTGGGCCATCCGATCGAGGATTGTTACGTCTTCAAAAATTTGATTGAGGACCACTACCAACAGGGCAAGTTCGCGTTGTCCGACAGATGGAAGGTGAATCCGCCGCAGCCTCACACCCCTAAAAGGATGAATACGCCGGGGGCAACATGCTCCCTCGTTGAAGAAGCTCCATGGGAGGTTGTGCTATCAGCCAAGACAAAGAAGATGCTAAACGATCTTCAAACATGCCCAGCGATCAACTGGAAGAACCCGTTGGAATCTCAAATCATTGAAGGGATGTTGAAGCTAGTCCAACTTCAAAGATCGATGGTGGTAGCCCGAGCACTCACAACCAGCCGTCAAAATTTTCAAAGAAGAAGAAAAAGAAATCCAAGAAGCCTGTGAAGCCTAGCGACAAGCGCACGGACTTACAAAAGCAGATTGACGCACTGGAGGAGTACAACCAGAAAGCACGAACTCCCATCACACTCCAAGAGTTCCTCAACCACGTCTTTCAAGAGGAAGATGAGAGGGAGAGCTCATCGGATGAATCCGAGGAATATGTGGCGAGCTGTCATATGATCTCCCACTCGTTTACAGATGATAGGGAAACTCCTTGCACTGAAAAGCTGGGGGCAGATCCTAAACCGGAAATTCTGGGGCCATCGGATGAAACAATCGACGCATTCCTCAATGAAGCTCTTTTAAAAAGTAAAGCTGATCGGGGACGCGAGGCGGTCATATTTGAAAGGGCCAAACGCCGGCGACTAAACGGAAGAGTTGAAGCACTCCCGCCGAATCAAAATACATCCATTGCGGATAAAAGAAAATTCAAGACGAGGAAAAGGTTTGCTAAAGCCATGTCAATGGGTATGAAGCTAACACCCTCCGAAGGAAACATTGCTGATGAAGCAGAAATGCACTCTTCCTACTGCTTGTATCATCGGAAGATTTCGCACCCCACCGAAGAGTGCAGAGCTTTCAATAGATGGTGGAAAGGATATGTTGCTCACCGACAACATTTTAAGCGGGAAAAGCGCAAAACTAGCCTGGAGCAGAACGGTACGACCGAGGGGCTTAACAGAACTACCGGCGACTGTCGCATGGTTAATGCCGGGGGATCGCAAGTTCTTACGTTCAGGAGCGACTCTGACGAGGAAATGGCTCTTAGCCCCTCTTTAAAGAGTTCACCTTGGGAAAAGAAGAAAAGCCGAAGGTCTGCGAAAATATCCGGCTGCGTAATCGTACGCTACCTGAAAAGAATCTCGGACCCTCGAATAAAAAAGATAAAGGGAAAGAAAAGGTCTCTGAGGATATCGCCTTAGATGACCAAGTCATAGAGGAGATAACCGCCAAGGACCCGGCAAAGAGAAATAAGGTGGACTACAACGTTCTGGCGCACTTGAGGAAGCTACCCTCGCAGCTCAGCATTCTTGATACCCTCTTACTATCAAAAGAAGCAAGAGAATCATTGATCAAAGCGCTACAGGAGCCAGAGCAATTCAAGCTTTCCTTGCCGAGGAAAAGATGAAGGATGAATTGGAGGAAGTGCACACGGCCGATGTCACTTTTGGCGATGAAGACCTTCTTCTTGGGACGTGCGAACAAAATCGCCCCTGTGTGTCTCAGGATACTGCCATGATATAAAGATAGGCAAAATCCTGTCCGACAATGGATCTTCCGTTAATCTCCTTAACGTGCGGGTGTTAAAGGAAATCTGCATGAGCATCCAGCACCTTGCTCGGGATAAGATCACCATCTCCGGGTTCGACTCTCAATCATCAAGAACTCTTGGGTCTGTGATACTGACGCTTCGCTTTGGGCTGCTCGTCACGGACATTAAATTCCACGTCATAGATGCCAATACATGCTATAATGCTTTGCTCGGCCGACCCTGGTTACACGAGTACAACATCATCCCTTCTACACAGCATCAGTGTATGAAATATTTTAGGGATAGTCTCGAGTATACCGTGACGGGAGAACTGAACCCGTTCTCCGTGAACGAAGTCCGCAAATATGAAGATGCCAAATACTTCTTACCGTATTTCGAGGACACAGAGAGGTGTCACGCAAATATGAAGGACGCATTAGTCCGTGAGTTTAAGGACGCATTAGTCCGTGAGTTTAAGGACGCATTAGTCCGTGAGTTTAAGGACGCATTAGTCCGTGAGTTTAAGGACGCATTAGTCCGAGAGTTTAAGGACGCATTAGTCCATGTCAATGTGTGGTTGTCGGGACCCGTCACCTCTCTGACGACGTTGAAGGATTACAACGACAAATATCAGAGGAGTTCAGAGATGTACCCTTGAACCGGGTGTAAATTGATTTAAGAGAGCAGTCGTGCTCAGTCAATTTTAATTTGAGGACTTACGGCCAGTATTGGGCTATGTCCAGTTGAAAATGTTTAACTTTTTATTTGCATTTGTCCTATTAGGCCTTTACTAGGGCTCTGCCCCTGTTTAATAATGCACTGCATTTATTATTCTGACAGTGCGCCACGTGACCTGTCAGGTGCTTTGCGCTGACTGAGGAGCGCAATGCACAAGCGCATGTGGAGGTGACACGTGTCACGCTCTGTTGAGCGCAAGCGCAGTGCGCTGCGCTAATGCGCTGCTGACACGTGGCGCGCTCTGATGACTTGCGCCACTTTAAGAGAGCAGTGCTCTGTTTTAGAAGCGCATAGCGCAGTTTGTTCTGGGGCCGACACGTGGCGCTCCCTGGTGGCTTGCGCCAATCCAAGGAGCGCAACAGTGCAAACTCAAAAGTACAAGGCACTGTTTAATTTTTGGATCAAATTTAGATCAAAGAAAACAAGTTTTTCTTGTTTTCAGATAACCAGTGGTTCATCAAAAGGCAATGCCTTTATTCAAAAGTAAATTACTTCTTCTTTTATATTATTATTATTATTATTATTATTATTATTATTATTATTATTATTATTATTTATCCAAGATCTTGATCTTGTTCTTAGATCATCGATCTCTTTTAGAAGAAATTCTTCTTTTATTTAAAGGTTTTTACCTTTTCTTTCTCTGAGCTCTTCTCAAAGTTTTCTTTAGAGGAGTTCTGTGTTTTTCTCTTTGTGTCAATCTATCCCTTTTCTTTCTTTTTTTATTTTAGAAACAAGGATCATTGGTCGTTGGAACCCACCATCTCTCCGACGACACTGAGAGATTACAGTGTCATATATCGAAGGTTTGAAGGGATGTACCCTTTGAACCATGTCTCACTCATTAGGGGGGAAGAACAGGCTGGAGCTTAAGTTTCTCGCTGCTGAAAAGGGGTTCTTTGTGTTCGCGCACGTGCGTCGCACGTGTTGGGCGCTCATATTTGCAAGTAGCGCACATGGAGCTTGCGCATATGCGCATTATGAGGAGAAGCAGGGCTTCTATATATGCGCACATGGAGCTTGCGCCAAACAGAATTAAAATTCTAGGAAGATCTTTCTGTTCTTATTAAAATAAGAAGATTGTCTTCTGGAAAACAGAAGCCCTTGGATCAAAGATCCAACGGTGTGGAAAATTCCCCAAATCACTCAGGGAAGGATCTCTTTAACAAATTTAACAAATTAATGGGCACTATATAAAGGCCCCTAGACCCCAATTCAATGAACATCAACACCGAGATCATCATCAACAACACAGAGAATAGAGAGAACTCTGAAGAATTTTGAGGAAAAAACTCAAGAAGAGAAAAAAGGTAAAAACCTTTATAAAAAAAGAAGAATTTCTTCTGAATAGATTATTGATCTAAGAACAAGATCAATGATCTTCAATAAATAATAATAATAATAATAATAATAATAGTGCCTTGCACTTTTTTATGAACCAATGGTTCTGGAATCTTAAAGATTCTTTTCTTGAATCCAAAGTTGGATCAAGAAATTAAAACAGTGCCTTGCACTTGTAAATCTGCACTGTTGTGCTCCTGGGTTGGCGCAAACCACCAGAGAGCGCCACGTGTCAGCTCCAAGACCACTTGCGCTGTGCGCTTTTAAAACAGAGCATTGCTCTCTGAAATTGGCGCAACTCACCAGAGCGCGCCACGTGTCAGCAGCGCAATAGCGCAGCGCACTGCGATTGCGTGACACGTGTCACCGCCACAAGCGCTTGCGCTCAATAATTGGCGCAAAGCGCCTGACAAACCACTGTCAGATAATTAATGCACTGCATTATTTACAGAAGGGCCAAGCCCAATTAAAAAAGGCCTAACAGGCCTAATAAAATGCAATGCATTATTTTAATAAAGGGACAGAGCCCAAATCAAAAAGGCCTAGCAGGCCAAAAGAAAATGCAGTGCATTATTAAGCAGGGGCAAAGCCCTAGCACAGGCCTAATAGGCCAAAGATAAAAATTGTTGAATATTCTCAACTGGACTTAGCCCAATTCTGGCCGTAAGTCCTCAAATTAAATTGACTGAGCAAGACTGCTCTCTTAAATCAATTTACATCCGGTTCAAGGGTACATCTCTGAACTCCTCTGACACCTATCGTTGTAATCCTTCAACATCGTCAGAGAGGTGACGAGTCCCGACAGCCACGCATCGATACGAACTGTGGGGTCCTTAAACTCATGGACTAATGCGTCCTTAAACTAACAATACGGACTGTGGGGTCCTTAAACTCATGGACTAATGCGTCCTTAAACCAACAATAAGGACTGTGGGGTCCTTAAACTCATGGACTAATGCGTCCTTAAACCAACATTCGTCCCCAAAACAGGAAATGTTGGACCACCATGTCCATAAACTGGCAATGGACCACCATGTCCCTAAACTGAAAATCGACCGCAACGTCATTAAACTAAACAATAGAGCCAATTGCTCTCTTGTCGGATCCAAACGATCCCGTTAAGTTGATCTTAGTCTGGAGATTAGGCTAACGTATTCTTAAAAGTTTAAGTTGATCTTAGCCTTAAATAGGGCTAACGTATCCTTAAACCAAAACCCCAAACCCAAATCTAAGTAAATACGGATTTGGACTAATCCACGTCCTACGGGCGATGACATAACTTAGTCTCCGTATACAATCCACGGGCAACCACAAACAAAACAAACACACACGACACGAAGTGAAATTCTGGAGAAGGAGAAAGTGGTTACCGCGATGCGGTAGCGTAATTAACTGCAGGGGCTTGAGCCTGCAGGGAAAAGCGTCCCCACAATCAAAAACCCCTCAAGCAAGGGGGAATCTGACGAAGTCTGCTATATCGACCGCGTCCGTCTAAACCTCCGATACACGGTACCATAAATCAGCTTGGCATCTTCGGAGAGGTAGACGGATAAAACCAAATAGCATCTGCCCCAAAACTCAGGCAAGACGTCTCCGCGTCACGCCGCCATTCGGAGGGGAACAGATTCTGGCAAGCCCGGTGGGACCTTTTCCTCATTCCACTCCACACTTCATGTGTCGTCTTCGCGAACGAATCGCGGTTTGTTAATGGTTGCCTTTGGGTTTCAAGTTACTAAGATTGGGTCTTTTGCCTGGCGCAGAAATCAAGCATCAATGGCCTCCAACTGCTCGAGCTGCTCCAAATGCAAGTGCAACCAACGCTCCGCCTCACCTGGAGGTGTAGCCTATGGGTCTCAAGCGGTCTCCATCCTTCCCATGCCGGTGGAACAGGTAACTCAGGCCACTACCGGTCTGTTTTTCGGGACCATGCTCCCGCCTGTAAGCTTCACTATTCCAGTGCCCGCACCAGAAGCGTACAAGAAGTCGGTCTTCGATCGGCTCACTGCTATAACGGCCCCTTTTAACGGGTCGTCCAATATCAAACCGGCAGCCTCTGTCTTTACCAGGATGAACCAGAACTCTGATGGGCTCGCCAAGAAGCCTATGAACCCTGAAATGGCCGTCCCGAGGAAGACAGTCACCTCTGATCCTAAAGTCGTCAAGGCAGCTTCTCCTGTTAAAGAGTCAGTCTTTTCAAGACTGACTATTCCGGCTCCTGCTCCTACTCGAGGGTCTGTCTTTGACAGATTGAACATCGCCACTCAGAGGACAACGTCAGTCTTTAAGAGACTGGCACCAGCGGCGATGTTCCCCTCCGAACGGCGGCCAAGACATGGACGTCTTGCCTGAAATTCGGGGCAGATGCTATTTGGTTTTATCCGTCCACCTCTCCGAAGATGCCAAGTTGATTTATGGCACCGTGTATCGGAGGTTTGGATGGATGCGGCCGATGTAGTAGACTTCGTCAGATTCCCCCTCGTTTGAGGGGTTTTTTTTATTGTGGGGACGCTCTTCCCTGCAGGCGCAAGCCCCTGCAGTTAATTACGTTACCGCATCGCGGTAACAACTTTCTCGTTCTCCAGATAATCACTTCGTGCCGTGGGTGTTTATTTTGTTTGTTGTTGCCCGTGGATTGTATACGGAGACTAAGTTATGCCGTCACCCGTAGGACGTGGATTAGTCCAAATCCGTATTTACTCAGATTTGGGTTTGGGGTTTTGGTTTAAGGATACGTTAGCCCTATTTAAGGCTAAGATCAACTTAAACTTTTGTTAAGGATACGTTAGCCTAATCTCCAGACTAAGATCAATTTAACGGGATCGTTTAGATCCGACAAAAGAGCAATTGGCTCTATTGCTTAGTTTAATGACATTGCGGTCGATTTCCAGTTTAGGGACATGGTGGTCCATCATTCCCATTTGGGGACGAACATTAGTTTAAGGACATTTCGGTCCAATCATTCCCATTTCGGGACGAATATTAGTTTAAGGACGTTTCGATCCAACATTCCCATCTAGGAACGAATATTAGTTTAAGGACGTTTCGGTCCACGAGTTTAAGGACCCCGCAGTCCGTATCGATGTGTGGTTGTCGGGACCCGTCACCTCTCTGACGTCGTTGAAGGATTACAACGATAGGTGTTAGAGGAGTTCAGAGATGTACCCTTAAACCGGATGTAAATTGATTTAAGAGAGCAATCTTGCTCAGTCAATTTAATTTGAGGACTTACGGCCATGATTGGGTTAAGTCCAGTTGAAAATGTTCAACAATTTATTTGCATTTGGCCTGTTAGGCCTTTATTTGGGCTCTTCCATCTTTAAATGATGCACAACATCTAAATTGGTCTGTTGGACCTTCATTTGGGCTCTGCCCCTTTTTTATAATGCATTGCATTTTTTAATTAGGCCTGTTAGGCCTTTTAATTGGGCTCTGTCCCTTTTAACAGTGGACAGCACATTTTCTTTTTGGTCTGGTAGATCTTTTTATTGGGCTCTGCCCTTAATAATGCATTGCATTAAATGCTCTGACAACGCCCCAGGTGGCTTGTCAGGCGCTTTGCGCCGATTGAGGAGTGCAAGGCGCAAACTCATGTGATGGTGACAAGTGTCACGCTCTGGTGAGCGCAAGCGCAGTGCGCTGCGACAGTGCGCTGCGCCATTGCACTGCTGACACGTGGCGCGCTCTAGTGAGTTGCACCAGCTTCAGAGAGCAATGCTCTATTTTAAAAGCGCATAGCGCAAGTCGTTCTGGAGCTGACACGTGGCGCTCTCTGGTGTCTTGCGCCAACCCAAGAGCGCAACAGTGCAGATCTTCAAGTGCAAGGCACTGTTTTAATTTCTTGATCCAACTTTGGATTCAAGAAAAGAATCTTTACGATTCCAGAACCATTGGTTCATAAAAAGTGCAAGGCACTGTTATTATTATATATATTTTTTATTGAAGATCATTGATCTTGTTCTTAGATCAATGATCTATTCAGAAGAAATTCTTCTTTTTTTTATAAAGGTTTTACCTTCTTCTTTTTTTTTGTTCTTCAGGTTCCTCTCACAATCTTTCAGAGTTCTCTCTGTTTTGTTTTTTGAAGTTTTTGATATTCTCAATGTTGATCCCTTTTGAATTGGGTTCTAGGGGCCTTTATATAATGCTCATTAATTTGTTAAATTTGTTAAAGAGATCTTTCTCTGAGTGATTTGGGGAGTTTTCCCCACCGTTGGATCTTTGATCCAAGGGCTTCTGTTTTACAGAAGACAATTTTCTTGTTTTAAAAAGAACAGAAAGATCTTACTAGAATTTTAATTCTGTTTGGCGCAAACGCCCCAGCGCTTGACACGTGTCACGCAGCGCAGAGCGCAGCGCAACTGCACTGCCACGTATCGCGCGGCGCATAGCGCGCAACTGCGCTGACACGTGTCGCGCAGCACACAGCGCAACGCAACTGTGCTGACACGTGTCGCGCAGCGCGCAGCGCAACGCAACTGCGCTTGCGCCACTGCGCTGACACGTGTCGCGCAACGCAGTGCTTGCGCAACTGAAGCGTTGCTTCCTTTAATTTTGTTTTAAATAGAGCCTTGCTCTCATTGGACGCGCTGCCTCGGGCGTTGCGCTCTCTGCGCTGGCGTGCCAGATTTTGACACGTGGCGTCCTGCGTGCAGCGCAGAGGATCTGAAGCGTTGCTTCATTTATTAAAATTTAAATTTTCAAAGTAGAGCTTTGCTCTGATTGGGGGGAATCGGAAGCGTTGCTTCATCTCCCGCCTTGGAATTTGAACAGAGCTTTGCTCTGATTGGGGTAAACAAGCACCCCATCCGGACAAGGGGCAAAACGAAATTATCCCTATCGCCGAACCAGTCCCAACAGCTTGACATGCTCGACGTCGCCACTGGCGCCGAGTAAGGAAGGCCGGGGGCAACTCCCTCTCAGGGCTAACTCCACCTGCTCCAGTGATGGAAGTTAATGCTGCTGTTCCAACTGGGAACAGCTTTGAACCACTAAGGAGGGTAAGTAAGAACTCTCCGACTGCTACGCTAAAAAGATCTCCTCCACCTGCGGAGAGGGTTACAGAAACGAAGCTGGAACAGCCCCCTCAACGGCTTTCCTCCAAAATTTATAAAATCTGGCGGAGGGTTCAAGACTCGGTAATCGACCAAGATCACTCTCGTCAACAGAAGAGGGTGAAGGTTCAAGAAGAACAGAACCGTCCTGTCAAACAGTAAAGGACGACAACCGCTAGGGTGCCCGCTGCAACGGCCCCTTCAACTTCAACGGCCCACAAGAGAAGAAGGCCGGAGAAGGTCCTTACGCCTGCGGCAAATGCCAAAGGCGACGAGCCCAAACGCCCTAAGTCCGGGGGCATTGTAGTCCATACCGTCTACATGGCGTCTGGTAAAGAGGACAGCCGTACATCTACAGGTCATAGACCGCTTACACGGTCAGTGACCAAAGCTCAGGAGCAACAGCAGAAGCTCCAAGAAATGATGAACGCGATGGCCGCACTCACTGGGCCGAAAGAAAGCCCCGAAGCGTCCTCGGATCAACGCCAGGAGCAAGAAACTGACGCTGAATTCTTTCGCCGGATACTGGAAAAGAAGGATAAAGAGGCTGTGGAACAAGCAGCCAACATAAAGCGAATGGCCCTCCTGTTCCAGGACATGGTGGGTATGATGATCCAACAAGATCCTCCTGCTGAAGATCCTCCGATCGTCCTTGAAGACGACATGGGAGAAACGTCAAATCCTCCACCGGCTCTGTCAACAGCCAAAGAGGAGACAATCTCCAAAGATGACTTGGACGAATATATAGCTCAGCAGATACGGGTTCATCAAGCGACTGAGGCAGCCGGTCAGGTCGTAAAAACGGGGCGACCATATCCGAGCTGGTATGATCAGATCAAGTACCCGCCGATCTATACAATACCGAAATTCCATGTCTATAAGGGGACGGGCAACCCCCCCACCAGCATGTTGCCCAGTTCAGGGCGCTTTGTGGCAACACCGACGGTGATGATAAATTGTTACTTCGCCAGTTCGTTGGTAGCTTATCGGATACAGCATTCGAGTGGTACTCCGAGCACCCAAACGACTCTATCAAGACATTTGCGGAGATGGAGCTACTGTTTACCCAGCGATTCGCAAGCGCCAGCGAACGCACCCCGATAACGGCATTGATTAACGCCAGGGTGAAGCCGGGCGAGACGTGGGTCCAATATGCGATACGGTGGCGGAACTTATGGTCAAAATGCGAGCAACGCATAGAAGAGGCTCTGGCGGTAGGCATGTTTGTGGGAACCCTCGATCTGCAGGCGACCATATCTCAATTCATGATGTTCTTTAAGCCGACTACCTTCCAGGCCCTGATCGACAAGCAAGCTCAAATGGACCAGATGGGCCATAGACCGCCCCCTCCAAAGCCGGACTCTCGAAACGAGAAGGGGAAGGGAAAAGCGATCGTTGTCGCCAATGCTCAACAACAGCCGAGCAACTTGAAACCGGCTGTCCGTCAAAATAATATGCGTCCGCGCGTGCCCCTTGAGGAGAGGCTAGGACGTCCTTACTCGTTTCCCCGAGATAAGACGAGAAGACTGTTTGAGCTAGCATTGCGCAACCGACTCATAAATCTGCCGGATCCAAGACGTCCATCGCAGCCAAACGACGTCAATGATCCCAATTACTGTCCCTATCACCGAGTACTGGGCCATCCGATCGAGGATTGTTACGTCTTCAAAAATTGGATTGAGGACCAGTACCAACAGGGCAAGCTCGCGTTGTCCGACAGATGGAAGGTGAATCCGCCGCAGCCTCACACCCCTAAAAGGATGAATACGCCGGGGGCAACATGCTCCCTCATTGAAGAAGCTCCATGGGAGGTTGTGCTATCAGCCAAGACAAAGAGGATGCTAAACGATCTTCAAACATTCCCAGCGATCAAGTGGAAGAACCCGTTGGAACCTCAAATCATTTAAGGGATGTTGAAGCCGCGTCCAACTTCAAAGATCGATGGTGGTGGCCCGAGCACTCACAACCAGCCGTCAAAATCTTCAAAGAAGAAGAAAAAGAAATCCAAGAAGCCTGTGAAGCCTAGCGAAAAGCGCACGGACTTACAAAAGCAGATTAACACACTGGAGGAGTACAACCAGAAAGCACGAACTCCCATCACACTCCAAGAGTTCCTCAACCATATCTTTCAAGAGGAAGATGAGGGGGAGAGCTCATCGGATGAATCCGAGGAATACATGGCGAGCTGTCATATGATCTCCCACTCGTTTACAGACGATGAGGAAACTCCTTGCACTGAAAAGCTGGGGGCAGATCCTAAACCGGAAATTCTAGGGCCATCGAATGAAACAATCAACGCATTCTTCAATGAAGCTCTTTTAAAAAGTAAAGCTGATCGGGAACGCGAGGCGGTCATATTTGAAAGGGCCAAATGCCGGTGACTAAACGGAAGAGTTGAAGCACTCCCGCCGAATCAAAATACATCCATTGCGGATAAAAGAAAATTCAAGATGAGGAAAAGGTTTGCTAAAGCAATGTCAATGGGTATGAAGCTACCACCCTCCGAAGAAAATATTGCTGGTGAAGCAGAAATGCACCCTTCCTACTGCTTGTATCATCGGAAGATTTCGCACCCTGCCGAAGAGTGCAGAGCTTTCAATAGATGGTGGCAGGGATATGTTGCTCACCGACAACATTTTAAGCGGGAAAAGCGCAAAACTCGCCGGGAGCAGAACGGTACGACCGAGGGGCTTAACAGAACTACCGGCGACTGTCGCATGGTTAATGCTGGGGATCGCAAGTTCTCACGTTCGGGAGCGACTCTGACGAGGAAATGGCTCTTAGCCCCCTCTTTAAAGAGTCCACCTTGGGAAAAGAAGAAGAGCCGAAGGTCTGCGAAAATATCCGGCTGTGTAATCGTACGCTATCTGAAAAGAATCACGGACCCCGGAATAAAAAAAGATAAAGGGAAAGAAAAGGTCTCTGAAGATATCGCCTTAGATGACCAAGTCATAGAGGAGCTAACCGCCAAGGACCCGCCAAATAGAAATAAGGTGGACTACAACGTTCTGGCGCACTTGAGGAAGCTACCCTCGCAGCTCAGCATTCTTGATGCCCTCTTACTATCAAAAGAAGCAAGAGAATCATTGATCAAAGCGCTACAGGAGCCAGAGCAATTCCAAGCTTTCCTTGCCGAGGAAAAGATGAAGGATGAATTGGAGGAAGTGCACACGGCCGATGTCACTTTTGGCGATGAAGACCTTCTCCTTGGGACGTGCGAACACAATCGCCCCCTCTATGTCTCAAGATCTAGCCATGATATAAAGATGGGAAAAATCCTGGTCGACAATGGATCTTTCGTTAATCTCCTTAACGTGCGGGTGTTAAAGGAAATCTGCATGAGCGTCCAGCACCTTGCTCGGGATAAGATCACCATCTCCGGGTTCGACTCTCAATCATCAAGAACTCTTGGGTCTGTGATACTGATGCTACGCTTTGGGCTGCTCGTCACAGAAATTAAATTCCACGTCATAGACGCCAAGACATGCTATAATGTTTGCTCAGCCGACCCTGGTTACACGAGTACAACATCATCCCTTTTACACAGTATCAGTGTATGAAATATTTTAGGGATGGTCTCGAGTATACCGTGACGGGAGAACTGAACCCGTTCTCCGTGAACGAAGTCCGCAAATATGAAGATGCCAAATACTTCTTACCGGATTTCGAGGACACGGAGAGGTGTCACAAGCCGGAGAACAAAGCTAACGCCACCATCCATGTCTTTGGCAGTGATACCGAGGAGGAAGAGGAGATAGTTTATTCGGGTCCGCCCCAATACAATAAGCCGGGACCATCTGCTCCTACGTTGATATTTGGTAGTGACTCGGAAGATGAGGTCCATGCTATATTCTCTGCTCGGCCTTCAATACAAACTTCCGCCGACGAAGAGCAAAGTCTGCAAGTCACCATGGTTCCACTTAATCACCGAAAAGAACTGGATGCGCTCGATACCTACAGTGTAGAAGAGCTGCGGACGTTCTATGTCCCTCCCAAGCGAGAAGGCGAAAAGGCAATTCTATTCTACCGCTCTGAGGAAACCAAAGTGGAGAAAGAAATCTGGCACGGTATGGATCCTACGCTTGACAGGCTTCAGCCCATCCGTCTGCCCAGATATTATACAGAAGGCTTGAAGAGGCTGCTGAAGCGCCAGGGGATATCCTTCAAACAAATCGCTCGAAAAGCCAAATTCTATGACAAGGTCTGGAACGTCCCCGGAACTTAACACAAGTTGCCTAATGGGAGAATGGAAACAATCGGGCTTGGTTACATTCGGTCCAAGAAACGAGAGCTACTCCATGATTGCTACGTCGTGCATGACTTCAATGAAGAAGCGGATGCTCAATGGGAGAACGCTAATCCCGAACCAGTAAAAGTTCCTGATGCAAAAGTACCCAGTCCATCGTTCGAAGAACAAATGGACCAGCTTATAAGGGAAGCTGGCCAAAAAGTCCGAGACGACCACAACCGCGAAATGGCCATCTATGAGAAAGCCAAAACGCAACTCCTCCTCCAACAGGCCGCGAAAGATGAAAGTGACGCTCCCTGTCAACCTGTTATAAAAAAGGCTCGACGCAGAGGCAGAAACAAGTCAAAAAGCGAAAGAGGCGCTCGACAGCAACAAAGCGGGACTAAGAAGCCACGCAAGCGAGAATCGAGCAGTCCAGATCTGTCCCTTGTGAAGAAAATGAGTTGAGCATACTCTTTTCCTCGGGACAAGACGAAGAAGATACTTGACCGAGCTATAAAACATCAGATGCTTACACTACCGGAGTCTAAAAACCCCGAACAAGCAGGCGAAGTCTCACACCCAAACTATTGCTCTTATCACCGAGTAATAGGGCACCCTCTCGAAGACTGCTTCACCTTCAAGAACTGGGTTGAAGATCAGTATCAGCTCGGCAAGTTCGCTCTATCTGACAGTTGGAGGGTAATGCCGCAACAGAAGCACAAACCCAAAGCCACGAAAGCAGAACCAGACCCACATCGGTCTTCGAAGCGAGCTCGTACTTGTCACATGATAACAATATCAAGAGAAGAGCCTGAGAATATGGATGACCTTCTCTGGTGCTTCGAAAACAGCAACGATGAGGTGATCTCAGAATTTCCACCAGCACCGAAAGAGCTGGAGGATGGAATACATACTACTGCAGATAACCTCAAGAAAATTGAGTTGGGGATGGCGAACGACCCACGACCGAAATTCGTCAGCGAGCTGCTATCTGAAGAAAGGGTGGCTGCGTTAAAAGACGTGCTTATGCAGCATAGAGATTGCTTCGCATGGAATTATTCCGAAATTCCAGAGCTGGATCCAGAGATTGCTGTCCACAAACTGACGATATCCTCGGACGTCAAGCCGGTCAAACATGCGCCAAGAAGAATGCGGCTCGAGCTTGAGATGAGTATCAATGCTGAGGTCAAGAAGCTAATCGACTCTGGCTTTATCCAGGAGGTTCAATATCCTGAATGGATCGCCAACATCGTCCCGGTGATGAAGAAAAATGGGACAGTGCGCATATGCATAGACTTTCAGGATCTCAATAAAGCTTGCCCAAAGGACGATTTCCCAGTACCAGCCACCGAACTGATGATAGACAAAACGTCCACTCACGAGGTTTTCTCCTTCATGGACGGCTCATCAGGGTATAATCAGATAAAGATGCATCCCGAAGACCAGAAGCACACCGCCTTCAGGACTCCACTAGGCATATTCTGCTACAAGGTGATGCCCTTCGGTCTAAAGAACGCCGGTGCCACCTATCAGAGGGCCATGACGAAGATCTTCGATGACCTCATACATGAAATCGTCGAGTGGCATATCGACAACCTCGTGGTGAAAATCAGATCATACAAGGAACATCTCGAGCATCTGAAGACCGTATTTCAACGCCTTCGACAATACAACTTGAAGATGAACCCTCTCAAGTGTGCATTCAGAGTTTCCTCGGGCAAATTCCTAGGATTCATCGTCCGACACCGAGGTATCGAGATAGATCCGTCAAAAATCAAGGCGATCATGGAAATGCCTCCGCCGAGAACTCTTAAACAGCTACGGTCTCTGGAAGGGAAGCTTGCATATATTCAGAGATTTATAGCCAACCTTTCAGGTAAGTGTCGTCCTTACAGCCACCTGATGAAAAAGGGAACTCCGTTCGTCTGGGATCAAAAATGCCAAGGCGCGCTAGACGAAATCAAGCAGTACTTGCAAAATCAGCCAGTGCTGGCTGCTCCGGTCAAGGGAAAGCCTCTCATTCTTTATACAACCACCCTCGAAGGTTCCTTAGGCGCATTATGGGTGCAAGAGAACGACCAAGGGAAAGAAGAGCACTCTACTATTTGAGTCGGGTTCTACTGGGGGCAGAAAGCAACTATTTCCCCATTGAAAAACACTGCCTGGAGTTGATCTTTGCGATAACAAAGCTCAGGCACTATGCGTTGGCACATGAAATTCGTTTCATTTCGAAGGTGGACCCCGTTAAATATTTAATGTCGAAGGCCATATTGACAGGTTGGCTCGCTAAATGGGCCCTGCTCTTGATGGGGTTCTCGATAACGTATCAACCTCTTAAAGCAGTGAAAGGCCAGGCCATTGCCGACTTCCTCGCTGAACATCCGATACCCGCCGATTCTCCTCTGAATTGCGATCTGCCAGACGAACATGCGCTTGACGCGATCGACGGTGGTGATACCCGATGGGAGCTTCATTTCGATGGAGCATCCTCTATGAAGAAGCGCAAACAAAGCACGCCTATAATCAAATCGGGGGTAGGCCTCATCTTCGTAACTCCACAAGGAGGGATAATGCGCTTTGCTTTCTCCTTAACAGAGCCGAGGACGAACAATGAAGCCGAATATGAAGCTCTGATAGCAGGCCTCGAGATCGCCATTGACATGGGAATTGAAAACCTCCTCATATACGGAGACGCCCAACTGGTCGTCAGTCAAGTAAACGGCGACTACCAAACATGCAAACCAGAGTTGGTGAAGTACGGCGAAAAGGGTTCAACAACTGTTGACCCAAATCCCTTCCTACACTTTGGAAAACATACCGAGTGCGGAAAACAGCAAAGCGAATGCGTTGGCCAAGCTCGCTAAAGAACTGGCTGACGAGAACCTCGATGACGTCACAATCGTAGTACAAAGCCGTCGGGTGCTTGCCCCAGCAGAAATATCTCTGGAATCATCCAAAAAAAAGGGAGCGACTGAGCAGACGACCCTGCAAATAAAAGACCGGGAAAAGGCCGAGGATTGGAGAGAAGTCTTTATAGACTACTTCAAATACCGTCGAACGCCCGAAGATGCGTCCTCAAGACATCAGCTTATGAAACGAGCTCTGTCTTTCGCCTTCGTCAATGATACTCTGTACAAGAAGTCGTTTGATTCTCTGTGGTTGAGATGTCTGGGACATGAAGAGGCAAAAAGAGTCGTTCAGGAAGTTCACGACGGACTCTGCGGTTCTCACCAAGCAGGCCCAAAGATGAAGTTGAAGATTAAACGGATGGGTTACTACTGGCCCATGATGATTCAGGACTGCCTCGAATATGCGAAGCAATGCCACTCGTGCCAAATCCATGGGGACTTCATCCACCAGCATCCAAATCCACTACATCCAACAGTGGCTAGCTGGCCGTTCGAAATATGGGGAACTGACATAGTTGGCCCTATTGAACCAACATCGTCTAGAGGACATCATTTCATCCTGGCGATGACTGACTAATTCTCCAAATGGGCAGAGGCAGTACCGCTGAGGGAAGTGAAGACGGAGAATATCCTCCATTTCTTCAAAACGCACATCATTTATCGGTTTGGAACTCCGCGACGGATCATCTCCGATAACGGGCCAGCTTACAGAAGCCACAAGATCAGTCGCTTCGCGCAGCAGCATAATATAGACTGGAGATATTCCTCGGTTTATAATCCGCGAGCTAATGGTCTAGCCGAGCCCTTCAACAAGACCTTGACAAAGATCATGAAGAAAACGGTGTCCCAAAACAAGAAAGACTGGCATGAGAGACTGCAAGAAGCTCTCTGGGCGTACCGAACTACGTTCAAGGCAGCCACGAACACAACGCCGTACGCGTTGGTATTCGGTACAGAAGCAGTACTCCCCCTCGAAATAGAGCTACCTTCTCTATGGGTGGCAGTCCACTACGAGCTGACGGACGAAGAAAATGCTAACCTTCGGCTTGAGGAGCTTGATGCCCTTGATGAAACCCGGCTCATAGCGCAACAAAGTCTGGAGGCTTATAAAGCAAAGATGACGCGCTCATATGAAAGATTGACCCGGCCGAGAACATTCCGCCAAGGCGAACTCGTGCTAGTGGTCAAAAGGCCTATGATCCCCAATCGCGCCAAGCGGGGAAAATTCAAGCCGAACTATGAAGGCTCGTACATCATAGACAAGGTCTACCAGGGTGGAGCCTATCTACTCATGGATATGCACGGTGAAAGGCCTTTCAGGCCAATAAACGGTCGCTTCCTAAAGAAATACTACGCTTAATGAGTCACAGCCTAGGTCAATGATAGATGACGACGACTATGTCCACTCGCTATCTTCCTAAGCCTAAACTCTATAAGTAGTAATCGGCCTTCTTCAGCAACGGACCGAAACGTCCTTAAACTAACGACGGACCGAGACGTCCTTAAACTAACGACGGACCGAAACGTCCTTAAACTGACGAAGGACCGAAACGTCCTTAAACTACTACCGCAGCATCCTTAGGCTGATGAGATGAATAAAAAAAATATTAAAAAATATTTAAAAATAATAATAAACGGTATGTCCATAAGCAAAATGGGCACGGATGAAAACCCGAAAGGGCTCCATGAGTAAAAACAGCAGGGCTACCGGCGAGTCTTGTGAAAACCCGAAAGGGTGCAACCTCGTTAAAAAAAAAGAATAAAAAGAATTAAAAAAAACGGTATATCCATAAGCAAAAAGGGCACGGATGAAAACCCGAAAGGGCTCCGTGAGTAAAAACAGCAGGACTACCGGCGAGTGTTTGTGAAAACCCGAAAGGGCGCAATCTTGTTAAAAGACACTTACAGGGTCCTCTCGACCTTGTAAGGAGAAACCACCCGCGTGGGATCCTTATGACTCACAAGGGAGCAACACACTTAGGGATCCCCACGATTCCTAAGGAGAAAATACACTTGCGAGATCCTCACGACTCGTAAGGATAACTCTCTTATGGGACCCTCACGGCTAATAAGATTTGAAAGTCTTAAATTACAGAGACCTAAACCTGTGCTTAAGTAACCTCCACAACCTTCGATGTTGCCCTACAAGTGGTTCAATTCTGACCCTTGTATACAATCCACGGGCGCGAATAAACATTTCCTTAACCAAGTCCCATCCGTGACTGGGGATATGTACGCATGATGAACAACCCTTATAAGTCCTCTCGACTTACAAGGAGAAAACCCTCTTGTAGGATCCCTACGACTTACAGAGGAACATACACTTAGGAATCCTCACGATTCCTAAGGAGAAAATACACCTACAAGATCCTCACGACTTGTAGGGAGAAATACCTTTGTGAGACCCTCACGGCTCATGAAGTCAAAAGCCTTAGTCGACAGGACCTTAACCCTGTTCGCTAAGCCACCTTTGTTCGACATCGACAGAGGCAAATGATGATTCGCTCCTGGCAACATTCCAGTTGTAGCGGTGCTGATGCCGAAATCGGTGTCTAATTTCAGGTTTACGGCGAAAAGCCAGTAGGCCGCACATGCATACGAAACAGCCGAAATGATGGGGCAACTTGCAATAAAAAGCAGCAAGTAAAAACGTATGCATATAAAATAGCCGAAATGATCGGGCAACTCGCAATAAAAAGCAGCGAGTAAAAATAAAATAAACAGCCGAAATGATTGGGCAATCGCGACCTTCGCGATATAAAAGCTGAAATAATAGAGCATCGCGGAAATAAAGCAATAATAAAAAAATGATGAAACTTTTGCCCTACAGGTGAGATCACATCGATCCCTGTATACAATCCAAGGGCACAAACAAAGAGGGAACCATACCTTCCCAATAGGCTCCGCCAGGAAGCGAAGCCAAATCTCGACGGTTCACCAACAACCTGGAGACAACCGTGACATTCGTCTCGATACAGCAGACGCAGTGCCAGCAAACGAAGCGAAGATCAAATTTCTAGCTTCGCGGTTTTGATGGCAACTTATATAAAACCTTAAAGACCACCAAAGATCATTTCAACCCCCAGGTAGATCAGCGTCCTTGGCAGCATCCTCGATTCAGGGAAACTAGCGTCCTTGATGAGAGCCTCCTGATTCGCGTCGGCCCTCAGAGAAACCAGTGTCTCCGCAGGAATACTCCGATTCGTTTCAACCCCGAAGAAACCAGTGTCTTCGGCAAAATCCTTCGACTCAGGGAAACCAGTGTCCTTGACGAGAACATCCTGATTCGCGTCGACCCGCAGGGAAACTAGCGTCTTTGCAGGAATACATCAATTCGTTTCATCCCCAGGGAAACCAGTGCCCCTGGCAAATACCTCAATTCAGGGAAACTAGCGTCCTTGATGAGAGCCTCCTGATTCGCGTCGGCCCTCAGAGAAACCAGTGTCTCCGCAGGAATACTCCGATTCATTTCAACCCCGAAGAAACCAGTGTCTTCGGCAAAATCCTTCGACTCTGGGAAACCAGTGTCCTTGACGAGAACATCCTGATTCGCGTCGACCCGCAGGGAAACTAGCGTCTTTGCAGGAATACATCGATTCATTTCATCCCCAGGGAAACCAGTGTCCCTGGCAAATACCTCAATTCAGGGAAACTAGCGTCCTTGATGAGAGCCTCCTGATTCGCGTCGGCCCTTAGAGAAACCAGTGTCTCCGCAGGAATACTCCGATTCGTTTCAACCCCGAAGAAACCAGTGTCTCCAGCAAAATCTTTCGACTCAGGGAAACCAGTGTCCTTGACGAGAACATCCTGATTCACGTCGACCCGCAGGGAAACTAGCTTCTTTGCAGGAATACATCGATTCGTTTCAACCCCAGGGAAACCAGTGTCCCTGGCAAATAACTCAATTCAGGGAAACTAGCGTCCTTGATGAGAGACTCCTGATTCGCGTCGGCCCGCAGAGAAACCAGTGTCTACGCAGGAATATTTCGATTCGTTTCAACCTCGAGGAAACCAGCGTCCTCGGCAAAATACTTCAACTCAGGGAAATCAGTGTCCTTGACGAGAGCTGCTCGATTCGTCTCAACTCGTGATGAAATTAGTGTCTTCGCGAGGACTTCCCGATTCGTCTCAATTTGCAAAATAAAGCCTTAGGCAGCAGGGATTAAAAAACTTGTTTCCTAAGCACTGGGACCCTGCAAGTCGGTCTAAAATGGTCTCTTGCATACTATCCACGGGTCTCACTCTCCAAAGTCTAATCTCGACAAGGAGAGAAACAACCGCTTATGAGTCCTCTCGACTCGTAAGAGGGAAAATTCTCTTATAAGATCCTTACGACTTATAAGAGAAAACGCACTTAGGAATCCTCACGATTCCTAAGGAGAAAATCCACCTACGAGATCCTGTCGATCCGTAGGGAGAAAAGTCTCTATGAGATCCTCACGGCTCATAGAGTTGAAAAGCCTTAGGTAGCAGACCTGAACCTGCTTCCTAAGCCATCACTACTCCCCAAGATATTCAAGACAGAATGCTCTATATTGCTTACAGGCTATGCTTATTTAAAGAATGTGCGAGTAACAAAACAAAAAATAAAAGGAAGGAGGCAAAAGAGTTGTCATTCATACTTGGAAAGTTTTTACATCAATAAAGAAATAAACAACAACATTATTGAAATGTTTACAACGATATAACCTCGGACTTAGGACATGGGTTGAGGAATTCGAAAGTAACCTTATCTAAAACTTTCCAAGCCTGGCGAACCATTCTGGTGTGCTTTCTTTCGCGAGCACGAGCGTCGGGGTCCCCACTGGTGTCCTCCTCCCTCCAATAAGCAGCGAGTACGGCAGACTGTTGGAAGGCCTGGTGTAGGAGATCGACAAGATTGTCTCGCCGTCTCTTCGAGTTTAAGTTCATCAGGTACACCGAGTGCACCTTATCCTCGGCGGCATCCAACGCCCTAAGCGGCACACCGGAACAGAATAAAAGAAGCGCTTCCCAGATGGCTCCCACGATAAGCTTCAGGAGAGAGGAACGTCGGGGAAGCAATTGACCGTTGTATGCGTCGAAGCGACTCATGATCTCGGCACACTCGGCATTAGTAAATTCTCGATTTTGGGAACGGCCGAGTCGGCGGATGTCCCCGTAGGAGATAATCTCGTCGAGGTCGTACATGTGAGCGTCCATCACTCCTATAAAAGAAGATCGACAAAAATTAGCAACTCTTAAGGATTCTGCTATATGATTTAAAAGGAGAAAAGCTCCATTAATGAATCAAGAAATTATAGATGAAATATTTCATAGAGCAGAATTCTATTGACGGAATCCTAACAGGGTTCTCTTTAGTTCTCTTTAGATCCTTTTAGAGCAAAGCTCTGCTAAGTGAAACCCTAAATGGGTTTTCTTTAGATCAGTGATTTATTGAGAGCAAGGCTCTGTCAATGAAAATTGATTTAATTTAATTAAAAATTTTACCTAAAAAGTGTTTTCTAAAGAAATTCTAACTCTTGGAGTTCTTGAAGGCAAGAGCAAGGCTCTGAAGTTTTGAAAGTGAAAATCTTAAAAGATGATGATCATCTGTGGAGGACCAAAGGTCATATTTATAGGCATCAAATGCCCTTTCAACTTCCAAGAGTTGCCGCAACGGTTGGAATTCTGCCACCGCTGCGCTCACATTTGGAGGGCCACGTAAGCGCAACGGTGGGGGGGGCATTTGTTTACCCCAATCAGAGCAAAACTCTGTTCAAATTCCAAGGCGGGAAAAGAAGCAACGCTTCTGTTTCCCCCAATCAGAGCAAAACTCTGTTTTGAAAATTAAAATTCAAAAAATTGAAGCAACGCTTCAAATTTCTTGCGCTGCACGCAACGCGCCACGTGTCAAAACTGATACGTCAGCGCAGCGCCCAAGCCAGCGCGCCCAATCAGAGCAAGGCTCTATTTAAAACAAAATTAAAAGAAGCAACGCTTCAGATGATCTGCGCTCTGCGCTGCGCGACACGTGGTGGCACAGTTGCGCTGCGCGCCACGTGGCGGCGCAGTTGCGCTAGCTGCGCTCTGCGCTGCACGACACGTGGCAGCGCAGTTGCGCTAGCTGCGCTCTGCGCTACGCGACACGTGGCAGTGCAGTTGCGCTGCGCTCTGCGCTGTGCGACACGTGTCAAGCGCTGGTGCATCTGCGCCAAACAGAATTAAAATTCCAGTAAGATGTTTCTGTTCTTGTTAAAACAAGAAGATTGTCTTCTACAAAACAGAAACCCTTGAATCAAAGATCCAACGGTGGGGAAAATTCCCCAAATCACTCAGAGAAAGATCTCTTTAATAAATTTAACAAATTAATGGGCACTATATAAAGGCCCCTAGACCCCAATTCAATGAACATCAACACCGAGATCATCATCAACAATACAGAGAATAGAGAGAACTCTGAAGAATTTTGAGAAAAAAACTCAAGAAGAGAAAAAAGGTAAAAACCTTTATAAAAAAAGAAGAATTTCTTCTGAATAGATCATTGATCTAAGAACAAAATCAATGATTTTCAATAAATAAAATAATAATAATAATAACATTGCCTTGCACATTTTTATGAAGCAATGGTTCTGGAATCTTAAAGATTCTTTTCTTGAATCCAAAATTGGATCAAGAAATTAAAACAGTGCCTTGCACTTGTAAATCTGCACTGTTGCGCTCCTGGGTTGGCGCAAGCCACCAGAGAGCGCCACGTGTCAGCTCCAAGACCACTTGCGCTGTGCGCTTTTAAGATAGAGCATTGCTCTCTGAAATTGGCGCAACTCAGCAGAGCGCGCCACGTGTCAGCAGCGCAACAGCGCAGCGCACTGGCGCAGCGGACTGCGCTTGCATGACACGTGTCACCACCACAAGCGCTTGCGCTCAATAATTGGCGCAAAGCGCCTGACAAACCACTGTCAGATAATTAATACACTGCATTATTTACAGAAGGGCCAAGCCTAATTAAAAAAGGCCTAACAGGCCTAATAAAATGCAATGCATTATTTTAATAAAGGGCAGAGCCCAAACAAAAAAAGATGTTGTGCATCATTTAAAAGGGACAAAGCCCAAATCAAAAAGGCCTAGCAGGCCAAAAGAAAATGCAGTGTATTATTAAGCAGGGGCAAAGCCCTAGCACAGGCCTAATAGGCCAAAGATAAAAATTGTTGAATATTCTCAACTGGACTTAACCCAATTCTGGCCGTAAGTTCTCAAATTAAATTGACTGAGCAAGACTGCTCTCTTAAATCAATTTACATCCGGTTCAAGGGTATATCTCTGAACTCCTCTGACACCTATCGTTGTAATCCTTCAACGTCGTCAGAGAGATGATGGGTCCCGACAACCACACATCGATACGGACTGTGGGGTCCTTAAACTCATGGACTATTGCGTCTTTAAACTAATAATACGGACTGTGGGGTCCTTAAACTCATGGACTAATGCGTTCTTAAACCAACAATACGGACTGTGGGGTCCTTAAACTCTAATGCGTCCTTAAACCAACAATACGGATTGTGGGGTCCTTAAACTCATGGACTAAAGCATCCTTAAACCAACATTCGTCCCTAAACCAACATTCGTCCCAAAACAGGAAATGTTGGACCACCATATTCCTAAACTAGCGATGGACCACTATGTCCCTAAACTGGCAATGGACCACCATGTCCCTAAACTGGAAATCGACCACAACGTTATTAAACTAAACAGTAGAGCCAATTGCTCTCTTGTCGGATCCAAACGATCCCGTTAAGTTGATCTTAGTCTGGAGATTAGGCTAACGTATCCTTAACAAAAGTTTAAGTTGATCTTAGCCTTAAATAGGGCTAACGTATCCTTAAACCAAAACCCCAAACCCAAATCTAAGTAAATACGGATTTGGACTAATTCACGTCCTACGGGCGACGGCATAACTTAGTCTCCATATACAATCCACGGGCAACCACAAACAAAACAAACACACACGACACGAAGTGAAATTCTGGAGAAGAAAAAAGTGGTTACCGCGATACGGTAGTGTAATTAACTGCAGGGGCTTGCGCCTGCAGGGAAGAGCGTCCCTACTATCAAAAACCCCTCAAGCGAGGGGGAATCTGACGAAGTCTGCTACATCGGCTGCGTCCATCTAAACCTCCTTTACACGGTGCCATAAATCAGCTTGGTATTTCCGGAGAGGTAGACGGATAAAACCAAATAGCATCTGCCCCGAATCTCAGGCAAGACGTCTCCGCGTCGCGCCGCCATTCGGAGGGGAACAAGTGGGTCGGCCTCTTCATACTAAGACTCGACCTGGGCATGGGCCCACTTGCTTGGACTTGGGTTTGAGCTTGGGCCCACTTGGATTGGGGTTGCCTTTGACTTTGACTTGGTCAACCGGGGTGTAATTTTTGACCCCAACACTTACCCAATCATCAAATGATAAAAGCAAATGTTCATAACATAATTTTTGAAAATTTATATCCTATTTTGTCAAATAAAGAGATGAATTTATCAGTTTTTAAAAGTTGGTACATAATAACAGATATTCAAAACCAAAAGTTTGCCGAAAGGTAAAATCAGGTGATTTCCCCAATAGCAACAATTGCTCTAATATCCGATATTGAGGATCAAACCACTTTTCCAATAATCTAATCCTTCTCAGCATCTGTAATAATTTACAGATGTGAGATGTCAATCCGGTATCTATATACCCAGAAGTCAGAATTAATTGGAACACTATTTTCGATTACAATCATATAGAAAACATGAAATATCAAAATATTTCAAGGGGTGGTCGGGGATTCTTAGTAATGCCTCTTTTACTGCCCAGAATCATAACAGTAGTATTCCTCTCACTTTGACCCCTTTTGAATGTCTTTCTTTTTTGCCTTATGTATACCAGACTTATGCTAGTTGGTTTTCTTTTTACCCTTCCTGTCATCTCCAGCATCGGGATTGGAAGAAGACTATCCAATAAGCGTAACCGGTATATTCTCCTTATTTAAGGAGCTCTCAAACTTGAGATAAAGTGGAGAGGAGAGACAAATGAATTGTATCATATACAATTCACTTTCTCCAGAGCCAGTGGCCATCTTCGATTGAAACACTTTCTCCGAATTCGTATGTAACTATACGAGATGGTCTTCTATTCAATATAGATTTCTGTATCGGATATAGAGTGTTCTGGAGGAAGCAAAAGGGGAAGTAGGAGAAATAAGTACATATTTGATTTTGTCGTGAAATAGAGCAATCATGACATTCTGAAACTATTGATTGTAAAAAGTCTGGTTAACTTGATTTACGAGTTTTTAGTTTAAGATCAGTATTATGTCGCTGAGAGAGAAAGAGAGAGAGAGAGAGAGAGAGAGAGAAGAAACACTCGTCGTGCACTCTAGTAAAGATTAGATTGGTTAATTAATTTATATAATCAGGTTTTCCAATGTTTTTTGAATTCTACTTCAAACCCTAAAAGGAGAACTAACCGAGATCATTTATTAACAATCTCTCGAGAGTAACTATTACTCACAGTGGGAATCGGGATCCAAACTATTATGGAGTGGTAACCTTGACAGGGTCAACAAGTTACCCCACACCATAAAAGATATGTAATCTCATTGCAAATTTTAACACTTGAAACTCCCGATATTGGTTTATACACCTAACGGCTTATGAACTTAACGAGGACAACAAATTATAAGTTGCTGGTCAAGTTCAACCTGTCATTTCGTCATTAATTTAGACCCACCCGCACGACCCTTAATGAGGTCAACAAAGTCGTACAACTGTTCTAACTAATCGTATCATATAGAAACAGAAAGACATTACTTAGCTACCGTACACTACGTCTTAATGGAGTCAATAAACATAGCATGAATACTAAGTACTCTACTTTCTGAAATGACAGAGGGTTATAGATGATTTTGAAGAAAACTTTTAACGTAATGAACTTGATCTCATCGTAGGAATTGAGTGGTTTTGCAAATTTATAGTAATATAAATTTTTGCTTAAGAGCGAACTCTTGGTGAACGGATCAAGGCTCTTCCCTCATCGAATGAGATGCATGATATTCCTAAACGAATACCTCGATGCAAAGCAAAAGATTACGGGTATACAATTTGAAAATTTATAGTAACACAATATTTTGCTAACAAGATCACTCGCTGTGAAGTGATCTAAGCTCTTTCCTCGTGGAATGGGGTGCAGGATATTCTTAACCGAATATTTCTGTGCAAAGAAAAAGATTCGACTATAACGTCACAATATCATATATTTGGTCCCTACAATGTGTTTTAGGTTTATTATCTTTGTATTAATCCGAATCAATACAATCACATCATATAAATAATCACATCATCTAGCATCTTCTCATACAATCTCAGAAAAACTTGAAAAGAAAATAGAATGTACATATACACCATCCGCGTTCTCCACGGGGTCCCGGGTCTTTACCGTAAAATTACTTAACTTACGGCAAAGCGGAGGCAGGGCTACCGCGGGTGCAAAACGCGCATGTGTGTATCATCGCAGGCAGATAATCAATATTACATGCAAGCGATAAAAATATCATCACAGCTAAGTAAACACATTACAGGCATGCAGTGAATATCACAGAATATGTCAAGACCCACCCCCAATACAGAGAGTATTTTCCGCTCTGGCCGAAACCGCACGGTTTTATCCTTCGGGACAAACTGGACCCGACCAGGGGCCACTTCCCAAGAGGCCACCCATCCCAGAACTTTCCTGGCTCAAGCATGCTTAACTATGGAGTTTTGAAGCTCCTATCGTGCCGGTTCACTTAAAAAGCGCATCTGTATTGAAGAGCGGTATCATTCCATTTATAGTACAGATCTGTCCTCTTTCGGAATGTATTCCGAAGATTCCCCATTGTTTTACAGTGGGTCCTCATGCTTATCTGGTATAAATGGGTATACCGGATAATACCTGGGGTATTACAGAATAGGATGGGTCGGATCACTTAGGAATCTCGCGTATCGTTCGAGCCACAAACGAAACGCGGCATTCACTGATCGCGTGAATAGCCCATGCGTAGCCAAAAGCAGACCCTTATTAGTCCAGCAAGCTACCAGCCAACCCAAGAAACGAGGCAACTCAATATCACCACCATGAGAGAGACACCCAACATTTTCTCGAATCCGGTGACTTGAGCACTCCTCCGTGGGTCTATCCTATATCCCCTGCAAGTGCATCAAGCAACCCGTCAATCCGATACTCGAGTGACCCGATCTCAACTCCTTGAGATGGCCACCCGATGCAACTTAGAATCCAGCCACCCATGCGCTTCTCCGCGGGATAATCTTATAACATGTATTATGCAACGGCGACAACGATCGCAACCTGATCGTGTCCGATAAATAATAATATATCAAGCGGTGACTACGACCACATGTGAACCGCTACGCCCCCGAAAAGAATATACATTTGATATTATTCGATACATGAATATAAATACAACACATTGGATTACAACCAATTCACAGACGAAGCTATTCATTCGCGACTATCCGAGCTAAATCAAATACACCAATGCGTATCCCATATGCATAATAAAATTTGATTAAACAATTTAATCAAAAGAATTTGCTTGTTGATGATCCCACAAACACTAAACCAATCCAAAACAACCCCCAATTTTTTATTTTAAGAACAACCGAGCCCAACATCCTGGGCTCTGGTTGCGAGACCTGGGCTGAGGTTGTCAAAATTGGAGGGAGTAGGAAATGAACTGGCAACCACAAGTAAAAACAATTTATCAAAGTGGTGTGTGAGGCGGGAAAAATGGTGGCAGCCTCAAGTAAAAACAGAGAGCACCCTGTTTATCATCCAATTTTTTTTTTAATTTGAGAAACAGAGAATGCAAATCCAAAGCATCCAGGCAAATTTTGTTTCAATTCATCTCAATAAAAAAAAATTAGCATGATGCAAGGTTAATGTAAATTGGATCATCAACAACAAATGCAACTACAAATAAATGATTCGGCTCTCATACCACTGTAAGGGTCAGTCAGCACAGCGGAAACTGGCCGTGGCACCCATATGTCCCTCGGCAGCTGCTTTTTACATTGTCCCCTCTCGACGGACTACAACCAGCCGGACCAATCTGCATAGGGCACACTGGGGGTAAGAGCCTGTGTTTCGTCACTACTGTCACACAGTGAGAACCCCCATGGGTTGACATCCCTGCCAAGTAGCTTTGATACCGCTGTAAGGTTTCAGTTCTATGGTTGCAACAATTACGGACTGCGGCGGAAGTAATAACAAAATTTTTCTAGAGAAGCATAGAACCAAATCCCTAACAAGATCATATCAAATACAAGAGTTGCAAACTTAACAAGCAAAGGGAGGTAAGTTTAGAGTGTTACAACTTTCGTAGCGTATCCGATCGCCGTAGAAAGACCCAAGCTAAATTTCGCGATCTCCGGAAAGTCTATTAGCCGACCGTCTCGCCATAGATGATTCGTGGTGAAGAATGACCATCCAAAACTCCATCTCTATCTTCTAGTAGAGAAACTCACACAATTAACTTGCCCAATTAATGTATGAGATGATATGATTAAGAAAAACACTTTTTTTTTAATCCTAACCTTATTTCCAAACTTCACCATTTCTCAAGAAAGGGGGAAGAAGATGAAGTAGAAACTCTCATGAAAAATTAGAATTAGAATTAACCTTAAAAAGAAAAGAGAAGAATGAACAAAACAAGAAAAGAAGAGAGAAGAACAAAGAAAAATTCTACTCTTCTAATTTGTTCTTTTCATTTCTTTTCAATTCTTATCTTTTGTTTTCTTTCCTATTTTTATTAATTCTCATTTGATCATTTGTTTTTACAATATATAATAAATACATATTTATAAAGAGAAAAAAACATGTATCAAATACATTTCCATATTACGCATCGTATACACAATAATAATATATCAGTATCACATACTAATATAATAAAAATAGAGAGCGTGCGTATCCAATACACAAATACTAGAAACCATATCATAATACAGTTATTAAGTCAACCCTTAACTTAATATTCCGTTTTTTAAACCCGTTAGTATTTTTCGGACATTCGATTAAATCATACATTTAATCGAACTCCTGTACATATCCAATATTCACGCCACATCAATATTTTGCCCGGGCAGACACTTTCGTTGTGGGACTCTAAAGACCTGTCAATACGCTGGCGGTTGGTTACATAGGATATTTCCGATTTAATCCGAAACACTTTCAGATCCAATTCCCTGACGGGATAACCCACAAGCACGTCAGTGACACTGGCTGTACATAACGGCTATCCAGGCATGAGTAAGATAAAAGCAGATCGACGAGCAAACTCATCCCGACCCTATAAATTCTATAAGTGACAGTCACCGTACAGTCCGGTCTCTTCGTCTACGAGTATCGCAAATCAGATCTAGGGTTTGGAATCTGGCAGACCCCAATAACTCGATAAGTCGTGCGACAAAGGACTCATAACCAACCGGAGATACAACTAGTAACATTTATCAATTTATCTCTACTGCGGTGGCCACCGACATATGGTTGCAGTCATGCCATGCACAGCGCAACATCAACTCGCTATACCTGGAGAGACGAATTCCCTTGACCGCTCACTTCCTCCACATGTTTCGGGACTATACCCAACAAAAGCCTGTTTGCATGACTCTTTTGAGCCATGGTAGGGTAGAAGTCTAAATATAGTGGAAACACACATGAGACACTATGGCGATCTCAGGTCCTAACGACTACCCTGTACTCATGTCACCAGAAAACTGCTATCTGACATTGGTATATTACCAACTAGGAATTTTCGGAGAGTCCGTCCAGTATAACTCATCTAATGAGCACCTGTATGCAATTCTCAATGTCAAATACCAATAGCTGCAGGATCAGCTATCGCCCTCCAACCAGGTCAGGAAACGTCCACACTGGTCTAAACTGGAGTACCGATAACTTGTTTCAATACTCTTACGATTAGGGATATTTAAGAATGTGCTTATTGATTACCCAGGCCCCACTAGTATGATCTGCATTATTGTCCTGGTAGTCAAGCAAAATCCTAAGGGTGTTATCCCATATCTAAACGATACGTGATAGTGAATAAAACGCATCACATGAAAAATAAAGACAAACCAGATAGTATACTTTCATCTTGAGTAAGATTACTTTCTCGTATAAATCTTCCTTCAATTACAATAATTATCTTGAGGGGACCTATATCTAACACTTTGTCCGTGCGACGGATGTTGGAATAAGTTCTGGCAGAAGATAGAAATCGTAGAGCTTCACATCGTTAAGTATGGTTTTACCAGATTTTATACAACTTATTTATATCATGGGGAAGGAGAAGAAGAAATCGGTAATACGGCGGAAGTTGAAAAAGAAGACGGTAATGCGGTAGAAGAAAAAGAAGATAATTTATTTCCAGGAAAGAAAATGGAGCATATGGTAGACGCTGCTCTCGGTGATATTAATCCTACCGAAGGAGACATTCCTTCCGGTCAAGGACAATGTGTGGATAAATATGAGAAGTACATGAATAATACCAGAAGACCAATTTATGAGAATGTAAAGTATTCCACGCTATCATGGTTTGTCCAACTTTTCCAGATTAAGTGTCTAAATAGATAGAGCAAAAATTCATTCATGATACTTCTCAAGTTTCTGAAAAATTCTATGCCCTAGAAAATAATGTGCTCGAGAGCTGGTATGAAGCCCAGAAGATAATGTCCGATTTAGGTCTGAACTGTAAGAAAATTCATGCATATCCCAAAAATTGCATGATGTACCGGAAAGAGAACTCAGATTTGAAAGAGTGTCCTACCTATGGAAAGGATAGGTATAAGCCGAAAATATCTAATAAGAATCTAGATATACCTGTCAAAGTAGCACGATACTTTCTCATAACACGGAGACTACAGAGGCTATTCAAATGTAAGAAGACAGTGGAGGCAATGATTTTGCATCACTGTGCTGCTCCAAGCAAAGACGGAAGAATATGTCATCCAAGAAATTCACCGGTATGAAAAAATTTTGATAGGAAACACACAACATTCAGTAGTGATCCTCGCAATATCAGACTCGTACTGGCTAGTGATGGTTTTGCCTATTCAACTATATGGGTAGAGGACACAGCACATGGCCCGTTATAATAACGGTTTATAATTTGTCATTGTGGTTGGTTATGAATCGGTCCTACTTTATAATGCAACTTTCTATGTTAAACATGCCTATTTTAAAAAGAGTTTAGCCCACCTCTCTCTCTCTCTATATCTATATATACAGAGAGAGAGAGAGAGAAAAGGGGGATAAAAGAGGAAAAGTGTCATAGAAGCGAATTTCCTCCTATGGCGTCAAAAAATACTCTCCATAATATTTTTCAATGATCGACATCCATCATCATCATTTTTATCATGTAAGATGTAGATACACCAAATTTCATGTGATTCCATCATTTTTTCACCGTTGATTTAGCTGGTGCAAAATTAACGGTTTACCGATAATAGAACTTTTTACATTGTTAATTCAACAGTGAAAAGTGGTGGGATCACATAAAATTTAGTGTATCCACATCTCAAATGATAAAGATGATGATGATATGTGCCAATCATCGAAAAAAAAAATCGTGGAGGATATAGATTTTTGACGCCACCGAACGAAAAAGCCTAATATGGTCTCTTTTCTTCATTATTCTCACACACACAAGTTCTAGCAAAGAGTTTCAATAATGATCGAGCATAAGCCCCTAAATAAAAATTAGAAAAGACTACAGCTGTATTTTTTTTGGGTAGTGCTCCATAAGTCCTAATCTATGTATACAGCACACACATGCATCCAGAGCATGCATCCAGAGAACCCGCGTATTTGCCAGGAAAATGTTAATTTGTGGCCACCTAGGAAGCCTCTATTGAGATCACAATATTCACCAAAGATCTACAAAATTAAATTAAACTGTATGTTTTAGAAACAAATGGCATATATGAAATAAAAGTTATTTTTTATTTAAATAAATACAGACATCTTGCATGTATATTTTTTCCCTGATATGAAAGCTATTTCCAACAGTAGATTTGTCCTATATGAAGCAATATAAAAGAAGAAATAAGAAAGTAGTGATGAGTGATCATCTTTGAGAAATGTGGTCCTAATTTCTCAAACAAAAGTACTTCTGTATCCCAATTTTTCTATCCAAAAATTTAGCAAGGAGAAAAACTCTATGGGCCCATCTATTTGACATTATTAAATTTTTCAAACAAAAAGTACTTCTGTATCCCAGTTTTTCTATCCAAAAATATACCAAAGAGACAAACTCCATGAGTACACCTGTTTGACATTATTAATTAGGTGGTGTGGATCCTACCATTTTGCTTTTTAAATAAACTTTTGGATAGACAAATTGCGGACAGGAAAATTATTGTTCTTTATGTAAGAGTTTGATGGGGATCAAGTTGGGCAACCACATACATTGGGATGTTGAGTGAAGTGGTGTTCCTTGATTCCTCAGTCCACAATCTTCCTCAAAACTAGGGAAGATTTAATCGATGCCTTTCAAAGTTTTGTGACAGATATCCACGCAAGTCATTGTTGAGTTACTTAAAATATTAAAAACAAAGAATAATTCTTTTTAATTTTTTTTCTCCAAGCATGAAAAGACTCAGAACCGGTATACATCAGTCCGTCAAACAAAAAATAATTTTTTGCAGCTCCATCATCTTCATCACTCTGCATGAAAAGTATGGTCAATGCTTTTGCACCACTAGCTAACTAGCCAGCTCACATGATAATGACTAAGTAGCACATTTAAAATTTGTACTTACCATAAGTAGTTTATATATAACTTTTTTCTTCACTCTTTCTAATGATAAGATGAATCATAAAGATGTGTATATCTAAAGTGAGATGGAATATAAAGATTGTTGGATGTCTGTGGTTCTCTGATAAGCCTAACATCCAACTCCAAAATTATAGGAAGGAATGAAAGATTCAATGAACCACACAAGGGTGGAAAAAGGTATATCTTACCTATAGGCCACTCTCACTTGCACCAACGATTTTCCATATTTATAAATCTAGTTTCGTATACTATTAAAGCAAACTAAAAATGAAAATGAAAACAGAAACGATAGAAATAAGTACCTGTAAAGACACATGTTTTATTACATTTAGGTTTGTACACGGATCAGATCAAAGCTGGATTTGAAACTTTTTTGTCAAATCTGGTTATCAACCGTCCGTGGTGTGATACATGGACAGCTGAAATTGAAATAAAATAAAAATTTTATTTTTAAAGATATATTTATTTTCTTACTAAATCTTAACCATTCGTGTAGTACACTAAAGATGGTGGATAACAAGCTTTGACAAAAAAGCTTTTAAAGCCGGCTTTGACCAGATCCGTGTCCTTTAGGTTTTCTGTATTCGGATTTTCAACATGTATTCGTCACGTCCCGCTTCCTACAAGACAGTGGCGGGGACGCGACGTATCTATATCGAGAAACAGACCTTCCCGATATAGACACGCTAAGCGTCTAGTCATGCAGTAATAATATCACAAAAACTTATAGCACAATTCAACCAACATTTATTACAACAAGGTAGCAAATACATAGACAAGGATACATCAAGACTTAAAGAAATATACAACAAAGAGTTCGCCTCTAACTACGAGGCATCCAACAAAATACATAACATGTAGCAAAAGATAATGGAAATCTATAATTCAAAAGAAAGCTGGAGCAGGAAAACTACTGTTGTTCTGCAAGATCCTGAAAGTATATCGATTTTCTGCAAGTGAGTCCACCTAGGTGTAGCCTCGTCCTCCCCTGAATCTAACGAAATATTTCAAAATAACAAGACGAAATATCCGTCAGCGAGCTTTCGCTACAGTAAGTCTTCCAAGTTCAACATTTATATTAAAATGCATTAACACAATTACATGAGATATCAAATGCTAATACCGAAAGAAAAAAGGAAAATACGGCATGCGGTTCTAGAAAATATCAACAAGTTATTTATCATGGAAACGATATTTTATTTAATGAGTTCGGAAGAATGAAATGCATGCACAGTGCATTGACGAGTGTTCCATTTTGATCCCGAGGAACAACGGCACAAGATCATTGAACAAGAGTAAGTAACAAGGGGACTTCTGATACATGTTGTGTCAATCGGAGAGTATTCCGTCTTAACGCCGACGGAACAGCGACACTGTGATAAGGGTACTCCCGATACACGTAGTTCATTTCATCCCCCGCACTCCCTCGTTAACCCCATGTCATTAAATTGTCTTTGAAACATATTTACAATTTCCAAGCATGAATTTCCAATAACAAAACCTAGACGCTAACAAGAATCAAGCATTTAATCACATATCAATATATTATAAAAGTGTATACATCAACTTGAAAGGCAGATTAATAATTTTTAAACATCACTTTTTTAAACAGTCATCATCACGAAAAACGTAGATCTTTTCGAGTAAATATTTATCCATCAAGATTTCATCCAAAACGGAGGTCGAATGTAGACGTTATGATAGTTTTACTACGGCTATCCCTAAAAAGCCGAATTAACCGATATTAATTTGTAAATTGAGTTAAAAATAACAAATTATCACTTAAAACATCTATTATAATGGAAATTGTTAGTATACATCTAATTTCATTATAAAAATATGATTAAGTCTTCCGGAGAAGAAGTATATTGTCACGACCCGCAGGGTACGGAACATGACTGGCACTTAAGTTACGAAACGTCTCAAGACATCCGTAAAATAAGTAAGCCAAAGCCCAGAAAACAAAACCAATTAAGCAAAAGAGTGAAGAAAACCCAATCAATTGAAAGCGAATTTATCAATAAGTCATGTAAAACCCTTTTAAAAAAAACAGTGCCAATTTTTCCGAAAATTTCGGCAGAGTCTCCTTTGTAAATACTGGCCCCCAAAATGGGTACAACAAGAATATATATGAATCCAACAAAATAGGGCATCCCCAAGCGGGAGCTAGCTCTTCGCCACAAGGCGGTCACAAATCCCACGCAATATAAAGCAACAACATGCGAAATAATCATAATGAAGCATAAGAAAAACAACATGTCGACTCAAGTGAGCTCGACCCCAAACTACAGCATAAAAGTCCACAAATCTCACAGTCTCATCTCTAGGTCAATATACAATAATGCTGGTCGATACAGTAGATGGAGTGCTCTAGATACAAAGAATATACAAGGTGGTGCAAAAATAATAATATAACCCACCTAAGAGCAAAACCTCGAGTCCAGGCAAAAGAGACAAAAGAGACAACTGCGCCCGCCGCTACTGTACTGACGGAGCGAACCTGAAAAAAGCTGTGGCACAACGGGGGTGAGTTGCCAACTCGTGAGTAATAAATAACATCTACACAGGCTATCGAAAGCATGCACACAAGGATCCTGGCATCTAAAATACAGGTAAGGCAGGAAATAATAGCAGGTATGTATGCAATATGAATATACTAGCAGGTATGAATGCAATGCGAATCAACTCATGATCTGAATGTGTAATTATAAGAATCATGTTTTTCCTTTAGAAATCTCTTTTGAAATACCAGCATAATACCACTAGAATCAACAAGAACCTGTGTCCAGCAACGACACCTCAAAACTATCACAAATCTCATATATCCATGTCATAGTATCTCTGGCCTCAGCCATCCGGCTGACCCAGCTCAATATCAAAATCTCATCATCTCGCGGCCACGGTCGGTATCCTCTGGATATCCGCCGTGCCAAACAGTCACCGGTAAGTAATCCGTCCCCTGCCAGGGTCAACGTCAACACCACATTCATCTTGCCCCGGGGTACCATACCGGGCCCACCATGTACCCGTGACGGTTCCTCCACTCCTCGACACGAATCTCGAAAACCACAGCAAACTCATGGTGGACGACACTTACATCACTAGAAAACCGCAATTTACATATTTTAAAAATATAATAAGTTTAGAAATTTTGCGGCTTTCCCCCGAAATCTAGAAATATCATAAAATCTCAAGAAATCCTCATAAGTGCATATGTCAATGATAATGAATGCATATGGTATCAATAATCGAGTTGCGATGTGTGATTAATAGATTAGGCATGAACAAATAATATGATGAAGCACATGCACATGAATAGCAATCCTACGATTTCATTTTAAGGAATTAAAGCAATAGCGCGAGTTTAAGTATCAATTATAGTAAAAGGTTTCAATTTAAAGGTTATCTAGTGTGGTGTCATGGCAATTACCAGGGTGTGTGTGTAAGCATGAATAGTGCTCGTGCTGCATATAAAAACCCTGGCAATGGTGCAGGTGTCCTATAACATAGTTTCGTATATGTATGTCAATATAGGGCATGAATGTAGCAAATAATCATACAAGTATTACACCCCTAATTACTAACATTACTAAGAATCTTTTTAAGGTGCTAAAACTATCGGGCGACTTGCGCCATCCAACGATAGTCCCCCGTAGATGTTACATCTACTCACCGGAATCCCTAGCTAGCTGCGTCCAATCACCGCTTTCCCTTTTCGAGCCGCGTCTGACGTCTCCGTGACCGAACCTGGAATTAACATCAATACAAACATAAGGTTACAAATCAAGAACGACGCAATTCCCTAACGAAAATACCAACGTTCACTAGCTAGGTACAACGTGCACAAGGTGCGCGGAACACACGCGAAAATCGCAAAAACTGCAAAAATCGCCGATTTGGTCGCCCGGCAAATCTAAAACCCGATTACTCAAAAATCCGCACTCACGCATCCTAAATGTCATAGGATACGCTAAAAAATGTCATCAAGACATCGCAATTAATTCATCATAATATTTTAATAAAAACTAGTAAGCATTTACATTCCAAAAATCGGTGCAAAAATCGCCGATTTGCGACAAAAAGACTACAACCTAGCATAAACATCCAACCGCATAACTAGTTAGCCACAACACTAAAATTACAACACAATAACCATGCTTCAAACCTATTTCCATACACAAAACCCCTTTCTTGATTTTCATAATTAGCAAACACAATCAAAATTTCACGCTAAAATAACTTAGATTAGCAAAAATTGAAGCCACTTAAGCAAAGTAACCTCATTAACTTAGGTTAGCAACCAACTAGATAGAAAAATAGATTTAATTAACTAATTAATGGTGTGCTAAAACCCAAGTTCATATCAAACTACCCTCTTTAAAACAAACTAGATTAGAAATTAACAAAAGATTTAACACTAAACAATTTTCAAAGTCCTAATTAGCACACTTTAAACTACAATGTAACCATTTGATTAGAAGTTATACCTCAAAAGTTCAAACCCTATGTTGCTAAAGCCTCCCAAGATGTCATCTTTCTCCAAGATTTGAGCCAATTTGGGTTTGAGAAGAGAGGGAATAAGGTTTTGCTTTGAAATTGTAAAGGAAATTGTTGATTTTTGTTGAATTTTAATGGATTTTGATGGAAATTTTGATGATGAAAAGAGATGGGGAAATGGAGAGGGAGTGGCTGCTGATTTTCAACAGGAGAAGATGGGAGGAATGGTGTGGGTGTGGGGGGGGGAAAAGTCCAAGTCAACCCCTCTCATTTCACTTTAAACTCATACCCAAAATAACATATTTTATTCACTTTCCAAAACAATTTCCTCACAAGAGTTAAAGTAAAAAGGAGGTAAGGGATTTCTGGACCTGATGGTGGTGGGGCCGGACTAGAGGGAGTGGGGGTGAGTGTGAGTGGATACAAAAAGGTTTTATGCAAAAAGACCCCCCACAAGTCCAAAATTGCAAGTTTTAGCTTAAAATTCAATAAATTTCGTTTTCCATAATAAAAATTAGTTAAAACTTAAATTAAAATACTAAAAATTTATGTTACAACTAGATTTTAATTAACATGATTTTAAAGCTTAATTTTAGCCCATTTAAATTTGTATTTATCGCTAATTTAATGTATTTTCTTACCGGCTTAAAATAATATTAAAAATTGAAAAATTAGGGAAAATTTTTAAACGACCAGAATTTCATAAGTAACTCATTAGCTACTAAAAACAAGCAATTACCTATCCATTTTAGGTATAATTAGCCCTAAACTGCAAAATAACAAAAAAAGACGGTTTTCGGAAAAATACCGAATTTTCACCGATTTTCAGGAAAACACCAAAACGACTTTTCAAGGCGTTACAATCTTCCCACCTTAAAGAAATTCGGTCCCCGAATTTAAAAAAATATAACTACGCGTAACTTCAAAGAGATGGGGATATTTCTTTCTCATCTCGCCCTCGGTCTCCCAGGTAACCTCCTCGCTGCTCTGGCTACGCCAAAGGACCTTGACGGTTGGTATAATCTTCGATCTCAACTTCTTCACCTGCCGATCCAGGATGTCCACCGGCTGCTCTGCAAATGAAAGGTCGCGCTCTAGCTGGACTGTCGGGTGCTGAATCGCATGCGAAGGGTCGTGAAGGTACTTGCGGAGCATCGAAACATGGAAGACGAGGTGAACATCGGAAAAGCTGGGTGGAAGGGCCAAACGATATGCAACAGCGCCGACACGCTCGAGGATCTCGAAGGGACATACGAATCTAGGGCTAAGCTTCCCTTTTTGCCCAAAACGCATCACGCCCTTCATCGGAGAGACTCTCAGAAAAACATGATCGCCAACTGCGAACTCTAATCTGCGACGGCGCCTGTCTGCATAGGATTTCTGTCTGCTCTGAGCTGCCCTCATCCGGTCTCGAATCAACTGTATCTTCGCTGTCGTCTCCTCAACAAGCTGCGGCCCCAAAATGCTGCTCTCGCTGAGCTCTGTCCAACAGACGGGCGATCTGCATCTCCTCCCATACAATGCCTCGAAAGGTGCCATCTGAATAGTATCCTGGAAGCTGTTGTTGTAGGAGAACTCCACTAGAGGTAAATGACGATCCCAGCTACCACCAAAGTCTAAAATGCACGCTCGGAGCATGTCCTCAAGAGTCTGAATGGTCCGCTCTGATTGTCCGTCGGTCTGCGGATGAAACGCTGTGCTGAAGCTCAAACGAGTGCCCAAAGCCTCCTGAAGTCTCTGCCAAAGTTGGCTGGTGAACTGGGTGCCTCGATCTGACACGATACAAGTCGGTACGCCATGTAGTCGCACGATCTCGTCAATGTAGAGCTGAGCATACTGAGCGAAGCTGAAAGTGGTCTTCACTGGTAGGAAGTGAGCCGCTTTCGTCAATCTATCCACGATCACCCAGATGGAGTCGTACCCTCGACTGGTCCTGGGTAGACCCACAACGAAGTCCATCGAAATCTGCTCCCATTTCCACTCCGGAATGGGTAACGGCTGTAGTTCTCCTGCGGGCCTCTGGTGCTCGGCCTTGACTTGCTGACAAGTCAGGCATCTCGATACAAACCCCGTAATGTCCCTCTTCATCCCGTCCCACCAGTAGGTCTCTCTCATATCCTGGTACATCTTGGCGGAACCGGGGTGGACACTATACACTGATCGGTGTACCTCCTCAAGAATGTCGCGCCGTAATCCATCAGCATCTGGTACGCACAGTCTAGATCCATAGCGTAAAATCCCCTGATCGTCAATCACGAACTCGGAAAATCTGCCTTATCCCATCTGTGCCATGATCTCTGAGCAACGGTCGTCACTGCGCTGTGCCTCATATATACGGTCAAGCAACTGTGGGCGTGCATGAACATGCGCGAGCTGTCCCCCTGTCTGAGTGAACTCGAACTCAACTCGGCTGTCGCATAACATCTGCCAATCTGCTGACGACTGCCTCTGCACTGCGCGCAAATAGGATAGACTACCCCCGGGCCTCCTACTCAACGCATCCGCCACTACATTCGCCTTGCCTGGGTGATATAAGATCTCGCAGTCGTAGTCTTTCACCAACTCCATCCAACGACGTTGTCTAAGGTTCAGGTCTCGCTGCTGAAATATGTACTTTAAGCTCTTGTGATCAGTGAATATCTGACACGACTCGCCGTATAGGTAATGTCGCCAAATCTTCAGTGCAAAGACCACTGCAGCCATCTCCAAATCATGAGTGGGGTAGTTCTGTTCATGCTTCTTCAACTGCCGAGAAGCATAAGCGATCACCCGGCCATGCTGCATCAATACGCATCCTAACCCCACTCGCGAAGCATCACAGTAGACCACAAATCCGCCTGATCCCGAAGGCAAAGATAATACCGGCGCCGTAGTCAAACATGTTCGCAGCTGCTGAAAACTGCGCTCGCACTCCTCCGTCCAGACGAAAGGAACTCCCTTCCGGGTCAAACCGGTCAAGGGTGCAGCTATACAGGAGAAATCCTGAACAAAACGCCTGTAGTAGCCTGCCAGGCCTAGAAAACTACGGATCTCAGTAACCGATGTAGGTCGGGGCCGCTGCTGAACAGCCTCAATCTTCTTCGGGTCCACACATATGCCGTCTCTCGTAACCACGTGACCTAAGAATCCGACGCTGTCAAGCCAGAATGCACACTTGGAGAACTTTGCGAACAGCTGGTGCTCCCTCAGAGTCTGTAACGTAATCTGCAAGTGCTGCTCGTGCTCCTCTCTGCTCCGGGAGTACACCAAGATATCGTCGATAAACACGATGATGAACAAGTCAAGATACGGCCTGAATCTACGGTTCATCAAATCCATGAATGCTGCGGGGGCGTTGGTGAGTCCGAACGACATCACCAGAAACTCATAGTGGCCATAGCGTGTACGGAAGGCTGTCTTCGGTATATCCTCCTGTCGGACTCGCAGCTGATGGTATCCTGATCGCAAGTCGATCCTCGAAAAATATCCCGCACCCTGAAGCTGGTCGAACAAGTCATCAATGCGTGGCAACGGATATCTGTTCCGAACGGTAACTTTGTTCAGCTGGCGGTAGTCGATACATAAGCGCAAACTTCCATCCTTCTTCTTGACAAACAGGACCGGAGCACCCCACGGAGAAACACTAGGTCGAATAAGCCCCTTATCTAACAAATCCTGCAACTGATCCTTCAGCTCTCGAAGCTCTGCCGGGGCCATCCGATAAGGCGGTATAGAAATAGGCCCCGAGCCGGGAATCAAATCAATGCAGAACTCAACATCGTGCTCAGGCGGTAGCCCAGGTAGCTCATCAGGGAAAACATCAGGGAACTCACAAACAACCGGGACCCGGTCCAACGGAACCTCTGCAGCTCGAGTATCACAAACATACGCTAAGAATCCCCGACATCCCTTCCGCAAGAGCTGACCAGCGCGAAGAGACGAAATTAAGCTGGGAAGGGTGACACTGCGGTCTCCCTGAATAACAAGGACTGGCTCTCCTGGAAAGCTAAATATGACTGCCTTCTCACGGCAGTCCACCGAAGCATAACAAGTGGCTAGCCAATCCATGCCCAGAAGCACATCAAAGTCCAACATATCGAGGAGAATCAAATCAACTGATGAATCCCTCTCCCCGATACGAACGGAACACAAACGAAATACAAAACGAGCGACAAACGACTCGCCTACCGGAGTAACAACAACAAGCGGATGATCTAACGACGACGACTCACGGCCCAACATCGGTGCAAAGTGTGTAGAGACGTACGAATGTGTGGAACCTGGGTCGAATAATACCCGTGCGTCGAAAGAACAAACTGGCAAGGTACCTGTCACAACGGCATTGGATGCCTGCGCATCCTGCGGTGTCAAAGCAAATACTCGGGCCTGTCCTCCACCGATAGCGGGCTGACCTCGACCTCGGCCTCTACCTCCTCGTCCTCTCTGAACAGGACAGCCGCGTCCACGGCCTCTGGGTGCACCTAACTGGCATGGAGCATCGCCTGTGGTAGGAAGTAGGGCTCTCTGAGGAGGGGGTGGAGATGGTGGTAGGGTCACATGCGGAACTGTCACTGCTCCCTGTCGTCTCGCCGGACAGTCTCTGACAAGATGGTGCGGACTCCAGCACCCAAAACACCCTGGCGACAGCTGCTGCCCCTGGGGATAAGAACCATATAACTGTCCCCGCCCAAATCCTCTGCCAGGCCTATCTCTCGGAAAGAATCTGGCGTGCTGCCTCTGAGACGGTACATCGGTGCGAATCCTCTTCGGCCCAGAAATGGCCGAAGTCTGTGATATGCGTGCCTCCATCCGCAATGCTGTATCCATAGCAGCTGAATAAGTGTCGTAGTGCTGGGCGCCAATGGCAAGATATAGCTGGGCATCAAGTCCCTGTACGAACCTCTTCACCATCTTCTCTTCGGTATCCACCAAATACTGAGCATATCGGGATTACTGCGTAAACTGGATGTCATACTCAGACACCGTCATCCCAGGTGTCTTGACTAAGGCCTCGAAACTGCGAGCTCTGGCGTTACGAACGCTCTCTGGAAGGAAACGAGCTAGAAAGACCGCTGTAAACTCGGCCCAAGTCATAGGCGGTAGACCTGCAGCTCGACCTCTCAAGACTGACTCCCACCATGTCTGCACGAGACCCTCTCGTCGGAAACTCCCAAGCTCTACCCATCGATCATCCGAACATCTCAGCGAACGGCAAATCCTGGCTAAACTGTCAAGGAACGTCTGTGGGTCCTCCGCTGCCGGTGAATACTGGAGGTCTCAGCCTCATGAAATCCTGTAGCGAAACCGGAATGGCCACGGTGGTAGTAGTAGGAGCAGGTATCATGGTCGTCTGTGATGTAGTAGGTACATCATCCGCCTCGGTGTACGACTGGCTGCAACTAGGGATCCTACCATCTGACGTAGCTCCTACATGCCCCCCATCATCTGTCACAACTCCTCCATACCAGTCTCGAGCCTATCCATACGGCGTGAGGAAGGTGGATCGGTCTGTCCCTGCGGCGTAGGCATACCACCCTGCTCAGTCCTAGTCTCGGACGAGCCAGCTTGAATCTCGTCTCTGGCAGCAGCCCTCTGTGCCCTCGTAGCCTTCGGCGGCATAGTGGCTATTACAGGAAAAGGGGTAATAAGAACAGTGCAATAGGATCATAGGATACACGGAATTGAAGAAGGAATTTTCAAGCAAATATATTCCAAAGTCACTTAGGCGGAGTACCGTATCGCAAGTATGCCGCGGACATACATACGCTACGTTACCCTACTTAAGTCACTTACTCCATCTACCAAGGGTCATCCTACACTCAAAAAGGTAAAACCTATCGCTCTGATACCAACTTTGTCATGACCCGCAGGGTACGGAACATGACTGGCACTTAAGTTACGAAACGTCTCAAGACATCCGTAAAATAAGTAAGCCAAAGCCCAGAAAACAAAACCAATTAAGCAAAAGAGTGAAGAAAACCCAATCAATTGAAAGCGAATTTATCAATAAGTCATGTAAAACCCTTTTAAAAAAAACAGTGCCAATTTTTCCGAAAATTTCGGCAGAGTCTCCTTTGTAAATACTGGCCCCCAAAATGGGTACAACAAGAATATATATGAATCCAACAAAATAGGGCATCCCCAAGCGGGAGCTAGCTCTTCGCCACAAGGCGGTCACAAATCCCACGCAATATAAAGCAACAATATGCGAAATAATCATAATGAAGCATAAGAAAAATAACATGTCAACTCAAGTGAGCTCGACCCCAAAATACAGCATAAAAGTCCACAAATCTCACAGTCTCATCTCTAGGTCAATATACAATAATGCTGGTCGATACAGTAGATGGAGTGCTCTAGATACAAAGAATATACAAGGTGGTGCAAAAATAATAATATAACCCACCTAAGAGCAAAACCTCGAGTCCAGGCAAAAGAGGCAAAAGAGACAAGTGCGCCCGCCGCTACTGTACTGACGGAGCGGACCTGAAAAAGGCTGTGGCACAACGGGGGTGAGTTGCCAACTCGTGAGTAATAAATAACATCTACACAGGCTATCGAAAGCATGCACACAAGGATCCTAGCATCTAAAATACAGGTAAGGCAGGAAATAATAGCAGGTATGTATGCAATATGAATATACTAGCAGGTATGAATGCAATGCGAATCAACTCATGATCTGAATGTGTAATTATAAGAATCATGTTTTTCCTTTAGAAATCTCTTTTGAAATACCAGCATAATACCACTAGAATCAACAAGAACCTGTGTCCAGCAACGACACCTCAAAACTATCACAAATCTCATATATCCATGTCATAGTATCTCTGGCCTCAGCCATCCGGCTGACCCAGCTCAATATCAAAATCTCATCATCTCGCGGCCACGGTCGGTATCCTCTGGATATCCGCCGTGCCAAACAGTCACCGGTAAGTAATCCGTCCCCTGCCAGGCTCAACGTCAACACCACATTCATCTTGCCCCGGGGTACCATACCGGGCCCACCATGTACCCGTGACGGTTCCTCCACTCCTCGACACGGATCTCGAAAACCACAGCAAACTCATGGTGGATGACACTTACATCACTAGAAAACCGCAATTTACATATTTTAAAAATATAATAAGTTTAGAAATTTTGCGGCTTTCCCCCGAAATCCAGAAATATCATAAAATCTCAAGAAATCCTCATAAGTGCATATGTCAATGATAATGAATGCATATGGTATCAATAATCGAGTTGCGATGTGTGATTAATAGATTAGGCATGAACAAATAATATGATGAAGCACATGCACATGAATAGCAATCCTACGATTTCATTTTAAGGAATTAAAGCAATAGCGCGAGTTTAAGTATCAATTATAGTAAAAGGTTTCAATTTAAAGGTTATCTAGTGTGGTGTCATGGCAATTACCAGGGTGTGTGTGTGTAAGCATGAATAGTGCTCGTGCTGCATATAAAAACCCTGGCAATGGTGCAGGTGTCCTATAACATGGTTTCGTATATGTATGTCAATATAGGGCATGAATGTAGCAAATAATCATACAAGTATTACACCCCTAATTACTAACATTACTAAGAATCTTTTTAAGGTGCTAAAACTATCGGGCGACTTGCGCCATCCAACGATAGTCCCCCGTAGATATTACATCTACTCACCGGAATCCCTAGCTAGCTGCGTCCAATCACCGCTTTCCCTTTTCGAGCCGCGTCTGACGTCTCCGCGACCGAATCTGGAATTAACATCAATACAAACATAAGGTTACAAATCAAGAACGACACAATTCCCTAACGAAAATACCAACGTTCACTAGTTAGGTACAACGTGCACAAGGTGCGCGGAACACACGCGAAAATCGCAAAAACTGCAAAAATCGCCGATTTGGTCGCCCGGCAAATCTAAAACCCGATTACTCAAAAATCCGCACTCACGCATCCTAAATGTCATAGGATACGCTAAAAAATTTCATCAAGACATCGCAATTAATTCATCACAATATTTTAATAAAAACTAGTAAGCATTTACATTCCAAAAATCGGTGCAAAAATCGCCGATTTGCGACAAAAAGACTACAACCTAGCATAAACATCCAACCGCATAACTAGTTAGCCACAACACTAAAATTACAACACAATAACCATGCTTCAAACCTATTTCCATACACAAAACCCCTTTCTTGATTTTCATAATTAGCAAACACAATCAAAATTTCACGCTAAAATAACTTAGATTAGCAAAAATTGAAGCCACTTAAGCAAAGTAACCTCATTAACTTAGGTTAGCAACCAACTAGATAGCAAAATAGATTTAATTAACTAATTAATGGTGTGCTAAAACCCAAGTTCATATCAAACTACCCTCTTTAAAACAAACTAGATTAGAAATTAACAAAAGATTTAACACTAAACAATTTTCAAAGTCCTAATTAGCATACTTTAAACTACAATGTAACCATTTGATTAGAAGTTATACATCAAAATTTCAAACCCTATGTTGCTAAAGCCTCCCAAGATGCCATCTTTCTCCAAGATTTGAGTCAATTTGGGTTTGAGAAGAGAGGGAATAAGGTTTTGCTTTGAAATTGTAAAGGAAATTGTTGATTTTTGTTGAATTTTAATGGATTTTGATGGAAATTTTGATGATGAAAAGAGATGGGGAAATGGAGAGGGAGTGGCTGCTGATTTTCAGCAGGAGAAGATGGGAGGAATGGTGTGGGTGTTGGGGGGAAAAAGTCCAAGTCAACCCCTCTCATTTCACTTTAAACTCATACCCAAAATAACATATTTTATTTCCTTTCCAAAACAATTTCCTCACATGAGTTAAAGTAAAAAGGAGGTAAGGGATTTCTGGACCTGATGGTGGTGGGGCCGGCCTAGAGGGAGTGGGGGTGAGTGTGAGTGGATACAAAAAGGTTTTATGCAAAAAGACCCCCCACAAGTCCAAAATTGCAAGTTTTAGCTTAAAATTCAATAAATTTCGTTTTCCATAATAAAAATTAGTTAAAACTTAAAATAAAATACTAAAAATTTATGTTACAACTAGATTTTAATTAACATGATTTTAAAGCTTAATTTTAGCCCATTTAAATTTGTATTTATCGCTAATTTAATGTATTTTCTTACCGGCTTAAAATAATATTAAAAATTGAAAAATTAGGGAAAATTTTTAAACGACCAGAATTTCATAAGTAACTCATTATCTACTAAAAACAAGCAATTACCTATCCATTTTAGGTATAATTAGCCCTAAACTGCAAAATAACAAAAAAAGACGGTTTTCGGAAAAATACCGAATTTTCACCGATTTTCAGGAAAACACCAAAACGACTTTTCAAGGCGTTACATATATATATATGAGAAAAGAGAGAATTACAAATGACTTGAAAGATAACCCTTTGTAATAGGCCCTAAAATACCCGTACAATTTTGTTAATTCAATATTAATATAAAGGTATGTTTCAGTTTTGGTTTTGAATTATAAATTATTCTTATGAAATTAGATCAAGAAATTCCTCATAACTCACTGGTTAAGACTCACTATTGTTTCATAGCCTATGTGTTTGAATCCTAATATCACCAATATTTTATTTTATTTCTTTTAACGTTTTGGAAGCCCAAAAGGTTGCACGAGTTTCACACGGGTTCACGAAACGTTGCAAAGGTATTAAAATAGGACCCTTCACCTAACCCAAACCCATGACACGAACCTTGAGGGAATCGCCTCTGGCCTGGCCGTCAGAAACCCAAAACCGGCGGCCCGGTTTTGACCAATTGGGTTTGTGCTCCTTCCAGGCATCCTTTCAGCTCCCCACTACCCCTTTTGATAATTTAAATCCCCTGCAATCTACCATAGAACTGTCAGACCCTTCATCTCTCCCATTAAACCCTTTTAATTCTTTTTAATTCAACATACACCTATCCCTTACTCCATATAAATACCAAACCATTCAAGACTCATCCTCATTTCTGAAATACTCTAAATTTTCCCTCAAAAGTTCACTCTCTCAATAATCTCAAGTCCGAGCCAAGCTCAAGGAGTGAAACTCACTTTTAGCCTTGCGTCGTTGTTCTCTCAAACTTGTTCATAGTGTTGTCAATCTCGAGCGTTCGTCCGCTTCATCATCAGTCTCGGTTTTTCCAACCGAGGCTTACCCTTCTATACTATCTAATCTTGATAGCGCAACACGTAAGTCTCTTTCGATCTCTCTCTCTCTTTTGTTCATCCTCTCTCATCGATATAATAATAATAATATGCTTTTAGCAAGCTAATTTAACCTTGACCTATATTTATTAACAAGAAAACATCAAATTTTAATCTATCATTCTTGCAAGATTCGTCTCATCTAGCTTATATGTTTTAAAATGAAACCTGTCATACTAAACGAAACTAGAACGCAAAAAAACGATTAAATACCTTATTGTTTATGCTAGCTTGATTACTATGTTTAGTGTGATATGTTAACTTAGCTGGCACAAGGTAATGATCTACCCCACATGTACACATAGAAAACAAAGCACGATACCATATTTATAATAATATTTTGAAAGAAACGTATTTCGCTAAAATACACTCAAATTCAAAAATACGGTTTTTAAATAGATATTTTTATCCTTTACAAATACACCTTTACAACCCTCGTTAGGGATACCCGTTTATGAATAGTGTGGATTATCGCACATCCTACAGATAGTAGAGTGAGATGCAGAACTTCTCACGGAGAAGTCAGTCTCAAAAGGAATAAAATACGGTTTTAAAAAAAGAAACAATTTCTATAAAATTTAAAATAAAAGAATATATATATATATATATATATATATATATATAGCAAGTTATGTTAAATTGGGTTATCATTGTTTTCTAAATATCAAATTAAAACAAGTTTCTAAAATTAAAGTTTATAAGAAAATATCATAAACTTTTAAAACCTAGATTTTATCAATAAAATACCAAACAATCTAAAATATTTTTATCAAAACCCTCGATGATCTATTTAATATATTTTTACCAAAAACACCCTCATGGTTATTTTCAAAATAGAATATTTAAATAAAACCCCTTTGAGAATTTAAAGGTTTATTTTACATAAATACCTTAAAAATCAAAAGAGTAGTCTATATTACGTATTTAGGTTGCAGATGGGTTTGAGTGGCGTCTGCTCTCGTCAGTGCCTCGGGGTGCCGGAAATAATGATGCACCACTTTTCTCTCCCTAAATATAGATCGTAACTCCAGGAAAATCAAATCGCATGAACATGAACATGAATTCTTGAACTTGACATTAATACTTAAACGCAATATATACATGAACCCAACAAGTATACCTGAAACCAACTTGACTCAAACCATGATGAATACAAATGACATGACTTGCACTTGACATGACTACATGACTATATGAACTCTATCTTGATATTATATCACTTTTTGTATTCATTGATTCGATCAAGACTCGTAACATCAAATCATCGACTAATATTCACGGGGTATTAGTGTAGTTTAAGTGTGAATCCAACGAAATTTTAGAAGTCCCCATAGTTCATGTAACAACCCCAAATTTCCTGTACAACTTTCTGTGCAAAATTTTCTTAATTTAAAGAAAGGGGTACTTTTACCTGAGCACAAGTTAAATATTTGTTTGCTAATTAATAGCAAGAAGGAGCTTATAACTCATTGGTAAGATCTTGTGCTGCTGACCCAAACCACCAGAGTTCAAATCATATACCCCACATTATTTTTAATATTGTTTTATTTTGAATTTTTAGAATACCAAGGGTTTACACGTGCATAACACACAAAAACCCCACTACACCTTGAAAAGTAACTGTACCTGGGGACTGATGAACCGACGTTGAGTGCTCCGACCACCCGACTCGGCTGGGATCGGCCGAATCGGCCGGCGGACCGGCCGACTCGGGCCGCCTCCGCCGGCCGGACTCGGCTGGACCGCCGAGTCGCCAACATGAAAAAGTTGTCTCTTCAGCTCCCCATCACTTTTGCATACTCTAAATTCTTGGATCGGTTCCAGAGCCCCTTTAAATCAGATTAAACCCAATTTTTAATACAATTTAATACAATTTTTCTCACACCTCTTCACCTAACCCTAACCCTAGCTTTACCCTATAAATACTACTCCTAAACACACCCCCCTCACCCCAAAATTCTGAGCAAATTCTCAAGAAATTTCCTAGAAGCCTAGTGTGCTTTGAAGTGAGCAAAGAGGCGAAGTTTCGGCGAATCTTCCGACGACAACCCTAGGAGATCCCGGCGACGAAACAACGTACCGGCGAAGTCTACCGCTCCCTCTCCCTCTCCTCTTTAAGCTAAACCCGTAAGTCCCACCTCCCTCTCTCTTTTGCTACTCTAAAAACATCTTTTAATAAAACCCGATGGAATCGGAGTCAAACTGATTTCCGATTCGATTTCTTTCTAAAAATCCCACTTTTCTTAAACACAACCCTATCAAACCATTACATGTTGAATATTAATCATTAACAAACATATTGAACAAGTTTCATGACAATCTATAACATTTTGTAACTTTTATCGCTCTTTTTCAGTAAAATACCATGTAGTTTTATTTTGACATTTAAATATCACAAACTTGCTATACTTTTAAATTGATCACGAGGTAATGACCTACCTCCTCACAACACTCATATGCAACTTAGCACAAAACTTTCGGGAACATAGAATACGGGTAAACGAAACATTTCAAATAAATATCTTTTACTAATAAAACCATTGTCTAAAAGATCAAGTATTTTACATAAATCTTTGCAAAGTGCCGCTACAACCCATTTTGGGGAACCCGACTGGGATGGTGCGGATTATCGCACATCCCTGGGCTTAGTAGTGCGAGATGCAGACCTCCGCAAGGAGCATACGGTCTCGAGAGATTTAAAATACATCTTAAGAAAATGAGATTTCTAGAAATATAAAATATATATTAAAATTATTTTTATATTGCTTAGATACGCTTAGCGTATTTACTTCAGAGTAAATACGTAGCGGCATCGTCGCGTCCTCTGCCTGTATACTGGGAAGCGGGGCGTGACAGGTTTTGTTGGCGGTCCATGCAGGTCCGAGCTGTATGGAACACTACCATGCAGTTCTGTTCTGCGTGAACAACCTAAGCAATATAACACAAGAACCAGCAACTAAAACATTCTTTACAATTCATATTCCTTGAATCTTATCATTCCATATACTTTGAATCTGTCCTAACCTAAATTTTTTTTCAAGGATATGGATTCCCCAAACAACACCAGCACCAACTTCAACAACACTGTACCTCCACTACCAATCACACATGCCGTTCCTAATCCACCCAACGAGCAAACGGTTCTGCTTGAGGCAATCCACAGCTTCCTAGAGGGACAGCAGCAGCTCTTGAACCGTCCTGAGGCTGAAGCACCTGGGGTAAAGCAATTCAGAGCTTTACATCCCAAACAATTCTTAGGAAAGGGAAGCCCACTGGAAGCTGAAGAATGGGCATAAAGTATAGAGGATGATCTGGCAGCAGCACAAGTGCTAGATATAGCTTGGGTCCGTGTTGCGAAACTGCAGCTCACGGACAATGCACGGAACCAGTGGAAGGCGGAAGAAAGCCGTCTTGAACAGCCCATTGAATGGAAGACTTTCCGCGATATGTTCGACGCGAAGTACTTCCCTGAGACTGCCAGGTTCGACATGGAACAGCAGTTCATACATGTGCTACAAGGTTCGATGTGGACCAAGTCAGTAGATGAATATGACGCTGAGTTCACCATGCTCAGTCGGTTTGCGGCCCATCTCATACCGACTGCTGAGATCAGAGCTAGAAGATTTCAGTAAGGGTTGGACCCGAAAATCCAAGCTGCATTAGTTACAGGGGATTTCCCAACCCATGATATTGTTTTGAAAGCTGCCCGAAGATATGAGGCAGTGGTGAAGAAGAAGGGCAGACTTTAAACTGCCGGAGTGAAGCGCCCTGCCAACCAGGTGGCAGGAGAAGCCGCATCATGACCACCATTTGTACTAAGAAGACCGGGAGTACCAATCAACAGGCCCAACCCAGCCTTTTGTACGTACTGCAAGAGAGATGGACATCTGATGGAGGTTTGCCGACGAGCAAACAGTTTTTGCCTGATATGTAGATCATCCTCACATACCATAGGAACTTGCCCACACAACTGAATTAATCCTAATTCCGCAGCTAGACCAGCTTTCCAAGCCCCACCTACTCGGTTAACTCTTCCTGCACCACCTCCACGTGGACCACCTTTACCTCGACAATCAGCAATGTACCAGCATGCACGAAGAAATATGCCGAGACGCCAGACTTACAATTTGGCAGCCGTAGAAGCTGAGACGGTTGGCCAGGATAACCCTGGTAATTCTCTTCAACCTTTTCAAACCATTGTATCACTTTGTTAAGTATTCATACACTATCACTAAACTTTTCTTGAATCTGTTACACTTTTCTTTTACAAATTTCGAGGATGAAATTTTTTAAGGAGGGTAGAATATAACAACCCCAAATTTCTTGTACAACTTTCTGCGCAAAATTTTCTTAATTTAAAGAAAAATGTACTTTTACCTGAACACAAGTTAAATATTTGTTTTGCTAATTAATAGTAAGAAGGAACTTGTAGCTCATTGGTAAGACCTTGCACTGCTGAACCAAGCCACCAAAGTTCAAATCTCATACCCCACATTATTTTTAATATTGTTTTATTTTGAATTTTTAGAATACCAAGGGTTTACACGTGCATAACTCACAAAAACCCCACTACACCTTGAAATGTAATGTATCTGGGGACTGATGAACCGACGTGGAGTGCTCCGACCACCCGACTCGGCCGGGATCGGCCGACTCGGGCCGCCGCCGTCGGCCGGATTCGGCCGGACCGCCGAGTCGCCAACATGAAAAAATTATCTTTTCAGCTCCCCATAACTCCTGCATACTCTAAATTCTTGGATCGGTTCCAGAGCCCCTTTAAATCACATTAAACCCAATTTGTAATACAATTTAATACATTTTTTCTCACACCTCTTCACCTAACCCTAACCCTAGTTTTACCATATAAATACCACCCCTAAACACACACCCCTCACTCTAAAAATCTGAGCAAACTCTCAAGAAATTTCCTAGAACCCTAGTGTGCTTTGAAGCGAGCAAAGAGGCGAAGCTCCAGCGAATCTTCCAACGACGACCCTAGGAGATCCCGGCGACGAAACAACGCACCGGCTAAGTCTACCGCTCCCTCTCCCTCTCCTCTTTAAGCTAAACCCGTAAGTCGCACCTCCCTCTCTCCTTTGCTACTCTAAAAATATCTTTTAATAAAACCCTACGGAATCGGAGTCAAACCGATTTCCGATTCGGTTTCTTTCTAAAAATCCCACTTTTCTTAAATACAACCCTATCAAACCATTACACATTGACTATTAATTATTAACAAACATGTTGAACAAGTTTCATAACAATCTATAACATTTTGTAACTTTTATCGCTCTTTTTCAGTAAAATACCATATAGTTTTATTTTGACATTTAAATATCACAAACTTGTTATACCTTTAAGTAGATCATGAGGTAATGACCTACCTCCTCACAACACTCATATGCAACTTAGCACAAAACTTTCGGGAATATAGAATACGGGAAAACGAAACATTTCAAATAAATACCTTTTACTAATAAAACCATTTTCTAAAAGATCAAGTATTTTACATAAATCTTTGCAAAGTGCTGCTACAACCCATTTTGGGGAACCCGACTAGGATGGTGCGGATTACCGCACATCCCTAGGCTTAGTAGTGCGAGATGCAGACCTCCGCAAGGAGTATACAGTCTCGAGAGATTTAAAATACAATATCTTAAGAAAATGAGATTTCTAGAAATATAAAATATATATTAAAATTATTTTTATATTACTTAGATACGCTTAGCGTATTTATTTCAGAGTAAATACGTAGCGGTCTCGTCGCGTTCTCTGCCCGTGTACTGGGAAGCGGGGCGTGACAGTTCATGAATTCATGTCTACTAACACATACAATTTATCATGAGGGCACATGTTTTCAAGCCTCTGGGCGATAGCCTATTGGGTTTGGAATACTTTAACATTAGGTTAAAGTTCCGCTACTAACACTTGATTCGAGCCCGTGGTTCCTTACGCCTGGACGATAGCCTGTCGGGTTTTAGAACACTCTTAAAATTGGTTGACATTCACATTTGGACTCACGTTAGCTAGCTTACCCATGTACAGACTCTTTTAGAATATTTACATGCAATTCATATTCACTATACCTACACTACACGGCCATGATATACTTGGTTACTATGCTTATGTTATATTACCATACTTGCATAGTTTTCATTTGCATTGTCATGTTATAATAGAACCGTCTTGATATATTAATTGTTATGCTTAATCGCTATATCACTTTGTCTATACTTTCCATCTTGTCATTAAAATTTCTTTGGAGACTTACCGGACGCAAGTGCGCTGACGGGCATTCCATCCATCTTTGTTTTTTGAAATGTTCATCAGATAATCTAGAGGCTGAGGGTGTGGATCCGATCGCTGAGGACTACGACCAAATCACAGCCCAACCCGACCTTTATTAGTCTTATGATTCGGGAGTTCAAGTTAGATTGAAATTTTCTCCACTTAAGGGTATTTTATTGATATAAATACATTAATTTTTTGGGAAGTGGTTGAAAGCAACCACATCACCATGTTTTGGGAAGTAGAGAAAAGATTCACCAGAAGAATCAAATTGGGAATGAGAAGATGATATGCTCACTCGATACCCTCACCTGTTTGAAGATAAGCCCGTGTAAATTTCGAGGTTTAAATTTTTTTAAAAAGGGTAGGATATAACCAATATTCAAAATAGCGATAGCATGCAGTATAATGTTACACTACTGAATAGCGAAAAACGGAAATAGCGTTGTGTATAGCGTAAGCTACATGAATTATTAATTATTACTAATTATTATTAATATCATTTTATTTACTATAAATTATATATAATAAAGATATACAACAATATGTAACACGACATATTTTCTTAATTTTCAATTTTTGAGTTCATATGTATGATTCATAATTGTATTAAATGTATCGAAAATTAATCAAATAATCTATATTTGATAAACATGCCTACTAAATACTATTTCAAATTAAGAGGTTAAAACTTCAATCAGACCGTCTTCATATAGTTTAGAATTAGATACCGAAATCTTATGAACCTCAATAGAAAATCTTATGTGAAAATAGCGTACGCATAGCGTAGCGTATGCTATTTGTTAAAAAGCGTAAGCTATTTGGAAAAAAACATAAGCTACTTTGTATTTAAGCTATTTCCGGATGCTACGTAGCGAAGAGATTAAGCTATACTAGATAGCGCAAAATAGCGAGCCACGTAGCGAGCTATTTTAAACATTGGATGTAACGACCCTGAAATCTATGCACATTTGTAACAGTTCTATATTATATAAAGGGTATTTCTATTTCTGATTCCGAATTATAATTAGTTTTTGATAAAAAGTCAACAAGAAACTCTTTAAATCTCACTGGTTAATACCCACCACTGTTGTTGCTTAGCACGTGTGTTCGATCCTATCAGCCCCAATTATTTTCATATTTTTTTCTTTTTAACATTTTTGAAACCCAAGCGTTTGCACAGGCTTCTAAAATACTCAAAAGTCATCTCTCTCAATACTATAAAGTCCAAGTCAAGCTCAAGTGGTCAAGCTCACCTTTCATCTCGTGCTGTTGTTCTCTTAAATTCGTTCCTCCACGCGTCGTCAAGCTCGATCCTCTCACCTCGTCAGTCTCGGTTCTTCAACCGAGTCTTCTTCTCTTCTTTTCTCACTCGTACGAATACAAGCGGAACCCATAAGTCCCCCTTGATCTTTCTCTCCTTGCTCATCCTCTCTCACAACATCAACTATTTTAGCAAACCATGTTAATCTTGCCTTTTTTTATTGATGATAATGATAGTGGAAATAAATACCATCCTACCACTCTAACAAGCTATATACCTCAATAAAATCTATGTAATGTTTTCTTCCATTAAACGAAATTTGTTACTAGGTTAAAACCAATATTAGAAATTATCGTTAAAATACCATGTATAATATTTTTTCTTGTGATATGTTAATCTAGATCATGCACGGGGTAACGACCTATCCCACACGTACACATGAAAACATAGCACGATCACATGTTCTTTGACTTTTTCTAAAAGAATAAAACTACACCAAAATACCCTCTTTAAAACAAACAACTTTAACTATAATTTTTATCCTTTACAAATACGTCTCTACAACCGTCGTTAGAGGACCCGTTTATGGATAGTGCAGATTATCGCACATCCTGAGAATAGTAAAGTGAGATGCATAACTCCTCACAGAGAATTCGATCTAGAAAGAAAGAAAATACGGTTTTAAAGAAAATACGAATTTTTGAAATAAAGTTAAAACAAATTGAAAATAACTTAATTCATATGTTCGTATTTCCAAACAAAACAAAATTGTGAAAATTAGATTTCTCTAAAATTAAAAAAATTAAAGTTTTTAAGAAAACACCCTCAAGTTTCCAAAAGATAGATTTTCATAGAAGTACCATAAACTTTTAAAAACTATGTTTTATCACTAAAATACAACTAAATCTAAAATACATTTTTATAAAAACTCTTGACATTTTAATTAACATGTTTTTATCAAAAAAAAAACCTCGAGATTTATTTTAAAAACTATAACATTTTACATAAACCCTCTCGAGAAATGCAAACATGTAAATACATACAATAAACAAATCGATAAATCTTTAAGGACTTTAGATTAATAATGGGTTAAGCGGTACCAATCCTCTAGGACTCAGGGAGCCAGAGAAAGTGGGTGCTTGCCTATCCAGTTTAGATAACACTACAAATTAAAGTAATTATCGGTGGTAATCGTCTTAGAAAAAGTCATAAATCTTGTCGTTCATGTACAATAGTTGCCCGATTGTTTCTAAACTTAAGAAATTAACTAGGATGAAATCCTTGCTAACATAAAGTGTAATATTACTTGAATCAAATCACATTGGACTCAAACTTGGCATGAATCCTAATCTATTTTGAACTCGAATTCGACTTGAACTTGAACACTTGACTTGACCCGAACCATGAATATGATTTAACATGAACTTGACATGACTACTTGAACCTAAACTTCTACTCTTTATATTCATGGATTCGGTCAAAACCTATAAACTTGATCTATACAATAAAATACGCGGGGATAGGGAGTAGATTGATAAAGAATGTATGACGTGGCACAAGAGTTCGCTAAAAGACACCTAACCTGGATATCCTGTGCTGTTTTCCCATGGATTTGACAGGGCCTTGTATTCCTGTACCTTTGGTCCGCAGGGTACGTCGGACTACTCTTGTATACACGAATACTTTTCTTATCAAAGTACAAACAACCACGTTAGAATAGAATAACCATATTCATATAGCTTTCATGTTTAATATATCTTAGCATACTCAAGTTTAATTAATGCTCTTATATATTTTCACTCCTACTTGTTAGTTGCTACTTAGATCCATGTCCTATTTCACATACCCTCAGTTATCATATTTTTCCTTGGAAACTTATCGAGCGCTAATTCGCTGACGACGTTCCTCTCTGTTTCTTTTTCTTAGAATGTTCGTTATGAGGACCGGATTCGGAAGAGATCAAATCAAGCCAGGAGGACTTCGATCAGCTTACCGCTCAGCCAGACTATTAGTTTTCTTTTTTGCACTTATTTCCAGTATGTCATTGTTTAAGCACTTTCCAGTTATTGTATCTTTTATTTCAGACGTCTTTACTTTAAAATTTGAATGTAAATAAAGTTGCTATTGAATTTTAATTACTCTTGTTGATTCTTGCATATGATTATATTGCTTAAAACGCTTAACGTGTTTATTAAGTGAAATGACATTCTTGTATTAAATACATTGCGAACCTCGTCCCATGCCGTCACCATCTTTTTGGAAGCGGGGCGTGACACATACTTAAGCCAACCCAGATAATCAAGTGTTGAATTCCCACTACTAACACTTGATCCGAGCCGTGTTTCCAAGCCCCTGGACGATAACCTGTTGGGTTCAGAATACTTTGACATTAAGTTGAAGTCCCGCTGCTAACACTTGATTCGGGCCCGTGGTTCCTTACCCCTGAACGACAGCCTGTCGGATTTGAGAACACTCTTGAAATTGATTGATATTCACATTTGGACTGACGTTAAGTCACAATACCTTATAGAGACCTGTTAAGCCATATACGTATGCTCACACACACACACTTAACACCTGTTATATTATACATGCCATTTCATATTATTTTTGCACCTATTAAACATTATAATTTCTTTGAAGACTTACCGGGCATAAGTTCGCTGACGGACATTCCATCCACCTTTGTTTCTCTGGAATGTTCGTCAGATAATTTAGAGGCTGAGGAGGTGGATCCAACTGTTGAGGACTACATTTCGATTACAGCCCAAACCGACCTTTAGATTTCCTGTTCAGTTTTATTCATTACCGGTATGCCACTTGTTTAGACATTTCTTGTTATTTGTATTATCTTTTTAGAACATCTATCAGTGTAATTAAAGTTTGTTGAATGAATGTAAATAAAGTTGAAAATTTCAATCTCATGTGAATTTCTTGTTGCTTTTATATTGCTCATTTACGCTTAGCGTATTTATTTCGAGAAAAGACCTTCTCGGAATAAATACGCCGCCGGCCTTGTCACATTCCTACTCCTGTCTTTTGAAAAGCGGTGCGTGACAGATTTTATTGGTGGTCCATGCAGGTCAGTTCTGCATGAAGTCGTAAGCAATATATCACAAGAATTATGAAATTCAAAAAATTTTACATTCCTTTCAATCCAAATTTTCTTGAATCTATTCTAATCTTTCTTTTATCAAACTGATGGATTCTCCCAACAATACCGGCACCAATGTCAACGGCAGTACACCACCACCTACTGTAGCAGTTCTACCACCACCACCTGCTGCCGCCTCACTTAACAAAAAGACGATTCTTTTGGAGGCGATCAAGAGCCTACTGGAAGGATAGCAGGAGCAGACATCACTCCTTCACCAAGGACTGACTCGCCCTGAAGCGAAGGCACCAGGTGTGAAACAATTTCAGGCGGTGTACCCGAAGAACCTTTCTAGGAAAGGGAGCCCGCTAGAACCTAAAGAATGAGCTCAGAGTATCAAAGCCGATCTTGCGGCAGCCTAGGTTCCAGTTGTGGCTTAGATACATGTAGCTAAGCTCCAGCTTACTGACAATGCTAGAGTCTGGTGGAACAGAAGAGAGCCGTCTAGCACAGCTAATTAAGGGGAATACGCTCTGCGAACTCTTTGATGACAAGTACTTCCCAGAGACCGCCCGATTCGATATAGAACAACAATTCATCGATCTGCAAAAAGGTTCTATGTGGGTTAAGTCAGTAGACGAGTACGATACTGAATTCATCATGCTTGGCAAGTTCGCTGCCCACCTAATTCCTACCACCGAAATCCGGGCCAGGCGCTTTTAGCAAGATTTAGACTTCGAGATCCAGGTTGCTCCAACAACGGGGGACTATCCGACGCATGAACTTGCTTTGAAGGCAACCCAACGCTACGAACCTGTTGTGAAGAAGAAGGGCAGGCCACAGTCGGCCGGTATGAAACGCCCAGTTAGCTAGACTGTAGAAGGAGCCTCCTCAAGGCTAACTGTTTTAGCGCCACCTTTGAGGCTAGAAGGGCCATTTGAAAATCGTAGGCCAGAATTTTGCACCTACTATAAAAAAACAGGGACATGAAGTCAAGGACTGCCGTCGAGCCATAGTCTCTTCTTGATCTGTGCATCGCCTACACATACCATAGCAACATGCCCACAGAACCGAGATGGCTCAGCCCCCACAGCTAAACCAGCTATTCAATTTCCTCCTATCCATTTGGCTCTTCCTGCACCAACTCAACACGAACAGCCATTACCCCCTCAACAACGGGTGTATCATCATGCACAGTGAAAAGTGAGAGACTCCAGGCTTTCATTATGTCGGCCGTAGAGGCCGAAGCCATGGATCAGATCGTCACTGGTAAATCCCTTCCATCTTTTTCAGCCAATTCAAATTATTGCATTCTTCGATTCTTTCTTCCACCTGAATTGTTCCACAGAATCCATACCCCAGCCTTCACGATTGCAACGACTTAAAATTTTCTTTGAATCATTTACAGTACCCTCCTTGTTTAAATTTCGAGGATGAGATTTTTCTAAAATGGGTAGGATGTAACAACCCTAAAATCCCCGTACACTTTTGTTAATTTAATGTTAATTTAAAGGTGTATTTCAGTTCTGGTTTGGAGTTATAAATTATTCTTGTGAAATTATAGCAAGAAACTCTTTTTAGCTCACTGGTTAAGACTCTCCACTACTGTTTCATAGCCCACGTGTTCGAATCCTAATATCACCAATATTTTATTTTATTTTAACGTTTGGGAATCCCAAAAGGTTGCACGAGCTTCACACGGGTTTATAAAACGTTTCGACTGAAACAAAGTACTAAAATAGGACCCTTAATCTAACCCAAACCCATGGCACAAACCCCGAAGCAATCACATCTAGTCTGGCCACCAAAAAACCAAAATCGGCAGCCTAGTTTCAACCAATTGGGTCCGTGCTCCTCCCGTGCATCCTTTCAGCTCCTTACCACCCCTTTTGATACTTTAAATCCCCTGCAATCAACTAAAGAACTGTGTCCGACACTTCGTCTCTCCCATTAAACCCTTTTAATTCTTTGTAATTCTTTGTAATTCTTTTAATTCAACATACACCTATCCATTACTCCCTATAAATACAAAATCATTCTATCCTCATCCTCATTTCTAAAAATACTCCAAATTTCCCCTCAAAATTTCCCTCTCAATACTCTAAAGTCCAAACCAAGCTCAAGGAGTTAAGCTCACTTTTCGCCTCGTGTCATTGTTCTCTCAAACTTGTTTGTAGTGTTGTCAATCTCGAGTGTTCCTCCGCTTCATCATCAGTCTCGATTCTTTCAACCGAGTCATACCTTTCTCTACTATCTGATCTAGATATCGCAACTCATAAGTCTCATTCGATCTTTCTCTCTCATCGACATAATAATAATATGATTTTAGAAAGCGAATTTAACCTTGACATATTCATTATAAATCCTCATATTAACACCAAATTTTAATCTATCATTCTTGCAAGACTTGTCTCATCTAGTTTTTATGTTTTAAAATGGAATTTGCCATGCTGAACAAAACTAGAACGCAATATAACGATTAAATACCATATTCTTTATTCTAGCTCGATTACCATGTTTAGTGTGATATGTTAACTTAGCTAGTACGGGGTAATAACCTACCCCCACACGAACACATGGAAAATATAGCACGATACCATATTTATAATAATTTTTCGAAAAATCGTATTTCGCTAAAATATCCTCAAATTAAAAAATACAGTTTTTAAATCGATATTTTTATCCTTTACAAATACACCTCTACAACTCTCGTTAGGGGTATCCGTTTATGGATAGTGTGGATTATCGCACATCCTGAAAATAGTAGAGTGGGATGCATAACTCCTCACGGAGAATTTGGTCTCGAAAAAAATAAAATACGGTTATAAAGAAAAAGAAACAATTTCAATAAAATTTAAAATAAAAGAATATATGTATGTGTGTGTGTGTGTGTGGCGAGTTATGTTAAATTGGGTTATCACTGTTTCCTAAATATCAAATTAAAACAAGTTTCAAAAATTAAAGTTTATAAGAAAATGGCATAAACTTTTAAAAGTTAGGTTAATCGCAAAAATACCAAACAATCTAAAATATTTTTATCAAAACCCTCAACAATCGAATTAATATATTTTTACCAAAAACACCCTCGAGATTATTTTCAATAAAATATTTACATAAAACCCCATCGAGAATTTAAATGTTTATTTTACATAAATACCTTAAAAATCAAAAGACTGGTCTATGTTACGTACATAGGTTGCAAATGGGTTTGAGTGCCGTCTTCTCTCATCAGTGTCTCGGGATGCCGGAAACAATGATGCACCACTTATCTCTCCATAAATATAGATCGTAATTTTAGGGAAATCAAATCACTTGAACTTGAACTTGACATGGATACTTGAACCCAATATATACACAAACCCAACAAGTATACCTGAAACCAACTTAACTCGAATCATGAATACAAATGACATGACTTACACTTGATATGACTATATGAACTCATTCTTGATATTATATCACCTTTTGTATTCATAAATTCGATCAAGACTCGTAACATCAAATCATCGGTTAATATTCACGGGGTATTAGGGTAGTTTAAGTATGAATCCAACGAAATTTTAAGAGCCATCCTAGTTCATGAATTCGTGTCTACTAACAAATGCAACCCATCATGAGGGCCCGTGCTTCCAAGCTCCTGGATGATAGCCTGTTGGGTTTGGAATACTTTAACATTAGGTTGAAGTTCCGCTCCTACACTTGATATAAAATATGCATTAAAAATGCACCAATAAAGTATTGAAACTTGAAAATTGATACGAAGATTGGGGTGTTAAGATTGGTTTGAATCTGTGGAACTCAATTCTGATATTTATTGAGATGGTAGGCTCAAGGAAAAATTGTTTATTTCTTTCAAACCATGTACACTTTAGCTAGGATTTGACTACTCAAACTTTAACAAGCCTGCATTGGTTTTGAGCAGTCGTATCCAGTATGAATTGCATAGGGATTAGCTCAAACATATTCAAATTGACAGCTAGGACTCACAAGCATACAGTATGAAGAGAACAGACACATTTGGCATTGTGCGCATCATTGTGTGCATTACAGTATATAATCTTACCCATTGTTGGTTGTTCCCAAGTCTGATCTTCCTCTCCCTCTTCCAGCTCCTCTCCTAGCTCTCCCAGTTCCTCCTCCAGCTCCTCCCCTAACCCCTTCCTCTTCCTCTCAATGATGAAGAAACAGTACTATATGAGATAAGAATAGTTAATTGGGTTTAATTATGCAGTTCAGGAGTTAAAAGCGCATGAATATTAACTATTATATGATCATGTGCTGAAATGCATAACTTGAGCTGATATCAGATCTCAGCTGATGTAATATCTTAAATCAAACACCTATCACATGAGAGATGGATTTCCCAAAAAAGTGTAATTCAAAAAGGAACTTGAGTGCATGTGAGTGTATATTGCATTTGGTCTTTGGCCTCAATAATGGAGAGTATTGCATTTGGTCTATGGTCTTTATAATGAAGAGTCTGATCTCTAAGCCACTAATTAGTTTTTGGTCTTTAGTCTATATTTGATGGAGGTCCTTTTCGGGTCTCCTTCAGATGTTGTCTTCCGTCGATCTTCCGGTGGATCTTGGAGATAATCTCCTGTTGCATGTGGGTCTCAATGGGTTTAGAGGAGATTGGTGATTTGAGGAGTTTAGCGCCGAGTACCTGCAAGAAAGCCCCGAGGTGGTTTGGTACCACCGAGGACCCTCCGACGATCAAGTTAGCACGAGATCCGAGCAGAGTAACGGCTAAGTGGAGTATAAATGGATTACTTGACCCCTCTGTGATGGGGGTTTATATAGTGGCGGCAGCACGCAGCAGCAGGCGCGAGAATCTCGCCGGCAGTTACGCTCCCGACGTCACGCCCGCGTAAAGAGCGGATCGCCTATTAATAAGGATTGTGATGGCGTAGAACGTGGGACGTTGCCGGCAGAGAATCTGCCCATGGCGAGATTTGCGGAGCGGCGGTTACTCCTGTGAGTGGTGGGGTTGGTCGGTCGGAAGGACCGAGGAAGAAGGCCTCAGCAGGAGAGCTCGGGAATGAACGGGGGGGCCGAGGTATCTTGGTCCTGTGGAAGCTCGGGGGCGAGCTGAGAGGCTGAGGAGGCCAATTTTCAGGGGCTCTGAGGAGAGCCAGCTTGTGCTTGCAGGTCGGGTACAAGGGTGGCCTGGTCGGCCCCTGTGAACCCTTTCTTCTGAGTTCTGGGATACGTCATCTGCCACGTGTCCTGATCTTGGAGATCGCCAATATTGAGCATCATCATTGCCCCCCACTCTTGTCTCGACCAGCTAGCGGGTCGGGTCAGGAGTGAACTGTCGGGCCGCCCTGGGTGAGCTCCCTCCTAAGGTTTCGTCGGGACGCGTCCTCGGGCTGCCAGCGAATTAGGGCGAGATCTCTGAATTTAAGGAAGGTGCGTCGGTTCGTGCATCCTGCCACTGAAGCGACGGTCCACGTGTCAAGCGTCGGTTGGCCGACACTACGTGTGCAGACCTACGGCGTCTAATGGGGTGCGGTCCAGTGTGGGAACAACAAGTAGAGCAATCGGAGCCGTTGGACGCAAGGAGGCATTTTGGCAGGAGATGAAGGGCGCCCTTGGATGAGGGCGATTGCGGAAACAAATAGGGGTGGGGTCCACTTCATGGTCCCTACTCCTTCATATTTCCTCGCTATAAGCCCTGCTTGCTCGGCGCTCGTCTTCTTTCTTCTGTTTTCGTTTCCCGAGGATCCCTCTTCTTCAGGTTAGATGTCTTCTTTCGTGGAATCTGTAGATGTCGTAGGAGTAGATTCTAGGGACCCTTTAGTTGAGCCTGAGTCTTCCCGGGGAGCAGGGGTCGGATGCTCTTCCCTGGATCGCGCGGCTGGGGCAGCCCCCAGGGAGGAGGTAGTAGACGCTGCCCCCGGCACGTCGTGTTGGGTGAGGCATGTGGACAAGCTCGCCAATGCTCGGGCTCGCATCCACATCCCCTCACGTTATACGTTTCGTCTGGCCAAGGAGGGAGAGAGGGCAGACCAAGTACGGGGTAGGGAGATCGCCTGTACTTGAAAGCTTTTTGGGGTGGAATGCGCCTGCTCTTCTCTCCTGAGGTCGTTGAAGCGCTGAACTTCTTCGGGTTAGCCCCTGGTCAGTTAGTGCCGAACTCATGGAGGATTCTCCCTGGGTTCCTGATCCGTTTGAAGTTACAGGCGGTTCCCTTCAGCCTCTACCTCCTTGATTCTTCCCTCATTTTCAAAAATCATCCTGGGGGTCGAGCGGGCGACCCAAGGTGGGTCTACCTCTCTTTTAGAAAGCGACAGGGGGGCGCTGCCGGGACAGGGGTTGTTGCCCTGCCTTCTTCCATTCACGACTGGAAGACGAAGTTTTTCTTCGTTTCCCCTCCCAAGGGGGAGGACTGACCCGTGCATACCAAGTGGTCGAGGGAAAAATGCTTACCGGGGAACCAGTCCAATGACCCTGCCGCGGTGAAAGTGGCGTCTTGGGAGCCCATTCCCCGATTCAACGTGCTGCTGTCAGAGAGGGTCCTAAGTTGGGCTGGGCTCAGCCCCGTTGAGTTCGTCGGTAAGTTTGGGTTGTCTATTGCTTGTGTCACTGATTTCTTTGCATTTGGTTTTGTGCAGGACCCATGGATATGGACGAAAGCCTCCATGCGCCAGCCGAGGAAGGTCACGAAGGCTGGGGGCGCCGGCTCTTCTCGTGCGAAGCCTGCCCCGGCTCCCTCTCCTCCGGTGGCCGCGTCCCGAGAGCGTTCGGGGGCGGATCCCGCCCCGGGGCCCAGCAAAGCACCGGGCCGGAAGCGGGCTCGAATTCTGGAGGACCCGGTCTCGGAGGAAGAGATCGGCTCCCCACCGGAGCCGCTTAAGAGGGGTTCCCAGAGGTCTTCCCGAGGCCCGCCCTCGCCGATCATGGTGGAGGAGAGGGGCCTCCAGTTCGTGGTGCCCTTGGGGCTATCCGTTGCGGATAGCCTGCTTCATGAAATAGAGAAATAGGCGGGGGGGTAGGGTCCCCGGGGGGATCTTCAGGGCCCAGATGGCGTCCATCGCCCAGGAGTCCGTGCAGGTAAGTGTTTCGTTTTTTGCGAGATTCGGTGCCTCCTTCGCCTTTCTAATCTCTTTCCAATTTTTCAGGTTCTCCAGCACGTTTCCCTTGCCTTGCGCATGGAGGCCGAGGTGATAGCCCCGGCGATGAAGGCTGCGGGCCAGCTTGCCTCGCTGGAAGAGAGCTCCAAGCGGGAGCTGGAGGCGGTGATGGCGAGGGTTGCCGCCTTGGAGGGCAAGGTGGAGGCCAGAAAACGGGAGGTTGCCCGGTACCGCGAGGCCGCCGAGGCCAAGCTTGAGGATGCTCAGGTGCTCGCCGACAACCTGAAGAGGATGGTGAAGACCCTCCAGAAGGAGCTGGGGGCGGCGGCTGAGACGGCAAAGTCGGCCGACCTGAGAGCGGCGAAGTTGGCCGACCTTTCTGCGGCGAAGGCAGTGGAGGGCTACAAGAAGTCGAAGGACTTATATGATGACTTGACCGTAGCCACAACTCGCATCTGGCACGAGGCCTTCGATGCCGTTAAGGCCCGGGTGCCGGAGTTCGCCGACGAAGAGCTCCGGGCCAAATACCCCCTTGCAGACGCCGATGAGTAGGGGGAAGAGATTCCTGACGAGGAGGTGGCCGAGGACCCTACTCGTCTCGTGGTGGATGTCGAGGACCCTGAGGTCGAGCCTGGCCCCGAGACCTAAAGCCCCCGTCTTCCTCCTCCTTTTATTTTGTCGCTTCTGGAATTTTTGTAAGCCTCCGGGCAGTTTGTAAGGCTGGGGAGCCCAAAATACCCTTTGTAAAGACTTTGCCTTTGGTAATAAAACTTTTTGCTTTGGTTTCATCGGTTTGCACTTTATCTTCTGTTTGTGAAGAATGCTCGTAAAATATCTCTGCTTGCACTGTTGGGCTTCCATGTCAGGTCGGCTATCTGTCTAGCGGTCGTTCGTCGAGTTGATTTCGATCACTTGCCAAGCGTGCCAAGCGCGGCTGAGAAGGAGGCATGTCCATGGCCCCGAAGTCGAGGGGGGATCGCTCAGACTTGGATAGACCTGATGCCCCTTGTTGGGGCCTCGGATCCTCTGCATGTGATGGGCAGAGGGTTGTCCGCCGTATTTATGCCGAGCATGAATAGGCCCACGGGATGAATGAGCATGAATGGGAAGCTGCTCGGTTGCCCTTTGGCGAGGGCCTTTGACTTCTGGCATTGCGAGCAACGACCTCTAGCTGGGGATGGTCGAGCGAGGGTCGGGCTCGACTGCCTCTGGGAGGACTTTGGATCCTTAGCATTGGAGGGGCTGTAAGATGCCCACTAAGGATGACCAGGCAGTGAAGCTGCGCGGCTGCCTCTTGGCGAGGGCTTTGATCTCTGGCGTCGTGGGTAGGAAACTACCAGCCTGGGATGACCGAGCGGGGTAGCCGCTCGGATGCCTCTTGCGAGGGCTTCGATCCCTGGCGTCATGGGTAGGGAGCTACCAGCCGGAGATAGCCGAGCGGGGTAGCTGCTGAGCTGCCTCTAAGGAGGACTTTGATCCTTAGCGTTGGAGGGGCTATAAGAAGCCCACTAAGGATGACCGGGCAGTGAAGCTGCGCGGTTGCCTCTTGGCGAGGGCTTTGATATCTGGCGTCGTGGGTAGGCAAGTACCAGCCTGGGATGACCGAGCGGGGTAGCCGCTTGGATGCCTCTTGCGAGGGCTTCGATCCCTGGCATCATGGGTAGGGAGCTTCCAGCCGGAGATGACCGAGCAGGGTAGCTTCTCGGTTGCCTCTTGCGAGGGCTTTGATCCTTCAGGATGGGGACCGAGCATGGTTACTGCCCAGTGCCTCTTGGCGAGAACTTTGATCGCTGTCGGTTGTGGTAGGAAGCTACCAGCCGGGGATAGCCGAGCAAGGGTTCGACTGCCTCTGGGAGGACTTTGATCCTTAGCGCGGGAGGGGCTGTAAGAAGCCTACCAAGGACCCTTGGCCGGGCAGGGTTACTGCTCGGTGCCTCTTGGCGAGGGCTTTTGTCCTGAAGGATAGCCGAGCGAGGGTCGGGCTCGACTGCCTCTGGGAGGGCTTTTGATTCCTGTCGGTCGTGGTAGGAAGCTACCAGCCGGGGATAGCCGAGCAGGGTAGCTGCTGAGCTGCCTCTAAGGAGGACTTGGATCCTTAGCGTTGGAGGGGTCGTATAAGGCCTGCTAAGGATATCCGGGCAGTGAAGCTGCGCGGTTGCCTCTTGGCGAGGGCTTTGATCCCTGGCGTTGCGAGTAGGGAAGCTACCAGCCAGGGATAGCCGAGCAGGGAAGCCACTCGGCTGCCTCTACGGAGGACTTTGATCCTTAGCGTTGGAGGGGACTTAGGAGGCCTGCTAAGGATAACCGGGCAGTGAAGCTGCGCGGTTGGCTCTTGGCGAGGGCTTTGATCCCCGGCGTTGCGAGTAGGGAAGCTACCGGCCAGGGATAGCCGAGCTGGGAAGCCGCTCGGCTGCCTCTATGGAGGACTTTAATCCTTAGCGTTGGATTGGCCTTAAGGGGCCTGCTAAGGATAACCGGGCAGTGAAGCTGCGCGGTTGCCTCTTGGCGAGAGCTTTGATCCCTGGTGTTGCGAGTGGGGAAGCTACCGGCCAGGGATAACCGAGTAGGGTAGCTGCTCGGCTGATTCATCATGAGATTTCGCCCGACCATCCAGTTGCAGGTATGGGGAACAGGAACGGTCGTGGCGAACGTGCGCATAGCATGCGCATTGAATGTAGGGGGAGGCGAAGCACCAAGGTCACGTCATTTCGATTCCGCCATAGAAGGCTCGATGATCGCCGCGTGGCAGCGACTTTTTGGGCGAAAGCAGGCGACCATTGAGTTCCGTTGGGGCGCAGTGGGCTATATAAGGCTGAAGGAGCACTGGTCCTTCCTTTCTTCGTAAACAGATCGTTGAGAATGCAAGACTTCCCCTTTACCATCCCCGAAATCATCCACTTTGAAGACGTATACCTCTATGACCAGAACTGCACCGAGGACACGGTGCAGTTGGATTATGGGAGCATCGAAGACCACTTCGGCTGGCTGCTCCCCCAACGCTCCTCCCTGCTGCAGCCGCTGATGTACTCCATCTGGAGGGCGTCGCCGGGGCTCTACAACCCCTTGTCCGAGCAGCTCTATGACGAGGCCGTGGGCAAGCTGCGGTCTCTAAGGCACTTTGGCCTGATCTCCGCGAATCGGCTGGCTCGCTCAGTGGCGCTTTTTCGTGAGTGCTACGAACTGAGGCTCGGGGTCAACGCGCACGGGGGGGATCGAGGGCTGGGGTTGGATCTCGCGAGGCCTCGGGTGGTGGAGATCTTTACCGAGTACTATGAGCAGTGCTCTCTGCACCCCCTTCCCCCGCTGCTTTAATTTTCTTTTTCTTTTGTATGTATGGCTGAGGAGCCCATAATACCTTTTGAATAAATGAGACATTTCCTTCTTTTCGCAATGTTCTATTGATCTTTATTAAATTAACAACAGACCCTAGGAAGAGTTTACATTGCCCTAAAAGAAAAGTACATGCTAATAGATGACCTTATTAGCGTGGCCCGAGCCCCCCGGAGGCTTGTTGGTCTCCGTGCTCGGCACCGGGTATGGGGCTCCCTGAGCAACGGACTGGTCATCTGCCGAAACGAGCATGATCTGGCCGATGGTCAGCTCGGCGGGAGGGGGACTGTTCAGTCGATAAAACTGCACATTTGTATTACATTTTTCCTACCATTTTTATATTAAAAAAAAGGACTTTATTATAATATATTAAACATATGAGGGTTTATGTGTAAAAACATTATTTTCCATGTGTTAATATATTTAATTATCATTTGGTAGGAAAATGTATGCAAATAATATTACTGGTCTAATCCTAGTAGAACAAAATCTACTAAAATCTTATTTGAGTTGTTGTGCAGATTATTTCCAAGTTGTTATGAAGGATTTAACAAACAAATCAATTTGTTGAAGAATACTTTCCAAATTAAAGAGCAAACTTGGAGACTAAGTCTGGAAGCAGCCGAGAAAATATTTTCAGATTCTGAAGATGTTTAGGAATGCCAAATGTCACCATCAGAGAGCCCAAGAGAAATAACAGAGAGATCCCCACCATCGAGCGCGGTTCCGCGGCCAAACCCACCCTGGGGCCGCGGAACCGCCGCAATTATGAGGAGAGAGAAAGTAATATTTTGGGAGATTTTCAAATGCTGAATTTTACCAACTTCTCAACAAAAAGATTCTGGCTTCGCACTATAAAAAGGCACCGAGGGCCTCTTGGAAAAGCTATCAAGCCGAAGAGATCACGAAGCTCCCGACGCTCACGCATCCAGGCTGATCATCGACTGTTCGACTACCTCCCTAGGAAAGATCGAGAAGCAAATCAAGTTTTGTAATCATTTTCTATGGATTAAAAGTGTAGTTGAAGGAGTTGATTAATAAAGGTAGTTTTTTTTAATTGTTTGTTTTCTTTTACATTATGTTTTCCATCTCTTTCTTTTCATTTTCTTCTCCCAACATGCGCGAGTAATTCTCCGCTTGTTAGGGTTCGTAGGATTAGGGTAGGTTAATGGACGATGAAAATAATTAAACCCTTTTTAAGTCCTATAAAGTTTAGGAACTTTATCAAAATAATCATTAACATCCTAATCGGGCGCGCTAGCAATTCCTTGCTAGTTCCGACCGCGATTAGAGATTAGATTAATGATTGTTTTGGTAAAGGCTAGATATGAACGGAGTTCCGTGTCGAGATAAGGGTTACAAGTGGGATCCCTTTTCCCTCCAGAAACCCTAATCTACACGCATCACCGTCGTTCTAGTTCTAAATCTATTAATGGATAAAAAGGGTAACTTTTAATTAATCTTCCATAACTACTAAATCCTAACGAACCCTACAAGCCCTATTATTATATTATTTAAATCTCTAAAATAATCTAGATCTATATTTTACATTCTTGTTTAAAGTAGATCTAGAAACTTTTCACAAAATTCTTTCTTCCTCCTCTCTTTTTCAACACATCTAAAGTAAAAATAAAAGGTTCAACGTTTCCCAGAGGACGACCCGTACTCATCTCGGTCTAGCTACACGCGACACCGTTATTGATTGCGGTTAAACTACAAACGATATTTCACACCAATCAAATGGCGCCGTTGCCGGGGATACGTGCGTAATTTTTTTTATTTTTACTATTTGTGTTGATTTCTTAGACGAGTCATATCATTATTAACACAAACTGCAAATTGCATATTTAACGATTTGTGCATGGATTTTTGCAAGGAGATCTGGAGTCACAGAATTAAGGGAAACAGGAAACAGAGACATTTTTAGAGATCCAGAGGAGCACAGAGGGACACAAAAAAAAATTTCATCAAGCAATCCAACCACCTCGCGGCGGAAGCGCGGCAAAAAGGGCTTCCTGCGGCGGAAACGCGGCGGCTTGAAGGGATTAGGGCTACGGAATTTTCTGGTAAGATTCTTAACTCCTTCTCTCTCTCCTCAAATCCAATAAAATCTATTTCCTGCAGGATTCTTTGCAAAATTGCGCCGCTCAAAAATCTTTTTGCAAAAGTTTTGTGATTGGTTTTGTTTTGCATATTTTAATACGGATTCTAAGGAGCAAAGACCAAATCAAGATTAGGTGGGGATTTCATCACCCTTCCTAAGCCCCACAAATCACAAACCGAGCATATAGATCAACCCTTCATTAATTTAAAAAATATCTAGACCAGACTCTAAGGACTGTCGCGCTCAATAAGGACAGAGGAAGGTCGTGGGTAATCTATCGTTTATCCGCATTACTTTTGTAGTGCCTAGGCAAGTGTGACAAAGGCTAGTGGTTTTTAATTAGGCCCGCTGTAGTGGTGGTTTCTTCCCACTTACCTGGCACTTACCTCGCTACAAGGGTAGTACGGAGGCGGTAGAGGATTTATCCTGCGGCTTGTCCTTTGGAAGTCTAGGAGCGGTCTAGAGACTGGACCTAGGTAACCTTAGTTCTAGGGTTGCTTGTGCATTTAGGGAGATTTGTCTTGAGTCCCACTTTTTCAAAACAAGCCTATTTTAAATCACACACACGCTGCCACTTGCACTAAACCCGCTTAGTGCATGCTCGGCTGGACACGGGATCCTAGTGCCCGTCTTGTTCGCGTTCCTGCTATCGACACCGAAGTCGGTACTTCTTCATCTTCTTTTCCCCCACCACACACCACATCGACCGTGATGGACGGCACTCCATCTAATTATAACACCACGCTGCCACCGCCCGCAGGTGCGCAGAATCCACCGCGCATCTCTCTCCAAGAGAGATGCTATCCTATTCGTGGTCCCCTTCCTACTTGTCTATCTCTTCCACCACCTAACGGGGATAATTTCGAAATTAAACCCCACTACATCAACCTGCTGCCCAAATTTCATGGGCTTGAGTCGGAAGACGCGTACGTTTTCATCACCAAATTCGAAAACGTATGCGCAATGATGGGTACTTCACAATTGACTTTAGATGATATGCGCTTACGTCTTCTCCCATTCACACTGTGCGACTTGGCAGAAAAATGGCTTTACAATACTGCCGCACACTCTATCACTAATTGGGATGAATTTGTCATAGCATTTCTTAAGAAGTTTTACCCAAATCATAAGACTGCACATGTTAGGAGCGAGATTAACCAGTTCACCCAGCTTCCCAATGAACCATTTTGGAATTGCTTTGAACGTTTCAAAGATCTGCTTGTCCAATGCCCCCATCACGAAATACAAAGATGGGATTTATGTCGGATTATATATGAGGGCATTAATCCAGCGACAAAGCAGATGCTTGAAACAATGTGTCAATGCAATTTCATGTCTAAAGATGACGGTGAAGCTTGGAAATATCTGGAAGACCTCGCAGAAAGCACTTTGCAGTGGGAAAGCGTAAGACCACCTTCAACTAAGGGAGGTATTCACCAACTCGATGTTTCCATCGCAGTAAAAGCCGAAATGGCAGCGATGCAGAAGAAACTCGATGCTATGAAGAATAAATTCTCATCATTCTCCCTAAATCAGGTTACGCTTCCTAAGACTGTCTGTGGTTGCTGTTCGGATCCTTCACACTTAACGGAAGAATGTCCTATGAATGCATCGTTTCAAGCTAATGCTGCTTTTCAGCAGCGACCTAGAAACGACCCTTATTCTTCTACGTACAATCAAGGATGGAGGAATCATCCTAACTTTGCTTGGAATCAAAACCAACAAAGCAATTATCAAAGACCTCCTCCACAGCAACCACAACCACAGAATCAGCCCCCCTTTCAGTCACAAAATTTCCAAAATCCGGCCAACATTTCTACACCACAGATGGCCGGTATTGACAACTCACTTGCACAAACTTTGGATATGTTCATGAAACAATCCATGCAAAATTCGGCTGATATGAGGTCTTCTATTGATGCCCTAACGAAAAACTCCTCCTCCCATGGTGAGAGTATCAAATCAATAGAAAACCAAATCGCACAGTTAAATGCCGCAATGAGTGCGAAAGAGAAAGGGAAACTCCCATCTCAACCCATACCTAATCCTGGCCACTCACAAAGTTATAATGTGAGTGTTGTTACCACGTTGAGATCGGGAAAAGTGCTGAACAACCAAGTGGGTGAGCAAGTTGATGATAGTGACACATTTGATACCCCTTCTTCTTCTTCTTCCCCTAATTCGTCTAGTCTCCCACCTTCACCCGAGCCTATTCTCCGTTTTCCTCAAGGCTCGAACCCTTCGCCCATTTCGCCAAATCTATCTAAGTCGATTCCCACTCCGGTTTTGGGATCGAATCCATCCCCACAGTCTTCTCCACAAACGTTGGACCCAAAACTTATTGATCAAGCACCTTATCCAAACAGGTTGAGGGGCAACAGACCTAGTCCACAAATGGAGAAGATTGTGGAAATTTTTAAGCAAGTTAACATAAACATTCCTCTCCTAGATGCTATTCAACAAGTTCCGTCATATGCGAAAATCCTAAAGGACTTGTGCACTAGGAAGCGAAAAGTTCAAGTACCTAAAAAAGTTTTCCTTGCGAGTAATGTGAGCACTGCTTTTACACAACAACTTCCCAAGAAACGAAAGGACCCCGGAAGTCCTACAATTTCAATTTCTATTGGGGGTAAAAACATCAATCGTGCTCTACTCGATTTAGGTGCTAGTGTTAACTTGCTTCCGTATTCTGTTTATGAGCAATTAGGGATCGGAGAGTTAAAGCCGGCGCATTGCACTCTTCAGATGGCCGATCGATCTATCACCCAACCTAGGGGTGAGCTAGAGGATGTGTTAATCAAAGTCGGGGAATTCATATTCCCCGTGGACTTTATCGTTATAGATACACAACCTGTGGCAAACCCACGCAATCAAATCCCGGTGATACTCGGTCGACCCTTTTTGGCCACTTCCAACGCGGTAATCAATTGTAGAAACGGCTCTATGACCCTATCCTTTGGGAAGAAGTCAATTGAGCTTAACATTTACAAGTTGGGAAGTGAACCCTCCGAACCCTATGCTCATGTGTGTTCTGTCGAATTAATGGATGTCGACAGCAGCGAATTTGATCAACCTCATAATTCTGACTCTTTTCATATGTTGTTGCTTGACACGGACTCTTCCACCGAGTTTTCCGGGTCAACATCTAATGAGGAACCTTATATTGAGTCTGACGATCACCCCATTTTTTCCGATGACATTATTTTTCGGGGTATCGATGAGAGCTTTGAGGAAATTTTCGCTGATGAACTCGCATTTTTACAAGACACGGGTGTTGAGATGAATCAACTCTAAGATGAAGAAATCGGACATCCACCCCCTCTTTTGGACAACCATGATAATGCGAGTAATCCATCATTACTATCACTGTGTCGTCTCTCCAATTTGAGACGCAATCATTTTCCAATACACCTCTTGTCACCTCCCCCCTTCTTCACGTCAATAGGTGACATGTTCTTCCACCAACCTTGGTGCTTCATCGATAAAATTTTTGAATGGTTGGTGTTGACCTTCGGTCTTTGCAAAGCTTGGCATTGACCAATAACCTTGACCCCCTCGTGTGATTTTAAAAGATTAAAAATGTTTAACTCAAGTTTGGGGGAGGTTTGTGCTTATTTACACATCAATTTGCATCATATTTTGCATAAGCACAATATTTTCAAAAAAAAAAAAATTCAAAAATTTTCTTTTATAACAAAAGAGTAGAAAGTGAAAAATTACATCCAAAAGATAGGAATAATTTAAGAAAACCAAGAAAATTAGAAGTTTTCTTGCACGAACTAGTAATAAGTAGTTATGAGCTGTTGTCCCAAGAGTTAGTAAGATGAAGGAAGTCACTAATCTGAGGATAAAAATAAGTCTGAAAAATAGTTTCTATTCTGGAAGCCAAACATTTGAATGTTGATACCCTACAATATGCACCTACACACGTCTTGAAACTCGGGATAGTAGAGGATACCTTGAAATGCTCTTGTCTAAAAGCCAAAGTATGAAGGAAGTGAAAAAAAAATGAAGAAAATATAAAAATGGTGAAAAAAAAATGAACACTGGTTTTGTATCGCCAAGGCAGCAATAAAAAAAATATAGCGAGGGTGCCTCTTCACCTAGTGCCCTAAGGCCAACTGGTCTGGGAGTCACTGCTAAGCCTTAGGTGGTGCAAGACGAGGAAAATATTATCACCTAATCAGCAAGCACATAAGTAATCGGTCTGTTAGTACCTCAAGAAGTATTAACGGTCGCATGAAAATGTGTGAGCAAATCTAAGTATTCATCAAATTAAAAAGTACTAAGGTAGATGGACAAGAGTATGATAGCTTGAATTGAATTCTCCGAGTGTAGGGATGTTATTTACACACACGTGGGGTTATATGATCAATGTTTGGATGAAAGGTAGGAATGAAGAATAAAGACGATGTTTTATTGAGGGATAATGTGATTTCTAACATCTTTTCATGACTATTAAGATAGGGCTCATGACAACTGAAAAGCTGGCATAGTTGGAAACTCTTCTTTTCAAAGTATTTCTTTTATGGTTCTTATCTTTATATGTAAATTTCACCATCTCTCTTTTGTTATAGGATTTTGTGGGTGTAATCCGCTGAAAACCCTCAGGAGACAACACTCCTCCTACTAGGGACACCTAGAGGTTTAACGGCTTGTTGCACGTGCTCAGTGCAATCGTGTCTGCCTACGAAAGTGTGCTTAGTTTTCTCCTTTCTTTTTCTCCTCTTGAATAAACTAGTTTGCTCGGGACGATCAAAGATAAGTTTGGGGGTATTTGTTCAGTCGATAAAACTGCACATTTGTATTACATTTTTCCTACCATTTTTATATTAAAAAAAAGGACTTTATTATAATATATTAAACATATGAGGGTTTATGTGTAAAAACATTATTTTCCATGTGTTAATATATTTAATTATCATTTGGTAGGAAAATGTATGCAAATAATATTACTGGTCTAATCCTAGTAGAACAAAATCTACTAAAATCTTATTTGAGTTGTTGTGCAGATTATTTCCAAGTTGTTATGAAGGATTTAACAAACAAATCAATTTGTTGAAGAATACTTTCCAAATTAAAGAGCAAACTTGGAGACTAAGTCTGGAAGCAGCCGAGAAAATATTTTCAGATTCTGAAGATGTTTAGGAATGCCAAATGTCACCATCAGAGAGCCCAAGAGAAATAACAGAGAGATCCCCACCATCGAGCGCGGTTCCGCGGCCAAACCCACCCTGGGGCCGCGGAACCGCCGCAATTATGAGGAGAGAGAAAGTAATATTTTGGGAGATTTTCAAATGCTGAATTTTACCAACTTCTCAACAAAAAGATTCTGGCTTCGCACTATAAAAAGGCACCGAGGGCCTCTTGGAAAAGCTATCAAGCCGAAGAGATCACGAAGCTCCCGACGCTCACGCATCCAGGCTGATCATCGACTGTTCGACTACCTCCCTAGGAAAGATCGAGAAGCAAATCAAGTTTTGTAATCATTTTCTATGGATTAAAAGTGTAGTTGAAGGAGTTGATTAATAAAGGTAGTTTTTTTTAATTGTTTGTTTTCTTTTACATTATGTTTTCCATCTCTTTCTTTTCATTTTCTTCTCCCAACATGCGCGAGTAATTCTCCGCTTGCTAGGGTTCGTAGGATTAGGGTAGGTTAATGGACGATGAAAATAATTAAACCCTTTTTAAGTCCTATAAAGTTTAGGAACTTTATCAAAATAATCATTAACATCCTAATCGGGCGCGCTAGCAATTCCTTGCTAGTTCCGACCGCGATTAGAGATTAGATTAATGATTGTTTTGGTAAAGGCTAGATATGAACGGAGTTCCGTGTCGAGATAAGGGTTACAAGTGGGATCCCTTTTCCCTCCAGAAACCCTAATCTACACGCATCACCGTCGTTCTAGTTCTAAATCTATTAATGGATAAAAAGGGTAACTTTTAATTAATCTTCCATAACTACTAAATCCTAACGAACCCTACAAGCCCTATTATTATATTATTTAAATCTCTAAAATAATCTAGATCTATATTTTACATTCTTGTTTAAAGTAGATCTAGAAACTTTTCACAAAATTCTTTCTTCCTCCTCTCTTTTTCAACACATCTAAAGTAAAAATAAAAGGTTCAACGTTTCCCAGAGGACGACCCGTACTCATCTCGGTCTAGCTACACGCGACACCGTTATTGATTGCGGTTAAACTACAAACACACTCTTTCGAAACAATCAGGGACACTGCTCCTGCTCGCGGTCGGCTTGCCGTTTGTCCCTCAAGTAGGCGGCGAGGTGCCCTGATCGGATGAGATCCTCGATGTAGTCCCAGAGTTGCTTACAATCTTCCGTGGTGCGGCCCAGCGTCCGGTGGAAGGCGCAGTAAGGGCCCCGGGTTAGCTTCGAGGCCTGACGCGGGATTGGGGGGAACTTGAAGAACCCCTCGCCCTAGGCCTTCTCAAGTAACACTGTAAGGGAGACGTTGAGCGGGGTGTACTCCTGGAACTTCGGGTGATAGGGCTGTTGACGCTCCGGCCTCTCTTCCCGAGCCCTCTTCTTCTGGTTGGACCGGTCTACTCGAGGGAGGTTCGCGTTCACCTCGGACTCCAACTGAACCTCGCTCTCAGTCCACGCCTTGACCTCGGCCATGGTCTTAGGCTGTTGTCACGACCTGAAATGGCACGTGACTGGCACTTGAATCATATGAAGTCTATAGGACCACATCTAATCCAAGTAAGCCAAAAGCCCAGAAATCTAAAACCATTTTAAAGAAAGTGTTTTATTAAAATAAGCCGAATTACCCATTTTTAAAACATCAAGTCTTTTCTGAAAATTTCGGCAGAGTTTCCTTTGTAAATACTGGCCCCAAAAGGGTACAACATGAATAAAATATATATATCAAAGATAAAAGGCATCCCCAAGCGAAAGCTAGCTCTTCGTCAATCGACTGTCACAATCACGCAAGCAATATAATATACAATGCCGAAGGGCGATGATCAAAACTCAAAAGGAAACTCAAATCAACATGAAAACCCATAATAATACAACGCGCGACTCTAAGGTCGAAATAATAATACAACTGGTTTCTAGTCTGAAATAAATATACATGTCTGGTAGATGGAGTTTACTAGATACAACTGAAAATAAATGTACAATGGTGGTCATGATGTGAGTGAACCAATGACACAACGACAAATAAATGTACCAAAGCAATCACCCGAAAAGGGAGCAGTGTGCCAGAAAGCCGCAACGAACCTGTATGGCAAAACCAGCAAGAATCTGTGGCACAACGGGGGTGAATTGCCAACTCGTGAGTAAAAAAACATCTACAAGTAGAAATCGAATAAACAACGACTCCTAGGTCAACAATATCATAAAGGTAATACTATGATATCTAGGGTGACCGGATCATCATATGTGCCAACAATGTAATCAATACCTATATGTATGCGGATATAATCCAACAATATAATCAAGATATGTATGCATGTGGATCTCGACCACCCATATGATCAATGTATGTATACATGTGGATCTCGTCCACGTGTCAACCAATGACACAACAACATCATGCATGTAAATATCATAAAAGCATATGCATAAAAATATGAGGATATAATCAACGTGTGTCCCTCGCGACACTACAAATCATGGAACATGAGTGTCCAGCATCGACACTCGAAACATCATGAAACCCGTGCCCAGCATCGGCACGTAAGTCCTCATATCTCTCGGGCTCTGTCAGTCCGGATCGGCCCATATCATCTCTCGACTCCGGTCGGTATCCTCCGGATAGCCGATTGGTCCAACCAACCACCGGTAGGTACTAGCCATCCTGCCAGGCTCATCGTCTACTCCACGAAAAACATTTCTTGCCCCAGGGAACCATACCGGGTCTACCATGAACCCGCAAATGGATCATCCGCCTCCTCGATTCGGGTTTCACATATCACACGTCTCAGAACCGAGAAAACGCATGGTAGACGCACTGAAATATCATATCAAGAGAAACCGGGTTTTTTTAAAACAATACATACTTTCTTTTGAAATAACCACGGTTCTCAAATCCATAAATCTCATGAAAACAGCATATCTCAATGCGTATAATCGTAAACCATGATGTATGTGACATATAAAAGAAATGTAAGCATATCAGTATATCATGCAACATGGAATCGATAATATGCACATGTTAAGGGAAAGCCGCCTTTTTAAATGAATCCAGTTTTTAAAATATATCTTGCGGTTCCTAATTTCACCTAAGTCAAATGCAACATCGTATAAGGTGCATATGTAACTACAGCAAGTAAACTATACAAGGAGTCATATTATGATGCAGCAATTCTACTGTGTAGTAACATGGCAATTATCGATGATGAAGTATGTGAGCCGGCAAATCTGTGTAAGTGTAACATACGCATCATCGATAATGGTGCAGGTGTACTAGCACAGGTATAAGCAATGCGATGAGAATGACATGAATGCGGCATAAGGTAAATTATCAGCTAAAAGCTATAAGATATACGTATCAAATATGGCCGAGTCTGTGAATCTATCAATCGGCATCCAGCCTCACAACATCACGTACGGTATAATCTATCGTACGGTATACTCTAGTCAAGGGTAAGGATCAATCGTCATAAAACTCATCACGTACAGAAAATCATCGTACGGCGTCACCAAACCATCGGGGATCCTATCATCCTATATGACAATGAGGGGTACGGACCTAACGTCTCGTACGACATATCACACATGATTCAAAACATTTATATATCTCTATATACCTACATCTCAGGTCGCATCCATAACAATCTCATATCGAGGGACCGGCAAAGGTATCAATCATTTCAATCGACTCGCATCCGTATACCAACATATCCATCAAGACATCATATCACATCGTATATTCTTTTCATCGCAATTATGTCTCACATCAAGTCCATTTTATATATACATTCTACCCTACACATCAATTTTCATGTTACTCTAAAACTCATACTATTCTAGTATAACTACAATTCTATAAGTCGTGATTCACGTTCATTTTTCATGTCCTTATAGTTTTCATCTCATATCTTCATATGTATATATATTCAATCCTTCATCTTTAACTATCTTTTAACCATAACCCTAGTTTCCTAATCTAGGTTTCCTTACTCATATTGTATATATATAAATCGGTTTCTATCAAGTTTGCGGGGGTGCTATACGCCATCCACCCGACTTCCCCCGTAGATATAGATATACTCACCTGATCTTTGCTTGCCGATGTCGACGTCGCCACGCGCTTGCTTGTCGTCTCGAAGTCCTCATGGGGGTACCTACACATCATAACGTATCGTGCCGCATTAAAATCCAATCCGCAATCGAAGCGACACACGAAACTCACATAGGTCAAAACCTATGGTTTGCTTTCGCAAATCAACCAAATAACACTCGATTCTGACGTACAAACGTCAAGTGATCGAATTAAAACACAAATACCAAAACTTGAATTCATAAACACAAAAGAATTCAAAGCAGCAACCCACCAAAATGGTCCCAGATTCTGTTTAAGGTGAAAACAAGGTAAGCAAACAATACCGGGGTGATATATAGGGTGTATATGAGCTACTGAAGGAACCAGGGCACCAAACTCTACAGAGTGGCCGGCCACACCCAGGCAAAATCCGGCCTGCTCGGTTTTTGAGGGGAGTTGGGGTCTCGTACTTCTACAGTGGGTGCTTAGTGGTCCAATTGGGTCTCTAGAGTTGTTTATTTTTCCAGTAAAATTCCTAGGTTTTACCAGATTTCCCTGCACCTTCAATTACCTCACAAACCGACATGGAAAGTTTCTGTTTTGGGTTTTTCAGGTTTGTTTCAGTATGGTATGGGTTTCTAACATCATGGGGGGGGGTTTGGGTCACCACTAAGACTTATTAGCACTAACACAACTCAAAATCCCACATAATCTCATCTAGGAAATTTCAATGTTCACTAAACCGCACCAAATCACTTCTAAACATACATATGTGTTAAACTGAAAGAAAAACTATACTAAGTGTGAAGGAGTTACCTCATTAGGAACATCATAGAATCCCCTAGAGCTCAAAATCAAATTTTTCTTTGTCCAAAATACTTGTGAGGAGCTTGTGCATGTTTTTTGTGAAATGGGGAATGGAGTTTTGAGTTCATTTTGGGGGTGTTTAAGAGGTTGAAGAAGGGGAGGGAGTGAGGGAAGCAGCTATTGAGAGAAGAGGGGAGGAGAAAGATGAAAAGAAATGGAGAGGGAAGAGAATGGCCATGGTCAATTGACCCCCTCACCTTTCTCTCTCATGCCCATGCTTAATTCTTTAATATTTCCTTTTCCTTTTGTTTTCTTTCCTTTAGTTTTCTTTTCTCTTCTCTTTTTTCTTAAAATTAAAACCATGCAAGATAAAGAGAAAGAACCATGAAAGAAATGTAACAAGTGTGAAAAATGACACGGTGTATGTCATGTGCACAAATCCGGTTTAATGCGCGATTAGCGATATTTAATCGCGATTAGCATTAAAATAGTGTATAATTAATTATAAAATTTCATAATTTGCTTAATTCATTTAAAACATCCTCATTTCAGTAATTTCTACAATTTTCCAAATTTTCCCCAATTTATCGGTACTTAATTATACCGCCATATTAAAATATTCATAAAAATTATTATTAAATTGTAAAAAAATTCCCAAAAATAATATTTTATTTTTCTGAAATGTTACAATCTTCCCCCCTTAAAGAAATTCGGTCCCCGAATTTAAATTTAAAAAAACCCTCAAATACTAAAACATTTCAGTAAAAAGGTCAAGTTGTCGGGGCTCTGAAATCATCAATACGTAAATCAGATCGTAGCGCAATGCATACGCATGAACAATGAGCAGATAACTCCAAATCGAAGCTCCGTCAAGCATCTCGCAATTATCGGAGTCATGGGGAAGACGCCAATGTCAAACCCCAAAACGAAAATCAACATGATATACATCAAAATTATAATACGTACATAGTACGCGTCAGTGTAAATTCGTCAAAACATCTGAAAGAAATGCATGCAAAACCCTTTTCAAATCGTTGTGCGATGTGTGTATCACTGCACAGTGGAGGACGTCCATTGTGAGAAAATAACTCTATATGCATATATATACTTGTTTAACATACACGTCCCGCCGTTTTGAAAATAATTTAGAAGGGTTTCCTTTATAAAATGTTTCGTGTCATCCCGGACATGTAGGTAAATACTGAGACTATAGCTCTTTTTTGGAAATCCCTTCGATAACTATCAATGCATGCAAAAATATATTCAGGTACAGTGCTCGGACTAGTCCTGTTCGGCTACTATGTACCACAGTGCTCATTATAAAAACAAGGTGTTCAAGAGCAAAATCGGCTTCGAAAGGCGTATCCAACAATCACGTGCGTCTAGTACGCACGAAAATCAAATCCGAATACAATTTCTCTGAATGTGCACAAAACCAAACTAAATGCAACGGGTGTGCACGTAAGCATCTGTCTAGTGCAACGGGTGTGTACGACAACAAAGTCAAGTGAATCTAGAGTGCACGAAAATCTCAATCCACTGCAACTAACATGCACGAACGAAAATCCTAATCGAGTGCATCCGGTGTGCACAAAATCAAATCTCATATCATGCGCCCAACATACGCGAAAATCCAAATCAGGTGCACCCCTCATGCACGAATGAAATCGAAATCAAGTGCATCCCACATGCACAAATAAAATCTAAGTCAAGTGCATCCGCGCATAAAACACAAAACTGGCAAAACAAATGCTCAAGACATAAATCGGGTGCAACTAAGATATGGAGTATAAATCTAGTGCAACTAATGCACGATATACCCATCCGGTGCAACAAACGTATGAAATGCAAATCTAGTGCAATAAGGCACAAAATACGAATCTGGTGCAACAGATGCACAAAACACAAATCCGGTGCATCCAGTGCACGAAATACCAATCTAATGCAACCAATGCATGAAAACTCATCAATAACTCAATATGTATAAAAAGCAATACTGAGTGTACCAATGTGTATAAAATCATAAACGTGTGCAACTGCGTGAACAAAACACATATAAATGCCCTGCAAGCACATATAAACTATACCGAGTGCAAAATTCAAATCGAGTGCGTACTACACGCACAAAATCAAATCAACTGTATGAAATCCACTAAATCATAAACAAGTGCCACCAAGACACAAAATTGTCATCAAGTGCAATAAATACGCACAAATCGCAAATCAACACAACAGTGTATAAAATATATATCAAGTGCAATAACTATGCACAAAATGTAAATACCTAGTAGGTGCAACCATGGTGCATGAAAACAAACATCATGAAACTTAGTCATCAGAACTCAATTCGAAGCGATATAGGCGTGATACTCGGATCACAAACGCAAATCGCAATAAATGATATTGAGGTACACCTCCTACAATGTCGAAAAATGTGTCGGTGTGTCCAAAACTAGCAGAGCAAGAACATCCGCTTGCCTCCTGCTCATGGTTTGGCGTCTTCTGTCTCTGGGTCCTCACTTTGTCTGTGGGTTACCAATCTCGCAATCCATCGGCTCGTCGACCCGGTCCGGTGTGCTAACGGAAACGATTCCGCTCTGGCACTCCTCTGATCATCTTTCGGCCAATTATCACGACCACCCATAAGGAAGCACGTCACTGGCGTCGGCCTCTGGCCCTCTGAATACACGTGACATATCTAATCCTCGGTGCAAATCTCATCACAGCAGTGTTCTGGAAGGAAACTGCTCAGGGTCTCTTCCAATCTCGCCTATATCGAACTATACGGAGGCTGATACTCTTGCATAATCTTTTCTCGTCTTCTGGACATCTGCGTTCTCAGCACAGCAATTCCTTGGGAACTGGTCGTGTCTCATGCCTCTGTATACATATCAGACCTCCAACCTCAACGGGGAGTAACAACAGCTCATCAGCATTTCGCACGATCCTCTGGTCCCACCCGTCTGTATCATCGTCCACTTCGACGTCACGTCGCGCTATCTGCGTACTGCAAATGTTCTCGGCTACAGTCGATCCAAAGTCTCTCATACAGACTCAAAATCACGAACTCGGTATCTTCATCACTCTATAGAAGATCTCTAGCCGAACACGTCCTCGGGAACTCGTCCCAACCCTCAGAGGCATACTCCATACTCGTCCATTCTCGATCAACTCATAACGCTTCTGGGTGAGGTCTTCTATCTGAAGCTGGTCAGCTTACTGGTCTCCTATCACAAGATATCCGGACGACGTTAAACTTTTCGATCGAGTCATCAAAGTCCCATAATTTCCCGAAAGTTCAACACCTGAGCACAGTCTAATAATATCTGGTACATACCACAGTACCTCTGGACCAGCCGTAGAAGGGCAAACCCAAGCCTCACTGATGGCACCGCTAAACTGCCACAACCCTAAGGTTCAGAAGTGGTTCCATGGTCATCATGTCATGTTAGGGTTTCATTCTTCTAGAGTGTCCACAGAATTACTTGCATGTTCCTCTGAATACCTTAAATTTGGAAAAATGGGTTTCTGACATTCGTTCGAACCTTTTGAACTCCGCCAAAACGACATGTGAACACCCTTTCGTCCACATGCTAAACAATGCTTCAATCCTCAAGGATGGACGATACATCCACGGTCGTCTCTGGATCGGTCTGCTCTAGATCTGAGTAAGACTCTCTATACTGAAAATCTTCAACTCAACTGGGCCTGCGTCGGCGCATCAATCTGACGAATCACCTTCGTCTCTAAACTCGGGATAGAGTAGCTATCATCTGCCGTATCTCTGCCTGAAATCTCCAGCGATCTCTGCTCGTAAAGTCTGGAGGCGACATCCTATCAATCTTAGCATCAGCTGGGTCATCTGTCTACACGGTAGACGACATCACAATCTCGGAGGTATGCTGTATATCAACAGTCCTCTCACAATAGGCAGCTCTAATAATGGCCCGATCATCCGGTGTAAAACCAAACACTCGCCTCTACAAGTGGTCATAGCACAATACTACATCGAGACGTTCCCATGTCACCAGAAAACACAATAGTCAGCCCTCTTACCAGACAAGCTCGTCCTGACCACAACACTAGCAGCAGCTCAATATGCGCTCAAACAAGGTAACAGGGACCTCAATCGTGTATCGATAAAAACATATCAAGGGCATGAAATGAACGACAGACCCAGAATGGATACATGATCATAAGAAGAAACAACATCAATGAGAGTATGATCATGGAAACGAATAGAATCAAGGATCTCAAATGGATGTATAATCATGGGTACGAAGATAATCATAGATCTCAAAATATGTATATCCTAAGGTTTCTTAAGTGGAGTATCGTATCGTAAATATGCCGCGGAACATACGTACGGTACGTCACTCTACCTAAGCTACCTACTCCATCAATCAGGGTCAACCAATGAAACGAAAGTTCGGGTCTAATACCCCCCGTTCAAGTCTAAGTTCCGTAAGGTCAAGCCTAGGTTCCGAAATACATACCCGCCCTAGACTCCGCATAGCCAAACATAGACTCGAACCAAGGTTAAAGCTAGCGCTCTGATACCAACTTTATCACGACCCGAAATGGCACGTGACTGGCACTTGAATCATATGATGTCTATAGGACCACATCTAATCCAAGTAAGCCAAAAGCCCAGAAATCTAAAACCATTAAAGAAAGTGTTTTATTAAAATAAGCCGAATTACCCATTTTTAAAACATCAAGTCTTTTCTGAAAATTTCGGCAGAGTTTCCTTTGTAAATACTGGCCCCAAAAGGGTACAACATGAATAATACATAAACATCAAAAGATAAAAGGAATCCCCAAGCGGGAGCTAGCTCTTCGTCAATCGACGGTCACAACCACGCAAGCAATATAATATACAATGCCGAAGGGCGAGGATCAAAACTCAAAAGGAAACTCAAATCAACATGAAAACCCATAATAATACAATGCGCGACTCTAAGGTCGAAATAATAATACAACTGGTCTCTAGTCTGAAATAAATATACATGTCTGGTAGATGGAGTTTACTAGATACAACTGAAAATAAATGTACAATGGTGGTCATGATGTGAGTGAACCCACCTACCAAAGCAATCACCCGAAAAGGGAGCAGTGTGCCAGAAAGCCGCAAAGAACCTGTACGGCAAAACCAGCGAGAAACTGTGGCACAACGGGGGTAAGTTGCCAACTCGTGAGTAGAAAAACATCTACAAGTAGAAATCGAATAAACAACGACTCCTAGGTCAACTATATCATAAAGGTAATACTATGATATCTAGGGTGACCGGGTCATCATATGTGCCAACAATGTAATCAATACCTATATGTATGCGGATATAATCCAACAATATAATCAAGGTATGTATGCATGTGGATCTCGTCCACCCATATGATCAATGTATGTATGCATGTGGATCTCGTCCACGTGTCAACCAATGACACAACAACATCATGCATGTAAATATCATAAAAGCATATGCATGAAAATATGAGAATATAATCAACGTGTGTCCCTCGCGACACTACAAATCATGGAACCTGAGTGTCCAGCATCGACACTCGAAACATCATGAAACCCGTGCCCAGCATCGGCACGTAAATCCTCATATCTCTCGGGCTCTGTCAGTCCGGATCGGCCCATATCATCTCTCGACTCTGGTCGGTATCCTCCGGATAGCCGTCAGGTCCAACCAATGACCGGTAGGTACTAGCCACCCTGCCAGGATCATCGTCTACTCCACGAAAAACATTTCTTGCCTCGGGGAACCATACCGGGTCCACCATGAACCCGCAAACGGATCATCCGCCTCCTCGAATCGGGTTTCACATATCACACGTCTCAGAACCGAGAAAACGCATGGTGGACGCACTGAAATATCATATCAAGAGAAACCGGGTATTTTAAAACAATACATACTTTCTTTTGAAATAACCACGGTTCTCAAATTCATAAATCTCATGAAAACAACATATCTCAATGCGTATAATCGTAAACCATGATGTATGCGACATATAAAAGAAATGTAAACATATCAGTATATCATGCAACATGGAATCGGTAATATGCACATGTCGAGGGAAGCCGCCTTTTTAAATGAATCCAGTTTTTAAAATATATCTTGCGGTTCCCAATTTCTCCCAAATCAAATGCAACATCGTATAAGGTGCATATGTAACTACAACAAGTAAACTATGCAAGGAGTCATATCATGATGCAGCAATTCTACTGTGTAGTGACATGGCAATTATCGATGATGAAGTCTGTGAGCCGGCAAATCTGTGTAAGTGTAATATACGCATCATCGATAATGGTGCAGGTGTACTAGCACAGGTATAAGCAATGCGATGAGATTGACATGAATGCGGCATAAGGTAAATTAACAGCTAAAAGTTATAAGGTATACGTATCTAACATGGCCGAGTCTGTGAATCTATCAATCGGCATCCAGACTCACAACATCACGTACGGTATAATCCATCGTACGGCATCCTCTAGTCAAGGGTAAGGATCAATCGTCATAAAACTCATCACGTACGGAAAATCATTGTACGGCGTCACCAAACCATCGGGGATCCTATCAACCTATATGACAATGGGGGGTACGGACCTAACGTCTCGTACGACATATCATACATGATTCACAACATTTATATATCTCTATATACCTACATCCCAGGTCGCATCCATAACAATCTCATATCGAGGGACCGGCAAAGGTATCAATCATTTCAATCGACTCGCATCCGTATACCAACATATCCATCAAGTCATCATATCACATCGTATATTCTTTTCATCGCAATTATGTCTCACATCAAGTCCATTTTATATATACATTCTACCCTACACATCAATTTTCATGTTGCTCTAAAACTCATACTATTCTAGTATAACTACAATTTTATAAGTCGTGATTCACGTTCATTTTTCATGTCCTTATAGTTTTCATCTCATATCTTCATATGTATATATATTCAATCCTTCATCTTTAACTATCTTTTAACCATAACCCTAGTTTCCTAATCTAGGTTTCCTTACTCATATTCTATATATATAAATCGGTTTCTATCAAGTTTGCGGGGGTGCTATATGCCATCCACCCGACTTCCCTTGTAGATATAGATCTACTCACCTGATCTTTGCTTGTCGATGCCGACGTCGCCACGCGCTTGCTTGTCGTCTCGAAGTCCTCATGGGGGTACCTACACATCATAACGTATCGTGCCGTTTTAAAATCCAATCCACAATCGAAGCGACATACGAAACTCACATAGGTCAAAACCTATGGTTTGCTCTCGTAAATCAACCAAATAACACTCGATTTCGACGTACAAACGTCAAGTGATCTAAGTAAACACAAATACCAAAACTTGAATTCATAAATACAAAAGAATTCAAAGCAGCAACCCACCAAAATGGTCCCAGATTTTGTTTAAAGTGAAAACAAGGTAAGCAAACAATACCGGGGTGATATATAGGGTGTATATGAGCTACTGAAGGAAGTAGGGCAGCAAACTCTACAGAGTGGCCAGCCACACCCAGGCAAAATCCGTCCTGCACGGTTTTTGAGGGGAGTTGGGGTCTCTTACTTCTACAGTGGGTGCTTAGTGGTCCAAATGGGTCTCTAGAGTTGTTTATTTTTCCAGTAAAATTCCCAGGTTATACCAGATTTTCTTGCACCCTCAATTACCTCACAAACCGACATGGAAAGTTTCTGTTTTGGGTTTTTCAGGTTTGTTTCAGTATGGTATTGGTTTCTAACATCATAGGGGGTTTAGGGTCACCACTAAGGTTTATTAGCACTAACACAACTCAAAATCCCACATAACCTCTTCTAGGAAACTTCAATGTTCATTAAACCGCACCAAATCACTTCTAAACATACATATGTTTTAAAGTGATAGAAAAAATATACTAAGTGTGAAGGAGTTACCTCATTAGGAATACCATAGAATCCCCTAGAGCTCAAAATCAAATTTTTCTTTGTCCAAAATGCTTGTGAGGAGCTTGTGCATGTTTTTTGTGAAATGGGGAATGCAGTTTTGAGTTCATTTTGGGGGTGTTTGAGAGGTTGAAGAGGGGGAAAGGATGAGGGCAACAGCTATTGAGAGAAGAGAGGAGGAGAAGGATGAAAAGAAATGGAGAGTGAAAAGAAATGGAGAGTGAAGAGAATGGCCATGGTCAATTGACCCCCTCACCTTTCTCTCTTATGCCCATGCTTAATTCTTTAATATTTCCTTTTTCTTTTGTTTTCTTTCCCTTAGTTTTCTTTTCTCTTCTCTTTTCTCTTAAAATTAAAACCATCCAAGATAAAGAGAAAGAACCATGAAAGAAATGTAACAAGTGTGAAAAATGACACGGTGCATGTCATGTGCACAAATCCAGCTTAATGCGCGATTAGCAATATTTAATCGCGATTAGCATTAAAATAGTTTATAATTAATCATAAAATTTCAAAATTTGCTTAATTCATTTAAAACATCCTCATTTCAGTAATTTCTACAATTTTCCAAATTTTCCCCAATTTATCGGTATTTAATTATACTGCCATATTAAAATATTCATAAAAATTATTATTAAATTGTAAAAAAATTCCCAAAAATAATATTTTATTTTTCTGAAATGTTACAGCTGTGCCAACGTAAAGGACCGCAACCATTCCTTGTGCCTTAGACTAGATCTGAGTGCCGTGATGACGGTCTTGTCTCGGTGCTCGGGGACCTCGAGGAGGGCGTTGTAAAAGCGGATGATGTAAGCCTTGAACGTCTCCTTGTCCCCGCTCTTAATTGTGAAGAGGTAGTTGAACGTGTGCTTCTGCCGACGGTTCCCAACGAAGTGGCGGAGAAACTGAGTAGCCAGCTCGTCAAAGGTCGAGATTGAGCGAGGCTCGAGTCCTCGAAACCAGTACCGACCAGAGCGAATGAGGGTGGCTGGGAAAGCCCTGCACTGGGCGGCGTCAGAATGGTCCTGGAAGCTCATCCCCGCGGTGAAAGCATCCAAATGGTCTTTCGGGTCGGTTTTCCCGTCGAACAGAGAGACCTTCGGGGGCTTGTTGGGTTAGGAGACATGGACAACGAGCAGTCTCTCGGTAAATGGTTTGGTGAGCAAATCGGCGGTGTATTTAGCCCCGTCGCCCGAGAGGTGATCTTCCCGGCGCATGCCCTCGATCTTCTTTTCGAGGGCGTCGAGTCGGCCGTGGTACCCCGAGGATTCGGCGCCTTGTGATCCCTGGCCTCTGCTGTGGGAGACCTGCGTCTGGGCGCCGCTCCGGTTCCTCTCGATGGGGTCCCTCAGATCCCCGGGCGAGGTGGCCCTCGAGCCGTCGTAGCGAGCCCCTTCTGTGCGACCCCGTCGAGGGAGGGGATGTCGATCATGCATGTGGACAGGCGAGGTGACCGACATCTCTTCAGGGGGGTAAGGGTCGCGAGGAGGCTCGAGGCGAGGCGCTCTGGCGGCGGATCTTGGTGTGGAGCCGTGGGGCGCCCAGCGGGCCTCAAGGAGTATTGGCCTATGAGATCTGTGGCCAGAGGATGTAGCCTGCTGGTGGTCAGCAGTGCCGATGAGAGCAGAACCTTCTGGGGGCGGAGGAGCGGCTATCTAGGGCCCTGGCCCGGCCGCTTGGACGCGAACGAACGCCTCCACAAGAGACTGTAGCCGATCTATTCGGCTGGCGAGGGCGTTGATGATGGTCGCCGAGGGAGGTTCATCCGCGCCTCCGGTGAGGGGGAGGCGGCGGCTGGTACCTAGATCTTCAGGGTGGTCGCTTGCCATGTGGATAGAGATCGGAAGGCCAACTTTTTTTTTGTGGAGTTTAGTTCCCACAGACGGCGCCAACTGATGGAGCTCCTTTTCGGATCTCCTTCAGATGTTTTCTTCCGTCGATCTTCCGGTGGATCTTGGAAGTGATCTCCTGTTGCGTGTGGGTCTTAATGGGTTTTGAGGAGATTGGTGATTTGAGGAGTTTAGCGCCGAGTACCTGCAAGGAAGTCTCGGGGTAGTTTGGTACCACCGAGGACCCTCCGACGATCAAGTTAGCATGAGATCCGAGCAGAGTAACGGCCAAGTGGAGTAAAAATGGCTTACTTGACCCCTCTGTGATGGGGGTTTATATAGTGGCGGCAGCACGCAGCAGCAGGCGCAAGAATCTCGTCGGCAGTTACGCTCCCGACGTCACGCCCGCGTAAAGAGCAGATCGCCCGTTAATGGGGATCGTGATGGCGTGGAACGTGGGATGTTTCCGGCGGAGAATTTGCGCATGGCGAGATTTGCGGAGTGGCGGTTACGCCTGTGAGTGGTAGGGTCGGTCGGTCGGAAGGACCGAGGAAAAAGGCCTCGGCAGGAGAGCTCGGGAACAAGCGGTGGGGCCGAGGTATCTTGATCCTGTGGTAGCTCGGGGGCGAGCTGAGAGGCTGAGGAGGCCAATTTTCAAGGGCTCTGAGGAGAGCCAGCTTGTGCTTGCAGGTCCGGTACAGGGGTGGCCTGGTCGGCCCCTCTGGGCCCTTTTTCTGAGTTCTGGGATACGTCATCTGCCATGTGTCCTGATCTTGGAGATCGCCAATATTGAGCATCATCAATATTGAAATTTGCTCCATAGGAGGACCTATATCCAAGGAAAAGCTTTCGTCTCCAAGGAAAAGGCTTTGGTATTCAAATTCAAAGATGATTAATTGCATGCGAGTGCAAGTGAGTGTGTACAATATTTAAGTTTTCAAAGTTGTACCCTGAATTATTTGATGCCTCCATGAGCTGAGATGGTCCCCTCTCTTGCTGCACTCCCAGCACTCCACCTCTGTATGATTTTGCAGACAAATAAATGGGGATGAAGTAATCGGATATTCAAATGCAGGAATAGTAATGAACATAAATAAAAATTCATAATGGTTGAATTAATTGGTATACCAACCTTGCTTGAGACTGTCTTGGAGTACTTCTTTGTGATTGTTGTTGTGAATTTATATGGGCTTAGTGCAAGTAGTTTGATGATGTCCCCAACCAAAACACATTTGGCATTAGCGTTGGCCTGTAGAAGTTTTATTGCCAAGCTGCCCTTCTCCTCTTATTCTTTGATTATTTGGTCTCCCTTTAGGTCTCTTGGTTTTGGGAGGCCCAACTTCATATGGCAGCTGAACATGCATCCACTCTACTTTTAATGGAAACATACTCACTGGATTCATGTATGATTCAATGTATCTATGGATTGAAGATTTGCATAAAACAGTCATATAAGTATAATAAAATAATATCTATCAATTGTTAAGTTGTGATTTATATAGTAAATATACCTTTATTTGCGATAGTACTCATCTACCAATTCTTCCCAATTTATGTTTCTCGTTCCTGAAAGCACTGTGATAGCATGCATGCAAGGTATTCCAGTCATCTGCCATCTTCTACAACTGCAATATTTCTCTTTGATGTTCACAAGCTTTCTGAAGTTTCCATCACTAACTTCATATTCCCAAACACCGGCTCTAACTACAGTATACCCTGTGACTTCTCTTGTACTCTTTGTTATGTAGTCATTTACCCTGGCACCAAGTTTCCTTTCCATTTGAGTGCTTGTCTCCTTCTTTGCTCCATCTTAGACATAATCTTCACTCTGACGTTGTCTATTAGATCACACACTGTTAGTGTTCTTGCTTCTAATACCCAAGCATCAAAGCATTCACTAAGATTATTAGTGATGTAATGGTTTTTTGAGTCTAATCTGAAAGATGATCTACTCCAAAGCCAAGATAAATTTCCATTCATATATTTTCCCTTCTTGCAAAGCTCTATGAAAGCATCATCACACATTTCCCTTAGCTCAGCCATTGCTGCTACTTGCTCTGACTGTGAAAAAACTCTAGAAGCAGTCCAAATTGTTAGCTATAGTGCCCTCAAGACAATTATTATAATTGCAAATAGGCGATTATGATAATTGAAGGAGTACCTATACAGGTAGCACAATCTTTCTCAAGATGATAATATACTATCTGGTTTGTCTTTATCATTATGTATATACGTTTTACTTCCTATTACGTGTCGCTAACACATAATGATGAATCCCGTATAATTCTTGCTTGACTGTCAGCATTATAATGACAATCATATACGTGGAAGCTGGGTGGTCCATAAGCACACCCTTAAGTGTCCCTAGTTGAGAGAGTATCGAGACCAGGCATTGGGCATCGATATTCTGGAGTAAACTAATGTATACGTTTCTTGATCTCGACGAAGGGCGGTGGCCGGTCTCACAAGCCATTGGCGGTGTCACCTAAGATAGTATACATGTGCTCACTGGAGATAAGTACACCAGACGGACTCGCCAAGAACTTCTAAATAGTATTATACTTATTGTTAGACAGCAGTTCTCTAGTGACATGAGTACAGATTAGTCCTTTGAACTGGGCTCGTCATTTATCTCGTATGAGTTTCCACTGTACTGAGATTACTAAGCTATCATGGCTCAAAAAAGTCGTACAAACAGATTTTAGTTAGGTATAGTCCCAAGCCATATAAAGCCAGTGAGCGATTGTCGGTGATTCTTCTCTCCTGGTATTGAGAGTCGATGTCGCGCTGTGTTCGGTCGGTTATCGACATAAGTCTATGGCCATGTCGGATGAGATTTACTAATGAAAGATCAGTAGTTTCTCGGTTGGTGATGAGCTTAACACCGGCACAACTTATCGAGTTAACAGGGGTCTGACGTTTTTCACCCCTAGATCCGGTATACGATACTTTTAGACAAAGAGACCGGACTATACGGAAATTGTCACATTCAGGCTCAGTAGGGTACGGACGGACTTGATTGTCGATCTCCATTTTGGCATATATCTGGATAGCCATTACGTACAGCTAGTGCCGCTGACGTACTTATGGTTTTGGATTTATCCAGTAACTCACTGCCAGCGTATTGTCGAATCTTTAAAATTCCATACATAGGGTTTTCCCGATCTAGGTAATATAATATAGAGGCCATACATTGATACGTGCAGGGGGCTCGATTAAATACGTGTACTGGCTACACGGACTTTAATCAAACGGTTGATAATACTAACGGGCTTAAGATTATACCGGATTATTGAATCAAGTATTGATTTAATAATTTACATATATATATATATATATATATATATATATATATATATATAGATAGATAGATAGATATATTATGTTCACCATTCATTCTCTCTTGGCTATCCATATTTTTATACGGATACCCGTATATCTATTTCGATACATATATCGAGGACGTATTCCGTATTTATACGGGAATATTTCTAAAAGGAGGACACCTCATTGATTTTCATTTGGAAATGAGGTGGAGGGTTATGTGTAAAGATGAGCATGTTGAGGGGGATGGACTTTATTTTTATAATGCAAAATGGTTGACATATTTCTTTTATGATTTTAAAATAGCCCTCTCATTTTGATTCACATACACTTGTTCATTGTGTCATATGACATTCTCTCTCCTATCCTCTCCACCTCCTTCCTCCTCTCATGTGTTGAGAATTAATGGAGGAAATGAGAAAGAAAATTGAAAGTGATCGTCCCTACATCCCTAACACTCCACTTCTAGCAAACTTGGATGGTTAGTTGCTTCACTAGAGATTCTAGATGAAATTGGAGTTTGGATCGGTTTCTCTCGGGTGAATCATCTTCGGCAAGGACAGTCGCATCTCAAGCGCGTTCCCGACGACCTACGAAGCTTGGAGGAGTCTTCCACGATTGGATGGATAGCTACAAAAGTTGTATGTTCACAACCTGTAGTTTAGCTTTATTGGTTTTGCTAGTTTAGCTGTATGGTTTGTATCCTAAGGAATTGGTGACTTGTGCTTACTTGAAAATTATTAAAATCCATTCCGCATTGGCCACGGCTCACGCGGTACGAGCACAAGCCACCCAACACAAACAACCCACTCAAAGAAATCACCTGGGTAAGACTTCTTAAAAGATTTCCATAGGTGTCTCATACACACCCTGTATTCAACAGTTTACATGACTATTTTTGGTGCCAGTTCTAACCTTTCTCATATATATGTATATACGTATGTATGTATATATAGATACACACATTCCACGACACTGTCCATGTTAGAAAAAATTTCTAACAGGGCGCTGCCCTGCACCCCCTAGCCCCATTGACCCCCAGCCCGCTATCCGTGTAGTGGGACCCCCGTAAAAACTCTGCGGAGCCCCCGATATATCTGATTCCCTTTCAAAACACAACACTGCACATTGAGTTCGCATGACCTGTTTGACCCGTCAATCGGAGGTTCTCTCGCTCCAAAGGCGATGGGTAATTAACGGATGCTTAGTCCGCGGCTGCCGGAGTTTCGGATCCCCACAATCAATAAACCCCAGTCTACCCTAGGCAGGAGATCTGTAATGCGCCTGAAAAGCGCGCGCGTATTCCCATCTCAATGGGGTGACGAAAAACACCCTACACTCGCGCATCATGAAAATAAAAGAAACAATAAAGAAAGAATTCATAAAGCGTGTAATACCCAGTTTATTTATACTCCATTATCCGTATTCTAATAATAATTTTCCTATATTATTCTATTTAATTTATTCCATCCAAATATTTTTCCCAATATTCTTCCCTAGAAAAAATTTTAATACCCTAACAACTGCCCAAAACCCATGCCCACTCATTTTTTTTTCCTCTTTATATTTTTCCCAAGTCCAAGGCCCGGCCCACATCTTTTTCCCAAGCCCAAACAATTATCCTTTCCCATTTCTTTTTGAATTCTTACAAATCCAAACCGAAATCTCTATCATAAATTCCCATTAATCACAATGAATCCCATCTTTATATCCTATTAAATCTAATTAATTTTTAAAATCTCATTCTCTCTCTCTCTGTCCTCTCGTAACTCTCTCTCTCCTATATGTTTTTTAATATATTATTTTTAACCTATTTCTATACTTCCCACATCCTCTCTCCATCTCTTTCTTCTTCTTCTTCTTCTTCTTCTTCTTCTTCTTCTGTTTTCCCGCCGTCACCTTCGCTCGAACCCATACCCACACCCCTCGCTCGTGCTCGTCTCCGTCACCACCTCGCCGCCGTCGACTCCACCCGTCACCACCTTCACCTTCCTCGTCTTTCCTCAGCTGCTCGACCTCGTCTCACTTCCTCTCTCCTCCTTCCTCCCATCACCCGAGCCCCTGCAACCTCGCCACAGGAGCTCCTACCCCGTCGTCGCCCTCACACCCTCGCCACTAGCTCACTCCTCTCCTTCCCTGCTCCATGCCGAACACCGCCACCACAGCTCCGAGCAACCACCGCACCACCAAGCCCTCTACGAAACTATCGTCAGCACCCATACGACCTCCTCACACCACCGCGACCACCATAGCACCACCGCTACCCGCTCCAAGCTCCGTCGACTCATCTCAACGCCGCCTGAACCATCGCCGCCGGCCGCCTCCTTTCCCGAGCATCCTCGCCTGCACACCCCCTCGCCACAGCTGGCCTCGCCACCATTCCCGAGCTCAGACCCGCGACTGCAGTCCTCATCGCCAATGCTGCCGACCACTCTTTTCAGCCTCCCCTCGTCACCGTCACCGTCTCTTCACCTCCTTCACGACGAGGTTCCTGACCCGAGCAAAAACCCTGACGAAAACCCATCACCCGCAAGCTTCTCCATCAACGAGCCACCCCTGTGCTGCTCGCCAGCCGCCTCTACATCGTCACCGTCTGGACCATCACAGTCGAGACGCCGAGCCCAAGCTCCTTCCCGCTGCACCCGCCACAGTAGCCGCTACAGAGCTGTCAAGTTCAAGCTCCACGAGGCTAAACCCTTGTCGTGGCTGCGTCGTGATCACGTCGTGCCGTTGCTATTACCGTAGATCACCGTTGTTGCCACGTCGCTGCCGTGTCGGCATCGATACGTCGTCAGGCAAGTTCTTAGACTTGCTTACATGCTAAAATGTTTATATGTCGATATATGATCTAATAATATCTCGTGATTAGTATTAGACCGTATTCATTTAAATTAATTTGTATCTGGGTATTAATCGAGTCAAACCCCTCATGTTAATGTCGTGTTGCAGTTCGTAAGTTATTTCTCTTATGAATTGAACGAACAAAATGGTATTTCCGACAATAAACAATTGATTAGTTTAGGTGTTCGATACGTATTTTCGTACGAAGATCCTATCTAGTATGGCGGAAATTATTGTTACTAGATTACTTTAGAGACAGGGATAACGTGTAAAAAGATTGGTTCGAAAATACGAACTTAAACACCATAGAATGTCAACCTCTTTTAGATCCGTCGAATCTGAAACCTTCCGTACCTGAAATTCGTGAAAATCATAGTAAATTGGATACACATCAGAATGTGGTGTTCAAGGGCTCATATCGAAGCTGACTCGACAACCTAGAACTCCATTTAATTTACATCTTGTTTCTATTTTATAGCAGTGGCGGAAACTGTTCGGGAGTGCGGCTATGGACTGCAGTCCAGAGCAGCACTGCTTTCCAACACTTGATTGGAAATGCTTTTACACCTCTATATGAAAAGGGTATTATACAGAACCCTATACCGTAGAGAAGATAAATCTGTTACCTAACTATTGAAAGTGGCTTCATTCGTTTTTACCATCGTTTACTATTTTAATTATATTTTAAACCATCGGTACATACTGCAGTCCCAAGCAGGGACATAACGTATATCCCGATCTTAAATAATACATAACTCCCAGCACGCAACAGATATTGTCGATCCGTATGGTGCGTTGGAAACCTGACTGATAAACCTAAATATTATCCACTGTAGCGTTGCCTAATATGATTCATACCGGTATTAAACCTATCCAAAATCAATTAAATAATATTTATTTAGAAACATTGGTTACTAAATATGATTTCGAATTGAGTGATTAGTACTTTAATGAGACCATCTTCATATAGTTTAGGATTAGATACTGAAATTTTAAGAATTTCAATAGAAAATCTTATATGAAAATAGCGTACGCATAACGCAGCGTATACTATTTGTTAAAAGCGTAAGCAATTTGAAGAAAAACCATAAGCTGCTTTGTATTTAAGTTTTTTTTCCAAAATTACGTAGCGAATAGACTAAGCTACGCTACATAGCGCAAAATAACGAGCTATTTAAAACATTGGGATTACTCTTTAAAATACACAAGAAACTACCATAAGTCTTTCAAAATACACAATAAATTATTACAATCCTTTCAAAAACCACCATAAATAAGATACCACATCAGCAATAAATTGCATGAAACTGCCAAAAAACTGATAAAATTTTGTACCTAGCAGTTTCTCCTAATTTTAAAAAATTTGGGTGGTTTTCCGTGGTTTAGTAAAAAGCGTTTGAGAGTTTTTTTTTTGTTTTGAATTAAGCATTTATTAAAATATTTACCTCTATTCCATATTGTCAAAGAATTCCCCTACATGTCCAAATCTAAATCAAAACTTCAACGTGACAAATCTCCCCCTTAATTATCTTCAACAAATTAACCCAAGCCTCCTATGCATCTCCTCCAATACTCTCCTTTTGTCATCTACTTCTAAAATCATTAATTTATCCCTTCTCCATCAAAACAAAAACAAGGGGAATAATGCACTAAAAAGAACCAAATAAATGAATTCAATGCGCTAGTATTTTTCATCTCCATCTTCTAATCAAACCATAGTAGCCCCCCTAATGTATTCAACAAGATCACAACCACTCTTCCTCTGACTACCCTTGTTCCTCATCTGCACAACCTTCTTATGTGAATTGGAGTGAATGCTCGGGACAAACGTCGGGCTTGCCGCGGGCCGATACTCAGGAAACAGGCGGCCGGAATTGTACCGAACCCCGCAGGCATTGCAAAGGGTCTTGGGCCCCATAGGCCCCGCACGCCATTGCGGTGTCTTCTGGATCCCACAGTGCATGCATTTTCTCGCCGCCGCTGCCGCAGAATCAGTATCCATATTAGCGTCATTGGGGTCGACGGTGTTCCTTATCTTCTTCTTTCTCGGGCAGGATTCCTCGAAACTCTCACATTCTGGGAGCAGAGGGATGACTGGGGTCAAGATTTGGGAAGCGCGGCAGGACAGCTGGCTGCGGGACCGCTTGCTGCAGGTCTGCCTAGGGCCGGAGGGCTTGGCTGGGCCCACTGGGGCCAGGGAGATGATCTCTGATGACGAGGTTAAGGGGGACGGCGAAGAAGATATGGCATTATTGTGCTCGAGTACGGACACGGGGCTCGAGGATTGGAAATGGGATTCGTCCTTCTCTTTGTTGATGATGATGTAATCATTGGCAGGGAAATCAAGGGTCCCATCATTGTTGATCATGTAATCATTGGCAGCAGGCAAATCAATGTCCAAGTTGGACTCGGCCAGGAACTTGGTGATCCAGTCGTCGGTAATATTGTTGATATCCTCGTCACACTGTATTTTTAAAAAAGAAGCAGAATGGCTTAGAAATTTGAGTTGCTCATTTGTTGGGCGCAAGAAAAGGAAATTGAAAACTTGTAGTTTTCTACTTGAAAAAAAATCCTTTCTGTGACATTAGATACTAGTGATTGCAAATAATTGGAACAAGAATTGATGGGTGAAACCTATGGAAAGATACTTATATAATCATATTATTTTTATTTTTATTTTTATTTTTTGAGAAAAAATGCAATTACCAATTGAATTCGTTGGAAAACAAAATAAATGAGTAGTAGTAATGTATTAAGTTATAAGAATACAAATCAGGAATAATAATTTACTAAATTTTCAGATATTCAGGCTTTTCATTTTTTTTTTCTCACAGGTGATGGCATAGGAAGTGGCATATCCATGTTTTAGATAATAAATAATTATACTATATAACATGCAAACAAATACCATAAACTTAGCACTTTTTAAAGCTTTAATCCAAAATACTACCAAAAACTTTATAGATGTGACAACAAACTACCAAATACCTTTTTAAAATATATGAGAGACTACCACCAAACTTTTTAGATGTACGAAAAAATAACACAAACTTCTAAAGGTATGAGAAACTATTACAAAACTTTCATAAACTCCGGAAAAACTACCATGACATATTAAGATGTCGCATCAGCAACAATCACAAGAAACTTTATCTCAAAAACAATCGCAAGATACTATCACAAAGCTTTCAAACAATGGTAGTAATCCGTAATTTTAGAAGTTTTTTGTAGTTTGTAGTCATAGGGTAAATTTTTTGGTAGTTTTTGCCCTTTTTTAATAACACAAGCTTTCGGCATTTTTCAGTCTCAAATCATGTTGTCCTATGCAGTGTGGATTGATTTGATAAACACAATAGTCATCATATTTTATCGATATATAGGCTTTTACGATGACATGTTCCTACTACAAAACTCAACCTTTTATCACAAACTTTTGAGACCATCCACAACATATTATAAAACAAAACCCTAACATTGAAGAAAGATGTCTCAAACACGTACCAGAAGAAAATTATCGCTTAAACGGTAACTTACAAATTTGCTTTCACAGTTTGTTGCAACTTGAAATCCTTCGCCCTTCGATGCAGCGGGCACAGGCTCCAATAGCATCCCTAATGCTTCACCATTGATAGTCGAATTCATCGTTCCAATGGCTTCATCCTTGTTCAGGAAGTCCGGACAATTTTCGATATTATCCAAAAACCCCTCACTCAACAGGTCAAGTTGATCATCCATTTACCTAAACAATTTTTAAAGAAAAAAACATAAATAAAAAATAGCATGCCATTATCTATTTATTAACAAAGCTCTCATATATAAATAGTAATTAATCTTTCGAATATTGTGTTTTGCTAATTAGATCCTGGTAACAAATTTTCTCTACATACGATGAATACTCACCAAATTGGAAATTAGTGGGCTGGTCTTACACGTGGAGGGCTGTGATTGGCATGTGACACGTCAGGATTGACAGGGTGAGGACGCAGTCACAATTAAGCAACTTCATTGTGGGTGTGGGTGTGGGTGCGCGGGGGGTGGGGCGTGGAGGAATAATGGTAATTGAACGCGGCTCATTTTAGCGGGAGGGTCATTTCAGGAAGAAAAACAGTCGGAGATATTTTCGTATCCATAAGGAAAAAAATCAACATTGTTACTTCATATGTGTCCAGTAATAAAAAAAAAAAACAAATAATATAGTCAGCCTTATCATATAGCTTCTATCTAATGGTAATGTATTTTGAAAACAGAATAATTTCTCTATTTCGGAGTGCACGTTTTGTATTCCTAATGCAATACATTCCAATAGTACTACGGAGATGAATAATATCGTCATACCTGTTCATATCCTTTTGCTTTCTAATTTATGACCGAACATATGTGACTGAAACATGCAAGATTTGTTCTATTTCATTTTACTCAAGATTTTTTGGCAAGCCAATATTCTAAACAAATGACACTTAGTAGGAAAATTATTTTTTTCTCAAAAAAAAAACGCAAGATGTTTGAAAAAGAAATATTAATGCAAATTATTTTTCTTTTGAAACTTGGTTGGTGAGCCTCGATCCAAACACACAACACACGCACGCACGCACGCACGCACGCAGAATTTGTCCCGAAAGCATTAATTTGCCACCGGTTTCTCTCATGGGTTCAAACCTTGCGCTCACCTCAGAATCTCCTCATGTCATACAAACTGAGGAGCTATTGCTCATTGGTATTATTGCAAATTCATTTCTCAGTGTTTGTGAGGCAAGCCCATTTTCTTAAAATGTAATCATTAAACCAAAAGAAAAATTCAAAAACATGCTAGTTATGGAATATCTACATTAAATAAAGAGAAATGAAACAGAAAATTATCAAGAACTTCAATTTGCAAAAGAAACATTTCTATGAATGGGGGATAAGGCCACACAACATGCATAATTAGGTTGAAGAAATGAGACCTAATATGAAAAGAACATTAAGAATCAAGAAAGAAGATAGCTTAGAACATTACCACCAATCAAGAAAATTAAGTTTCTTCAAAATCCTTTCTCTAATTAAGCTTATGCGCCTCTTGTTGCTGTGAGGGGAAAATAAATATAGAGTGGGTATGAGTAAATGATGGAGAGGTGAAGAGTGAGAGAGAGAGAGGGAACGAATAGTATTTGATTCGTGACGCTGTAAATTTGATGAAACAGGCAGAGCTGGCCTCAAAAGAAAGAAGGAAAAATCCTCAGAGTCTTGATGTTGAAGTCTCTCTCTCTCTCTCTCACTCTCTCAACATTTTCTCCCCCACGACGTTCATGGCCCCACATTGATTTTATTTCCAGCACAAGCATTGTTTCCTTTTGAGTTAATGGTTACTTTTTTGGCTTTCTTTTGCCTCGATCGATAATTCATAGAAAATATTTCAACATGATGTCTGGGTACATCCCTTCTCTCGTGATGTACTTCTTGTTGTGCCCACTGTTTTGTTGGGAAAAAAAGACTTTAATTCCTTTTAAGTAAATTAGGGTTTTCTTTGTCTACATAGTACACAGAATATATAGGGCCGAAATTTGATTTTGTGTGCCGTTTGCTGATATACAAGGGATGAACTTGAATCCTGACTCAGTTTTTAACATATGCATTACTCATTCTTTGGTAATAATAATAATTACAAGATTTGATTTTCTTCTCGTATTTGATTCCAGTCGTTATGTCATTTATTTGGATTTTAGCATAGCTTGCTCTATTTCCTAACTGTATTTATTCAAATCTTTATCTTGGGTAAAAGATCACTCGGAAAAACATCCTCACATTTTACCTTCTCTATGGGGTTCCTTTATTTTCCCATGGTTTGTTATTCCTTCTTGGTAATGCAAAAGTACATAATGGAACAAGTAAAAATTCATGCAAAAACTAAAAACGGCCTTGGCCTGCTCGGGAGTAATCTAAGAACCTCTGTAATTTTCAAAATTGTTGGAACTGGACTACTATTCAAAATCTTTGTGAAAAATCCATGCGCTTTATTTCATTTAATCCTTATATTCTCTCAACTGCTTGGATATTACATACAACTATTTAGATATTATAAGAAATTGCAGCTGCTTAGATATTACATGCAACTGCTTAGATATTATAACCAATTGGTATAAAAGGGGATTTGATTGGGCCTAAGGGTTTTTAACAAGAGAAAAAAGCTTAGGGGTTTTTACACAAATTTGAAACGGGCCACGGGCTTTTTGACAATTTGTCCCAAAAGGATCCTAAATTTGTTGTCGGTGACTGTACACCCACGATAAAGCGATTGTTTATCTTGGAAAACAGAGCTTCAATACCTCAGACATAGAGTGTTATCTTCAAGTGACGGGATATCTATTCTTCAGAACAATGGTCACAAGAAATAATCGGCAACAATCCGTGATTCTTATTATTTTCAACTGATATTCCAACACTTTCTATTTTTAAAACCAAATCAAATAAATATATCAGTGAAATGGGCGAGTTTATTTCAGCCGTATAGTTTTTAAGATTTTAAAACTTGGTTTTGTACATGCAAAACACCTCCGATCAACACGATTTTTCATCCATACATGATTTAAAACGTGTAGAACAAATTGAATGAAACAGATCTTCGGAAGGACGTCACACGAAAAAGTTCAAGAATTTGAAAAAGGTAAACCCCTAACGAATATATATAGAGGAAAAGGGATATGAGCGGCACTTTTTTAAAATTGATCGCTCGCCTCAAAAAACATATATCCCCGTGTATTTTATCGATCCAAACTTGCCATCTTGATCTACATATGATGAAACCTTTATGTACAAAAAAACTTGGAATTTAAAGATCTCTAACGCGTTCATCAAACGACCGCAATTTTAATATAGCAATAAGCCTTTGATTTTTCAATTTGCTTGATGAAAGCGTAAGTAGCCTTTAAATCAAGAGTTTTTTTGTGCATAGGGGTTTCATGATATATGGATCAAAATGGACGGTTTTGATTGGTGAAATACACTAGGGTGTGTGTTTTGGGGCGATGTCTCATTTTTAAAAAAAAGGCCGTCCTCTCTCTCTCTCTCTCCTCTCTCTCTCTCTCTCTGTATATATATATATATATATATATATATATATATATATATATATATATATATATGAGTGATCCGTTGCAAATCGATCTGTGTTTTTTTAAAAACGAGGACCCCCGATCTACGACATATTTTAACGATCTAATCCATTCAAGTTGATCGCCCTACCCTCAAATATATGTGTATGAAAAATAAAGGGATTTAACAACATTTAGCTTATGCATCGATGGATGCAAAAATGAACGTCTTTTGATAATGCAACATAAACGTTATCCGATGCATAAATTAGAGATCTTTAAATCTCTTGATTTTTCATACACATATATTTGAGAGTGGGTGATCAACTTAAACGGATCAAATCGTTAAAATATGTTGTAGATCGAAAGTTCCCGTTTTTAAAAAACGCGGATTTGTTTGGAATGGATCACTACCCTATATATATATAATGGAAGAAAGAGACCCTATAAGGATTTTTTCGTTAGGTGGCGGCAAAAAGAGAACCCTCCACCATTTTATTCGACGATCGGCACCGTCCGTATTGATTTTCATGGTCAACTTTGTCGATGCACCAAATTTCATGTGATTCTAACACTTTTCACCATTGAATTTTGGGAAAAAGTGTTAGAATCACTTGAAATTTGGTGTATCGACATATTAAATGATGAAAATCAAGATGGATTGTGTCGATCGTCGAATAAAATGGTGAAGGGTTTACTTTTTGTAAGTAGGTCCTAATGCTCATGTCGCTATACTCACGGTCTAAGCGGAAGCGAAAACAAAAACTTTTATGCAAGCACAAGAAGCTACAGCCTAGAAATCGATCTAAACACTAAATTAGCAACAAAACTAGTGAGCTAGCTACAAGTTTGCGAGAATACAACCTTTATAGTGTGACCACCCAATCGTGGAAGACCCCATCGAGGATCATAGGCCGTTAGGAACGAGCAACCGCGTGTTCGGTTGAAGCGCATTTTTCAATCAGAGCTTAAGCTCTATTTGAGAAAATATTTCTCCTATTTTTCTTAAACAGAAAGATATTTTCTTATTAACAAGAAATCTCTTTGGATCAATGATCCAACGATAATTAAGCATTATCGGTTGATCTTAAAGATCAATTTGAAATCTCTCAATGAGAGATTCTCTCAGCTTGATTAACAATCTCATATCCTATAAATGGGAGAGGGGGAGGTTAATCTCCAGAGAGAGAATTCTCTCCATAAGGTGAAGAAAAGAGACTTAAGCCTCTGCAAGTTCTTCTCTTCCTTCAAAACCCTAAGTAAGAAGATTAATCTCCATTAAAAAGAAACTTAAACTTCCAAAAGAACTTAAGTTCTTAAAAACCGCGGAAGTCTAACCAAAATAGTCCTAGAGGAGGGTGAATAGGACTATGCTAACTATATGCCCAAATTAAAAATTCTAAACTATTTGCTAATCAACAACACAATTGCAATTAGATAAGAGGCAAAGCAATTCTACAATTGTGAGCACATAAGCATATAGCAAGAGATAATATTAACAGCAAGCATGAGCATATAGAGCAAGTAATCACAAACAAGCAATTTCTTATCTATGAATGTAAAGCAAGAGAGAAACAAATTGCAAACTCAAACACGAGTCATTTTTAGAGTGGTTCGGGAAATCCCATAGTCCGCTTTCTTTATGCGCATGAGCCCGTTCCACTAAACACGTTTTTCTGTAAGAGGAAATCGCGTTGCCCGCAAGCAACCCACAACCCCGCTTCCGGTGGCCAAACCAATACGTCTCCTCAAAAGACCACACTTCTTACAAGCTCTTCCCACCTCTCTCTCAATACAGCCACACATGCTCCACACTTGAGCACTTCTCCTCTCTACAAGCTTCTCTCCTTTACAAACTCACTCTTATCTCTTACAAATGCACCCTTACACTCAAAGATTCTCACACAAAGAAGGGAAGAGGAAAAAATTGAAGCACCATACTCTTAATAGAGTGTCTCTCAAAACTCACTTCTAATACTTTAAGAAGTATGAATAATCAATTTGAGCTCTTAATTGTGTGTGAGAGTGAAAAAGGATAAGAAGATGAAAACTCAATAAAACTCTCTAACTCTTACAAGAGATGAAATTTTTCTTTTTTAAATCACTGCCAGAAAATAACTCAAGTGATTGATACCAAAAATCCAAAGGAAAGGCCAATTTATAGCCTCAAGGAAAAACTAGTCGTTATAGGTCAAATCAAAAAAATTTAGTATCGGCAGACGTTTGAAGAATAATCAGCCAGACGTCTGAAGCTTTAAAAATAAATCCCAAATGCTATATTTTTCAAAATATTTCTTCATCAGACGTCTGCCAAATTGAGCATCAGACGTTTGAAGAACAAAATCATTGAAATCCTAAGGGCTATATTGATAACTGTTTGTTGGAGAATTCCACCAAGTGTAAATGGTCATCCCACAATCCTTCGAAATCCAGCATTTAAGCTCTTAACATATCTTCTAGTACCGGTATGGTTCTCTCGGATTGTTCATCTGTCTAGGGGTGATAAGTCGTGCTGAAATTGAGACGTATGCCCAAACTCCCTTGCAAATTGTCACGCCCCGCTTCCTAGAGTGCGCTAAGATTGGCACGTGACAGAGCCAACCATGCTACCTGTGGTTAGGAAACATCCATCCACAGTCACATTACGGCTGTCTATAAGACATCAAAAACAGTAAAAATAAAATAAACTATCTAGTACATGTCCATATGCCAGAATAAACGAGTCAAGAAATAATATGCGGAAGCAATAAATCCAAGTAACAATAACAATCTAGAAGGTACGTCCCAAATACGGGCTCACATCAGCAAATGAAAATGCTGAAAGAAAACTAAACTAAAAATACCAACAGGATCCTCACTGCTCGGCCTGTCGGTTGAAATACTCCTGCTCGGCCTGCGAGAAGGGTAGCGGATCTGGGCCATGCAAAACCCAGACGTCAGCGCGTCACAATATCAACAATAATATAATTAGTGGGTAGCAGGATATGCAGGCATGAATTATCAATGGTAACATGAAGTAATAAGTAAGCAGGGATATAGAACAATGAAGTGTAACAGTATAGGTGAAGTGCAGAGATAAAGCTAAACTGTGCTACTGGGTTAACTACTCGCAAGTCTGTGAAATCAATTTAATGAATCGTCGATGTAACTCAATAGTATCCCGTGTGTGTCCGGGACCACGGTCGAGATTCTCGGGCTGAAATCCGAGACGTGCCGCTAGGCAGTAAACATGTAACATGTACAAACGAATGATGTCAGCATCATCATCCCAGGGCTGGCCTAGCCCGTAAAACTGATCAGTATAAGTATCGAACTGTCAAGTTACAAGTCATGTTTCATCATTGATTTCCCCATACCCCCAAGTTATGTGTTCAAGTCAGGTATTGATAAATCTGAAGCTAATACCAACACAGGATCAAGCAGGAACATGTTTGTTTATACAGACAACAGGATATGTCCATCGGGACAACATGTCAGGATTGTTGGCATTAGAAACAGGATCAGATATCAAGTCAAGTAATGATATATCAGGTCATGTCTAGTAGTGTACATGTATCAAGTGGGTGCCTAACAGTAAAATGTAGCAGTATTGAATCAAGATAGAATACGGATGTACGATAAAAGTATGGGTGCACAAATATCTACTAGGGGTTACACCATGACTAAGAAGGATGCACAATGTCAAGCATGGGATACTAACGTATTAATAATATGAGTTAATGTAATATGGGGTGCAACTAGGTATGCAGAATTAATGGTATGGTACACAAATAGACATGGATGCATAACTAACTATCAGGGGCTACAACTATAGTTCCAAGACTAAATGGGATGCACATTATCTAGCATGGGGTACTAATGTATTAATAATATGAGCTAATATGATCTGTAGATGCAGATACATGTATATTAAATGATATGGATGCATACAGGTATCCGAAAATGGTAAAACTTTAGTATGGATGTATAATGTGATAAACGGGTAACATTTTACTCATATGGATGCATAATAATATACCTAGCATGTAGCAAGGTGAATTAGCATGCGACTTGATATGTAAATAACGATATTGATGCACACGGACGTTGTAAAACAGTAAAATGGTAGTAGGGGATGCACAATACACTAAACATGTAATATAATTATTAATATGGTTGTAAAATATATCATAGCATGTAGCAAGATCAACTTGGCTGAACGGATCTCACTACGGGTGCATACGACACGTCCGACGTCGGGTAATCGTCGCAACGCACACGCAGCACATGGGACGGGTCCAGGTGAGGCAAGAGGATAACCACGCAGGTAGGAGACGTTCACTGGATCTCCCGGGTCGTCAGCGACGGGCACGGCTCCGGCGGTGATCACCGGAAAAACAATCGAGAAGAAGAAAAGAGAAGAAAGAAGAAGAAGAAAGAAAAAGAAGGAGAAGAAGAGAGGTTCTGGGGTTGCTGTACAGGGAACAGGAGAGGGGAGAGGAGAGAGGTGGTGGAGAAGGCGTGAGGGCGACGACCTCTCGCCCGAAAGAAGGTCACCTTCACAAACACCCATAACCCAAAAATATGAATCGGAGTTTGAAGAAGGGGAGCTTCTAGAATGCCATTTCAAAATAACGGGGTCAATGAAGCTCCGGCGAGGGTTGCAGGGTGCTCTGGTGATGGGTTGCTGGGGTCTGAGGGACTCGGGGTTAGAGAAAGGGACAAGGAAGAGGGAGGTGATGGAGATGAGGGTGACGAGGAGATGATGGTGGGTCAGTTTCTGGGGTTGCAGATGCGGAGAGGGGTCGTCAGGAGTGGGTTCTTGGGGTGTTCGGAGAAGAGGAGAGAGGATGAGAAAGAAGAGAGAATGACGAGAAGGAGAAGGAGAGGATGGAGGCGAGAGCTAGGGTTGAGGAGACGATGAGGGGAGGTGACGTGAAAGGGTTAGGGTTTCTATGAGCGCGGGGTTTTTAAAAAGAACGAAGAAGAAGAAAGAAAAGAGGAGGGTGACGCTAAGGAGAGAAGGCAGGTGAGCGGATCCCTCATGAACAGGGATCGCGAGAGGAGAGAGAAGGGGGAGGGGGGGAGAGAGAGAGTCTGTTACAAAAGATTTCATTTTAAAATTTTAAAAAAATATTTTTCGTTAAGAAAAAATTTAAGTGTAACAGTTTTAAAAGAATAATATAATATTAATAAAATATTTAATATTTGGTTAATACAAAAATAGTCCAAAACACGCCCGGGTCGGGTCTAAAAATCCAGTTTTAAAATACGGAAAATATACGTGTCGACCAAAACTAAAATAGGATATCTGGGTAACGGAAATGCATACCCCAAGAACGGATGCACGCACGTGCGCGTAGCTATCCAAACAGGTCCGTTACACTGAACGGGACGAGAACAAGATGCGCGGATGCTACGACAGAGTTAGGGGTATCAAGCAGGCCATACAATATATTTTTAAAATATTTTTCTTCATTTTAAATGTTATATTAAAAAAATGCAGATGCCAGATATAATGCTAATATGCAATATATAAAAAAAATGAAAGTGCACGGATCCACATAACAAGCCGGGATAAACATAAATAGGAATCAAGAAGGTTTCCAGCAACGGGTCGGGTCGGATGTAAATACAGATGTCAAATACACTATTCGCACGCAAAACACAATAAATCAAGAAAATACCATAAATAAAGAAATACTCAAAATAGAACTAGTATAAATGAACTAGGGTGTTACATTATACCCAACTACAAAAAGAATTTCGTCATCGAAATTCCCGGAACAAGAAAAGATAAACAAACATGAATCTACAAGAATAGGTGTGGAAACTTCTGTCGAATCTCGTCTTCTCGTTCCCAAGTCGATTCTCCGTGCGAGCGATTCCCCCATGAAACAAGTACGAGAGGGATAACCTTGTTCTTAAGGACCTTTTCTCTTCGATCAACGATCGACATCGGTTGTTCCTCAAAGGTCAAATCCTCCCTTACAGTCAGCTCCGAATGATCTAGTACGTGTGTCTCATCTCGAACATACTTATGGAGTTGAGATACATGAAACACGTCATGAACATTCGTCAAAGATTGTGGTAAAGCCAATCGATAAGCCACTTCTCCAACATGTTCCATAATCTCGAAAGGCCCCACAAATCGAGGGCTAAGCTTGCCTCGACTCCCAAAACGAATCACTCCTCTAGTCGTTGATATCTTCAAGAATAACAGATCACTAACAATGAACTCTAGAGGTCTTCTCGATGTGTCGGTCCAACTCTTCTGACAATCTTGTGTTGCCTTCATATGATTCCGGATTGTATTAACCTTCTCAACTGTTTGCACGATCAAATCCGGTCCCAACAATCTTCGTTCTCCAATATCGTCCCAACAAATGGGTGAACGACACTTGCGACCAAACAATGCTTTGAATAGAGCCATCTGAATAGTCGCCTGAAAGCTGTTATTGTAAGAAAACTCCACCAAATGTAGATGATCCTCCCATGAACCCTTGAAATCCAACATGCAAGCTCTCAACATGTCTTCAAGAGTTTGGATCGTTCTCTCTGACTGGTCATCTGTCTGGGGATGATAAGCAGTGCTAAACTTCAATCGTGTCCCCAAACTTTCCTGTAAGCTCCTCCAGAAGTGCGATAAGAATCGGGTATCACGGTCGGAAACGATGCTCACGGGTACTCCATGCAATCTCACAATCTCCTGTAGGTATCGTTCTGCCAACGCTTCCGTTGACTGACCAACTCGAAATGGTATGAAATGAGCTTCCTTGGTCAATCGATCAACAATCACCCAAACTGCATTGTTGCCCTTTGGACTCCGCGGTAGAGCTGTCACGAAATCCATGGTTATATGTTCCCACTTCTATTGAGGAATCGGAAGTGGTTGCAATAAACAAACTACCCTTTGATGTTCAGCCTTAACTTGCTGACACACCAAGCACTTCGCTACAAAGCGAGCAATCTACCTTTTCATACCTTCCCACCAGAAATGTTGTTGTAGATCACGGTACATCTTCGTGCCTCCTGGATGTACGGAATATGCGGAACTGTGCGCCTCCTTCATAACTTCTTCGCGAATGCCTCCTTTCGGTACACACAAACGGCTACCATATCGCAACGAACCATCTTCATGAATCAACAAGTCCGTTTGAAGACCCGCTTCAACCTGTTCTCAAAACTTCTGCAATCTTAGGTCCTGCGACTGCGCTGCTTTAATATTATCGATCAATGACGACTGTACTTGCAGCTGCATTAACTGTCCCGAAGAATATAGTAGCACGATCTCCAACTCGAATCTCCGAAAGTCTTCGATAATCTCCTTCTGTGCAGTCAACATCCGAATTGCTGGCAACCGACTAAGCGCATCCGGCACAACATTAACTTTCCCCGGATGGTACTTAAGATCAAAATCGTAGTCAGCCATTAGCTCCAACCATCTTCGCTGCCTCATGTTAAGCTCTTTCTGTGTGAACACGTACTTCAGGCTTTTGTGATTGGTGAATATTTCGATCCTTTCGCCCAATAAGTAGTGTCTCCAAATCTTCAAAGCGAAAATCACCACTGCAAGCTCCAAATCATGAGTTGGGTAATTTTTCTCATGGGTCTTCAACTGTCTCGATGCGTAAGCTATAATTTTCCCATGCTGCATCAAAACACATCCTAAACCTTTCCCGGATGTATCTCTATGAATCACCAATCCTTCGGAATCGTCTGGTACAGTCAAAATAGGAACGGTTATCAATCTCTGCTTCAACGCCTCAAAAGCTGACGCACAATTATCCGTCCATACGAACGGTGCCTCCTTTCGCGTAAGCTTGGTCAAAGGCCCAGCTAAGCGAGCAAAATTCTCCACGAACCTTTTGTAGTAGCCGGCAAGTCTAAGAAAACTTCTGATCTCCGCTACATTCATCGGAATCGGCCAATCTTGAACTGCTGCAATCTTCTCGGGATCAACGGCGATTCCATCTCCGGATACGACGTGCCCCAAAAACTTCACTTCTTCAAGCCAAAACTCGCACTTGCTCATCTTTGCATATAATTTTTCTTGCCTCAACGTTTGCAGTGCGATCTTCAAGTGTTCTGCATGCTCTTCTAGGCTCCTCGAGTAGACCAGAATATTATCGATGAACACCACTATAAACTGGTCCAAGAACGGTGAAAAGATTCAGTTCATCAAGTCCATAAATATCTCCGGTGCATTCGTGACTCCGAATGGCATCACTAAATACTCGTAATGTCCATATCGAATTTGGAACGCAGTCTTGCAAATGTCCTCTGATTTAACTCGGACCTGATGATATCCGAATAGCAAATCCAGCTTCGAGAATACCCTCGCACCACTAAGTTGCTTAAACAATTCGCAAATGCGAGGGATCGGGTACTTGTTCTTAATAGTCACCCGGTTTAATTCTCGATAATCGATACACATCCTCCTTGTACCATCCTTCTTCTTGACTAGAAGAACTGGAGCTTCCCAAGATAAATTGCTGCTGTGAATCCAACCCTTCTCTAGCAATTCAGTAACCTGCTTCTTGACTTCTTCCAACTCCACTGGTGCCATTAGATAGTACGCCTTTGATATTGGCGTTGCACCAGGAACAAGATCGATCGCGAACTCCACATCTCGTTTTGGTGGTAAACCCGATATGTCCTCGAACACGTCCATGAACTCTCGAACTACAGCTGGCGCTTCCTCCTTATCAACTTCCATTGACGAAAGAACGTTGTTTGTCGGCCTAGCCCTAAACTCGACTGGCCCGTAAGAACCGCTTCCTCTAGCAAAAACAAAGATGTCCGGGAATCTGGAAAATCACTTTCTTTGATCTACAATCAATATGAGCGTGGAAAGTGCCGAGAAAGTCCATTCCCAAGACAACTTCATAACTGCCGGTATCTGTTTCCCTCCGAAAGACGGCGACGACGTGAGGACGTCTTGCCTGAGATTCGGGGCAGATGCTATATGGTTTTATCCGTCTACCTCTCCGAAGATGCCAAGTTGATTTATGGCACCGTGTATCAGAGCTTTAGACGGATGCGGCCGATGTAGCAGACTTCGTCAGATTCCCCCTCGTTTGAGGGGGTTTTGATTGTGGGGACGCTCTTCCCTGCAGGCGCAAGCCCCTGCAGTTAATTACGCTACCGCATCACGGTAACAACTGTCTCCTTCTCCAGAATTTTACTTCGTGTCGTGGGTGTTTGTTTTGTTTGTGGTTGCCCGTGGAATGTATACGGAGACTGAGTAATGCCGTCGCCCGTAGGACGTGGATTAGTCCAAATCCGTATTTACTTAGATTTGGGTTTGGTGTTTTTAGTTTAAGGATACGTTAGCCGTGTTGAGGCTAAGATCAACTTAAACGTTCGTTAAGGATATGTTAGTCTGATTTGAGACAAAGATCAACTTAACGGGATCGTCTAGATCCATTTCCAGTTTAAGGACATAGTGGTCCATTTAATATATGGCCGTTGGGACTCATCACCTCTCTGACATCGTTGAAGGATTACAACGATAGGTGTCAGAGGAGTTCAGAGATGTACCCTTGAGCCAAAGTCGATTTGGAGTTTTATAGTCCATTTGAATGTTTAAGGATACGTTAGCCGTGTTTGGGGCTAAGATCGACTTAAACGGGATCGTTTAGATCCGGCAAAAGAGCATTTGGGGGCTCTATTGCTCCAGTTTAGGGACGTGGTGGTCCATGTTTCAGTTTAGGGACGTTGTGGTCCATCGCCAGTTTAGGGACGTGGTGGTCCGATATTAGTTTAAGGACGTTTCGGTCTGATATTAGTTTAAGGACGTTTCGGTCCACGAGTTTAAGGACCCCGAAGCCTATATTCATGTGTGGTCGTTGGGACCCGTCGCCTCTCTGACGTGTTGAAGGATTACAATGAGAAGTGTCAGAGGAGTTCGAAGATGTACCCTTGAACCAGAGTTGATTTTGGGAGCAGCCGTGCTTAGTCAATTCAGTTTGAGGACTTACGGCCATGATTGGGCTAAGTCCAGTTGAAAAAATATTCAACGCTTTCATTTGTTTTTGGCCTGTTAGACCTGTGCTAGGGCTTGGCCCATTTTTAAATAATGCATTGCATTATTTTCTATTTTATTTGGGCTCTGCCCATAAAAGATGCAGAGCATCAATTTATTCTGGGCTCTGCTCATTTATGAATGATGCAAGGCATCTACTTTGATTAGGTTCTGCCCCTTTTAAAATGCATAGTATTTTTATTATTTTGTTTGGGCTCTGCCCATTTATAAATGATGCAGAGCATCAATTTAATTAGGCCCGCTTGGTTTTTTTAATTTGGGCCTGGCCCTTTAGGAAATGTCTTGCATTTATCAGGCGCTTTGCGCCAATCAGAGAGCGCAAGCGCTTGTAGTGTTGACACGTGTCACGCAAGCGCAGTGCGCTGCGCTAATGCGCTGCGCCTGCGCTGCTGACACGTGGCGCGCTCTGGTGGCTTGCGCCAATCCAGGAGCGCAACAGCGCAGTTTGTAAGTGCAAGACACTATGATTTAAGAATCTTTTAGATTCAAAAACCAATGGTTCATAAGAGAAGTGCAAAGCACTATTCGTTTCCTTGATCTAATTTAGATCAAAGAAAAAAACAAGTTTTTCTTTTTATTTCAGGAATCAAATGTTCATAAAAGTGCAAAGCACTATTCTTTATTTTGTTTTTCTTGTTTTAAAAAACCAGTGGTTCATAAGAAGTGCAAAGCACTGTTTATTATGTGAACATCATTGATCTTGTTTTTAGATCAATGATCTATTAGAAGAAATTTCTTCTGCTTTGTGAAGGTTTTTACCTTTTTCTTGAAACTTTTTCAGAGTTCTCTCTGTTTGAAGCTCTTAATTTTTTTTCAAGAATGTTCATGCCTTTGAATTGAGGTCTAGGGGCTTTTATATAGTGCCCATAAAATTGTTAAAGAGATCTTTCTCTGAGTGATTTGGGGAATTTTCCCCACCATTGGATCTTTGATCCAAGGGCTTCTGTTTTACAGAAGAAAATCTTCTTATTTTAACAAGAATAGAAATATTTCTTTGAAATCTTAATTCTGTTTGGCGCAAATGCTCCAGAGCGTGACGCATGTTATGCAGCGCACAGCGCAACTGCGCTAGCGCATCTGCGCTGACACGTGTCGCGCAGCGCACAGCGCAGCGCAACTGCACTAGCGCATCTGCGCTGACACGTGTCGCGCAGCGCAGTACTTGCGCAACTGAAGCGTTGCTTCCTTTAATTTTGTCTTAAATAGAGCTTTGCTCTGATTGGGCGCGCCTTCTTGGGCGCTGCGCTGATGCATCTGCGCCTGACACGTGGCGCGTTGTGCACAGCGCAAAGAATTTGAAGCGTTGCTTCATTTATTAAAGTTTAAATTTCCAAAGCAAAGCTTTGCTCTGATTGGGGGAAGATGAAGCGTTTCTTCATCTCCCGTCTCGGAATTTGAACAGAGCTTTGCTCTTATTGGGGTAAACAAATGCCCCCCACCGTTGCGCTTACGTGGCCCCGAACGTGAGCGCAACGGTGGCAGAATTCCAACCGTTGCGGCAACTTTGGAAGTTGAAAGGGCACTTGATGCCTATAAATAGGACCTTTGGTCCTGTACAGATGATTGTCATCTGTAAAATTCTCATTTTCAGAAACTTCAGAGCTTTGCTCTTGCCTTCAAGAACTCTCAGAGTTAGATTTTCTTTAAGAGAAACTATTTAAGTAAGAATTAGTCTTAAATTAAATCTATTTTAATTAATAGAGCTTTGCTCTCATAGATCTTTGATCTAAAGAAAATCCTTTTGGGATTTCACCAAATAGAGCCTTACTCTCAGGAATCTGTTTCAGGGTTTCTTAACTCATGAACAGAATTTTGCGTCTTTGGCAAAACATAGATCTCTTTGATCTAAAAAAAATGAACTCTTAAGAGTTCGAATATGGATAATGAGAATTAAAAATGGAGTTTTGTATTTAATGGATTATATCATCTTTTAATAGTAACAATCTTAGAGTTCTTAGGGGATTTATTTAAATTCCCCCTATTAGGATTTTGGTGGTTAGTCCTGTTTACAGAGCACTGCTCTCGAGGAGTTTAACCCTCTGTGTATATTATTTTTCTTTTTATCGCTAATCTTCCTGTGGTATTTCCTCCAGGCATAACGGCGGTACGTCTATATAGTTTGTACGAGTTCATCACCTACGACGATATCCGTGCACAGGGCCGTCATCAAAACCAGGAGTTTACGGATGCCCAGTGTGCGGAGGTCATGAGTCGCCTCAACGCAATCGGTGGTTGGCTGCTTCCTCGTTGTTCAGCTCTCTTGAAGGTCGTGCTGGGAGCAATATGGAGAGCACTTCCGGGGTTTCACGAGGCCCTACCGCTCAATGCGCTGGATGATGCCAAAGACAAGGTGCATTCAGTGTACCTAACGGGGCTGATCTCGAAGAAACGGCGGGACAGCCTCATCGACATCCTACATCAAATTTTTCAGCAGACGACGATAGTTGCTGCTTACCGAAGGCCGGATGGGCTTGCCGAGGATCTTGACACACAGGAGCGCGAGAGGCTGCGCACAAGAATAATCAGAAAGGCCAGAAGAACTCTGGATGGCCTTAGTTTTGAATTCCTCAACCCATGTCCTGGGTCCGAGGTTATACCATTATAGACATTTTAATAATGTTGTTATATGTTTCTTCATGATTGTAGGAGCCCTTTTTTTGAATATGAATGAAATTTTTTTTCAGCTTGTCTTATTCCCCATTCTGAGTCTTTTGCCTGTGTATGAATGAGTGTGTCTCGAATGCTTGATCAAATGTAGATCGGATATTCTTCCTATCATTTTCTTCTTTCTTTTATTATCAGCATGCTGTCTTGATAAACGTATCTGGCAGATAACAGAGTAAGCATCTTGAATTCTTCACGAGATAGCGATGACTTAGGCTGCAAGTTCAGATCTGCCGCCTAAAACTTTTCAATTCTATGAGCCGTGAGGGTCTCATAGAGACTTTTCTCCCTACGGATCGAGAGGATCTCATAGGTGGGTTTTTCTTCTTAGGAATCGTGAGGATTCCTAAGTGTGGTTTTCTCTTATAAGTCATAAGGATCCTATAAGAGAATTTTTCCCTCTTACGAGTCGAGAGGACCCGTAAGGGGTTGTTTCCCTCCTTGTCGAAACTCGACTTTGGAGAGTGAGACCCGTGAATAGTATGCAAGAGACCGTTTTAGATCGACTTGCAGGGTCCCATTGTTCAGGAAGCAAGTTTTTTAGTCCCTGCTGCCTGAGGCTTCATCTTGCAATTTGAGACGAATCGGGAATTTTCCCATGGAGACACTGATTTCTCTGCGAGCCGACGCGAATCAGGAGGCTCTCGTCAAGGATTGTTTGTTTCCCTAAGTTGAGGTTTTTTTTGCTAAGGATTATTTGTTTCCCTAGCGCCAAGGATTATTTGTTTCCCTGGTGTTGAAACGGGTCGAGAATTTCCCACGGAGGCACTGGTTGCTCTGCGAGTCGACGCGGATCGGGAGGCTCTCGTCAAGGATTGTTTGTTTCCCTTTGCTAAGGATTATTTGTTTAGGATTATTTGTTTCCCTAGCGTCAAGAATTATTTGTTTCCCTGGTGTTGACACGGATGGAGAATTTCCCACGGAGACACTGGTTGCTCTGTGAGTCGATGCGAATCAGGAGGCTCTCGTCAAGGATTGTTTGTTTCCCTGAGTCGAAGGATTTGCTAAGGATTATTTGTTTCCCTAGCGCCAAGGATTATTTGTTTCCTTGGTGTTGACACAGATCGAGAATTTCCTACGGAGACACTGGTTGCTCTGCGAGTCGATGCGAATCAGGAGGCTTTCGTCAAGGATTGTTTGTTTCCCTGAGTCGAAGGATTTGCTAAGGATTATTTGTTTCCCTAGCGCCAAGGATTATTTGTTTCCTTGGTGTTGACACGGATCGAGAATTTCCCACGGAGATACTGGTTGCTCTGCGAGTCGACGCGAATCAGAAGGCTCTCGTCAAGGATTGTTTGTTTCCCTGAGTCGAAGGATTTGCTAAGGATTATTTGTTTCCCTAGCGCCAAGGATTATTTGTTTCCTTGGTGTTGACACGGATCGAGAATTTCCCACGGAGACACTGGTTGCTCTGCGAGTTGATGCGAATCAGGAGGCTCTCGTCAAGGATTGTTTGTTTCCCTGAGTCGAAGGATTTGCTAAGGATTATTTGTTTCCCTAGCGCTAAGAATTATTTGTTTCCTTGGTGTTGACACGGATCGAGAATTTCGCACGGAGACACTGATTGCTCTGCGAGTCGACGCGAATCAGAAGGCTCTCGTCAAGGATTGTTTGTTTCCCTGAGTCGAAGGATTTGCCAAAGACACTAGTTTCTTCGGGGTTGGGATGAACTGTCGAGATTTGGCTTCGTTTTCTGGCGAAGCCTACTGGGAAAGTGCGGTTCCCTCTTCGTTTGCGCCCTTGGATTGTATACAGGGATCGATGTGATCTCAACTGTAGGGCAAAGTTTTATCATTTTTTTTTTTTGTTTCATTTCCGCGATACTCTATCATTTCAGCTTTTATATCGCGAAGGTCACGATTGCCCAATCATTTCGGCTATTTTTCGCGGTGCCCAATCATTTCGGCTATTTATTTTATTTTCACTCGCTGCTTTTTATTGCGAGTTGCCCAATCATTTCGGCTTTTATTTTCACTCACTGCTTTTTATTGCGAGTTGCCCAATCATTTCGGCTATTTATTTTATTTTCACTCGCTGTTTTTTATTGCGAGTTGCCCAATCATTTCAGCTATTTATTTTATTTTCACTCGCTGTTTTTATTGCGAGTTGCCCAATCATTTCGGCTATTTCGTGTGCATACGTTTTTACTTACTGCTTTTTATTGCAAGTTGCCCCATCATTTTGGCTATTTCGTATGCATGTGCGGCCTACCAGCTTTTTACCGTAAACTTGAAATTAGACACCGATTTCGGCATCAGCACCGCTACAACTGGGATATTCCCAGGAGCGAATCATCATTTACCTCTGTCGATGTCGAACAAAGGTAGCTTAGCGAACAGGGTTAAGGTCATGTCGACTAAGACTTTTGGCTTTATGAGCCGTAAGGGTCTCACAAAGGTATTTCTCCCTACAAGTCGTGAGGATCTTGTAGGTGTATTTTCTCCTTAGGAATCGTGAGGATTCCTAAGTGTTTGTTCCTCTGTAAGTCGTAAGGATCATACAAGAGGGTTTTCTCCTTGTAAGTCGAGAGGACTCATAAGGGTTGTTCATCATGCGTACATATCCCCGGTCACGAATGGAACTTGGTCAGGGAAATGTTTATTCGCGCCCGTGGATTGTATACAAAGGCCAGTATTGGACCACTTGTAGGGCAATATCGGAAATTTGTGGGGATTGCTTAAGCACAGGTTTAGGTTTCTGTAACTTAAGACTTTCAAATCTTATGAGCCGTGAGGGTCCCATAAGAGAGTTCTCCTTACGAGTCGTAAGGATCTCGCAAGTGTATTTTCTCCTTAGGGATCGTGGGGATCCCTAAGTGTGTTGTTCCCTTGTGAGTCGTAATGATCTCACGCGGGTGGTTTCTCCTTACAAGGTCGAGAGGACCCTGTAAGTGTCCTTTAACGAGGTTGCGCCCTTTCGGGTTTTCACAAACACTCGCCGGTAGTCCTGCTGTTTTTACTCACGGAGCCTTTTCGGGTTTTTATCCGTGCCCCTTTTTGCTTATGGACATACCCCTTTTTTATTTTTTTATTCTTTTTATTATTTTCTTCTTCTTCTTCTTTTTTACGAGGTCGCGCCCTTTCGGGTTTTCACGAACACTCGCCGGTAGCCCTGCTGTTTTTACTCACAGAGCCCTTTCGGGTTTTCATCCGTGCCCATTTTGCTTATGGACATACCGTTTTTTTTAATTATATTTTTCTTCTTTTTTTTTATCTCGTCAGCCTATGGATTCTACGGTATTAGTTTAAGGACGTTTCGGTCCGCTATTAGTTTAAGGACGTTTCGGTCCGTCATGGAGAAGGATGGCTACTGCTTATAAAGCTTGAGCTTAGGAAGATAGCGAGCGGACATAGTCGTCGTCGTCTACCATTGACCTAGGCTGTGGCTCATTAAGCGCAGTATTTCTTTAGAAATCGACCGTTTATTGGCCTGAAAGGCCTTTCACCGTGCATGTCCATGAGTAGATAGGCCCCACCCTGGTAGATCTTATCTATGATGCAAGGGCCTTCATAGTTTGGCTCGAATTTTCCCCGCTTGGCGCGATTAGGGATCATAGGCCTTTTGACTACTAGCACGAGTTCGCCTTGGCGGAATGTCTTCTGTCGGGTCAACCTTTCATATGAGCGCGTCATTTTTGCCTTATAAGCTTTCAGATTTTGTTGCGCTATGAGCCGTGTTTCTTCAAGGGCATCAAGCTCCTCAAGCCGAAGGTGAGCGTTTTCTTCGTTCGTCAGCTCGTAATGGACTGCCACTCGCAGAGAGGGTAACTCTATCTCGAGGGGGAGTACTGCTTCCGTACCGAATACCAACGCGTATGGCGTTGTGTTCGTGGCCGTCTTGAACGTAATTCGGTACGCCCAGAGAGCCTCTTGCAGTCTCTCATACCAGTCTTTCTTATTTCGGGACACCGTTTTCTTCATGATCTTTGTCAGGGTCTTGTTGAAGGCTTCAGGTAGACCATTAGCTCGCGGATTGTAAACTGAAGAATATCTCCAATCTATATTATGCTGCTGTGCGAAGCGACTAATCTTGTGGCTTCTGTAGGCTGGCCCGTTATCGGAGATGATCCGTCTGGGCGTTCCAAACCAGTATATGACGTGCGTCTTGAAGAAATGGAGGATATTCTCCGTCTTCACTTCCCTCAACGGTACTGCTTCTGCCCATTTGGAGAAGTAATCAGTCGTCGCCAGGATAAAACGATGTCCTCTAGACGATGCTGGTTCGATGGGGCCGACTACATCCGTTCCCCACATTTCTAACGGCCAGCTAGCCACTGTTGGATGTAGTGGATTTGGATGTTGGTGGATGAAGTCCCCATGGATTTGGCATGAGTGGCATTGCTTCGCATATTCGAGGCAGTCCTGAATCATCGTGGGCCAGTAGTAGCCCATCCGTTTGATCTTCAACTTCATCTTGGGGCCCGCTTGGTGAGAACCACAGATTCCGTCATGAACTTCCTGAACGACTCTTTCTGCTTCGTCGGGTCCTAAGCATCTTAGCCACAGAGAATAAAATGACCTCTTGTACAGAGTATTATTGACGAAGGCAAAAGATAGAGCTCGTTTCATGAGCTGATGTCTTGTGGACGCTTCTTCGGGCATTCGGTGGGACTTAAAGTAGTCTATGAAGATTTCCCTCCAGTCCTCAGCCTTTTATTGTTCTTTTATTTGTAAGGTTGTCCGCTTAGTCGCTCCCTTTTCTTCGGATAATTCCGGAGGTATTTCTGCTGGGGCAAGCACCCGAAGGCTTTGTACCACGATTTTAACGTCATCAAGGTTCTCGTCAGCCAGTTCTTTAGCAAGCTTTGCCAACGCGTCTGCTTTGCTATTTTCCGCGCGTGGTATGCTTTCCAAAGTATAGGAGGGAATTTGGGTCAACAGTTGTTGCACCTTTTCACCGTACTTTACCAACTCCGGTTTGCACGTTTGGTAGTTGCCGTTTACTTGACTAACGACCAGCTGGGAATCTCCATATATGAGGAGGTTCTCAATTCCCATGTCTATGGCGATCTTGAGACCTGCTATCAAAGCTTCGTATTCGGCTTCGTTATTTGTTCTTGGATATGTTAAGGAGAAAGCGAAGCGCATTATCCCTCCTTGTGGAGTCACGAAGATGAGGCCTACCCCCGATTTGATTATAGGGGTACTTTGTTTGCGCTTTTTCATGGAAGATGCTCCATCGAAATAAAGCTCCCATCGGGTATCACTACTGTCGATCGCGTCAAACGCATGTTCGTCTGGCAAATCGCAATTCAGAGGAGAATCGGCAGGTATCGGGTGCTCAGCGAGGAAGTCGGCGATAGCCTGGCCTTTCACTACCTTGAGAGGTTGATACGTTATCGAGAACTCCATCAAGAGCAGAGACCATTTAGTGAGTCGGCCTGTCAATATAGCTTTCGACATTAAGTATTTAAGAGGGTCCACCTTCGAAATGAGACGGACTTCATGTGCTAATGCGTAATGCCTAAGCTTTGTTATCGCAAAGATCAACGCCAGGCAGTGCTTCTCAATAGGAGAGTAATTGCTTTTTGCCCCCAGCAGAACTCGACTTAAGTAGTAAAGTGCTCTTTCCTTCCCTTGGTCGTTCTCTTGGGCCCATAATGCGCTTAAAGAACCTTCAAGGGCGGTTGTATAAAGAATGAGAGGCTTTCCCTTGACCGGAGCAGCCAACACTGGCGGGTTCTGCAGGTACTGTTTAATTTCGTCCAGCGCGCTCTGGCATTTTTGATCCTAGACGAATGGGGTTCCCTTCTTCATCAGGTGACTGTAAGGACGACACTTGCCAGAGAGGTTGGCTATAAATCGCCAAATATATGCGAACTTTCCTTGGAGAGACCGCAGCTGTTTGAGAGTCCTTGGCGGAGGCATTTCCATGATCGCCTTGATCTTAGACGGATCTATTTCGATGCCTCGGTGTCGGACGATGAATCCTAGGAATTTGCCCAAAGAAACTCCGAACGCACACTTAAGGGGGTTCATCTTCAAGTTGTATTGTCGAATGCGTCGAAATACAGTCTTTAAATGCTCGAGATGTTCCTTGTATGATTTGCTCTTAACCATGAGATCGTCGATGTAGCATTTGACGATTTCATGTATAAGGTCATCGAAGATCTTCGTCATGGCCCTTTGATAAGTAGCACCGGCGTTCTTTAAACCGAAGGGTATCACTTTGTAACAAAATATCCCTAGAGGGGTCCTGAAGGCGGTGTGCTTCTGGTCTTCGGGATGCATCTTTATCTGATTATACCGTGATGAACCATCCATGAAGGAGAAAACCTCATGAGTGGATGTATTGTCTATCATCAGTTCGGTGACTGGCACTCGGAAATCATCCTTCAGGCAGGCTTTATTGAGATCCCAAAAGTCCACGCATATACGCACCGTCCCATTTTTCTTCATCACCAGGACGATGTTGGCGATCCATTCAGGGTATTGAACTTCCTGGATGAAGCCAGAATCGATCAGCTTCTTGACCTCGGCGTTAATACTCATCTCAAGCTCGAGCCGCATTCTTCTTGGTGCCTGTTTGACTGGCTTGACGTCCGGGGATATCGCCAATTTGTGCACAGCAACTACTAGATCTAGTCCCGGCATTTCGGAGTAGTTCTATGCGAAGCAATCTCTATGCTGTACAAGGACGTCTCTTAACACAGTCACCCTTTCTTCAGATAGCAGCTCACTGACGAATGTCGGCCGTGGGTCATCAGCCATCCCCAACTCAATTTTCTTGAGGTTATCTGCAGTGGTATGTATTCCGTCCTCCAGTTCTTTCGGAGCTGGCGGGAATTCTGAGATCGCCTCATCATTACTGTTTTTGAAGCACCAGGGAAGGCTGTCCGTATTCTCGGGCTCTTCTTTTAATATTGTTATCATGTGACAGGTGCGAATCCGCTTCCAATCCCAATGTGGAGTTGGTTCTGTTCTTGTGGCTTTGGGTTCATGCTTTTGTGGCGGTGTTACCCTCCAGTTGTCAGACAGAGCGAATTTGCCGAGCTGATACTGACCTTCGACCCAATTCTTAAAGGTGAAGCAGTCTTCGAGTGGATGCCCTACCACCTGGTGATAAAAGCAATAGTCTGGGTGTGAAACCTTGCCTGCTTGGTCGGGGTGTTTAGACTCCGGCAGTGTAATCATCTGATGTTTTAGAGCGAGGTCAAGTATCTTCTTCGTCTTGTCCCGAGGGAACGAGTATGCTCGTCCCATTTTCTTCATGAGGGATAGATCAATAACGCTCGACTCCCATTTGCGTGGCTTCTTAGCCCCGCTTTGTTGCTGTTGAGCGCCTTTTTGGCCTTTCGACTTGTTTCTGCTTTTGCGTCGAGCCTTTTTTATAACAGGTTGACAGGGGGCGGCATTTTCGTCTTTCACGGCCTGTTGAAGGAGGCGTTGCGTTTTGGCTCTCTCGTAGATTGCCATTTCACGATTGTGATCATCCCGGACTTTTTGACCAGCTTCCCTTATAAGCCTGTCCATTCGTTCTTCGAACGACGGACTGGGCACTTTTGCATCAGGAACTTTTACTGGTTCAGGATTAGCGTCCTCCCGTTGAGTATCTGCTTCTTTATCGGAGTCGTGCACGACGTAACAGCCGTGGAGTAGCTCTCGTTTCTTGGACCGAATGTATCCAAGCCCGATCGTTTCCATTCTTCCGTTAGGCAACTTGTGTTGGGTTCCGGGGACGTTCCAAACCCTGTCATGGAATTTGGCTTTTCGAGCGATCTGTTTGAAGGGTATCCCTTGACGCTTCAGCAGCCTCTTCAAGCCTTCTGTATAATATCTGGGTAGACGGATGGGTTGAAGCCTGTCCAGCGTTGGATTCGCACCGTGCCAGACTTCTTTCTCCACTTTGTTTTCTTCAGAGCGGTAGAATAGAATTGCCCTCTCGCCTTCTCGCCTGGGAGGGATATAAAACGTCTGTAGATCTTCTACACTGTAGACATCAAGTGCATCCAATTCTTTACGGTGTTTAGGCGGCACCATAGCAACTTGTAGACTTTGCTCTTCATCGGCGGGCGCTTATATTGAAGGCCGAGCAGAGAATATAACATGGACTTCATCTTCCGAATCACTACCAAAGATCAACGTAGGAGCGGATAGTCCCGGCTTGGTGTATTGGGGCGGACCCGAATAAACTATCTCCTCCTCCTCCTCGGTATCACTGCCGAAGACAGGGATGGTAGCATTAGCCTTATTCTCCGGCTTATGAAACCTTTCCGTGTCTTCGAAATTCGGCAAGAAATATTTGGCATCTTCATATTTGCGAACTTCATTCACGGAAAACGGATTCAGTTCTCCCTTCACGGTATACTCGAGACCATCCCTAAAGTATTTCATACACTGATGTTGTGTAGAAGGGATGATGTTATACTCGTGTAACCATGGTCGGCCGAGCAGAGCATTGTAGCATGTCTTGGCATCTATGACATGGAATTTAATGTCCGTGACGAGCAGCCCAAAGCATAGCGTCAGTATCACAGATCCAAGAGTCTTTGATGATTGGGAGTCGAACCCAGAGATGGTGGTCTTGTCCCGAGCAAGGTGCTGGACGCTCATGCAGATTTCCTTCAATACTCGCACGTTTAGGAGATTAACTGAGGACCCATTGTCGATCAGGATTTTGCCTATCTTTATATCGTAGCAGTATCCTGAGACGTAGAGAGGGCGATTGTGTTCGCACGTCCCAAGGAGAAGGTCTTCATCACCAAAAGTGACATCTGCCATGTGCACTTCCTACAATTCATCCTTCATCTTTTCTTCGGCCAGGAAAGCCTGGAACTGCTCCGGGTCCTGTAGTGCCTTAATCAACGAATCTCTCGCCTCCTTTGATAGTAAAAGGGCGTCAAGAATGCTGAGTTGCGAGGGTAGCTTCCTTAGATGCGCTAAGACGTTGTAATCCACCTTATTTTTCTTCGGCGGGTCTTTGGCAGTTAGCTCTTCCATGACTTGGTCATCTAGGGCGATATCCTCAGAGACCTTTTCTTTCCCTTTATCTTTTTTGTTTGGGGGTCCTAGATTCTTTTCGGGCAACGTGCGATTACGCGGCTGGATATTTTCATAAATCTTCGGCTCTTCTTCTTTTCCCGAAGTGGACTCTTTAAAGAGGGGGCTAAGCTCCAACTCCTCGTCAGAATCGCTCCTGAAAGTGAGCACTTGTGATCCGCCGGTGTTAACCATGCAACAATTATCAGTAATTCTTTTAAGCCCTTCGATCGTATTGTTTCGTTCTCGGCGAGTCTTGCGCTTTTCCCACTTAAAATGCTACCGGTGAGCAACATATCCTTGCCACCATCTATCGAAAGCTTTGCACTCTTCAGTGGGGTGCGAAATCTTCCGATGATATAAGCAATAAGAGGGGTGCATTTCCACTTCACCAGTAACACTTCCTTCAGAGGATGGTAGCTTCATACCCTTTGACACGGCTTTATCAAACCTCTTCCTCATCTTGAATTTGATTTTGTCGGTAGTGGATGTATTTTGCTCCAGCGGGAGCGTCTCAGCTCTTTCATCCAGCCGCTGGCGCTTGGCCCTTTCAAGTATAGCCATCTCGCGTTCTCGATCAGCTTTACTTTTCAACCGAGCTTCGTTAAGGAATGCGTCAATTACTTCATCTGATGGCCCCGAAATTTTTGGTTCAGGATCTACCCCCAGCTTTTCAGTACAAGGAGTCTCCTCATCTTTCGTGAGCGAATGAGAAATCATATGACAGCTCGCCACATATTCCTCGGATTCGTCCGACGAACTTTCTCCCTCATCTTCCTCTTGAAAGACGTGATTGAGAAACTCTTGGAATGTAATGGGAGTCCGTGCCTTCTGGTTGTATTCCTCCTGCGCGTCAATTTGTTTTTGCAAGTCCGAGCGCTTGTCGCCAGGCTTCACGGGCTTCTTTGATTTCTTTTTCTTCTTCTTCGAAGATTTTGACGGCCGGTCGCGAGTGCTTGAGCTACCTCCGTCGGTCTTTATAGTTGGACGTGGTTTCAACATCCCCTCAATGACCTGCGGTTCCAACGGGTTCTTCCACCTAATCGCTGGACATGTCTGAAGATCGTTTAGCATCCTCTTTGTCTTGGCTGATAATACAACCTCCCAAGAAGCTTCTTCAACGACGGAGCATGTTGCCGCCGGCGTATTCGTCCCCTTAGAAGTGCGGGGCTGCGGGGGGTTCACCTTCCATTTGTCAGATAACGCTAATTTGCCCTGTCGGTACTGGTTTTCAAGATAATTTTTGAAAACGTAGCAATCTTCGATCGGATGGCCCAGTACTCGATGATAAGGACAGTAGTTGGGCTCATTGACATCACTTGGTTGCAATGGACGTTTTGGATCCGGCAGATTTATAAGTCGGTTGGCAACGCCGGCTCGAATAACCTTCTCGTTTTATCGCGGGGAAAAGAGTAAGAACGTTCTAGCCTCTCCTCAAGGGCTACGTACGGACACATATTATTTTGACGAACAACCGGCTTCGAGTCGTTCGGTTGTTGTTGAGCATTAGCGACAACGATCGCTTTTCCCTTCCCTTTGTCATTTCGGGAGTCCGGTTTTAGAAGAGGGGGTTTATGGCCCATCTGATCCATTTGCACTAGCTTGTCGATTAGCGCCTGGAAGGTAGTCTGCTTGAAGAACATCATAAATTGCGAGATGGTCGCTTGCGGATCAAGGGTTCCCACAAACATACCCACTGCAGGAGCTTCTTCAATGCGCTGCTCGCATTTCGACCATAGATTACGCCACCGTATAGCATATTAGACCCATGTCTCGCCCGGTTTTACCCTGGCGTTAATCAGTGCCGTCATCGGGGTGCGTTCACTGGTGCTTGCAAAACGCTGAGTAAACAGCAGCTCCATCTCTGCGAAGGTCTTGATAGAGTCGTTCGAGAGTTCAGAGTACCACTCGAACGCCGTATCTGATAAACTTCCAACAAACTGGCAAAGCAACAGCTTGTCATCACCGCCGGTGTTGCCGCAGAGCGGCCTGAACTGGGCAACATGCTGGTGGGGATTGCCAGTCCCCTTATACACATAGAATTTTGGTATCGTATAACCCGGCGGGTATTTGATCTGGTCGTACCAACCCGGATACGGTCGCCCCGTTTTTACGACCTGACCCGCTGCTTCGGTCGCTTGATGAACCCGGATCTGCTGAGCTATGTACTCGTCCAAATCAGCTTTGGAGATTGTATCCTCCTTAGCCGTCGACAGAGCTGGCGGAGGATTTGATGTCTCTCCTCTATCGTCTCCAAGGACAATTGGGGGATCTTCGGCCGGAGGATCTTGTTGTATCATCATCCCTATCATGTCTTGGAAAAGGAGTCCCATACGTTGTATGTTGGCTGCTTGTTCAGCAGCCTCTTTGTCCTTCTTTTCCAATATTCGACGAAGGAATTCGGCGTCGGTTTCTTCCTCTTAGCGTTCATCTGAAGACGTTTCAGGGCTGTCTTTTGGCCCAGTAAGTGCGGCCATAGCATTCATCATCTATTGGAGCTTCTGTTGCTGCTCCTGCGCCTTGGTCACTGATCGCGTAAGCAGTCGATGACCCGTAGATATGCGACTGTCCTCTTTACCAGACGCCACATAGACGGTATAAACTACAATACCCCCAGACTTAGGGCGTTTGGGTTCACTACCTCTGATATTTGTTGTAGGTGTAGGGACTTTTTCTGGCCTTTTTCTCTTATGGGCCGTAGAAGTTGAGGGGGCCGTTGTAGTGGGCACCCTGGTGATTGTCGTCCTTTGCTGTTTAAGAGGACGATCCTTTTCTTCTTGCACTTTCGCCTTTTTCTGTTGACGAGAGTGATCTGGGTTAATCACGGAGTCTTGAACCCTCCGCCAAACGTTGTATATTTTTTAGGACAGCCGTTGAGGGGGCTGTTCTTGCTTTGTTTCCGGAACTCTCTCCGCGGGCGGAGGAGATCTTTTCAATATAGCGATTGGAGAGTTCTTACGTACCCTCCTCAGCAGTTCAAAACTGTTCCTAGTTGGAACAGCAGCGTTGACTTCTACCACTGGAGCCGGTGGAGTTAACCCTGAGGGGGAGTTGCCCCCTGCCTTCCTCACTCGTCGCCAATGGCGACGTCGAGCATGACGAGCCGTTGGGACTGGCTCGGAGATTGAGACAGCTTCTTTTTGCCCCATGTCTGAATGAGGTGCCGCTAGTGTTAACCTCTTAAAGACTGAGGTTGTCTTTTGAGGGATGATATTCAACCTGTCGAAGACAGATCCTCGAGCAGGGGCAGTA